>JAUMHP010000040.1:13815073-13829203 GCA_032361065.1 Enteromius trimaculatus | reverse complement strand
AAACAAGTTTACCAAATAAGCCAGGCTTTTGGCAGATAGTCTGACTTATTTCAAACCAAATTAACTGGCAATAAGTCTATCTGCCATAAGCCTGGCTTATTTGGTAAACTAGTTTTATGGAACAGGCCCCAGGTGTCTTGTGTTTTGTCTTTGATTAGTCTTTGTATTTATATCACGCTGTGTGTAGTGTTCAGTGTCCGTCGATGAAGTTACATGTTTGCTTGTGTGATTGTCTGCGTTGGTCACGTATGTTCGTCAGCCCACCATGTATCCTTGTTTATTAATAAATGTTCATTCATGAGAACTCCTTCCTCTGAGCCTCTCTGTGCCCGATGAGAAGCGAGAGCGCGACGTCACTGCAGCGAATCGTGACAATATCTTTTCTTATGGTTTGGTTAATGAATAACATGTTTAATTTAATACATACTTAATACATTACATATCCATTAATTTCTTTAAAAAGGAACTGACCCAAACTTTTGAAAAATAAATAAAATTACACAAACCTACCTCTTCATCCACTGTTAGTAACAAGTATTATTTTTTTTACTCATTTAGTACAATGTAATATATTTAAATTATCATATTGTTATACAAAATGTTGATATTTGATCAACTGCAATTCATTTAGAAAATTAACTTATAAGTAGATACTATTAATTACTATAAAACTGTTAAATATATATATATATATATATATATATATGAATTACAGGCTATATACAGGGAAGACAATGAGAACATGAGTTGGAGGAGAAGAACACCTAAAAACAAGCAAACCAGCAGCGACACACACATTAAATAATTAATTCCCAGCAGCACAGGTAACATCTTACGATGGTGGCGCCACACATATAATGTGATCCTTTACCTTAGTGATGTAGTAAACACACTGCTGAAAGGTGTACATGATCACTTCCTCTAGTACGGTCATAGCTTCTTCGTTTGCTGATATTGTTGCAGAGAGGAGAGATTCTTTAGATCCTGCTGCAATAAGGAAGAGAAAAAATGCAATTAGACCGAATGCATTATTCCTAATCTTTCTAATCCTCCTGTCTATTTAGTGTTTTTCATTTTGTCAGTATAGGGCCCAATGGACCCATGCAGAGTGTGTTTAGTACCTTTATCATCCATGAGCTCGATAGTCTGCATGTACGCAGGTGATTTCTGCTGGATAAAATACAGTATTTCGATGGCATTGGACATCCAGAAGAAAATGAACTGGAGATCAGGTACTAGGTCTGAGATGCTGAGCAGAGACAGCGAGGCAGGATCTTGACTGGATAAACACACCAAAACACACATTTATGAGTTTGATTCAGTGACAATGACTTTAGAATTAGTGATGGCCTATTCAGCACCGCATGACCTTAGAGTGTCACGCATTCAAAGTGCTCACATGTGCATATTATAAGGAGGAACATGATACTCACTGCTGAGCTTGCTTCTGTGCCAACTCCTTTGTCTTCTCCTGTGAGACACAGACACCGACGGCAATTAATGTCATCAAATTTTGAATAGCTTAACGTGGGAGGTATAATACCTCGGTATCGTTTCTACGTTTTCAGACTTTTCGTCTTTGCTCTTTTCTTTGGCTGGGTAATGTTAGGGCTGACGGCTGACCTTCTAAAATTGGATTTTAATAATTAATGAGTTTAAAGACAGTCATTAAATGCTTCAGGATAGTTTTATCGGGACTAGGTTAAAGGGACGTTTGCAAATTACACGATTTAACTCATTTTGTAGTGTTTAAAATCAACATAAGCAAATATATTTGACAACAAAGACAAAAGTGCATGTGAGGTGACTTGCAGTACACAAAATCAATCAATGTGTCATCTGGGATTTATCATCATCATGCTTATGCTTTAGCTTTGCATTATATAAATAAAAACACGCTTGCCCTTGGACACTGCAAACATGCATTATTTACATTTTTTGAAAAAGTGCAACATTGTAAATCAATTATTGGAATGTCAAGGAGACAAAAGTTGCTTTGTTTGCCTTTCCATCATTTTCGTCTCCCATACTGAAATACAATCAGTCTCAGTGACATGATATCGACTACAGTGTAACATCTGGAGGAATTATGGGAAATGTAGTTTGGGTTTAAGTCACAGACCACTAAGTAGGCCAAACATGAGTATTTGCTGCAAAAAAATAAAAAATAAAAAAATAAAACAATACTTTTCTTAAAGGTAAAGTGCATAATTTCCTAAATAGTAATAGCAATAGTTGTATATGGTACAAGCAAATTTAGACAATTTACAACATTATAATGTACAGTAAAAATCATTTTGAGATTACGTTTAAGCATTTTCTTTATTTAATGTGATAATTTAATTACTAGAGTTTATAAAGAATAGTTTTAAGTGAGCATTGGATGATTGTAAAAGGAAACCTTAATATAACAATATGATGTGATGAATAAAACTTGTGTTTATTTCCATGAAAAGTACAATATATCACATAAATAGGATAGTGGATATTTTACTGGTATTGGTTGACACGCAGACAAAAATATATTTAATGTGGCCAAAATTTAAGAATTAGTTTCCACATGAGAAGAATTTTTTTCCTAGTTTAAGTTAAATTGTGGCTAAAACCACTTTAATTTAAATGAAATCGAGAAAACCAATCATAAGAACTGTGGTCACTATAGTACTACAACAAACAAACTAAGGTGTTGAATTCCTAGTGGTCATGATTTCACTAAAAGGAGGAAACAAATTTTTAAATTGTGGCCACAATTTATATTGTATCCTCATGTCATGCTTCATGTCAGATATCAACCAATATGGATCAGCTTCAGTAAATATCCAATAAGGCACCAATAGATCAAGCATGCAGTGAAATAAACCTAAAATAACTTTTTACACATAAAATTTGTATAGAAGCATTTTAATATGGGAAAAAAAAAATATCAACAATGTGAGTACTAACCCATGCTATGGTCTGGATCCTCTTGGCAATTTTCAGCAATAGTTTACCGAAGCTGCCAGGTGGAAATGTATTAGCTGAGTGCTTGATGCATAGACAAAGCAAATATGCTGGTGTCAGCTTGTGGTCATCTCCGCTCGGCTCAATAAGTGTCAGCACCCGATTCACCAGCGCATCCTCGTGAGCCCGCTCAAATTCCAGCGCAAGCTTTCGTTTCTGCGCACCTCGTGCAGGGGCCTTTGAGCTGCGCCGAGATGTCACCGGTTCATGTAATACAGCCCCACACATACGACATGCGTCCCCTTTCTCAGGCACACCACCTGACTCGTTATCACATAGTCGCGCCAGCGCCCGAAGTCGAGTAAGGGTTTGGACAGGAAGAGGTTTTGCACTTAGTGGGTCTTTGTAGAGGAAGATGTAATGAGCACCAAAGGACAGCAAATCCCCGTGACGTAGTGGAGTGGGGCGCTCAATACGCATGAAGTTAACCAGTACATTGCCGTGAGCGACGGGCTCCAGAAGTAATCGCTGGTCTGAGGAAGAGCGCCGTTGCGGTGCACGACGTATTCGGCAGTGAAGTGGAAGCACATCCGGAGATGAGAGGCAGATATTTGGCCGTGCTGATGCTGTTTCCTGACCAACTGTGTGTTGCTCTCGATTCAACAGGTAAACCAGGCAATCCTGCCAAAACAAAAGCAAAGCAAACAATAAAAAAAAATTGCAATAAAAAAAATAAAACCTTAAAAACAGCTTAAAAACATGTAGTATGCTATATTGAAATGTTTGTGGTTGGGACAATTTCATGTGTTTTTTTAAGTCTCTTTATGCACACTGTATGTATTTATTGCAAAAAAAAAAAAAAAAATGTTATTTTAAAAATATTATTTTCTCCTGTGATAGCAAAGCTGATTTTTCAGGTGCTGCTACTTTAGTTTTAAGTGATATGATCCTTCAGAAATAATTTTATTATGTTTATTTGGTGCTCAATAATATGGATATGAATATGAACAATGCTGCTTCCACTTCAAAAGGTCTGCATTTATATGAAATACAAAATTTTACTGCCAGTTTTGATTTATTTAAAGCACCCTTGCTGAATAAATAGTATTAATATCTTAACAAATACTGATTAGATAGATAGACATGTATGACATGCATATACATATTTTACGAGGTGGCTAATTCGTACGACCTCACTCATACGTTTTTGTACAATTTGTATAAAACCCACAAGGTAGGTTTAGGGGCAGGGTTAGGAGTATGTCATGCATACAAACTGGTATCTCATAAAATTTGTATGATTTACGAAAAATCATATGAAATCGAATGAGGTTGTATGTATTTGTACGAATAAGCCACCTTGTAAAATATGTACTGCCATGAGATGGCAATAGATAGATAGATAGATAGATAGATAGATAGATAGATAGATAGATAGATAGATAGATAGATAGATAGATAGATAGATTTTTGCTTGTACCTGTTGGTTGTACCCTTGAAGGAGCAGCAAGTGTGGTGACTGGTAGAGAGAGTGTTTAACTCCGCCCCCATCTCGTTCTTTACGGGTCTCAGCGTCTCGTGCCGAGCGTGTTCTGATTGGTCCTGGGAGGGTAGAGTAGTACCGTTTAGGTTCCTCACCAGGCAGACCCACCAAGTTAAGGCTGGTTTCACTGAGGCTGCGGCAGAATGAGGAGCCGTGCTGGAGTGTCATTGTTCCTTTAGCACGGTTTCTTTGTAGCTTCCTTGCTTGAGCATTAATATCTGCCAGGGAGAGAAACACACTTAGCTAATTGTGACTCATTGCCATCAGCCAAAAACGAACCACATTGAGTTTAATTGAAAAGGTGAGCATAACAAAAGATATTGACTCAAAATTGTTTGTTAAAAAATAATAATAAAAATATAGAACTAGAAATTTCCTAAAATACATTTAACCTTAAATTGTGTTATCTGTTATTAGAATTTTTCAGCGATCTTAAATCATGATAATACACACATGTACATTTAAAGCATTAGAGAACAACGATGCACCAAAAGGAGTGAATATGGAGGTGAAATGCAAAGTGCAATAAAGATAAACATTTTAGATTTATAGCTTACCAAGTAACCTCATTTTTAACAAAGCAGTTGTATGATATAGAAAACAGTGCATAAGTCACACTGATTAATGATATGGTACATTTGGTGCTTTTTGAAATATCTAAGCTCACATACCCATCTGAACATTTTATTTTGTCTGCTCACAAAAGAAAATCATAAAGTGATACAGGTTTGGAATGACATAAGGGTGAGTAAGTGAGGACATTTCTTTAGGGATTTTAGGCCCTACATTACACTACATGTGCATTACAGTCATGCATTTAGCACATGCTCATGTGACAATAAAGACAGAAGTAATGACGGAAAATTCAGTGTTGCCATCAAAGTAATAAAATATATCTTAAAATACTTTCAAATAGAAAACAGTTGTTTTAAAAGGTAAAAATATTTCCCAATTTTTCTGTTTTACTATATTTTTGATCAAATAAACGCAGCCTCTGTGAGACTTCTTTCAAAAACATTAACAATCTTAATTATTCCAAGGCTAATTTGGAATTGTACAAATAGTCAATATTTCCAAGGAAAGGAAAGCAGAAATTAAAATCAAATATATAGAAGCATGATAAATTAAGGGTAATATTCTTGTCTTGTCCATAATATTGGGACATGCAATGAGGGGTATGACTTATAATTGTAAAGGGGGTAATAAATGGTGATAAAATGCTGGGTATAGGAAGTCTGCACTTGACTGGTGCATGAAGCAGTAAATACAGTAAATAATGGTTCTGTAAGTGATGGCATTGAATATGGAGGTGGGGCTGGTGGCTGACACCATACCTGAGGACAGTCCCCACCTTTAACAATAGTTGTACAGGGCTGTATCAAACGCCAGCCCCGGGGGGAGCTCCGATGGCATCTACCATGCCCGCTTCTACTCAAGGTTGAAGATAGCACAGGGGAGTTTGTGTGGGTCCCTGGGCATGGGTAAACACCACAACAAATACAAATCACCAAAAAAAAAAGAAAAAAGAAAAAAAGAAATACACACACACACACAATTCAATTCATTCACTCAAGCAAGTACATTAAAGCATTATTTTCTATTTACATGCGAAGCAGCATAGATGTTGAATCTGAGCCAATATTTAACGCCATCTATACTCTTAAAATTAAAAGTTCTATTCTTTCATGAATAACCTTTACCAATGGATCACATCACTGCACAAAAACTTCTTCATACTAAGTAAAAATTGTTATTTTAAGAACTGTTTATTGAACGCTTTTTTTTTTTTTTTTGGAACCAAACCTCCCTTTTTGAAACTTTATTTTTAACAATGTAGCAGTTTGTGGTTTTGGTTCTATAATAGATTCTACAATTGTTTTCAAAGATACAGGATTGACGTGATAGCAACCATTGGTTATTCAAGAAACTGTTGATATAGGAATGAACTGGAATAGGTCAATTTAATTATTGTTCTACAGTATTCTGACACAATGCTAATGCAGACATAACTGCCAATCCAAACCTGTTATAAAACGTGCATGTGTTGGTAAATACCTCAACACTATCCATAAAGCCCCCAGTAGCATCTGTCACTGAGCAATATGTGTGTGTGCAGATGGTGTGCTGACTTGCAAATGTAATCCCCCAACCCTTTTTCACCTTTACTCATCTGTGACCTTCATAAACCCTTGATCTAAATGCCCCCTCCTTCTCAACCATCACTGCCCTTTTGATTGAGTGTGAAAATCACTAGACACATTCATTTTTGAGGACAGTCCCAATGTGAGCAGCAGCAGCAGCATCTCTTCCCATGAAGAAACAGCAGGACACTAAGCCAAGTTTAAGAAGACCACTCTGAACAAGCTTAATGACTAAGATCCCCAAATAAGCCTTTGACATTTTGATTAATTAAAATACAGTCACATACAGTGGCAATAAGTGTGTATATACAACATGCACCCCATGAGAAATTATGCACCAAATAAAACAGTTACAACCTTACGATAATTTGAAAAATTCCCAGGTTTCCATAATTCATTACTTGAGCAGATGATTCTTCTAACAAGTAAGATTAACTGGAGCATCTAGTTACACAAACCATACTTGGTTTTAGAGATAACTGAGTGTAGAGTGACCTTAAAGGACCAATTGACTGTTGGGAAAAAAACTGTTTAAAGAAACGCGCCATTTTTTGAAAATAGGCTCATTTGCCAAAAATTGTGTGGCTGATATAACTAGGAACTATACTCTCATTCCAGCATAATAATCAAGGAACTGTGCTGCTATAACATGGCTGTAGCTATTTTCCAAAACAGTGGTGTGTTCCTTTAATAAAAGTTGGGTGTTAATATGGTAAAAGCCATTTTTGACTACAAGGAAACTGACACATACAGACAAGAAAACTTTAACACCCATAATGCACTGTGTTTAAACCGGTTGTATGTGAACAGGAATACAAAAACATGTAAGTAATCTGTAGTTTTAACAAAAGCCCTGAAGTGAAACTTTCAAAAGCCTGCTAAATGGTGTAAAACACACAAAAAAATCTGGCCGACTGTGGCTAATGGGGCTATCCTGGTTTAGGGTACAGAAAAAAGTACACATGATACTAACATTTAAACCAAACAACAATGTTTGAAAATAAGCAATGCTGCAATACAAAGCTGTTTCAAAATTTACAAACTAACCTTATGAAGCAAAATTAGGACTCTTGTTAGGATTTTTGTTAATTTAAAGGTAATTTTAAATAGTACTGTATGATCCTGATCTAAATGCTACATAAACATATTTTGGATTTTACAATAATAAAAAAAAGATATATAAAAATTCCAATTGAGGATGTCTCCAAAGAAAGATTTTTATCAAATATAGCACACTTGTAGGAAACAAATGTGGGTCCCAAAGTAGGAAACCAACACTCACACATGCATTCTCTCCACCCCACCAAGAAGAAAAGCAGTTCAATCTGAGGATAAATTATCCTGAGTAATGTTCCTGCTGATATTGATTTAACTTCCACCCTGTGTTTTGGCTCAATGGCCACCTTGTTGAATTTGTAATTTAGTACAACAGCATCCAGGCACAAACAGAAAGAGAGAGATAGAGTGAGAGAGAGTGGCATGACAGTGTTATGACTAGTCTGCAATAAAAGAGCACAAATAAAATAGTGAAACTGAGACCTCAATTCAACTACTGGAGACCGGCCATACTACAGCAGACCCAATCGTGCATTTATCTCTGGCACCTGCTCTGACATCTGTGTGTCGGCATTAGTGAACCTGAGCAGCCCTGAACGTCAAAGAGCAATTAAGATGTAGTGGCAGTTATCATAGCACCACAGTGCTGATAGTAATGATACGTTCAGCACAACTCTTATCAGCTATCAGCACTTTAGCACATTTTAAGCATCTGTTTTGAAAATGTGGGCAACCAAATGTTTAAAAGCAAGATTACAATTAAAAATAAAAGTATAGTGTAACATGTGCTGTCAAATGATTCATAGTGATTAATATATAATATATACATATTATTGAATATTTTCAAAACGTAAATATATATATATATATATATATATATATATATATATATACGTTTTGAAAATATTTATTTAATATATTTATATATTCAGATTCTTATATTTAAATATATTTAATATATAAACATATTTTTCTCATATACATGAATGTGTTTGTATTAATCTATGCATAATAAATATACAGATATATATTATGTAAACAATTTTTTTATTCTGATTGTGATTTATCGCGATTCATTATTTGACAGCACTAATAAAGGTTTTTTGCTCTGTGAAAGCTATTTTTCTTCTAATACAAGCATTTTTTGTCCACTATATTTATCTTTGCCATAATTGGCATATGTGTATATGAAAAAAAATTTTTCCAATAATCTGAAATATCCAATAATATCAAATTATTACAGCTGTCAAAGTTTTAGCATAATCAACTTTTTAATAAAGTTGCAGCATTATAATAAACGCAAGAAAAACAGTATTTGATTTTTATTTTAATCTTAACAATGTAATTTGGATTGGAAGCCAGCAATAATACTGATCACTACTAATACTGCTTTCTGGACAAAAATCTAAATTTTATTCATGATATTATTGTTAAATAAAATATAGATTATAATCGTTTTAAGTAAATTATTGTTATTAAATTATTTTTAATCTAAAACACATCTAAACATATTTCATAAAACAGCACATTGTTTAAATAGTTCTACTTTTTTTGTCTGCAGTGTTTTCAATCAGATGTCTTGAAAGGTTAATACTGGAATTAAGAAAAAAAGATATTGTGCTTTTTTGCTCTGCTGTACTGGATTTTCCTGTGTCAGTTCATTAGAGAATACAGTCACACAACAAGAACGTCCTCTGCTAAGCATATGTTACTCAGTGAATGCATTTGTGCATTACCTGCAGTGACTGTGTCCTTTTCTTTTGCTGCCAGTTCCTCAACCTCAGCTCTTCGCCTGAGCTCAAAGCGGCGAGAGAAACCCTCCTTTGGCTTCCAGAGGTCCTGCAAGAGGAGAGGTTTCTCGCTGTTTCCTAGTGCCCGAAGACACTCAGTCCGCCACCGTCGATCCGGGCCCTCAAACCGTCCAATAACGTCACATAACACATAGCTACATGCCGAGGCCTTGTTTAGAGAATAGCGCTCAAGTGCCTCTTTAATCAACTCTTGGGCACTGGAACGAGGTGTGGCGAGAACGCTTTTGTAGTTAGCGCCGGCGCTGATTTCATCGCCAAATATCTTCAGCACACCTGGTGCAGATGATTGGGTGGAAAGCTCAGCTGGATCATCCCGTACCTGCTCAGGTAGGTCGGTCACAGAGCGACGATCCCGATAACTTAGTGTCCGGTACAGAACCTGGGTGAAAGTGCGACTTTGACGCTTCAGGCGGTTTTTGGATGGCAGAGACATGCTGGCAGATGAGGAACCGTAGAACATGGTGCCGGAACTTGCATTGATTAAAAAAACTCCTAGAACTGAGAAAAACAACAAATTGTATGGAAACAGAGAGCTGACAGATTGAGTTGTGAGCCTTGTTTATACATTTACATGGTAATACATACTAGAACACCATGCTAAAATGGTTATTTATATCTTTTGCTGTAGTGTGTCAGTATCAGTTTACATTTTCAAACGTTTATAGAAATAGCTGACTTGAATAATTTTGACCACCACTGTAAAACTTACTACAATTATATGATGGATACGCTAGATATGCAATATAGGGTACAGTAAGCATCTAATTTCAACTCATCTAATGTTGGTTGTAGTCAGGGGAACATGGCAGTACTGTACCATCAGATATATAAATGAGTTTAACACACACACACCTAGAGTCAGAAAGACAGAGAGAAATAGACAGGATGGGCAAGGCTGAATTTCTGAGTAAAGCAAACAGGGATGTTGCCAAGCATATGATGGAAAATACAGCTTCATGGAAACTATGAGGAATAGATCTGGCCAGCTATGATACAATCATTCACAATATTCAATAATTTAAAATCTACATTAGAAAATTAAAGCCGCTCATTGCATGAATATTGGAGACTGATGGGTGACTGAAAAGATGGATAGATAGATGAGTGTCTTCAATGCTGCAGACATGAGAAACACCTTCTAACAGTGTGTCAGTGTGTGTGTGTGTGTGAGAGAGAGAGAGAGAGAGAGAGACTGCATCAGCTAAAATCCCCACTACTCGGCAGTCTGAACGGAGACCATCTGCTCGTGCGTGAAAATACTTCACCGAGCACTGGTGAAGCCTATTCACAAACTGCATGCAGTTGACATGCTGCCCCTCGTTTAAATAATCTATCAGGTACTGCGTACACCTAACGTACTCGTTCGTTTCCTTTCTGTATCCTTCTGTTCTGCGCACAGTTATTAAAACAGACCGTTTTATGATTCTTAAAGGCACAGGACATTACATGCGAATGATTAATTTAACCTTCATAAACATTTGACACAGTACTGTAATGTACACTTTTTTAACTGACGTACAATGAATAAAGTTTCATTTTTGTTATTGAAAAGACTACCAAAAACATCAAACTCGAGGTAGCAGAATATCTCTTACCTGACAAGCGCGTTTTATACCCCGTTTGCTGAAGAGACGCTCATTTGGAGGCATTAATTGTACAGAAGCGCGTCGGGCTACTGCGGGTCTCCACTAGCAACGGCGCGAGCCAACAAAGGCACCTGCTCGCGAGTCCTAATCCGCTTGTGCGTCTTAACGGGGCTCCGCCAGCCAGCCTCAGAGCTCTGATCCCTCGCAAGCCGCTCGCTTGACTCCTGTTATTGACATTTGCCAGTATTTCTTTTTGTTCATATGTTAAATTAGCTCTACGGGCCGGTGGGATACAGTTTAGGTCCGCCCAGTCACTGTCATGGAATGCGACAACGTCTACCTGTACAGTAATAGTGAGGTGTCAAACATATTTCAGTATTGAGAAATCTATTGATGGTATGTTCTGAATGATTCACCTGCCTGATTTTATTTTTCGCCGCTCTTCTTGGGCAGTCGTTGGAGCTGTTTATCCCTTTTCCCCTTCTTTTATTTGCCCGTCTCCACTGGCTACACTGGAGTCTGCATGCTTCGGCGTCTGCATTCCCTGAGCCGACTGCAGCCGGAAAAAGCCGAGCCGAGAACTCGAAGCTCTCGTGTATTGTTACGCGTGCACTGTAGCGTATAAATATTTAGGCAGGAGGACTGTATGCCACATGAAAACGAGGCTGTATTTTGACACGCATGCAGTTTGTTGAACCGGTCATAATTTATTATTATCTTTTTTTAATAAACGGTGCATCGATCACAGACAGGCTCGAGAGATATATAGCCTATATTATTTATTTATTATTATTATTTTTTTAATTAAACAGGCAACAATGCTAATGCAAGATTTAAATACCGATGTAATGAACTAGCCTGGGTGATTTTCTACATCTTTCTGAACTTGAACTAGAAGTATGCTTAATTGTATTTAATGTAGCCTACACACTTAAAATCTTAAAAACGTGTATTTAAATAAATGTAGGCCTTGCATATATAATATAGCCTAATGTTACTGAAATAAGTGCCATTTAAGGTAACATAAGTAAGATAAGATAAGAGAAGTCTTTATTAATTTCCTTTCGTTTCTGTGCATATTTCCACAACTACAAATACCACGAGATAAGAAGGGAAACAGAATAAACATACAGTATAAGTCAACTAACATATATAAATAGAATAAAAATATATCTGTATATTAAAAAAAAAAAAAAAACTGCCTGTACAGAAAAGTGCAGAGTTGTCTCTTGACTTACATGATAGTTACTGCACACAGGGGCGTCGTACTTGGGTGAAAGTGGGACTAAATTACCAGGGCCCCAAGTGGGGGAAGGGCCCCTGTGGAGTGAAATTTTATTTTCCTTTAAATATAATTTTTACAATAAATGTTGTTAACCAATGTAAATGCTAATATTTTGCCTAAATGCATCATTTGATTGATGTATTAAATGGTGTCATAGGTAGTTGTGCTGCTTAATTATTATAGCACATAATATTTGAAATTGCATTTTGAATAGTAAAGAAGACTAAAGTTAAAGTACTTTAAGTGTACTTAAAGACAAGTGTTGACCTTTTGTAGGCTACATCAAAGGTTTTACCTTTAAACTGTTTGAAAGAAAAACACAGCCTATTTTTATGCGTTGACTAACAAAACACATGTATGTGATTACAATTTAGTCTTATTTAGTGTTACATTTAAAGTTATTATATTTCAAATGTCTTAAACTATAACTTCAGCATTACAAATATATAGGCCTAGCACATGACATACAGGTTTAGAAATCTATGCCAGTAAAACATATTTTAGTTGCTGTAAATGACTGTCAGGATTCAGCAGTAACCATATTTAAACAAAATAAAACACTATTAAGTTATGACATGAAATAAACTTAAATTGCATTTGTGTGATTCCATTACATTTGAAAATATGCTCTTTTTACCAACAATGACTTAATACATCCACTAATAGTCCCACTCCAGTTGGTAAAAAGTCATTGCAAAATTTGAATAACATACTCTACCTTTTGGTGTCTCTGTGCGCAAAATGCATAGCCTAGTTTAGCTCTACTGAGCTATATTCAGATGGCTATGATCCATATTTATCTACTCGCTGTTTCTTGTACAAGATACGGGGAGAAACCCATACTCTGAAAGAGAACACTCCCATTCAGAACATTCATATAAAACTATGAATGAACTAATGGCAGGCCTACTAACTAGCATGCACTTGTTAAATCACATCTTACTGTGGTGTGAGCTAATGCATCATATTAATTTTTATTACAACTATTTTAGTTATACTATTTGTTCATTTCATAGAAAAAGAAAAATAAGTCAAAACTGTTTTACAATGACAGTTTTAACGGTTAAAGAATGGATGTTATGCAAATGTTCGTAAGGGAGATTGAGAATAGCCATTTAATGTAATTTGGGCACTTTACTGAAAATGTCTTTTAAGAACATGGAAGATCTCTATGAATAATTCAGCGCAGTGGAATGACTAATAGATCTGTAGTTTCCTGAGGGTGTAAAGTGGGCCCTCTACTGGGACATTCGGCAGATCAGAAAGAAGCATACACTCCCATGACATTGTGGCTCACACTCAATTGTGAAATAAAATGTTATCGTTTAAATCTGTATACACAGAATTGACTGGTCTCTGATATCAAAATTAACAATCCTTTAAAGCAAATGCCACATTTTCTCAGAACATTGCCTTTATTTTAATAAAACAGAAAATGTTTAATAGGCAGCAGCAACTAAGTAAAACCTAATCTGAAACTGCGACACCTGGTGGCGTGGGGAGGAACTGCTGAGATATTATCTGTACAGATGTTAGTTGATGTTGTAAATTTAATTTCTACTGAATTTTGACATGGTTTAATTAAAGGCAGATGAAATGACATTTACTTAAAATGTTCAACAAGAAATATTCAGTCTCAGCAGAGAGCAAAGAACTTTCCCAGATAGCACACGTACGTCTGCAAGATGTCCGTTAAAGATCTTTTGATCTGGAAAGCATCTGCTGACTACAAACGTCTGGCAGACGTCTTACAGATGTCAGTTTTACA
>JAUMHP010000040.1:13758243-13769779 GCA_032361065.1 Enteromius trimaculatus | reverse complement strand
GAGAAACGTTCCGCGGTGATAAATAAATAAATTTAACGCATTATTTTTGTGTAATTAATTAATCTAAATTAACGCGTTAAAGTCCCGGCCCTACCTATAATATTTATATATATATTAATATAAACATTTTATAACTGATAATAGGTTGAACACTTGAATAATATTTTACCACTATAAAGAGCCTTTTTTGCAGAGGAAAGATTCCATGGATGCTCTTCATGCATAGTTTCCCATAAAGAAGCCTTATTTTGAGTCAACAATTAAAATTACAATCAGATGATTTGAAATATGGCTCATATGGATTCATAACACATTTATGGCTATTTTAATATACCATTTTCTTCCATGGAAAAGAGAAAGATTTGAAGTTGAACAAATGGTGATAGAATAGTAATATTTAGAGAAATTGGAATTAGAGGAAAACATGTTATAATAAACTGCTATGGCAATTGCTTGTGCTCATTTGGAAGCAGTGAAAACCAAGCTGTGGGTGAATAAGGGGTTTCCTGCATTTGGCTGAGAACGTGAGAAGAGGTGTAGTTCCCACAATCCACCAGGGGAGCACTGTTTCTCTTCTATCTATCTATCTATCTATCTATCTATCACAAACCCCTCCGTACACGCAGACAGACACGCACAAACACAGCGTAACTGACCGTGACTCGTCCAAATTCGCAGGCCAAGTCTAGAGGGGTTTTCCCAGCGTGGTCTCTGAGGCAGGGGTTCGACTGATGTTGGAGCAGCATCTCGCTCTGAAAACACACACAGTACAATACAGTGAGTATGTATGTGTGCAGCATGAGTCTGATTGTATATGTGTGTGTACTCACTCCTTCATAATGGCCGTGTTGTGATGA
Source organism: Enteromius trimaculatus (assembly GCA_032361065.1). Taxonomy (NCBI): domain Eukaryota; kingdom Metazoa; phylum Chordata; class Actinopteri; order Cypriniformes; family Cyprinidae; genus Enteromius; species Enteromius trimaculatus. Next base: position 13,768,922 of record JAUMHP010000040.1, on the reverse strand, counting down.
GAGGTGTAACGGGATCTGTCCCTCATCTGATTGGCCGTTGACTGACGAGCCTGCCTTGAGCAGCATTTTCATGGGCTCACACTTGCCCTGCCAAGCAGCATAATGTAAGGGCCGCATCCCTTCAGAAAAAGTGAAAAGAGAGTTAGCATGAGAAGCATGCGCTCTACCATTCATAGGCTTGGGCTCAGTAAAAAATAAATACTTTTATTTCCCATGTACACATTAAAGTGTCTCATCGTGAGTTTATAAAAATGAGCTTTCATGCAGTGTGTAACACAGCTCTAAGTGAATGAATACATCCTGCAAAGTTATAAATCTGAAAGTGCACCGTGTTTAAAGTTATTGTCTATCAAAAAAAGAATCGACTCGAGTTGTTTTTAAAACAAATCCAAAGCTGTTTCATGTTGACGCCAACATGAAACATTAACATATTGGCACTGACTTGTTGGTCTTTTCACATTGGTCTGAATGAAAATGCAAATGAATTTTTTGCCACTAGGTGCCGCTGTTTTCATTACTGTTTTCCCAGTAATGCTGTACACAAAGCAGCACTGCACTCACACAGCTGCTTTTTCAGCTATTACGGGCATGATGAAATGAAAATTAGACCAATCGTCGCAGATTAGCATGAAGCAAAGGAGGGGTTTGGAAAAAAGAATCATTGAGTGAATTGTTTGGGAGCCACTGAGCAATTAAGGTACAAAATAAATGCATATTATTTTAAATTGATGAAAAGTGACAGTAAACCATTTATAATGTTACAAAAGATTATTATTTCCAATAAAAGTTGTTCTTTTGAACTATTTATTCATTAGAAAACACAGTAAAAACCACTGTATTATGCTGTGCAACAGTTTTCAACAAAAATGTTTTTTAAACATCATATCAGCATATTAGAATCATTTCAGGAGGATGATGTGGCATTGGAGTTTGGAGTAATGATGCTGAAAATTCAGGTTTGTTTTGATAATTGATTAATCTGTATATCAAGTAAATACTGTGCAAGCTTGGATACTGTATGAAACAGTTACTACTACTCTGCATGTGTGTGTGGTGCCGTGTCTTTGTACCTTTCTGGTCTTTGATGTCTACGACAGCTTGTGATTCAAGCAACAGTGAAATCACCTCCACATTACCATTAAGAGCAGCATGATGCAGGGCAGATAACCTATAAAACAAAAGCACACAAACACATAACGCATTAACCATTTCTACTGATATTCACAACCTGGAGTGAAACCTGTGGATTAGATTTAAATATGGAGAGTATCTTTGTGAAAGTAACTGGTTTACTGTACGATGAGAAAGACCAGAACATAAGGACACATTAAAAACAAGAAGTCATTGTTACAGATAGAAGTTATTGGGTGCAATTGTTAGAAATTCAGTTAACCCACTGTAACTTAAATATGCACTGAATCCTATTCCTGCCCTTTGGTAGATCATACAAAGAATGTCTATATATTAGGTCAATATTTGAAATTATGAGATATGAGATATTATAAGATATGTCACAATTATTACATAATTATAATTATTACTTAATCGTGTGATAAAAATTCACAATTATGACATACTGTAAATAGTATCTTAGAATTACAACTGGTCATTATTATATCAAATTACAACAGCAAAAAAAGTAAAATCTAAAAATGTAAAAATATTTTAAATCTTTTAGATATAAGAAATGTGATTTTAGCTAAAAGTGGGACCTACAAAATAGGTATCATAGGTAATAAAATATATTGATTTGCTGTTGCACCAAAACACTCTGCAAGCTAGACATTTTGATGAAATATGTTTTTTTCACTTATATTTTTTTATTTTATAATGCAAGTAGAGCTACTATTGCTCAAAACCTTAAGGTCATGATACAGTCTGGTATGGTAGCTGTCGGCAACAGTTTTGGCATCTGTCATTCATGTTAATGTCAAAACAACAACCTAGATATTAGATAGATATTACTATGGATTCAAGACAACAGACATTCAGGCAGCAGAAGACAAAAGTCATACTTTTTAAAATCTGTTTTTGATGAAATTTCACAAACAATACTTTTTTTTTTTTTTTTTTTTCAGTGAGAGACTTGTGCATGTGTGAAGTGGTGGCCTGAAATTTTGTGTGTCACCTCTGGTAGCTGAATCCTAAGGACCATAAATACTACATTTTTCTATTGAATGACATGTATTCAACATGTATTGCAAATAAATAAACAAAATGATGTGTGAAACTTGAAAGCAGAAACTGGGAGTGAATTACAATCACTATTATTTAGTAAAAAAAAAAATCCTTATGTTTGTGGGTCTACTGATTACTAGGCCTGCTCTTATTATGTGGTCTAAATATCTTCTGCAAAACAGCCTATATCTCCTTTTAATACCCTAATCCTAATATCTCATTTCCAGCCCAAGTGCTTACAGCCTCCTGCGTAACTTTATAGAGAGTCCCTAATCGGACTTCATTGCAGCTCAACTCTACCACTTCACTCCGATCCCTCACTGCCTAACTGAGCAGGAGGCTATGACCTACTTCCATGAGTAAGAGATTTTTCTCTGCCAGAGCCCCAAGCCACGTGCGTGTACACACACACACACACACACACACTCACTCTCTCTCTTACTCTAATACACTGTCGCATTCTAATAACAACACACCTGTATTCTGCACTGTATGAAAACTCATACAGTACAAACGTTCATTCAGCATCATACCCGACTGTCCAGTAGATAATTTAATCATGAAACAAAAACAGACTGAATCATACTGATGTCACTAAGCACTCTTAAGTCTTTTCCTTAAAATCACCTAACAACATGGGTAAATACAATTCAATATCTAATCAATTGCTAATTAATACAAAGTCCTGATCTGTGTTACCTGGAAATAAATCACAGATACAATGCAGTTTCCTGTTGACGTTAATAAAGGCAATGGCCACTAAATAGTCCATATCAGCTGATCACTAGTTAATAATGAGTGAGTACAAATGAAACTCACCCGTCTGTGTCCTGGAAATTCACATTCACCTTCTTAGCAGCACCCAAGAGCTCTAGAGAGAAAACAGAAACCAGATTTAATTAGTTTTAATTATTATAATTGTATGGAAAGAAATTCATTTATTTGGCCAAACTGATACATTTGTTAAAAAAAAAAAAAAAAAAAAAACATAAACAAAAACAAAAAGCACTGATTACTGATGAAAAGAAAAAAAGAGATGATCTGTGTTTACTTTTAGTAGAAAATTAAAAAATATATATATATTTATTTATTTAACAATATCATACTAGTGAATAGAATTATAGTTTACTGTATACTGTACTATACTGTTACTTATGAATTGTTCTTACATGTTGTTTATTTACAGTATGTATATATATATAGTTTTGTTGCTGACGTATGAATATGTCATGATGTGACAGACAAATGTAAAAAAATAAAAAAAAACCCCACTAAAAATGAAGATGAACCTCTCTCATGCTATTTGTAACTCTAAGAATGAAAATACATTTTCCTCATGTTAGTTTTTCAATTTTGCTATGTCACAATAGGACACAGTACAATTTATATATATATATATATATATATATATATATTAAATATAAATTTAAAATGCATTCTTAATTCCATTTTAAGTGATTTTTGCTTTGAAACAGAACCCTAATTAGCAGATATAAAATACTTTCCCAACATGTTCATGTCAAGGTCTAAGGTCAACGCGAGATGTGGATCAGTCACAGAGGGGATTCCTCTCAATCAAAGCCAGCAGGTAGAGTTTCCATTTATTAAACTCAAGTGAAACTTTAATCACAGCTGGTTATGAGCCACACATCCACAAATCACAAACACACTCACAATCCTAATCAAAATCAAAGCTATGCGTAAAATTCCGGGTGATATTTCCATCAAATATCTATGGCTTGATATATTAATCTCCAGATGTATGTGTGTGTGTGTGTGTGTGCTAAATGAAAGCAGTCCAGATGGCAGCCTTCCCAGAGTGTGAGACAGGCGATGGGGGTGCAGAGGCAGACAGAAAGTGAGAGAAATTTATAATGCAGGAAAATATCACTAAACGGTGAAATAAACAACCTGTGTGTGTGTGTGTGCACTGCTCATTTGACCTTAATAACAGTCTTATTCTGCTAAACATACTTAAGAAGCTATTCATTATGCATAAATGATATTATTATTCATACTCGCTGATCACAGCCTAATCAATTATGCTTATGACTTATGAAGATGATGAATTAGTTCATTAATTTCCCCATTCAACATTATCTCTTGAAAACAGTAAATTAATAGATACGTAATTAGTGCACATTGAATATAAAACATCTAATTAAGCATCTCATTTGGTACAAACACACTCCCAGACAGTCCAAGTCACCTTCAGAAACACTACTGAATGAAATAAGAACGCAAATGAGCATTTCCATGACAACTCAGTGTCACTGTGATGCTAATTAGGGAATGTGACTGAAACGGCAACGCCTCACCTGGAGTTGCAACACAATGTCTCTTTAATATTGTGATAAATGAGGAAGTTATTGGTAGATACATACATTTTGTATACATTCACAAACTGGCACCCATACAGTCGCACACCATGAGGTGTTTTGGAACTCAGTCATAATCCTTCCATGTGATAAATTATTCATACCATTATCACTGCAACCTCATTGGTGCCTGTTGCTATGGAAACCTTGACCTTAACCATGACGATAACAATCGGTGTTGGCCAGCCCCTGCTCACGAGCACACAAAATCTCCTGTGTTTCAAACATTCTTTGATACTCATCTTCCCCCTTGGATCCTCTTTCAATGATGCATTTGGTTAATTCACAGCGTTATGCTCCAAAAGACCCAGCTGGAGTGTTTGAGAGTGTCTAAGACTTGGAAATCTACGAGAGGTTAAAGGTTACGATGATATAATCCATCATCTGCCATGGCAAAATACGGAAATCAAATGTTTGCTCATAAACATAACAAGACTTCTCCCTAAGCAATGCTTAAAAAGTACAGAAATCCCTGGCATTTTGTTGCCATACAGTTTAGGGCCTTTTATTAGGATTAGGATTAGGTCACCCGAAAATGAATATCTTGACTTCAATTACTTACCCATGTTGTTCTGAACTGAGAGGAACACAAAATGAAAAAATTTTAGCAAAGACTTTGAGCTGCTCTCTTCCTTAAAGACCTATTATGCCCCTTTTTACAAGATGTAATATGAGACTCAAGTGTCCCTGCATTGTTTTGTTCATGTCTCTTTAAAGGGTGATTTCATCCAAAAATGAAAATTAGGCTGTGTTTATTCACCTTCGAAGCATCCTAGGTGTGAATGACTTTCTTGTTTCAGACGAATCCAATCAGAGTTATATAAAAAACATTTCCTGGCACTTCTAAGCTCTATCATTGCAGTAGGCAGGTGGTTCCCAGAAGTAACCAGAAGGCATTCAGGCGGATGATGTAGTACGTATGCATTGCACGTGCGATGATACCCCAGACTGCTCTGAGATTTTAGCAGAGCTGTTTGCGTTCCACATCACAGAAGACAATGTTCGCTTCTGATCATTTTAACTGCTGGAGAAAACTAAATTAATTTTAAGCTTTTTAATTTTCATCTTCCAGGTTTAAAATCTATGTTGACATCAGAATTTATGACGTGGCAAAAGATTATAGAACATCAGTCCATGTTGGTGTCAATTAAATTATACATACGACTGCATGTTAGTATGTGTTTCACTTAATTATTCCCAGTAAGTGTTGATTTGCTATGACAGACGCTTCAGATTGTAAGATGGGATACATTAAATGAGAGAAACGTTCAAGAATCAAAGGAGAGTGTTTGTTTTTGCTTTGTAATTAGAGTTTTGCTTGTGAAAAGTAAAAGCAGGTGGCATTGTATCATTATATAGGGTGGTTTTGTACACACACTGCCAACACAGTTATATTCAAACAACAAAAGTGAAATTCACATAATAGGTGACCTTTAAAGTATTATGTCACCCAAAAATGAAAATCTTGCAATCATTTACTTGCTTGTGTTGATGAGAGGAACACAAAATAAGAAGTTTAGCAAAATGTCTGAGCTGCTCTCTTCCATAAAATGAAATGAGGACTAGATGTTGTCAAGCACCATGAAAGTAGTCTTGTGCACTATATTCTAAGTTTTCTTCATTCATAGGATAGCTAAATGTGTGAAACAGACTGAAATTTCACAAGTTATTTCACCAAATCCATCTCTTTAAATCGTGCTTGACATCCATGGTCACCATGCACTTTCATTTTATGAGAAAAGAGTGGCTTGGATACACTGGTACACTTCTGTGTTCTACAGAAGAAAGAAAGTCATGAGAGTTTAGAAAGACATGAGGGTGAGTAAATGATGACATTTATACAGCCTTGCATGATGCCCATCCCTGGACGTGGTGCTCCTGGGCACATGCCCGAATGCCCATATGTATAATCCAGTCTGGATTGCACAGAAGTTAGCTACTAAATTTCCCAAACAGAGTTCAAGCACTTATTTGGGCCTTACAGCAACACTGAGCTATTCATGAACCAGTTAAGTTCATTAACTATGCAGTGCACTGATAAATCAGAAAGTCACAGCTGGGAGACATTAAAAAGTGCTCCAACGGTTCCTAATAATCCTACAGTCTCTTCAGCAGCACATAGACCTTCGAAGCTGCTTATAGCTTAACTGAACTTGTTTCATAAATGATAATAGAGTAACTGAATTCAACTGAACCATCAATGAGCTGACTGGAGCTGAATAATGACACTATTGTGTTATTAGAACTGCTTTATAGCAGAATTTGGATTCACCTCATATTTGATTTATTTTGCATTCTGAAAAAGGAAGCTTTGAAACACATATCATGATTTAAGTTAGATTAAAACCATTTTAGTGTTAAAAGTGATGTGAGATTCACCCTTAAAAACAAAGCACTTACATTCTCTGATATTTATGAATATAATTCTTAATTCTTAATTCAATTGTTAAATGTAAAATTTTATTTGATTAAATATAAATTTAAATAGTAATGAGATTCTAATGCAAAAATTGTCTTAAAACATTTCTGCATGCAATATATATCTTTTAAGTCCTCTACCCCTTCCCATTTTACCAGCTCCTGACAAAAAGCACCTGTAGCATGAGATTTCATCATCATTGTGCCAGAATTTAGATGCCCTCATTGACCTCTATTAATGGTGAGGAAGCAGTATTCCTTTTTTTAATTTTTTTTAATTAAATTAGGCAAAGTAAGGCTGTGGGCCAGATTAACCATATGGGTGATTGGGCACACATCCAAAAGACACCATGCATGGCCACACAACATCCACAGGACAGTCATTATGCATTATTTTTGCATTTACAACTGCTTCTGCTAGTAAAAATGACAGACTTCAAATGCCCTGTTTTTGTGTAGCTTATTCTTAACTTTCTAGACAAACTCCAGTGCTGCATGACAAGTTAATTACCAAGACTCTCGCCTCTTGTTAACATTTAGGGGCTATTGTGCTTAATATATTCTGCTGGTTTCTAGGACTTAGGAAAAGAGAATAATCACTCAACTAAAGCAGGTTTAAAGTCCCTACATTGTACTTCATTCTGTTGGTAATTAAGTAATCAATTCATCGACAGCCCATGACACAGATGCCCAGACAATCAAGTGACTGACATCAGCTCCACAATCGCAGATAGATTCTAAATCAGATACACAGCCCCACAGACGCTCACTACTGTAGATCCAAATGACAATGATGTATCAGTATATTGATACTTCACTTTATTCATCTGGTGTGGCTTACAATAGGAACATTATGGAAAAAAGCTCATCAGCGTCACATTCTGTAAGAGGGTGCTTGTAATACAGGAAGGATTTACTTAGGACAGAGCTCAGAGAGCATCATTCATTGGAAGTCTCCATTCCTGCCTTTTCTTGCAGTTGTATTTATACAGTATGTCAAAAAATGTTCTTCTCATATTTGCAAGAAAAAAAGTCAAAATTTTGATATTATTATATTACTCTAAATTGCTAGAAAAAAAAGTCCAAATTTGGGGTAAAAACTTACATATGGGCGTTACATATGGGAACTCGCATGAGAGACCAATCGTCTTCGAATCTTGAGAAAAGGCTAATGAATATTGGCGTGCATTTAATTACAGCCAGGTGCACCTTATCACAGCGTGAGTATAAGAGGGCACGGCTGGAATGCACATGCAGGTTTTCGCAGATATCTGCTAGAGAGGTGCCAACGCAGAGGAGGAGGCAACACTCCTTGTGGAGTGGGTTCTCAGACCTAGGGAGCACGGCTCTCCCTGGTATAGATAGGACAGGGAGATGACATCGACCACCCAATGGGCCAACCTTTGGTTGGAGACAGCATTCCCTTTCTGTTGATCTCCAAAGCAGGTAAAGAGCAGCTGAGAGCGTCTGAAGCTCTGAGTGCGGTCAACATAGAGCATACCGGACACAGCAACCCTACACAGCTGCCTCCTCCAGGTTCACTACCTGATCTCGGAAGGGTGTGGTTGGAACCTTAGGCACGTAAGTGGGCTGGGGTCTCAGAACAACGTGAGAATCCTACTCTAGGCACTCTTCTACGAACTCTAGGCACTCTTCGTCGACAGAGAAGGCTTGTAGGTCCCCTGCCCTCTTGATGGAGGCCAGAGCAATCAGGAGTGCTGTCTTTACTGACAGGTATTTTATCTTGACTGATGCTAGGGGCTCAAAAGAAGCTTGCCGCAGGCCGGTTAGGGATACAGTATGGTCCCAAGAGGGTATCGAGGGCGGTCTCGGGGGATTAACCCAACTAGCACCTCTGAGAAACCTCACAATGAGTTGGTGCTTACCTAGGGCAGCCACATACACGTTAGGAGTTGAAGGGGACAGCCTGCACTCCAACTTTTCCTGCAGGAAGGAAAGCACGACTGCAATCGAGCATCTCTGTGGGTCCTCCTGGCGAGAAGAGCACCAGTCGACGAACAGACCTCATCTCAGAGCGTAGGCCTGCTTTGTTGAGGGGGCCCTAGACTAGGGAGGACTCGGGGGAGGCAAAGACGTCTATCTCTGCCTCGCCATCCGTATCAACCACCGCAAGGGATTGGGATGCTGTAATCAAGCAGTAGAAGATACCGCTCCCGGCCCTCCACCGGGGGTGGGGGCGCATATGTTACCATCCCCCGAGGCTGCCCATGTCATCACCTCCGGGCTGCCCATGTCAGGGGTGCTTTGTGTATTCCCGGCCGCGCCCTGAGGTGTGGGCGCCATCCCTCATCTGCAGCCAGCTCGACATCATGCAGCCAGCCTAGCATTGTGTGCTTCGGGTGCTACAGAGGGACGCCCTCGGCTACGGGCAGGCTGAGGCAGAGCACCCGGAGCGGGAGCTGTAGACTCCCTCTGAGGCAGGATGTGACTGATCTTTTGCTGCTGAACTGCCGAGCACTTCTGGGCAAGAGCTTGACAGTGTCGCCGAAAAGGCTGACCTGGGAGAAGGGAGTGTCGAGAAAGCTAACTTTGTTGACGTCAGCCATCTGAGCCAGATTCTGCTAAAGGTGGCGCTCCTGAGACACTACCATGGACAACACCTGGCCAAGGGCACGTGTCGTAACCTTCGTCGCCCGTAGAGCGAAGTCGGTCACCTTACGGAGTTCCTGAATCACCACTTGGTCAGATCCACCCTTGCACAGGTGCTTTGGCCTGGTACACCACAGTACAGCCATTGCCTGCAGGGAGGTGGCAGCCTGTCCAGCGACGTAGTAAGTCTAGCCCGTGAGAGCGGATGAGGTCTCACGCGCCCTGGATGGGAGCCGTGGCGGTCCATGCCATGCGGCAGGGCTGCGCGTGCAGAGATGCCACAGCATGCTCAACCTGGGGGACCGTCACATACTCCCTGGCTGCACCTCCGTCGAGGGGTGGAGAGGGGCGAGGAGCTGGGGGCCAGGCATGATGAGTACGGGGCTCGCCACAACCTGGTCAGCTCCTCATGCGGGGCAAGAACTCAGAAACCAATCATCCAGCCTCGACGGATTGGACAGGGGCACACGCTGTACCTCCAATCCAATCCCCTCGGCGGCTTGGAGGAGCATAGCCAAGAGCTCGGTATCCACCTGAGACAGGGCAGCGACCACAGAGGGTGCCGTCCCGAACAGATTCAAGGCGAACTCCTTTTATGTTATCATGTTTATTGTTTTATTGTGTTTTTTATGTTAGTGGTGATTGTAAGTTATTTTTTAACCTAATTAAACTAACCCAACTGGTCCTCTAAATGCTCAACATTCCAGTCAGATGCAACATTAATCTGTCAAGCTTTGTGATATTGATGCTGGACCTCGGGATAGGGTGAACAAAGAACATGACTTACTGAGCTTAAATCCCCCACAGGGTCGAGCTGAGACTTATCCAGCCTTATCACTGGTTATGAAGATGCTGAATAATACGACACAAGTTCACTACAAAAGAAATGACAAGCGCTGTAAACCTTTATTGCAACTGACACTGAGGTTAATATTCCCAGTCCAGGAATTAGATTAACGCTTCGCAATTTACTCCCCCAAGAGGAAATGGAAAAGGAGTACAATTTATATACTGTTGTTTCACAAATATAATAATGTCACTTTAATAGAAACTAATGAGAAAAGGTCTTACAAACATTTTTAAGCAAAATATACA
>JAUMHP010000040.1:13717576-13749399 GCA_032361065.1 Enteromius trimaculatus | reverse complement strand
AAAAAAAGAGCTAGGACATAAAAAGGCATGTGGAAGCATGAAAATATTTTATCTATATGTGACCCTGGACCACAAAACCTTATGTATAAAGGGAATATTGAAAGCAATAGCCAAGAAAATTGTATGGGTCAAAAATGTTGATTTTCCTTTTATGCCAAAAATCATTAGGATATTAAGTAAAGAACATGTTCAATGAAGATATTTAGTAAACTTCCTACAGTAAATATCTTAAAATCTCATTTGGACAACTGTGAAGGCAATTTTTCTCAATATTTAGATTTTTGCAATCTCAGATTAAAGATTTTCAAATAGCGGTACCATGGCCAAATATTGTCCTATTCTAAATCATACATCACTAAAAGCTTATTTATTCAGCTTTCAGATCATGAATAAATAAAAAAAAATTAACTTATGACTGGTTTTGTGGTCCAGGGTCATTTAGTTAAATAGACTTTATATTGACTTGATTACATGCATATTTATTTATTCAAAAAAAAAAAAAAAACGTGCAATGCTTCAGATGAAATTGTTAGAAGAGAAGATCTGTTTAGCATAAAAAATAATGTGAACAAGATTTGGCCTGATTAGAACAAGCACTAACTTCTATAATGGTGACTTAAAAACACCATATATTAGCACTCGAACACAAAAGTGACACTAAACAGAACCATGAGCTCAATTACTGCCTTCTTCATTAACAACTACTATTTACAGCCCCCAAGTTGAACGAAAAGTGAAAGCAACAACCATGACTTCAGAATCTAAAAGGCTTAGCAAATCAGCATAAGTGAAACTGTAGTAATTTACTGTTTTTAGCACTTCTGTGTGTCTGTGTCTCACTAAACCCAGCAGTGCACACAGTACTGCCTTTAGACATGACACTTTGACATTATTTGTGCAAAATATTATGATTATTATTAGCATTAACAGTTGATGCCTCCATCTTGGTTTTCCCACTTGTGTACTGGAACACAGTCGACTTGGATATGACATCATCTAAGGAATGCATTTTTCCCCACCAAGTTACTGTAATAAATATTCATATTTGCTAATAACTACCCCATTGAACACCAACAATTATCTTCTGTTCGACTTACAAGTTTGCCATTTACATTGTTAATGTTGTTTTTATATTATAAACTAGACTTTAGACAAAACCAATCGAAATAGCACCAAGTTTCTTTTTTTTTCTATTGTAGTTCAGCAGAGGTGCAGGGAAGCTGCTATGTAAACAAAGGTCAAGGAAAAGAAAGTTCAAGGATGTCAGGTAATAAACCCTCAGAGAACATACAATTTTGTTTATGAGTCTCTTGAGAGATGATCTGAGTCAGGAACATCAACAGCTCTGGTATACACTAACTGACCTACTACAGCAGCGTAGAACATATTGGACATTGATGAAAAAGTGTTAGAAAGGGTTTAACAACAATCAAAGAAAGTCTGACAAATCGACATACCAGCTGATCCTTGCTTTTTCTATGCCAAGAGAAAATGCGGCAACTTCTCACTTAAAAGATCTTATTTACTTCACAATGTATTGTGTCATGCACTATAGTTTTCTATTGCCTGATTTTGGCAAATTGCAGGTGTGCATGAAAATTTCAGTCCTCTCTTTTTCTAAAAATGGTAGTGCCTAAAACTGTACCTGAAAAAAAAGTGAATGGTTTCTTTACCAACACAAGGGAAAGAAGGGCATCTTCAGTATAGCTATTATTGTAAAACGCACACACACACACACACACACAATGGCCTGCTTTCATTTCAGGCCGTCCCTCCTACCATAGCAGGAGATGCATCACTCACCACCTGGGATGTTACCCGGCACTGGAAGTGGTAATTGCATTTCAATTATAGACATGTGTGCGCATATGTTTGGGTGTGTGTGCCTGATCTTGTGCAACAGTCACTGAATGTGCAGGACACTATTTATTGTTAAAAGGAGAGGAAAACCTGTTCCAGCTGAGAATCTTTTTTGACCTACCAAAACAGTCACATACTATCTGCATCCTCATTCTGGGTTGAGACAGTGACGACAGCTTGCCATATAATACTCGCTCTGAATGCCTGTTCATTCAAGGAATGATAACTATAACAATATTACAACTACATTACAACGCCAGCACGTATATACTGTATCTCTCCAGATTCAGATGAGACAACTTTTACACTGAAGAGATCAAAAGAGGACTATTATGGATGTTTTAGACAGAAGCAACAACGTAAAGTAAAAAAATGCCTTAATGATGGATTTGTTTCTTACAAACACTCAATTTTTCACTTCACAAACATTAACTGATGTACAGTACTGTAATTGTGTGGCTTTTTTCAGTTATTTGGACTCTCCTTCTGACGGCACCCATTGACTGCAGAGGATTGATGGGTCAGCAGGAGATGTAATCCTACCTTTCTCTAAATCTGTTCCATTAAAGGAACAAACTCATCTGTATCATGGACAGTCGGAGTAATTTTTCATTTTTGGGTGGACTATTCCTTTAAGAGAGGTGTTTACAAAGAACGCCTTTCGCCTGCATTCCTTCTGAGCAGTTTTTAATTTTTAATCTCTCCAACCACAAACACATGGTCATGCCATACTCATAATTATGACCAACACTTATGTGATCTGGCAAACTCTGACAATATGAACGCCCCTTTACACGTCATAATGGACAGAAGCCCAAGTGAGTGAGTGGCCTCTCACTCTCTCTCTCATGTACTCACACACTTTATCACTCTGACATCTGGCGCTTTTCACTAATATAATCCCTCTTCCCTTCCTGAGCCTCATGCTTCCCAACAAGGACAACAAGATGGTCTCTCTATCTCTATCTCTATCTCTATCTCTCTCTGTCTCTCTCTCTATCTATCTATCTATCTATCTATCTATCTATCTATCTATCTATCTATCTGTCTATCTGTCTGTCTGTCTGTCTGTCTGTCTGTCTTCTCATTTGAAGGACAGCTAGTTAAATCAAATAGGCACAACTAATATGAATAACAGGCAACCCACTTTGACATAAAGTAAAAAGAAAAATAAATAAGTAAAAACTGTATAAACAGCATAAATTTATATAGTATTTTAACAAGTAGATATAGCACCTTATGGACCACAAATGTAAAATGACAATTTCCATCTGCCCATGTTTCCTTCAATTCTTCACCTCTTTAATCTTTAGCAATCTTGAACCACCTGCCATATCCGAGCGCGCGCTCATCTGGACATCAAAGCGGATTTGGCGCGGCCCGCCACACTCATGCCGTTACACACAGCGAGCATCAAGTATTGACAACCCATCTACACTTATAGACGCGACACAAGTGGAAAACTCGCGTTATAATTAACGAACGTTGATATCTGCGCCGATATTAACTAAAAACGAATCGACTCAGTCTGGAGTCGTTCGGACGAAACTGGTTTTATTCGCTTAAAGGAAAGAGGCTGGTAAGCGTTTAGAACGCTTCTATGGTGCTCCGTGGAAATCTGCGCAAAATGCACTACAGAGAACCGTTCATGAACGTGATTAAAACCATTTAGTTTCAATGTTTTAAAAAATATAAGCCGTTCTGATAAAGGACCGGTTCTCGGTTCCCAGCGCCACTAATATGCATAAGGCCTACAAAGTAATTTTATCTATACGCTCTTACGAGGAAATTAACGGGAAAACGCACGAAATTATTAAAGAAACATTTATTTATTTCCCCAAAGCATAGTGTTTCGACATATAATATCAATCATTCCAAAGCCATGTGTGCTTATGTGATCAGTGAAGCTCTGCTATAGCAAGGGGGTGTGTAGAGGGTGTGATGAGACATTTAAAGATCGGTGGGTGTGATACTCACTCGCTTTGCCCTGTTTGGGTCTCTGGAGGAGCCGCTGAACGGTAATAAGATCCTCCGTCTTCACCGCCTGCAAGAGTTCCTGTTCTTTTCCCATCCTGTTCAATCACACACTCAAGCACCCTCTCTCACACATGCAGTCATGGCTATACTTCTACATCCAGCGCATCTTCAGGGGGCCAGGCGACCATACCGGTGCCGTTAACGCCAGCGCATCATCGCCGTACATTGTAAAAAAAGGTCTAGTGCGCAGAGACGCGCTATACGCGTAAGACCCGTTTACATGCCCAGTGGAGTGACCAGTATCGTCCACGCAGTCCCTAACGACGAAAAACGGTCTTGTTGCGTACTGAGGTGACAGAGTCCAATCGTTTTCAGGTTAAAGGGACGGCGCGGAAACCTTGCGCGTATTTACGCACGGCGACATGGTTGTATTGCTACAAAAATAGCAGATGCTCTGTAAATCAAAACGGAAGGCGTCTCTTTGACCCGAAGCTCATAGAGAGACTGTATATATTACGTAAACATCCAGGCAGATGTGCGCGCGGCCGCTGGAGGTTGTAATCCGCTGTCGCTTTCTCGTGTGCGCATGTATGTGTGTGTGTGTGTGTGTGTATCTGTGTATGTATGGCAAGCGGTTTTAACATTAATTCTTCAAAACGAACTAATATCGATTTTACGTAAATGTACATATTGTTAATACTACTAAATAACATACCACTTACAATCTTTGTTCAGTTCAGTTCTGAATACACATTAATTTCTAACAGGTACTCTTTAGTTACTTAGTTTTAGAAACACTACACTACTAACTTGCCTTAACACACCTGCATGGCAGTTTCTAACAACCCTAGCTTGATTAGCTGCTTCGGTGTGATTGGGGTTGGAGCTAAACATTGCAGGACTCTGGTACTCCAAGACCAAGTTTGGACAACCCTGCAATACAACTATTACTAGTTAAACAGAAAAAAAAATGTGTGATAGCTTGCCCAAAAATGACACTTCTGTCATCAATCCTGTAAGATTTTTATTCATATTTGGAACAAAAATTAAGATATTTTTGATGAAATTTGAGAGCTTTCTAGCCCTCCGCAGTATGGATATTGCTTTTGTGTGCACATAAAAAAGAAAAGAAAAAGAAAACTTTATTCAACTGACATTATTATGTCAGTTAAAACGACTTTATTCAACTGACAGATATTGATTCTGACATAGAAGCCGGATGAGCTGTGCCTTGTTTACAAGCAGAGAAGGATGCATATACTGTTGTTCATAGAGTTAATTTATTGTACACTTAAATAAAACCACAAACAACCTTACTATGTGCACAACTGTTCAGCACAACATTACCCCGTCATTAAATGTCAACATAACAGAAGGGTTTAATTACAATACATTGGAATTTTTAAATTGCATTAATTTAGATAAATTGTGATAAATGTTTTTTTCATTTATGACAATGTATTTCTTCTTTTAGTGACTAAGTTAAAAATGAACTAATTACTGATTACTGATTTACTAGCAATTACATTAAATTAAATAAATGTTAAAGCAGCTTGCCATAGTCAGTGTATGAGAGAGACTGCTTGGTTAAATTGATGGTGCTGCATCAATCAGGGGGCGTGACTAAATAGACCCTTTCCCATGAGCCTGACAGATTAAAAAGGAGGAAAGCAGTGCGTGTTGTATTTGTGTGTGTTTGTGTGTACGAGCGAGCGAGCATGTTTTTGAGGAGAAAGGTCACAGGACAGATTTTAGCAGGGTAGATACTAACCGTGTATGCTTAGCCTAAGGCACATGGTCCTCCAAAGAAAGAGGGGAAATAGCTGTTATATGAATATCTAAACTTCTATTTTATATAGAATTGTCTGCAATGTTTACACAGCTTTATATATACTGCCCACCACATGGTCCTTACTGTATAGTTCAGAAAACAAATGCAGCACACAAGGCACTTTTTGGAGCTCGACAGTCTCTGGTCAATATACATTAATTTTATGGAAAATATCTAAAAAGAATCTGTAAAATATGTTCTTGTGTTTTCCACATAATCATTTTTTTGGGGGGGGGAATAATGTGTGAACTGTTCCTTTAAATCTCACTGGTGGCCCTCAGACACTGATAGCCACTGATTATTATCGTATAGTTTAACCGCACACATTCTCTCTATCTGTCATTTCAGCCATAATTTTGGTGACAATCTTACAATTAAAAGTCTGTGATATGATACATTACTCCCTAAGGGTGTCAGCAAAACCAGAGCAGATGTCTAATTTGGGCTCCATTCTAACCCACATCAGTCAGTGGGTAATTGGCCGTTCTTTACTTATTTTGCACTGTCAGTTTTAAGGACTGCAGTGGCTAAATTTATACTCAGTTATTTGCGAAGTAAAACTTGTTATCCAAATTAACTGCAGGGAGATTCCTCTTCCATCAGTTCCTGCTCTCTCCAACCTGGATTTGTTACATTTGTTATCATCCAGAACATTAATCACTAGTTCACCAGCAGTTTTCTCCTGGAGATCTACCTTCCTGAAGAGATTAGCTCCAACTCTAATCAAACACAACTGAACCAACAAATTCAGCAGGTGTGTTGACTGTGCTGGAACTAAACTCTCACAAAGGTAGAAATCCAGGAAAATGAGTGAGGATATTTTCTATTTCCAGTGCTATGTACCATAATGCATCTAGAAAGCATTATTTTTCGTTATTATTAAAAAGATTTACAATTATTTTATTTAAGTATTAAATAAGATTTTTTTTCATTACTATAGTACAAAGATTATGCATTAATCCAGTAAAATACTGTAAAAAAAAAAAAATATATATATATATATACATCTACACACACACACATACTTTACTGTTTGCAGATTATGTTTTAAAATATTAAACTAAAAAAAAAAAAACAGTACCTTTTATATCTTAATAATATTTCACAATATTACTCTTTTTACTGGATTTTTTGCATAGGAGACTTTTTTCAAAATCCCCCAAAAAGTCCTCCAGTCCTTCAAAAGAAATAAGTATCAAATACTTAACTTGAATAGGAGACAAAATATTAAATACGGCATCATAATTTTGCCAAGACCAAAATAGCACAATAAACTAGAAAGCTATAATAAAATCAGGCAAAGACATTATTTATTCATCAAAATGTTTTCTTAATAACTAAAAAGCTTTCTAAATAAGCAGCACCAGGCAGAGCATAACACGCCAGTATGCGTTAAAATAAATTTACTACAATAATTAATTACTGTAACTTCATCTTTTGTGAATAGTGTTGTATTTCCAGGAAATTAGTTAGCAAACACCCCTGGCACACTGTAAAATAAAGTGCACCCGATGTGAACAGTGGCCCCAGTTAATACTAAAGATATGGCTAGTGAGTATACTTATGTCCATGTGTAAGATTGATGCTAATGGTTAGTGCATGTGTGTGTGTTAATGGGTAGCACCACTGAGTGTTTAAGTAAATGATTGACTTTGTTAAGTGTGTCTAGGGATGTTTTTTAGACTCTGTCAATCACATTAGGTTAGTTAGATCACACGTCTAAATGCTCTGATTATTAGATTAAGCATGTATGTATGTATGCATGAGTGTTTGTGCAGGTGCATGTGTATATCTTTCAACCCACAGCAAGCAGCAGGGTTTGTATGTCTTCAGGGATGTGTTTCATCTGCCTTGTTTTCATGTAAGGTGCAAGCTTGCTTCATTAAACTGATGTGTTTAATGATCAATTCACACACAGAGCTGACTGACCGGAACGCCTTGTGTCTTTCTGTCTTCCTTGTCTTGTTGTCTTAGTCAGTGTGTGGTGTGTGTGAAGGCAGGACATGGCGTCTAACTCTACCACTAAATTTTTCGCCCTTTCCCAGTCTTTCAGTGTGTCTGATATCATTGTAATTGGAGCATATTTTTTATTGAACGTCGCAGTTGGAATATGGGTGAGGTGTATTAGTGTGTTTTATAATTGTGTGCTTGTAATGTTTAATAATGCTTAAAATGTATAATAAAAACAGAACACTGTCCTAAATTATCTGTGATGTTGGAGTGAGAAACACAACTCCGTTTCAGTTTTGAAGAAACTGTTCTGTGTATGTCTGTGTGTATTTCAGTCATCTTGCAGAGTGAGCCGAAACACACTGAGTGGATATTTTTTGGCTGGCAGAGACATGGCTTGGTGGCCGGTAAGTGATAATTACTGAACTTTTTTTTTTTTTACTTTATTATTTTTGCCTCATTTAACTATGATTAAAGCCTGATAATGAGCAGATACAATTACCTGATAAAATGATATCATTATTTTATATGCTATTGTTTATGTTTAAAAACTAGTAAAATAATAATAACAATAAAAATCAACCTTGGTATAATATGGTTAAAGGCTAAAAATAGCCTAATAATGAGAACATAAAATAATGATTTTTTTAATAAAAAAAGAAAAAAATTAAAAAAATGTATCTTGTTGTTTTTATTTTAAAAATGTATAAAATAAAAATAAAAACATAGAAATAGAAACATAGAAGTTTATTTAAATTGTTTGTTTTTTTATTAAAAACATATTTCCACCTAAAAACAACAACAAAAAATAATTTTAGATAATGCAGTAATAAAACAATCTAAAAGCAAGTGCTTATTAATAATTTTTTAAAAGCTTTTTTTTTTTTAAAATAGGAAATAAAAAAATAGCATGTTCCGTACATGAATTACTTATTTTCAACATGCAAACTTTAAGTCAAAATGTATACATTGAGGTCCAAAATTCAAACCTTAGAAAATAAAATCTATAAATCAACTATAAATCAACTGAGAAACTGATACATTTATATAAAGCAAAAACATTACGCATTTTTGCAATGATTAAATCAATAAGTAAATCACTAAGGCAGACCAAATAATAAGATACCAAAATTAGCATTGATTATCACAATTTCTTACCATTTTCACCAACGGAATTCAAATTAAATCATACAATTTCAAGCCTCAACATAGTTAACATATATAGGCTATTAGACATAATAATTATACAAGAATTAACGATGTTGATTATGGTTCAGCTGACATGACAAATGCAGACACTTGCTGATGTGTCACGTCAACTAGCCTGCAGAAATGAAGCCCGATGCTAAGTCTAGTTGTTTTATGTAGAGAACTGCACTAATATGTGTTATGAATGGATGCAGATCGGTGCATCTCTGTTTGCCAGCAGTGAGGGTTCAGGATTGTTCATCGGCCTGGCTGGGACAGGAGCAGCGGGAGGGATCGCTGTCGCTGGATTTGAGTGGAATGTGAGTCATTTTGAATTTATTTTGAACAAGTGCAAAATATGCATTTGTCATAATTAGTTATTGGACATTACTTTAAACTCTATTAAAATCTTATTGTAAAATGCACCTGCGTTTAATCAGCACTAGAGGGAGAAAGAGGACCAGCTTCTCTAATAAAACCGGAATTATGGGTGTTGAATATCCTATTCTTAGTTTTTGTCTAGACTGTTGGTGATTTCTGTCAGTCCTTTGTCTAGTCTGTCATTTCTCAGATCCTTACAACAAGATAAATGAACCCGAGGGACAAAAGCGCTATATAAATAAGACCTCAAATTATTTTTCAAAGTATGTGTTTTGAATAGATGTGCATTTTCACTTGTTACAATTGCATTTTTTATACTTGTCTGAATTTACTTTATTTGTCTAAATTTATAGGTATATTATAGAGTGGCAAAAACCTTCATACATCTTCCTAAATTTAAATTGCACTGGGGGAAAAAGTTGATTTAAGTCGTTCATTTCAAGTTTAAGACAATACAAATTGAAATGACTTCCAATATGATAAGATAGATAGATAGATAGATAGATAGATAGATAGATAGATAGATAGATAGATAGATAGATAGATAGATAGATAGATAGATCGATCTGAACATTTTAAGTTAAAGGTGGAAATTTATATTCATGATACAGTAGACCTAAAAAGTATTTACACAATTAAATTTACTGTTAATTACTTGAACGTCATTGTAATAGACCATATTTCATAAAACCGGTATTTATTAATCAACACCGTATGGCAAGCTGTTTTAACATTTAAACTATAAACCGCACTAGTATCTGTTTCCATGTTACTAGTACTTATTTTTTGGATACTAGTATCTTTTCCATTAAGTACAAGTGCTTATTCATTAACTACTAGTGCTTATTCTTTTAGGTACTAGTGTCTTTTCTAAAGGTCTAAATTACACATTCCAATAGTGACTAGTACTTAATTATACTCTCCAGCAACCAACATAGGCAATAGGAGATAGATTAGACAGGAAATAGAAACAAAGAGATGGATGTAATTTTATTTTATTTATTTTTTTTTTTGAAAAGAAACATTTGTACACAAAAACATGGAAAGCATATTTTTGTCAGTTTTGTAAACTAATTTCGTAAACATGCTAGCCTAATGAGCTTGTTGGTCATCGAGCAACCTCTAGTGGTCGAATGGAGATAAGACACACATTTTATTATCTATTATTTTTCTCTTTTTCATCCAGGAAAAATATTGCACTGGTGCTAAAGACATTGAATTCTGTAAGCACTTCTTTCATTATGCGAGGCAGAGACGTGCGGACTGTCTATTAGAATACACAAACACAGAGTGAAACAAGCAGAGTCTGTTACTGGCGAACATGAACATTAAAGGCAGAGACATAAGAATATTCCTAATCTGTAGCAAGGTAGTCAGGCGATCGGGCGAATGTAATCCAATGGGAGAAGCAAGTACGAGAGTCCGGGAACAGGCAAGGTCAGAAACGGTAAATCCAGAAAGCAGGGAAACAAGGAAACGCTTACAAAGGGGGAATATCCACACACAATGATCAGCAAATCTAACACAGACAAATACACATGGAAATTAGGCAACATGTCCTCCAATCAATACGCTAGTTTAGGTCGTTTGTACATAGCAGTGAAATATGACCCATCAGAGCGTATACTACACTTGCACCTCTATCAGCAGCATGACATTAGCACATTAAGCTTTGGTGTAGCTCAGGTTGTAGAGCGATGTGTTAGAAGACAAGATGTGATCATGTGCTCATGGGTTTGAACCCAGGGGACACATGTGCTAGTGAATCCCTATGAAACATGATTTTGCAGCCTTTTTGTAACAGGTAGGGTTAGGTTAGGTGTGGTCATTCGTATGAATTACACCTACTAAAATACTTCTTAATCACAGTGAGATCAGTGTGGAAAGTCCACATACATATTTTAACAAAGCACGCATTTTGATCGATAATGACAGTAATATGCATTTCATGACGATAGACGCAATACGACACTGTCATTATTTTTACACCCAATAGAGGGCACTTACCTTTAAAACGTAAATATAGGTTGTAATACGGTACTTGCATAAACGACCTATATAGTCATTTTTTGTTGGAGGATAGGCCGAAATTAGGCTAGGGGGTGGAGGAACGAATAAGTGGTCATGGCAACATACAAGGCGGGTGGAGACACAAGTTCATAATAAAAGTCCAGGTATAGCAGCGGAGACAAACACACAAAGAATGCACATGGAGCTGGAGTGCCATCCAGCGGATCTTACTGGCACTTCCAGCTGAACCGTTACGACTGGGCACATTGGTGCTGCAGACACTGAATTTTTTACATTAATGCTCTTTACAGGGCACACAAAATCCAAACCTTACAGTTTTCAGACAAACATTTTTTTGTTTGGAAAAAAATACATAATCATAAATCCCAAAATTTGCATTTACAAAATGCAATTACATGGGATCTATTTTTATGTTTAGGGACTGTGGTGATTAATTATAATGATAAATTGTGATGAAAACATAATAGGCTACTACCACGATCACCAAGATTTCAGAGAATAATTTTTTTAATTAACGTGTGAGAAAAAAAAATATATAACGTGGGACTTAATTCCCATGGTTAAACAAATTTTTATTTCAAACTAACTACTGTACCTGAAAATGCATAAACAACCATGAACAAATTAAGGAACTAGCTACTGCTTGTCTCTGTTTCACTCTCTCTGCTCTGAAGCAGCTCCACCTCATCTTTCCAATATGAAAACGACCGAGATATGATCATATTGAGTTTGACATTAAAGTAGCATTCAGAATCTGGATGTATGCTTGTCCTACATTGGCGGCGGTTACTTGCATTACATGCAATATCATTTCTTTGTAGACTAGTTCAAAGCACATAAATATGTTATGGGGAAAAAGTTATCTCTCAAACATACATACAGTATCTTAATTTGATGTTGCTTTTTTATTAATGTTGTTCTAAAGATGTCGAGAATTCATGCTAATTTGTATGACCTTATCCGTACGATTTGTTTTAACCCTGTGACAAGTAGGTTTAGGGACGGGCTTTGTACAAATTCATACTAATTGGTAACTCGTAAAATGCATACTATTTAGCAAAAATTGAGTGATGTCGTACAACTTTTTATGAATTAGCCACCTCGTAAAATATGTATGAATTGCCATGAGATCGTGGTGTTGTTAATTTGGTGCAAGGTAATTTGAAAAAACTGACACGAAAAACATTTGTGTAATAATTCTCAACTATTTTTATATACACTGTATGGTCAAAATTAGCTTAAAATAGAAAATAGAATGTTTTTTTCATGAATATACTTCATGGGTATAAGTATAGTCTTATATACTTAGATATACTAGTAAATATTTGCAAACAGTATTAAAACGTGTGATTATATGCAACATTTGACATGAATCAAAACCTTTCATAAAACCAAAATGTCTTTCATGAACCTTTTTGCTCCACTTCAGATGTTGACTACAACAGTATATTATAGTTAGATGTGCCTTTGTTTTCTAAATACTTTCTGTGGCTCAAAGCAAACATAGCACCTCTGGCAGATTTGCCTCTTATGTGAACTGATCTTGTTTAAATACGCTTCAGTGAAAAACAAACTGATTTTCTGCAGTGCGGTAATACTTTCTCTCTCTGTTAGGCAACTTACGTCCTGTTGGCTCTTGCCTGGATCTTTGTCCCAGTTTATGTGTCTTCTGGGGTGAGTTTTAGACATGCACCGAACCACTGCTTACACTGAAGTGCCAAGTGGGCTATTTAGCCTGTGAATTAATAATTAAGAGCTTATGTTTAATGCCGCCACATGCACCATAGACTCTTAGTCTTTTTCTTTCTCACCACATGTGCTACTTTCCCAGATTTGCCTATTAATTTGCTTAGTTCCCTTTGCACTTCCTGTCTCTCTGTCTCTCTCACACGATCATAGATTGTCACAATGCCAGAGTATCTGGGTCGGCGGTTTGGAGGAGAGCGAATTCGCATGTACTTGTCAGCTCTCAGTCTGATGCTGTCCGTGTTTACCAAGATCTCAGTGAGCACCAAAACGCATACATTCATAACATTTCATATATTGTTTTGTTATTTGCCATTTCATTCACATATACTCCTGCAAAGCTAAATGTCAGACATTAACCTAAAAAGGCTTCTTTTATTGTGACCTGTACTGCTGTGCTGGCATGTTCCTGTACCCAAGGAATTTAAAGTTGTGAAAGAGAATGTAGTTTAGCTGTGTCTCAACATCTGTTTCTCACTGCAGACACATAAAAACACTTACACGCAATGCTGCTGCCTTGTTGGCTCACTAACAAACCCGTAATGCTAGGTAGTAACTTTGGCACTAAAAGGAAAAAATCATTATTTGCAATAAAATTGTTAGATGTTACAAGTGGTAAAACTACAATATAAAAGTTTGGGCTCAGTTAGAAATTAGTACTTTGATTAAGCAAGAACATGCTAATGTGATCAAAAGTCATTAATGTTCTACTTTAATAAACGCTGTTCTTTTAAACTTAGCATGAATTAAAGAAACCTTAAAAATGCATCATATTGCTGTTTTTTAAACAGCATAAGTGCTTTTAACAGTGATAATAATACAAAACATATGAGTAGCAAATTAGAAAGTATTGCCACCAAGTAAAATGTACT
Organism: Enteromius trimaculatus; assembly: GCA_032361065.1. Taxonomy (NCBI): domain Eukaryota; kingdom Metazoa; phylum Chordata; class Actinopteri; order Cypriniformes; family Cyprinidae; genus Enteromius; species Enteromius trimaculatus. The sequence goes on along the minus strand of JAUMHP010000040.1, from coordinate 13,735,563 downwards.
TTTTTTTATTTTGAATTAAAAAAAAAAATACATTTAATATTTCATAGTAATATTTCTTATTTACATTGTAAAATGATTAGGGTTTTTTTTTTTTGCCTTTTTTCAGCCTGTATTTTTCCACCTCAATGGTCATAGTGACCAAAAAAAAAAAGATTTGACAGGTTTTACAAGGTATAAGGAAGAACCACATTTTGTCTATAAATATAGAAACTTAGATTTAGCATTTTTCCATTAGAGAACAAAATATGATGTTTTTCATAGAAAGGAAATAAAATAGATTGCTTAAGGCTCCTATACTTTGATTTGATAAGATAGCAATGTCTAGAATTAAAAGTAAGACCTCAGATATTACTAATAAATTCTTCCAAGACCAACTGATGTAAAACTATATTGCCAGCATTCATTTCATAGCTTTATATACTGCACTTCAATTCTGTTGTCTGGGTCATTTTAGAACAAACACAAATCGGTGACAAAGTATGCAGTTTGATAATCAAATGCAGCAAACTGATCTCAAAATTCTGTGTTGTTTACAGACAGATCTGTACTCTGGAGCTCTGTTCGTCCAGGTTTGCTTGGGCTGGAATCTCTACCTGTCCACTGTGCTCATGCTGGTCGTCACAGCCCTCTACACTATCGCAGGTTTGTAAGTGTGTCTATGTATTTTGCATATATACTGTTCAAATGTTTGGGGTCGGTAAGTTTTATCAATGTTTTTATGCTCACCAGTCCTGCATTAATTTTCTTTATTTTCATTATTTATTGTTGTGGAATATTAATACAATTTAAACAGTTTTCTATTTTACTATATGTGACCCTGCCCCACAAAACCAGTCATGTGTCAGCTTATCAAAACTGAGATTTATCATTTGAAATCTGTATAAATAGGCTTTCAATTAATTATATTTGGCCGAGATACAACCATTTGAAAATCTGAAATACTGAGGGCACAAAAAAAGTGCTAAAGTTGTCCAAATTAGGTTCTTATCAATAAATATTCCTACCGAAAATTAAGTTTTAATATATCAATGGTAACAATGAGCATACCTTTAGAGTATTTGTTTACTAATGTACTTATACATTGTATAAACTAATCAAGCTGTATAAACTAGCATTTGTTCATGAAATTGTATCAACAATAAACAATAGTATATTTAACTTAACAATAAACTAGATTAAGAAGTGCTTATGAAATTTTACGTGAAGTGGTGCCAGTACATTTTTTAGTAGTGAGCAATTTTTATAATTAGTATTTGCAGTAAACAAGCTCTTTCTCCCACGTACAGCGCATGATGTCTCACTGTGATTTACAGCCGAGCAAGCAGATAGAAAAAATTGAGGTCTTAATTCCTTTTAGCACAGTAATGCTGTAAAACTGGAAGAGGTGGTGTAATGGTTAAAGCTCAGTGCTTGAAACTTGTCGTTAGATAGTGTAAACGATAAACTACAAGAGTCCTCAAGTTAACTACTTAACCACAGGTTAGAGTAGTAACTGATGACCAGTTGTTTGAATAAAAGCTGCTACTAAATAAGGACTAAACTTTCTCACCAAAGCCCAGTGGTTCAATATCAGTTTCTGCAGTAATTATAGTCTACATGACTGATTCCAGCATAATTGCTTGATTACTTTAATCCGCCGCAATTCTGTCACTCTGTTCACTCCTCTGTCTGCATCCGCTGATTCAGACGTGACCCCGTTGACTCATATCACATTAAAGCATCATGACAGAATTGAGCAATAGCCGCTTACTCCTCTGTTTCACCAGGTGGCTTGGCTGCTGTTATCTACACCGACACTCTTCAGACCTTCATCATGATCATTGGAGCAATCATCCTCACAATTACAGGTCAGTCAATCTGAGGCCACTTCTTTTATTCTCCTCTAGCAGTGATCTCATGTCAGCTGACATCTTTAAAGTTCATGACAAGAAAAAAAATATATAAAAGCAGACAGGTTTTTTTTTGCACCACTTCTGTTAAGGAAGGACACATTTAAACCTGCATAGCTGGTTTGCATGGAGGTGTGGGAATGGGGAAAATCCCATGAATGTCTTCAACAACATTCTCTAATGGTTTTTGGGAACTGAAAAAAATAAATGTAGATTACAAACAAACTAAATATAAGCTCAATGAGACAAAACACAAGTCTAAACAATTTAAAGAAATTTAAATATTTTAATTGGAATCGATTCAAAATGTACATTCATTCCATTTGATGCTACTAGAGTTAACAATTAAAGCCAAACCTCTACACATTACCCAAAAAAAGTAGTAGATTTAGCTGATATGTGTTTATGTACATGTTACAGCATTCAATAAGATTGGAGGCTACAGTAACCTGGAGAGCGTGTATTTGAAAGCTGTGCCGTCTAAGATCATCCCGAACACAACATGTCACCTGCCCAGACCTGATGCCATGCACCTGTTCAGAGACCCTGTGCACGGAGATCTACCCTGGCCAGGCATGACACTGGGATTGACCATTCTTGCAACATGGTACTGGTGCACCGATCAGGTATGCTTCAACACACACACTTAAAAGAAAAAAAAATGAATAACAAAGCTACCCTGGTTCTTGTTGTTTTAACACAATGTTAAAACAACTTTGCATAAAGGACAGTGTTGTAAATGTATTTTGCATTATGAGTTGCATTCTGCTAGAAGATTAACATATTACACTGCAAAGACTGCAGTTTTAGAGACACATGTAAAGGCCTTTTAGAGAACGATCTACCGAGATCAAATATCTTTCACAATTAGACCTAATTCAGGGTAGACACTGAGAGGGAAGTCTATGTCGAGTCCTGCGTCACTAAAACATCTCATATGATTCAAGTATATTCTCACAGAGACTGTGAAAATTGCTTTGTGCAGACTAGCATCAAAAATGATAAGAGTGGAAAATTATAGAACACCATATTTGCGATATCTAACATTGTAACACTTTCCTTCTATAATGTACAGTGCACATTACATATTAAAAAAATAACAATAAAAAAAAAACATTACCAAAATTACCAAAGTACAACATTATTAAATTCATGGAAATACTGTCTGAGTTGGAGTCCCCTCAAGACCCAATAAATGTGGGATTGGTCTGGGACTTATTACTTGGGTCTTCCGGTTGGGGGCTCAAAACTTGGTCTGAATCTCAGTCATGAAAACAGTCAAATTCAACACTGCACAAAGTGGCTTAGTGCTGCAATTTTTTCTAAGTACTTTTAGTTTGTTAAAATAGAAAAGTCTTGGTTTGAGTTTAGGTCCAGGTCTGAGGGGTCTTGGTCTGGATCTTGGAAGGTCTTGACTCCAACTCAAAGGCTAGTTCTGAAGGCCGGTTCACACCAACAATGATCGGCACAGAAGTCTGGTCTGACTTTTTTTTTAAGAAAAACTGCAGACACGCTGAATCAAAATACCAATTCACTTTGTGGCACTTATGGGAAAACTAAAATATGCAGATTTTTTCACTGTTTCCATTTAAAATGTTCAGTTCGAAAGTACCACAAAAGTACTAACTCTACATAACAACAGCACCTTTGAGAACGTGACTAAAAGCACTAATGTGCTGAAAAAGAGATTAGAACGTCTCTCCATGCAGAACTGTCTGAAGCGATTCAAATAAAAATCTTCAGTCAAAACAAACATTCGTCTCGGTGTGAACAGGCCTTGAGATCTGAGTCTGATCTCCTCACATAAAACCATAGACATTACAATTAACTCTCTGTCAGTTTGTACAGTACCTTAACCTTTTCAGCGTCCTTTTCCCACAAGCTGAGATAATAATTAGACAACAACAGGGATGAATGTGAAATCGCCATCACCATGGTCACAAATCCACCACCAAATTCTTGCACTAGTCCAGATTACTCAATAAATGCACGTCAATAAAGACAACTTGTGCTTGTAACAAGTTTTGCTTGCCACGTTCCAGTTGAAATGTCTGTATCAGTGGAGACTGGTGGCTACATCATTGCACATTCATGCCTTTGTACTCAATACAAAGTTGTTGGTTTTTTTCTGAAAGAAAGCCACCATAAATCAGTTAATTTTCATTGTGCCTGTGCGTCAACAATTTATCGCCCAAAGCAAATCCAGACGCGTTTACTGGAACCTTCCCCCTGAGGTGTTTGTAGCTGGCGAGTTTAGATAAAGAGATTCCTAATGGCATACGAGTCTCAACCCGTCTACGAGGAGATGGAGACTTGGTTTGAGAAGCCCGATGAGTGGGAGAAAGTGATTGAGAGTGCATGAGCCGCTTAGCGTGTGTTTGGCCGGTTCGCAGTCCTTCTATCGTATAGGCAGGGCTTTGTCTTCGAGGGGACCGTCCGGAGCGGTTCACATTTTGCTGGCCCGATCCATTTGAGGGGAGGTCAGGATATGCCTTCCCCTGCCAGTACCTGTGGCCCCCGATCACATGGCCACTGCTTTTAGGAGGTCTATGGAAAACTCCAGGTTTGGCAATCACCACTTTGGCCCGGCCATAAGTGTCTCGAACGGGTGACTTGGAAACCATCTGGTAAAGCTGAAGGGAGGAATAAAAAGAAAAAGGATAAAAAGCCTTCAGGCATGATTTGAAATGTTAAACAAACTGTAAACAGTTCTGATAGATTTTTCAATATGAACTTAGAAAACAGAAAGTAATGTTGGTTGTATATTGGCAGGTAATTGTGCAGAGGTCTCTGTCAGCCAAAAATCTGAGTCATGCCAAAGGGGCGTCAATCTTTGCCAGCTATCTCAAGATGCTTCCCATGATCTTCATCATCCTACCAGGCATGATCAGCAGGGCACTCTACCCAGGTACTACACACACGCTCCAGCAGCTGTATCCGCTAGTGCTCCAAAAATTCAGTGCTTTGTCATCTTTTGCACAAGCTTTGTCACCTTTTAAATCTATACCTATAGAAAATAGGGTCATACCAGCTTAAAAGTGGTAAAGCTGGTTTTTGGTAAATGGTAGCTGGTTTGTCACTGCTCCAAAGTGGACTACCAGACCTAATAAAGCTTGACTAAGTTGGATTACACTATTCTACATCAACAAATATGCAATATCCATCTACAACCTTAAGCAGGGTAGTTTTATACCCATATAATTATTAATAATACACATCATACTTAACTCAAACATTTTATTCAAACATTAGATATGATAAAAATAGTAAATAGTAACAAGACTGAACCGCAACATTATAAGCAGAGATTTGTAAGAACGGTACAACTTTATATTAGGTGGTCTTATGTACTTACATTTAAATTCATCATTAAATACAATGCACTTATTTTGTATATACATGCTTTGACATTGTACTTGTATAAAAAAAATACCTGCATGTAATTGCATCTGTAATTACTTTTATAATTACACTGTTGAACCATCCCTTACACCCATGTTTAGCCCTACCCATACCACCAAACCTGTATCCCACCTCAAAAGCAGCAAGAGTCTTGCAATGCAATATGAACACAATAAGTGCAATGTACGTATGATGTACGTAAGTATTTAGTAGTTAAGACCACCTAATATGAGTGACTATAAGAATTTTGCAATAAAAGTAGGTCTGTTAAATATCCAGTATTACAATTCTGTCCAACTCTTTCACTTATACAACAACAAATAAGTGATATGATATGACTTTTTTATTTAAATAAAACTGAAATATTTAAAACTACATTTTAGATGCTACGAATTTAGGTAAGTCCATTTTAACATACATTTATGCTGTATGTTCAAATTAACTTGCCTAATTTTGTAACATCTGACCATTTTGAGATTTGAGCACAATCTAAACGTAAATAATCTGTAACAGGGAAAAGGAGCAGGCACAAATCAGTATTTAACAATGGCCAATGTATATATAATATCCATAATTTTTTTAAAAGTATGCAGATACAGTACATTGACTTAGACTCCAGCTGATATATTGTTTACTGCTAAACACGTTTCCTGACACCTTAAACTTTTTAATCAGAGCCACAGATTACTTTTTCCACTGGGAAATCCCACCAAAATGATGATCTGACAAACCCTAATAACAAGCTATATTCCGACTCTCGTCTGATACGCAGCTCCATTTACATTTTTCCTTCTCCCACCCATTACCCCCATACATATGTTTAGCACTTATACAGGTTCAGGCGTGCTGGAAATGTCAACAGAGTCCGGGAACGTACACCGGCACGCCCTTTGTGCGTTCCATAACACACACGCCTGGCTTCTTTTCATCTACTTTAGACACTCCCAGGTTTATAAACTGGTGGAGTGAAGAGCCAAATCGGGGGGAAAAAAGCGCTTTCACATTCAGTCACACTTAATCAAAGTCCAACCTACTTTTGTCTTATCTCTGTTCTGCATGTTCAGTCGATTTTTCTCAGCAGTGTTTTGTTCGACATCATCCGATCGCAAGTCCAACATGGATTGAGAGAAACGGGCCATCACGTTTAGTGCATCAGGGCTGTGGTCTCCAACACGGCCGGAACCCGTTAACATTCCGTTAGGGAGTTTGTCACTACTGTCAGAGTCAGTACATTCATAGTATTCATCCGACGCTGTGGAATTCTCATCTTTATCCTTTAATGAATGTGCACAGGTGACAGCGGTGCTGTCGGCATCATTGTCACGAGTGTCCGTGTTGGCCTCTTTTGTCTGGTTTTCGTCCCTTCTGACTAAAGTGACCTCTGCATCTCCAGAGCCCTCTGTTCTATTAACCACCACCTGAAGAGTGCGTGGCTTGGGCACAGGCATATCTAAAGTCTGTTTGACTTCCGTTGGTTCAGGGTTGGACTGCTGTACTTGTGGAGGAGGGTTGGGTTTGGGTTCTTCTTGCTGGATCAGAGAGCTTGGCGAATTGGATGCATTCACTGTTGCATCTTGATGAGCAATGCTAGAGTCAGTTTCTGTCTGAGTTTGGGGGCTTGATTGAACTTTTGCATCTACAGTATCTGTTTTAGGCAATTGTGTTGTTTTGGAACGAGGACTTGCCTTATCTGGTAATGGTTCTTTAGGTGGGGAAGTGAAAGGGTCTTTAAAGCGTATCGCTTGAGATGTTTCGAACATTTGGGAGCGCATTAAATGCACCGGCGCTGGCTTGCTTGTGTCACGGATATTAATAAACCCAATAACATCACTGGGTGGGTCTGGCTCAGGCCAGATGGGCAAGTAGGAAATGAGATCTGCCTTTGAAAGACCTACAAGTCCTGGGTGCATTTGCGGTGCTTCTACCAATTCCCGTTGAGGCTTGGGAATCTGGACCATAGGATTTTTGGAGTTACTGTTCTTGGCACTAGCCTTGTCTGAAGAGGCTTTGCTTGTTGAATCTATATTAAGTAATGCATATTTGGGATTAATTAATTTTCTTGCAACAGATACTGGAACAGGGGGAGGAACAGTGATCGGGGCAGGGTCAGGCTCTGGAGGGTCTGCCAGTGAGATCTTGGTTAGATTGACCCCACGAGAGTTGAGGTATAGTTCGCGGAACTGCTTGTCAAACGTTTCGACAGCCTGTCCTGTCAGGACTGTAATGATGTTGCGGTCCAAACGAGACGCTGTCCATGTAAAACTGAAACATAAAGATGCTGAATCAGAAAAGAGAATAAACACATAACATCATGTAAACTGTCTTTTAAACTAGCAAATAAAAATATCTGTTGAGGTGATACCATGTTTTTCAGTTATGTGACAATAGCTCACTCACCCAGCTGTTTTTGTTCTTGTTTTGTATGTTCACACTTCCCTTTTCTTTTGGTATTCTGGCATTTCTTACCATATGATTGGTTTATTAGGTCTGTCTTGTGATTTGATTATTGTTTGACTAGTCCTTTTTATATTCAGCTTCTAGTTTTGATTGTGTTATTACCATGTTACACCCTTATTATCTTTTAATGTGCCATTGTGTATTGAATGTTTTCTCTATCAGATGTTTGGGTGAGATAAGTGATGCTTCTAGTTTAGTTAAGGCTGTTCTTGCTTCGAGTTATGGTGTATTTTTGAGATTCTCTTACCCATACCGAATTTAACTTTTCCAATTACAAGGCAGACGTTTTTTTTGTTTTTTGTTTTTTGCTAAACTGTTAGTTTGACTTGTATTTAAAAAATATGTTTTGCGTATATGTACATTCACACATTTAAGCGCACAAACAAACCTGTATGATCCGGACACTGCACGATCTCCATCCACAAACATGAATTTCTGATTCAAGGAGCCACACAACTTCTGTGCTGAGCGTGTAAAGAATTCGGCACCACCGATACATCGCACCCGAAGATGCTACAAACACAAATTGTTATTCATACACTAACAGTCTAGAAAACAGACATTAACTAATATGTCTTCTACTCACATTGAGGTGTCCTCTGTGCATGTTGGCTCTCTCACACATAAATAGGAAGTGCTGTATAGATGCAATATCTATAATAATGTATATAGCAACTTTCTTTTTAAATCCAGCCTCTATTAGATCCTTGAAAATGTCAACGTCTGTGAAAACATCCATGACCACAGCAATCATCTGCCAAAAACACAAATGGTTTTGTATTATTTCTCAGTGTACAAATGATTATACACAAAAAGTTCATTTTCAAATCCCCAGTTCTATTGTAAGCATGGAGTGCGTTCTCTTTATTAAGAAGACAACATGATGACACAAAACAACTACACACCCTTAATCTGTTGTACTACACCTATTAAGACCCATATCTCGCTATAAGCTCTTATTGTGTGAAATGTCTTTAGATAAAGGAATCTCTTTGATTGAGTGTGTGTGTGTGTGTGTGTGTGTGTCTTAAAGAGGGGGAGGAAGGGAATTTCTGCCGGTATGTGTCATGGGCCGAACTACTGGGTTCAAGCAAGTTCTAACAAGACAAATGTGTCAGTTGGTAACCAATAGGATTGTGAAACGTGATTGATATTTGGGCATTTAACATGTTGCGTTTATTTTCTGCTGAACTTAATTCATTCCTAACAATTCCAGGTTATCTTTTTAAAAATTAATCAGCTTATAGCAAAACAGATGTTTTGAATAGTGTGTGTTGACATACATAAGCATAGCAGCTCTTTTGCTTTGAGCCAGCTGGCATTGCCATTGATTATTATTATTATTCATAAATTAAAACTAACTTACTGTAATGCAAGATGTAGGTATTTAGCACATTAAAGAGCCAAACCATATAATTTAGCAACTGAAAATAGTTCCACACTTCTGTAAGTGTTTTACAGTGAACTTTTTGACAATTAAATAAATTTTTCATTGCACTTTATACCGTTCTGAAGAAATTATGATGTTGCAACATCTAGAAAACAATTTTAATGTTCCATAAGTTCAGAAATGTTTTCAAAGAACATTTTAAACGTTTTCTGTAACCACAAGGCCTAGACTACAAGTTAGTCAGGATCTGCAGAACAGAACTCGCTTTCACTTGATGTAACCATAGCAACCGACGGCTGCTTCAGAGTTTTTCAGTGTACGTTTTGGACGACACATTGTCTAAATAAGTGAACGCTGTCATCATTTAATAATTTAGTATAGTTTTACATATAACAAATCTGAAACCAAATATCTTGTAGTTAAAAGAGTTGACACACACAAAGAAAAGGAAAACTGGGTTGCATTCACGAAGTTGCAACATAACCTACTTCTTAAAAACAGACCTTTCGAAACACAGAAGAGCCTACATAAAGAACCGGTTAAGAATTGTTCTTTTTCAGAGTTTAGTGTCTCTTTGACAGACTGACCATACAATCATGCTTTTCAAGTTTCTTTGGTTCACCCACCTTCTGTGCTTGCGCGATGGCCTTTCTCACAACCTCTTTGATATGCGTCGTCTGTCCGTCCACTGGCGGCTGCGTGTACACATTGACGCGCGTCACTCCGCGGTAAGAATTGCAGTCTGGCCATCCGAGGTCCAGATTCGGTATGGAGGTATCAGAGCGATCCGGCCAATACTGCAAAGAAATCGCACCGTCCTCTCCCTCTGTCGTGCCATCTGTTTTTTGATGCTCAGAACCGGGTTTATAATCTTCTATGCTCCGACGCAACCGCTCGAGTTCGGGTTCCGACAGAAAAGAACGCAGCTCGCGTTCTTTCACATAAGCGTCAAACGCGTCGCGTCCTTTCGTAATAAGCGCTTCAAGCGCGAGCCGCTGATCCTCGCTGTAAAAAAACTCCGGTTTGGATTCATTCAGACGCCAGTTCACATGATTGTCATCAAGACACTGAACCTGAGAGAGAGCCATAGCGTTTCCACACACAAACCGAATTAAAGCGGATTCTTATTTCTTCGCGTTGTTATTATTTAAGTCTCACTATGATCCCAGAGAAGTTTTTTTTTTACTCTTCATAAAGTTAGTTAACTACTAGAAAAACTCCTTTTGCGATCGATGTAAAGGGTTTCCATTGTAAAGTGAGACCTGGCGATTCAATTTTTTTCTTTTCAAAAGATAAAGCGGCTCAGGAAAAACTTGCGCACGGTTTTTCATAAAACATAAAGACGATGCTGCTTCTTAAAATTATAAAAAGATGTGTTATTTGATCATTTTTCCCCAAGCAGAGTCCGAGTCCTAGTTCAGTAGCTACAGGACGCAGTTGAGCGCTGAGCCGGAGATCATCTTTCAGTTAACCAACAGGTAGAATAGAACAAAGCATCTCCACAGGCTCTGGTGATTAGACACACCTCAGTCACCTGACCGGGAGGGGCACACACACACAAACACACACATACATACACGCGCAACAGACAGCAGCCAGACAGACGGGATCTGAGTTTAGGGTCTTCCACAAAAGCGTGAACCCGACGACGAAAAACGAGCTTCCGGATTGTTTACCAGAGTGTTGCAAGTTCACCAAAAACTTTCTTCCACGTCTCCCGATATAAATAATGTCCTGCGTTTGTTGTCCAGTAAAGTCCTGTTGGGCTTTTGTGTTACTTTGCCCTACTTCTGTGGAGCTGGAAAGAGGAAGAGGCTGGAAGTCTGGTTGCTTGAGCGCCGATGACGCGGCGTGAGGCTGAATTGTACACGGTTGAGTCAACAGTTACGTGGGTTTGGGCGGGGCATCCGGGAAGAAAAAAAAGTTGCAGGAAACCAAAGAAAGTGAAAGAAACGCTTCCTATTTCCTCCCTCTGACTGCGCAAAGTATGCAGACACTTGAATGGGCTCCTGGGGTTAGCTGTCACACATGGAAGCTGCCACAAGAACTTTATTTGGAATCCATTTGCATTAACTACAGCTTCTGTTTGATACATTTGATAATTTTAGGTTTTTATGTTAGGCTCCTATTTCTATTTTCATGAATGATTTGTGTCTTAATTGTCAATTATTATGCATTGTAAGTTTATTTTGAATCTTACTATTATTAGACGCACTATTATGTGCAGGTGAACCCATTTGACCTAAAGTATTTACCTGATATTGTCAATGAATATTTCAATAATTATAGAATTATAAATAGGCCTTGAAGCATCCTGAGATTCTTTTGGGTTTAATCTCTGAATTTGTTGTGTTTTGTCATGTCATTCCAGAGCGACTGGATGATGATGAGATCAGATGTCTTGAGTGGAGCACTGGCTGTTGTCAGACACCTTGTGCAAACAAAAATCTCACTGGATTATTACAATTAATGCTAAAATGAATGCTTGGAAAAATATCAATGAATATTTCCTACTGACAATTTCTACTGTTTATTTTCCTACAGCCTCCACTGTGTGTGTGTGTGTGTATAAACTTCATCATTGCATCTTCTTTTTTCTCCAGACACGGTGGGTTGTGTGGACCCTGAAGAGTGTGTAAAGGTGTGTGGTGCAGAGGTGGGCTGTTCCAACATTGCATTTCCAAAACTGGTCATCGAGCTCATGCCCAGCGGTAATCGGGATCACTTTTTCTTTTCAAACTGTATATATGTTTGAAATGTTAATGTGTAATCCTTTTCATGGTCTTTTTTTATAGCATAAATCATGCAATGTGTGTTCCAGGCCTCAGGGGGTTAATGATAGCTGTAATGATGGCCGCTTTAATGTCATCGCTGACCTCCATCTTTAACAGCAGTAGCACACTCTTCACCATGGACATCTGGAAGAAGTATAGAAGAGGTGCTAGTGAGAAGGAGCTGCTGTTGGTTGGCAGGTGCCGTGGCTGTTTGTTTGCATTTTAAGCACGGAATTGTGTTGCCTATTTAAAATCATTAATCATTATGCAATGAAAGGATACTTGTCGTCTAAGATCTAACATCATGGTCTTTTTATTCAAAATCAATTACATGAAAGAATGTAGAAATGATTCATAGCCTCAAAACATAGTATGAGCTAGACATCAAGGAGTAGATTAATCATTTAGATTAGCTCATATTTATGCCCTGTCATTTGATTGAGATCTATTTAAATGGAAATAAAACCACAAATATGTACAGAACTAGACAAGGGAGGAAGACTAGCCAAATAATAGTAATTAAACTAGTCAGCAAATGTTACTAATAGGGTCTAATAGGATTTAGATTTTGTAGTGCAACTTAACGTATTGAGTTTCCATATTAAGAGATGTGACTGAAACCGAAGATGATCATAAAAATATATGTCCATTTGTTTTCCCAGGATAGTGACTGTTATTTTGGTGGTGATAAGCGTGGTCTGGATCCCAATTCTTCAGAGCGCTAACAGCGGTCAGCTCTATGTTTACATCCAGTCGGTAACCAGCTATCTAGCCCCTCCTGTTACTGCCATTTTTGTAATGGCCGTTTTCTGGAAAAGAACTAATGAAGCGGTAATGCACATACATAAACACTGTCTGAGTCCTCACTTAGACTATGCACATATTGACATACCAAAATGAAACACTAACATGCATTTGTAGAAAGCACTTCTCTCTCGTGGAAAAGGAATGTCTGCCATGTTGTGGCACATAAGTGAGGGTGTGTGTATTTGTCTGAGTACATGAATGACAGCGAAAGAGCTTGTAACTTTCACTTGGAAGTGATTGATAAGATAGATACTTTTATTGTACAGATAGTAGGTCACACCTTAGCACAGGCCATTTTATTGGTGTCGCTGAGTCATTATATATTGTGTTTTTCAAACGGAAAAAACACTGATAAGTCACACCTGTTCATAAGCTGCACTTTATTGTATTATTCAGTACAATCTTTCCAGTAGTCTTAAGATAGATAAGATATATACCAGTGTGAGATGTTTCTTTGAGATCTTTGCCTGGAATAAACAGGATATACTGTATTCTTAGAACAGGAGAAACATTGTGTGATGGATTGTCATAGTCATGATAGAGAGCAGCAAAAAAGGTCCCGTGATTCATTTGATTCAGTGAAATCCCCCCAAACCAGATGTGTTTTGGAAAATATGCTTAGAATGAATGCATCAGAAGGATTGTGGTGTACCAGGCCTATTATCTTGGATGTTTAACTTTGAGCAAAGAACAAAACTGCTGTTTTCTCATCGACTGCATTCAAATGAGCGTATCTGCTCACATCGTTTGTAACTTAGCACAAGATTAGCTGTTAGCCAGGCAGTTTAACAAAAGAATGAAAACCTGTTGAACTAAACATTTAAGAGCTTTAAAACTGGGAGGGTGGGATCTCAAGATTCCTTTACGGTTTTACCCTGAAGGGTCATATACGGCAGTTATTCTCCATCCCCCATTGCACAAAGGAGATACCCATTTTAGTTTGTGAGATCTCAGATAAGTATAATTGCTCTGAAAAAAAAAAAAAGAACTTTAATGTTTGCTTAAGATTTGGCCATGGTATGGCGAATGCTAATGTGACCCCGAGAAAAAGTAGCCCGCCTAAAGAAACTAAAACTGGCCGGGTGGCATTACTAGGGTAAGATATAAATCGTTACAGTGAGCGTATTTGTGTAAGAGCATCCGTGTGAGTCAGTGACACAAAATTTGCGAGAATAAAATCAGTTTAACTTACATAATAGATATCTGCTGTCTTTACACGCAACACATTTTTGGCAAAACACTTGAATAAATATCACTGAAATATGACATGCTTCACAGGAATTGTTGTTTGTCAAGGGACTTTCACACCTCACTCCACCCTAAAGTACATTAAATAAGCAAATAAGAGCCTGCCATGTCAGGAATCTCAGCTCAGAGTTCATTCAGTGCATCCTCTCAAGATACCTGGAATGTTTAAAAATAAATAATTAGTTTTCCCACGCTCGTATAACAAACTGAGGAACACTGTAGCTCTAACAGTAGAGCATGATGCTAGGTCATGGGTTTGATTCCCGAGAAACTGAGAAAGTGTGTATCTTGAAATGTTTTGGATAGAGTGTCTGCCAAATTCATGGACATAAATGGAAAGAGGTGTCTTTAAGAGTTTCCTCATGTGTGTTTGTTTGGTATTTTGTATGCAGGGAGCATTCTGGGGCTTGATGGTGGGATTAGCGGTGGGATTGACGCGGATGGTTCTAGAGTTTGCGTTCCCTCCCCCCCGCTGTGGTATTTTTGACCCTGCTCCCTCTGTCCTGAGGAGTGTACACTACCTGCACTTTGCCATCATACTCTGTGCCCTGACTGTTATTGTTGTGGTGGTGATCAGTCTACTGACCCCTCCACCCACAGACGAACAGGTAATAAGCCTCTCTAAGAAAATGCTTTCAGATAAAAAGCAATAAATATTAAATAATTAATAATAATAGTTCTTGTAGCTCCCTGTCTGACCTGTAGACTTTGTTCATAATTGCATTTTCTACCTTCTAAAATTTCTGAGTCATTAAGAATTTTTTTCACTTAAAAATCACTTAACCAAAGCTGCATAATTTCACCCAAAATACACAAAAGACTAATTTTATTAAAAATTACAGCTGAAAATAACTTTCTTAATATAATTTAATGAATTCTAAAATGTTATGCATTTCTTGGAAAAGCTGAATTTTCAGCATCATACTAAAATGCTCAAGAAACATTTCTTATTATCAAAGTTGAACTTCCTAATATTTTAACTTTCATTTCATGAATAGAATGTTTAAAAGAGCAGCATTTATTTGAAATAGACATGTTTTGTAACATAAATATTGATTGATTTAATGCATGATGCATCTTTGCTAAACATAGTTTTGATGTCTTTCAGTAAAACCCTACTGACATCAGATTTTAAATACTGTACTTGAGGCAGTATGTGAAACTGTTTTGCATTATGCAAACAGTAGTGCAATACGCTACATTGTTGCCACATGGCCTGCAAGCATGTTTAATTTAGCAATTTACTGGTTTATTTTGCTACATTTTAAAATATCTTAACTTTTTACAGTAAATGTCACTTTATTTGTTTAACTGGAAATAGAGGGTTCAGTCAAGTGCACTGTGTTACAGGCTACAGAATCAATATGCAAAAACATTATTGCATTATTACGGAGCCCCGCACATGACATGCAAGAAAGAAAAAAAAGTGCACATGATTACTATTGTGTTCCCTTGAATTATTTTTCTTTTGATTTATAAATCATGTTACTACTTGTAGAATTCTTAATGAATCCTTTGCTTTAAGATTCATTTACTAAATTGAATAAAACCCCATATATATATATATATATATATGTGTGTGTGTGTGTGTGTGTTTTAGTGCTGTCTAATAATTAATCAAGTCCTAAGTAAGTTTTTGTTTACATACTATATGTGTGTACTGTGTATATGTAAATATTTTCAAAATATATTCTGTATGTGTGTGTATTCATATATACTTAATAAATATACACAGCACACACACGTATATTACATAAACAAAAACGTTGATGGCATATATATGTATGTATATCATGTCTCAAGTGGCTTGTGTTTGATTTTGTTTCAGACACATAATCTTACCTGGTGGACTCTACATAACAGCACTAAGAGAGAAATACCTCTACAGAAAGTGACTACACTCAGCCGCAGGACAGATGGTATGGGACACACACACACACATTTGTTTCATGATATTAGTGGGGACATCTCATTGTTTTTCCATCACCTAAACAGAACTGTAGCCCTAAATGTAAAACTAGATTTAAATAGAAACATGATTTGGCTAAAAGCCTCATAAACTAGTAAGGACTAGTTAGTCTACAGGTTTCACTATATTGGTAAGGGCATTTTTGACATTTTAGACTTCACGAGTAGTCAAACCTATACACAAACACACACACACTAATGCTTCCTAATGCAGAACGGAGGTGTGTGAGGAGTTTACAGCATGATAGATCTCATGAGGATTGTTGTGGCCTATTCATCAGGGTGTGGTGCTGTTCTACATTTGTGTATCAGTTGACAAAACAGAAGTGTCTTATATGCGTGAGAACACACACAAGGAACTGTGAAAATACCAATTGTCATTTTCTTGGTTTTGACTGAAAGCTTACTGCACACAGTGGATTACTTTACCAACCACAATGTTAGAAAATTGTAATGTAGTTTCAAATTAAATGTCTCAGCATGCAATCATGCAATATGTCATTTGGTTCAGTTATAAAGCCATAGAAGTATAATAAGTCATGATAATACTTTTGCATTCCTTTAAGAACCTTGGAAAGCACGTAAAAGCCAGTTTATGAGCATGCAATCATTCAGTACATAACAAAGCAGCATGGTATTAATGGACTATTTTAAAATATCACTGTACAACACCCTTGCAAGTTAATTTCACATTAAGCATTCCTGTGTAGGTTGTGAGTCTGTGCGCAGGGGTAAGTGTGTCCGCACCGCAGGGTTCTGTAGCCCTCGACCAGGACGATTTGCAACCGGGACACCACCTCCTACGATTCCCAGCACCAGAGAAGATCCTTTCTGGTCTCGTTTCTGTTGTGTCAATGCCATCATTCTCATGTGTGTCAACATCTTCCTCTACGCTTACTATGCGTAACGCATGCCCCCACACACATAGTTTTTTGTCTTTTTGTTACAAATGCATCACCTATACTTCTGATAGACTTTCTTGCAATTGGGAGTTTATATGGAGGAAACAAGCTTCCATAAAATCTCTTCAAATTATTGGGCTACATAAAATATTTTAAATAGTTGTTCAGTTAGATATACATATATATGCTTATATGCACTACGTAAAAGAAGTGTATGTTTGCCTTTGAGAATAAAGCAAAAAAAAAATGATCATGAGTTTTCTTACAGTGCATGCTTAAAAGGTAATAAGTTACACTTATATTAAGAGCTTTTAGTGTGTGTTTGATAAATATATGCACATTGACTGGGAGAAAAATAAATATGCTCATTAGATACTCCCAAAGATGTGGGTGTAAATTTAACTGCCATTTTGCTTCTTGAAAATAAATGATCAGTGATTAAACTATAATTTTCTGTACAGCATGTCAATGACTGTGTAATTTGTGTCTAAATCATTATTTCTACAATAGCGTGAGAGTAGCCGTAGTTTATGACTGTAAGAACAGCTTGTGAATGATTTGAAGAACATGAAGACATTTCGGCTGGGTTATAAGGGTTATAAGAAACTGTTAAATATTTGTGGGTGTTCAGTTTTTTTCTCTGAATTTATGTTGTTTTATTGTTAATGTGAAAAATTGATACATTAAATTCATAAAGCATATGTGTAAACCAAGTGTTTTTTTTTTTTTTGCAGATTTGGGCTAAATGTACTAAACCTCCTTTACATTTTGAATACAAGTACAAGCAATACACTTAGCAAATAAAAGTTTATTTTGTTTCCCTTGAGTTGACAGTTCATAGAGACAATATGTGCTTGTAAAATACACACAATATTACACCTGCTATATATCTACAAAAGTTATAGATTTAAAGTGTCTACCATAACACAACATAAATAGCAATGCTTGCTATCTAAACGTGTACAGGCAATTTAAATGTTAATAGATTTAAAGTTGAGTCAGCAGTTTGACTGTATCATATTTTATTGCACGGCATGTCAGAACGGCAGCCTTGCAGCAAAGCCTTGCTTGCTGATGTACTGTTTATTTTGCATATCATTGAACAGCAGGAGAATTTTCAAGGGAAAAATAGTAGTTTTTACTTTAACTT
>JAUMHP010000040.1:13703714-13717476 GCA_032361065.1 Enteromius trimaculatus | reverse complement strand
AAGTACATAACTCCACATGTGTTCATTCATAGTTTTGATGCCTTCAGTGAGAATCTACCAATGTAAATGGTCATGAACATAAAGAAAACACATTGAATGAGAAGGTGTGTCCAAACTTTTGGCCTGTGCTGTGTATATGTGTATATATATATAGTTTTTTTATGTGTCCTATACAATACATTTTATAATCAGTTCTGTATTTAACTACATAAATGCCTTGTCTGTTGTTGTTTTTTTTAATGATTTGTTATATTTTTGTAATGGAAAATAAATTAACCATTTATAATAATTGCTAGAGGTGTAAATTACATTAATTACAATAAGTATGTCAACATTACAGTAATAAAAAAAACAGTAATAAAAAAAAGGTAAAATTTGTAATTTCTATTAAGAATTACAAAAGTAAATGTGACAGGCGTCCTACCTAGATACTCAGGCAGTCTGCCACTGGATGTTCAAAATGATAACCCCGCCCCAAACTCACATCATTGGTTGAGCAAATGTTTTGATAGCACCACAAAGCCACAGTGTTTACAGAAAAATCTACTGTACATGCAAATGATTTAAAGCGGTCCCTGCATATTTATCTGGGACTGGAGAATTTTTTACAGAAAAAAATAAATTTTTTTGGTCACAAAATTTTTGTTTGTGTTTATGGCATAAGCATAATAAAGGAAAAAAATAAAGATTTTTTTTTTTATATTTCACATGTATGTAAAGATTTATATTGAATAAAGATAACCTGGCTCACTTTTGCTTAAAAAAAAATGACATGGTAATGCATTTTGTGCAATATAAATCATTAAGTGCAATAAAAATATCCAATGTTGAATTGATACTCAAATTCTAATGGCATGTTTTCATTTGAAAGGACTTTAAAGTATTTAAAGGAAGAATAGACAGGAAGCTCAGACAACGGCTGAACAATGAGTAAATAATAACATTAAATAGTCAATTGTGATGTTCAGTGAAGGTGCGATAAAACTGGTTTGTCGACACGTTATAGCCGTTTTCTAATTTGCATTTTTGAAAGTGATCAACAAAGAAGATGATAGGCAAAGGTTGACCTTTGACACATAAGGTAAAATTTAAACCTTAAAAACCATTATCGCCTGATACACCAAACACTGATGAATAAGGCTTAGTTTGCCTTCA
Organism: Enteromius trimaculatus; assembly: GCA_032361065.1. NCBI lineage: Eukaryota > Metazoa > Chordata > Actinopteri > Cypriniformes > Cyprinidae > Enteromius > Enteromius trimaculatus. The sequence continues at coordinate 13,716,321 of JAUMHP010000040.1, read as the reverse complement.
GATTTATGAAGTATATGTCTGATTGATGAATAGGTCTGGGGCTGTACAGGATGGTGACACACATAGCTGAAATTCAGTGATAAATTGGCTGCACATATTCTGGTGGGAATACGCCCACTCTTCCTCGGCACCGCCCCCTCCAGCACTGAGCATCCGAACAGTCGAGCAGGTCGATGACATCACCGCGCAAGAAACGTAGATGAGTCGCATGATTAGATGTGAAGTCAAAGAGGGCATGGGCATGACGTGGCCTCTGAAACAGAAACACACACACACAAATCATGAATGACAAGACTGTGCACTGGATCAGCAGTCAAACAAAACACAGTCCTACCTACGAAAGCCTGTTTCCACCTTGAAGCAACAATTCAACGTCACAAACACAGTAGTCACAATTAAATAAAAAATTAAGCTATGAGAAATAAAATAGTTTTTTAGTTTTTAATCTGAAAAAAAAAATACAATTGAAATTTAGTAGAAATAAAATTTGTGAAATACAGTAAAAAAATACAAGAAAAAAAGTTGCAATTATGAGTAAATTTGCCACAATTGGGGGATAGTATTAAGTTACAAATGTCAAAAATATAGTTGCAAATGTAAAAAAACAAAGGTCACTAATAGTAGAAATAAAACTTAAACTTAGAAGAAAAGATGTAATTGTGAAATACAATTACAGGAAAAAAGTGGCCAAGTTATGGGGAAAATGTCTCAATTATGAGGAAGCTGCCTCATTTTTGACATGTGAAGTCATGCTTTTCATGAAATCAAGTCGCAAATGTCAGAAACAGTTGCAATTACTGTAGAAGAAAATTAAATAAAAATGTAGGAGAAATTTGATTTGCTTTTATGAGAAAAAGGTCTTAAAGGAACATGCCACTTTTTTTGGAAATAGGCTAATAGATTCCAAAATAGTGTTCCTTTAATTATAAAGTTGGTACATTTGTGAGATGTGAAGTCATGCTTCTCAGAAATAAAGTTTCAAATGTAAGAAGCAAAGGTTACAATGAAAAGAAATAAAACTGAAATTGTGCAATTGTGATATACAGTCACAAAATTGCAATTATCAGAAAAAAAAGGTCTCAGTGATGATTTTGCAGTTGTGAATAAAAATTTAGGAAAAATGAATTTGCAATTCTAACAATTACGAGAAAACATCATAATTACATAACAAAGCAATTATTGTGAGATATAAAGTTGCAAATGTAAGAATGAAAATCTATTTTAAGAAATAAAATAACAATTTACTAGAAATTATGTTGCAATTGTGAGATATACAACAAAAAAGTTGAATTAATGCGAAAAAGGTAAAAAACAGTAGCCAAACTTGTGAGTTCACTAAACTCATCACTACTGATTATGCAGGGATCGCATTGCCTCAAAGAGATCATAACAAATATCAGAAACAGGATCTGATGTCAAGCTCCAGCTATGTAGGTTTGCACTGTGCCAAGAGATCAAAGTGTGACTTTATAACCTTTATTGGTCAGACATACTTTTGCTTTGCAAATTTGCAGATCAGAGTTCACCAGAGTTAAACTTTGGCACCTCGGTAAAAAAAACATCACATGCTCATATACATGTGACAGCTCTTACAGCTAATGATCCCTCAGGCTCTTTCAGGAAGACAGTTCTCTCTTTGGCAATGCTGTTGATTTTGTAGAAGTCCACCAGCTGGTTGAGAGAGCTGAAGACTTCATCCCATATGAAGAACTGCCCTAATCCATCTTTTAAAACCTTAAAGTGCTGCACATGGTCCCCGTAACTAGAGAGAGAGAGAGAGAGAGAGAGAGAGAGAGAAAGGGTTATTTAACTTCAAGATGAAGGGGTAGATCTTGGCTTGACTTAACATAACAGTGTTTGATTAAAGGTTTTACCTAATAAATCACAGTTTGACATTTCAGCTGTCACAAAACTTGCATCACAATGATGTAGAAGCAGAGATTTAATAACTTTGATCTAATTAGACTTTGAACAAGTCAGTGCTTATTCTCCTGTAGATATATTAACAAATGTTCCTCTCAGAATATCAAACACTTATTACAGTACATTAAACAGCATAATAATGTTAAATATTCCTAAAGGGTTGCTCAACCCCAAAATGAACATTTTGTTATTAATCACTTACCCCCATGACTTTGTTCATCTTCGGAACACAATTTAAGATATTTTGGATGAAAACCAGGAGGCTGTGACTGTCCCATTGACTGCCAAACAATTACGACTGTCAAGGTGCAGAAAAGTCTGAAAGACGTCCCATCCGTCATCAGTGGTTCAACCGTAATATTATGAAGTTATGAGAATACTTTTTGTACAGATAGAAAATAAAATGAACGAATTTAATCAATGATCCGGCACGTAACATAACGTAGTTCTGTGTTAGACGCAATGGAAAAATACATGTTGTACGTGTATTTGCACTTTGATTTGTACAAACAGCATATTGTTGCATTGCGTCTAACACAGAACTGCGTATGTTATATTACCTACCGAATCGTTTAGTAAATTTGTTATTTTTGTTTTCTTTCTGTACAAAACGTTTTCTCATAGCTTCATAGCATTAATTTTCATTTTGGGGTGAAGTAAACCTTTAATATAAAAAACAAGCCAGTATACAAAAATATTCACATGCATATCGAGATGCAATAAAAGACGCAAAAAAAAAAAAAACATTTATTCCAAAAACATATTTGCTCCTCTAATACCTTTCAGTGTATTGAGTATTTGATTGCTGAGAGCTAGACATCAGCCATTCATATATCTGTCTATATTATAAAATTATGTTTTTATTTTATTTGCATAATTTTGATAATTAGCATTTGTTTATTTTGTGCGGTTGTTTAATTTTTGGAAACCATGATACAGTTTTTTTTTCATCAAAAGTAATGTTTTCAAATTAATTGGTTATATTTAATTAAAGTAAATAAATTAAATAACAATAAAAATAAATAATGAATTAATTAAATCTAGGACAGAAATACATATATTTTTGCTGATTGTGCAATCTTCCTATCAATTATAAAATGTTTTTTAAAATCATTTGTACGTGTTTATTTGTAAAATAGGTTGTATTTTACAACCTATATAAATTACAAAATTGCTTATATTAGAAAATATAAATGTAAGATGTAATTTTTAAAGATATCATTTTAATCGATTATTGATTAATGTTTTGAAGAAGGTCCAATATACTGTAAATCATTCTACAAAAAAAAAAGACATTTGAAAATTAATTGTTTCTGAATTACTGAGAAATGTGCAGCACTGACGCACACCCTGTGCCTGCGGCAGGTGCCTTTAATCACCCAGCTACTCCACCCTGACACACCTGCTCTTAACTCAAACACACACACAGATCCTCATCTGTCCAAATAGCACTGCTTGGATCACTCAGCTTGTTCAGACAGAAACGCTGACAGAATGAGGAACTGCCTCAGGGATGTGGATTTGTGTGTGTGTGTGTGTGTGTGTGTGTGTGTGTGTGTGTGTGTGTGAGTGAGTTATACTGAAGATCATCAAAACAACAGGGAGAACAAGACTGAGTCAGTATAATCACAGTCATTAGACATGACTTATACCAGAGCCATATTACCAATTCTCAGTCTCCTGCTCAAACTGTCTCACATTAATTGAGTTTTTGTAGCTTTGTGGTTTCTGTATTTACACTAAGCTTTTAATCTCATATAATGACAATTTTTGTCATTTTCTATAGGTTCAAAGAGCCCAAATATATTGCCATTTAAAAGTTTGGGATCTGGAACTTTAAAAAAAAAAAAAAAAAAGATCTACAGTATATATGATTTATTTCTTTGAGGAAAAAGCAGTGTCAAATGATTCTTTAGAAATTATGCTACTTTATTGATTGAGAAATATTTCTTGGTTTTAACAATACCAACAACCATTAGAAAACACGGTACAGTATTTTTCAGGATTTGTTGTTGAATAGAAGGTTAAAAGAACAGAATTTATTTAATCTAGAAAACTAAATCATAATGTCTTTACTGTCACTTTTTTACACACATTTATTAATTCTCAAAATAAGTCCTGAAATATAGGAATGTTTGCAATAACATGTTGACATACATTTTTGTATTATATTATTTCAAATAAATCAAATGTAAAACATAAATATACTCTTTAAATAAAGACTTTTGATATAAATGAGCATTATACATTTGCAAAAGTGATTTTATATTCACAGAAAGCATAAATGCATGCATCTGCTTTAATGTTTTAAATAACTTTTGTAGAATGAAAAAAGACAAAAGTCAAAATATAGGTGAAATAATGATCAGTGTAGCATATATATTTAGGCTATGGAAAATGAAACAATATACTTGTTCTGACCTGTACTTATATAAAAGAATAAGTGACAACACTTGTATTAAAAACATGACAAATTGGTCAAACCTATGTGATTCATTAAATAAAAAGTCTTTAATATCATCTAATGATTCTTGTTCTAAATTTACCTGCTTTTGTTTTTCCTCAATACATAAACTATTGTGTTTGACCCATGTGTTGTGACTGGTCAATACAGCATTCCAGCTGTGCTAAATTACACAATAATTAACCAACTATGACACAAAACACCTGTTCACCAGTGTTACCGAGCACATCCCCAGAGGGTCTATACACATGATATATAAGCATTTCCTTAAATTTCTATTTGAATGAACATTCTAATGTTCTTTTAAGCATTAACATTAACTAACCTTCCTAACACATCTCTAGCAGTTTTTATACAGCACTTTTATCTGTGGGTCTGTAAAGCTTGAATTACAGGCCATTATAGCTACTGTATCTCTCTCTCTCCCCCTCTCTTTCGTCTTTCTTTCTCTCTCACTCTCTCTCTATCACACACACACACATGTAAACACACACAGAAACATCTGTGCTGGCCTCAGGTACTCAAGCTTGTTAGGAAGGACTGTGCTAATAATACATGGCAGAATTGGATTCATTGTGCTGCGATTGTGTTGCAACTGTCCCTCGTTTTCTCTTTCTATTTCTTTCTCTCTGTCTCTGTAGGATTTGACGTTTTAGGTCAGGTCTTTTGAGGTGTTCAGCAAAGCGATCTAAAAATAATCTATGCATGTCCACCCTCCCAACGCATTCCAACATTTTCAATAGAATTCTATACTGAGCTGTAAATAAAAGAAGGAAAGAAAAGGTGTAGACGTTAAGGCACGCATTACTATTATTATTCTTTATACTTCAAGTTGGGGAACGTTCAGGTATTATGCTCTAGCACCATTTGTACCTCAAAAATGAATGATACATGAAGTCAAACGACCTACACTCTAGAAAAATAAAAGTGCTTTAAAGGTTCTTTACAGCGATGCCATAGAAGAACCGTTTTTGGTTCTACAAAGAACCATTAAGTCCAAGGTTCTATAAAGAACATCTTTTTTGTACCTTTTTATAATCTAAATAACCTTAATTTGCCACCAAGAACCTTTTGTGAGACAGACAGGTTCTTCAGATGTTAAAGGTTCTTTATGGAACCATTTAGACAAAAAGGTTCTTCTATGGAACCGTAAAGCACCTTTTTTTGTAAGAGTGAGACACAGGTGAAAAAAATCTACCTTTAAGGAATAGTTCACCCCCCAGAAAATTCTGTCGTAATGTTTACTTCCATTGCATTTTTTCCCATACTATGGAAGTCAAAGGCTACCGTCAACTGTTTGGTTACCAACGTTGTTCAGAATACATTATTTTGTGCTCAACAGAAGAAACCCATCAGGTTTAAAACTAACAATTAAATGATCATAGAATTAAAATTTTTGGGGTGAACAGTCACTTAGGCTCTTTTGACTTGGACTGTAACCATTTAGAAACTAACATTCAAACAATAGCCTATGTAAAGGTTTTCTAGGAAGTGTTATGAAATTGACCTTTTTGGTTGGGATATCTAAAAGGTTTCAGTTTCCACCTAGAGAACTCTGAACTGTTTAAATAGGTTCTGGAGTGCTGGGAGCAAAAGATTACATCACAGCAACACGCTACCATGCACTCCACTCTAATTAGAGTGTGTTAATGAAGAACCAGATAGGGTAACATGGACACACATTAACACACACGCATATGCGAGTACGCTCACATCTATTGTCAACTTTGAATGCAGCAAGTGCAGGGAATAGTACTAACAAGCCTTAATAGGGAACACAGTATATGTAGCATATATGTTTGCGGTGTTCTGTATAGTCCGGTGAAGGCAGGTTTTATATGTGAGGGTGCATCTGACCTGGCAGACACAGAGAACTCTCCCGGTGTACTCTCGCTCTCCCTAATGAGAAACGCGCCACACTCCAGCGGTCTCAGACGGTTTTCTGCAGCCTGCCGTGAAATTCCGCCCACAAACCACCTGCAAAATACAAGCTCAGCTGTCAGTTCCACATTATATAGCATATTTATGGATTGAATGAAGACTACTGTTACAGTATTATGAAAAATAACTTTTTAAAGAATTAGCTTTCACAAGATGTAGCATTTCTATGTTTTAAGTCAAACCAGCAAGTACAACATCTTAACGCTTTGTTGTTGTTCAAATAGGCATACACTGAAAAATTGATTTGTGGCTGAGTCCCAGTCTGTTTATTCCCAGCATGCACCAGGGCATGAATAATTAACATGGTTGCATTGTTTGACCATTTCCCAGTTATATTTGCTTCGTGTTGCTGATTTTGTTGTCACATTTATTATCTTGTGATATCAGGATAAATGTATTCCTCTGTTTAAAAGACTTGTTGGGTTTTTTCCATGTCAGTTTCATCTGTTGAAGTTTACAATATGTGAATTTTTAAAGTATTTTGTAAGTTTTTTTTTTTTTTTTACTTTCACATTTAGAAAAAGCACACAATGATGAATAATTGAAAATCACACGAATAAAGGGAATAATCTGATCGTATGATTTGAAGTTAGACTTCATCTAAATAGACCACTATAAAATTTACATTTATTAGGGATGCACAATAATCTTTGGCGGATATGTAATGCGCATCTTTTCAGTAAAAGCATTTACCACTGATTACAGAACCGGCTTTACTGACAAGATGCACATTACATATCGGCATAATCATCCCTATTGTTTGTGCATGCAGCATTTAATCTTGAAAATTCCATATAAAGGGTTAATTCACCCAAAAATGAAAATTCTGTTGTTAATTACTAAAGCTTATGTCGTTCCAAACCCATAAGACCTTCGTTCATCTTTGAAACACAAATTAAGATATTTTTGATGACGTCAGAGAGCCATATCTGATCACTGACCCTCTATAGACAGCAATACAACTGAAATGCTCCCAGATCCTGAAACATACTAAAAACACCAGCGAATCAGTCCATGTGACATCAGTGGACTAACTTCAGTTTTACCGCGCTATGAGAATCCTTTTTTTGCGCAAAGAAAACAAAAATAACATTCTTCTCTCCTGACTTGTATTTGATGTAATCATCCTTGTTCACAAAATTACTTGTAGTTTTAAAATATAAGTGTGTGCAGCTTTTGTATCACTGCATATTTTCAGATATTTAGAGATACAAGTGCCTGCATGTTATACAGTGTAACGGCATGATTAATTGGGTGAAAAGATTCTGCCATCTTATAGTTAATAAGTAGCTTCAACTGCATTTATCAAAAGCCATGATTGATCTCATTCAGTCCACTCTTTTTATCATGATCGTGATTAACTGACTCATTCTTTAACTTCAGAATGACTGCAATGTCCAGGTCAAGCTAGAGCATGTTTGTTGGGGTTTGGTCAGGGATTTTACTTTCACCGATCCTCAATGCCTCACAAGTTTCTCAATCTTCCATGTTATGGTAAAACTGCAAGGTAAGGAAGTCCTTACCTAGCAAATGTCCCTCCCAAGCACTTTCACTCCTACTCACATCATCAGGAAGTCCACACCCACAGCAATAGGTGTCGTATGACATCACAGTGAGGTGACTGCTGGGAAATCCCTACATTTGTACTTCAGAAGAAGTTCTTCTTCATTTTTTATTTTTATTTTTTCTAGTCTAGACGACACAGATTAATTCGTAAACACACATAATTCTAAACTCAATGCTAAACAGCACAAGTTGTGCAATTGCCATCTTGCCCAACACAGTTCGATGGAGAAATACTTTGTGGACCACAGATATCAGGACCACAAATAAAATACAAGTGAAAAGTACAACATTAACAGATTTTGCAAATGTCCTAGTTTCCAACTCAGACAGTGTCTCTGCATAAAACATCACAATAACAGACTCTGAAAATACAACTAGGCTGTCTCCGCTTGAAGTGTTTTATTACTGTATCTAGAACTATACCATTTTCTTTTACAGACTGCAAGTTTCCCATAACATTAAGATGCCTCAGGTGAATATGCACTCATTTGAATTTCCAGAACAAGTCTAAACAGTGCCCATGTGCCCAAAATTTTTGTGTTAAAGGTTTTTTACAGAAGCATAGCTCTTGGATATCCATTTTTAGCACCCCCATAAATCATAAAACTAGAAATCTAGAAGGCATGTTTCTAGGAATAAGATAATATGATATAAATAGTATAAAATTAGACTAATGTTATGTAAATACTTTATAACCTCATTTTGATAAAATGGCCTATAAAGATATGTACACTCTAAAAATGATGGGTTAAATAGCTGTGTAAAATGTTTAACCCAACCTTCCGGGCAGTAACTCAACTGCTGGGTCAGAACAACCCATATGTCCATATTTCACCCACACTCTAAAAAGTTGTGCGTTAACTATAACCCAGCGCTGGGTTAAAAGAGGACAACTCCAGCTATTAGGTTGTTTTGACCAAGCGGTTGGGCTGGGCACTGCATTTTATACTGCACTGTATTCAACCCAGCATTTTTTACAGCGTATAAGTGTACTTAGAACTGCATTTCCACCAACAACACTAACTTGTCTGAAATAACACATTCTGAAAAGCCAAACTCGAAGACAAAACTGACCAACGTATTAAAAATATTTTTGCCTGATGTTTTGCCTTGACAAGTTTTGCCTGGTCATTCACAGATAAAACCACATGCTACATTAGATTCATTTCTGTCATGTGATACTTACGTGTGAGGTCTTACATTGATATAGTTCTTCGGTACATAGCCCCGTCTACCAAACAGCTCAGCCGTGTACCAGTTTGGATCGTCATCCATGTTTGTCACCTAAAATAAACATAAGACCGGTATTCAGATGTCCAGCTTAGATATTCTCCTTTGTATTTAAGAATAAACTGATGTTCCAAAACTAGGTTTCATGAATCACTGGGGTTTTGTGAAATAAAGAAAATCTAAAACTTAAATATCTAAAAAGTCAAACTAATTTATATTTTGAAAGAGATACATTTTCAAAATTTGTTTAGAAAAATATTCTATTTTGATTGAATTTATGTTAAAATATCTTTATTTACTTGTTAACTTTTCACTTTTGAAACACAATAAAATACATATTTCAGGCTATTTTAAGTGTACATACCAAATTCAGTCCCACTTTATACTACCTGGCCTATGTCCTTACATTTCAATTAATTGTTTGATACAACGCACTTACCGTGTACGTACGTTTTACAATTGTAATTAAAAAAAAAACCTTATATGTAATTACATCTGTTAATTTCTGGAATTACATTTAAAATTACACTGTCGACCCATCCTTTACACCTTAACCCAACCTTAAATCTGTCCATAACACAATACCTGTCCCTAATCTTATCTGTATCCCACTTCAATAGCAGCAGAAGTGTTTTACAATACAGTGTGAACACAATAAGTACATTGTACTTATGTAAGTACATAGTAGTTAAGCCTGCCTAATATAAAGTGTGACCAAAGTTTCAATCTCTAACTTTACCCTTTCCTTAGTTAGTGTAAATGTAAAAAACTTTATCGATGTACATATTATGTATGCAGTTGCCCAGATAACCTTATTTTGGTCATCAATTCAAAAAAGCTTGAAAACCAATGCCATTTCAACATAAACAAATAGTGTTTGACTGGCTTATACGCTTTTTGGAATTCAGTTTTGCTAATAGATACCTAATTCATAAAGGAGCCTACAAATATATCTTCACACAAGAATTACCTTGTACCATACCATCCCACAAACTACCTAGCTTGTCATATAACACATATCACCACTTATTCACACAGATATTCATTCTGAAATACATGCAAACCCTGAATGCAGGCAGACCAGCATCCTCATAGTTTCATCCAAGTGTGCCACATATCCACAGTAAACTACTGCACACACACACGCACAGAGACTCACCTTCAAGATGTCACCCTTCTGGAAACTGAGCTCATCACATTCAGTCGCTCTGAAACTGTAAAGTGCCTCAGCCTCCATTGAAGAAAAAACATAAAAACAACAGAACAGACAGGCAGTGAAGTGGAGATGAGACCGGGATTAAAACAAGAAAGAGTTGAGAGAGAGAGAGGGATGAGAAACGACAAGTGCAAATGAAAATAGATGAAATGGTAAAGAAAAGGATTAAAAAGGATGGATTATGGAGATGTATAATGGAGATGGTGAAAGAGACGAATAATTTGTAGAAGAATGATTAGTAGCCTTCAGCGCAGAAAAACTGGAGCAACAATAACACTGAGTAGAAAACTGAGGAAGCACAATGATGATAGAGAATCTGAAAGAAAATGTGTGTCTGCTGTAGTACAGCTGTGCACGGTGGGAATGGAGAAGGATGGAGAGGGAGAGGGAGAGAGAGCGGGAGAGAAAAAGAGCGAGAGAGAGAGAGAGAGAACAGAGAATTAAGTGGGCAGGAAACCAGTGACCAGATCAGAATATAACTATATAATGTAATGTATACAATGTAAGCTGCAAAAAAACCCACACACACTTTGATGATTTGGTTCTTGTCTTATGTTCCAATGCTTTTATAATATATTTGTAGACAAACAAAAATTGTCAGGTAGTGCTGCCAAAAGATTAATCGCAATTAATCACATCCAAAATAAAAGTTTTTGTTTACATATATGTGTACTGTGTTTGTTATGTATACATAAACACACAAATGTAATATTTATTTTGAAAATAATTGTATGTAAACAATGTAAACAAAAACTTTTATTTTGAATGAGATTAATTATTTGACAGCACAAATATATATATATATATATATATATATGTGTGTGTGTGTGTGTGTGTGTGTGCCTCTTTATGTAAACTGTATAAATGTATTATTTTTATTAGGAAATATATAAATGCTATTTAATTTATAATATGTACATTTATAATAAAATGTACTTATTTTTATTTATAGTTTAAATAGAATTGTTTGTTTATATTTTGAAAACATTAAAAAAATTATTGGCTGTAAATTATATATAAAGAATATGTAATTTTATAATAAAATGTACACACACAATCTTTATTTATATTTTAAATATGCATTTTTTAAATAAAAAAAAAAAAATTAAACCTATAGGTTGATTAATTTACCGTTTTTGGCCAGAGTTTTGCTTTATATTTTTGTGGTTACTTCCATTTTTGTTAATAATATACACATTAAATTTAGAAACTATTCTTTTATTTTATAAAGTACTTTTGTGTGCAAAATTAAATGGTAAATCTTGATGGAGAGGGCACATATTTGATATCCTCTGGCAGTTTTCTGTTTGAACCAACAACATGACCCTTATTAAGAGTGCTTACTGCAGCTGTGCATGTGTTTGATTATTATGCATGCTGGTCACGTTCTCTCTAATTCAGATGACACAACATTTAATAAGTGCACATGGTCACACAATATCTTATTTCTCCCTAGCTGCCTCTTCACTTAGTGCAGCTTGATTAACTCGTTTTAATGTATTTCAGAGCTGTATAGCTTAAACACGTGACTGTACTGAATATTTCATTTCAGATTTGTGCATGTTTGCATGGAGATGACTTCAGTGTCCTGTATCTGACAGTTAGTTGGCAACTCTATGAACATGTGCTGGTGGCAGCATCCCCCCAGCCCCCTACCACACACAACACACACACTGCAACAGTGCCTTTCAGCGCTCACAATGAAAACTTTCATGGATAATAGCTGCGAGCCGGTGAGTAATAAATATCTAAGTTAATGAAGTCATACTGCAGGCCGGTGCATAGAATACTGATTTACCGTTTTAATAAAGAGGCTAACATAGTTTAAACAATTTCTAAATTATTAATAGACCAGTCAGAATTTTCTATTTATCAGACCTGTTGGCATCATATTTTAGTGCCAATGATTCGTTTTGCACTTTGCTCAATTTAACAACAAAGTCTGTATTACATTGCATAATAAAGACTCTTTTACCAAATATAATTTTTCAGTTTAAACACATAGTTAATTCAGGTACTCAGTAGTTCTTGAGGTCATTCATATGAATAACTATGATTTAAATGTCATTAATCTTCTACATTGTATGACAGACTTCATGGAAAGTAACGATAGCTTGCAAATCAGAGCAGGATTGAGATCTCATATTTAGATTATATATATATATATATATATATAGGTGCTGGTCATTCATTCAACACAGACTGATATATTTCAAGTGATTATTTCTTTTGATTGTTCTTTTGATGATTATAACTGACTATTACCT
>JAUMHP010000040.1:13642370-13672967 GCA_032361065.1 Enteromius trimaculatus | reverse complement strand
CCTCCTTCGATGCGTGTGCATCTGGCCCGTGGGTTTAGGAGACCATAGAGATGGTGTGGTTCCGGCATCCAGGAAAGCAGAAAGAGAGAGAGAGTTTCTGCTGTGTAGGCTTTTGTAACCTGTTGAGGTCACACCTCCTGTGGGTCAACGGCCAATGGTGTGCTGATGCTTTGGATGGAACTTTTTATGGTTCTTTGTTCCTAAGCATGCTAATTTGGATATATATGGGATTGGAGGCTGATTGAGGCACGAATAAGAGGAGATTCTTAAAACACTACATGTTGCAAAGATATCAACATATAACATACACTCACAATTAGATCATCTGAAGACGAGTCCTTAGGTACCAAACATGCAATGTATTGATCTGATGAGATGGTGTAAGTTGACGATCTATCAAAAACATGCATGATACAGCATACCATAAACAAGACGATATACAGAAATTTAACAAAATGAAGGAGTTTACACTTAATACAAATATCAGTCAAACGTTCATAGGGAGTTTGACTGACTCCAATCATAATGAAAAGTCTGCCATTTTTGTCTGACAAACAAACAAACCACACCAGAGAGTAGACTAACGATGGTGGCTTTGAACTTGAGAAAAGTGTGTATTGACATCTTTCTGCGGTGAAACAATATCTTCTGATGCTCATTCATGTTTATTTATTGCTATAACTACTAAAGAGGAAAAGAGGATCGGATCACATGCCACTTGAATTGAGACACGAAACATTAAAGAGCCACAAAACAGTATTTATTGTTTGAATAAAAATAAGACAACATTTGAAAACTGAAACTTTGTTTTGTACCAGAAGTAACCTGCTCTGTCTTGCGTGAGAACATGATGTGTAGCGTGAGAGCGGCATGGCTTGTCAGACATAGCAACAGTAATGAAAGGTGGCCTTTGCGAAGGGTCAATTACTGTAGGTAAAAAAAAAAAAACCCAACAACTTATTTTAGTCGCATACTTATTCTTTTTGTAATCATAAACATTCATTTATTCATCATGTATTTCTTAAATGTTCTTACATTTTATTGAATGTTACATTTACCTTCACTTTTATATTTCATATATTATTTTAAGTTAGAGTAAAGGTGCACCCTACACTTATAAAGATGTCTTCGTATAGAGAAAAGAGAATTGAGTGCAGTATGTCATATGACACATGATGCACCAGTAAGCCCAAATGCCTGGAATCTTTTTTGATTATTTCAAGTAATTTCTGTCCAGTGTCCAGTGAGCCACAGGGAAAATCACTCTTCTCAACTGTTTCTCTTGACAGACAGATTTGTGTTGTTCGGTGATGTAACGCCCTTGTCAGCTAGCATCAGTCCAGCCTGAACACACCCAGACTGGAGAGCGGGGCTTGTTTTATGATCGTGTGTGTATCTTTCTGCGATATTTATGCCCACGATCTGACAGTCGCTGCAGCCTGTGTACTTTCTGAGATATAAATTTCAGAACGCATGCAGACAACATCACAGGGAAAATCAGGATGTACTCGTGCACTTCACAACACACACACAGTTAAACTTCTTTTGTCAGCAGGAAGGGGATGGTTGCTAAGGTAACGTCACCATGGGTATGCCCTGTTTGAGTATTGTGTCAGTACCTTGCCACACTCACACACGAGTGCAAACACTGACCCAGCAAGAGGCGCGGACAGTGAGGCTGAATATGAAGCCCTAGGTGATATTATAGCTGCATGCATGCTGCCAGTCTCGCTCCTAAATAAATAAATACATCAAACAATCTTTTGTTAATATGTAATAAAAAAGCTTTCTGCTAGAGTGTAATTTGCACTTTTAACTCACTTGGACACCCTTCGTAAGACTTGCAAGAGAATGATTTAACTTATTTATGTACAATTTAATCAAAATGTGATATTATAATGACAGTGCTGTGTTATTTAGGTCTTAAAGAATTCATTACCTTGTTCGCTTTCAGAGTTTGTGATCACAACAACAGATTTACTGATATACAATTAATTGTGCTTAAAAGTGATTTTTCCAATCTGTGGCTGTAAAAGTGAAATTTCAGCAATTTGATATATATTTCATTTAATTGCATGCAGTTTATTTTGGTCATTTATTGACCAGACATCAATACTACATACATCAGACATCAATACCAAACATCACTATTGTTATTGCACATATCTTTTGTTTTTTTGTTAGTAGCTTAATAGGGATGTAATGGTAAATTTTCTGCTCATTAGGATTTCTGTTTTGCATAAATGCTTGCCCTGACAGCAAGCAAGCCTCTGTTAAACTTCACAGACTTCACTTAGTGAGTGCACATGCACATGCGTAGCAAACAAGTGACTAAATTATGCATTTTGCTGAAATATTTTGCATCCAAATGTCTTCAAATCACTTCCCTAATTCACGACAGCACCATAAACTGAAGTACGACGAGTGTGTTGCAGTCATAGATGGAGCCAAAGTTTGTTCAGTAAACCACTTTTTAATAAAAGAGAAGCAATTTTATCTTTTGTTTCCCCCCGCTGTATTGAAAACATGCCAGAGTGTGACTTCAAAACCAAATTGTCATTTTTCTGTATTGTCACACCAGCATATAACAAGAGCTCCCTACTGTTTTCTTCAAAACAAAAGCTTGATGATTTAACATTTGAACAGGAACAAATTAAGCTATAAAAATTTGCATTATAATTGTATAGTTGTACTGTAAAATAATAATACTGCTAGTTATTATAATATTATTTATAGGAGAATTTTATTCATATTCAATATAACAACATAATGTGTAGGATTCATAATTAAGCAGTTTCCACTCAAATAATTGCAAATAAATAAGTAAAACACATAAAATATTGAACATAGAACGACTGGAATAGTACACTGCAAAAATGGCTTAATCTAAATTAAGGGCATTTTGCTTAAAACAAGTTAAAATATCTTGCCTGTGGGGTAGTATTCTTAAAAAGCGCGCAGATAATTGTACTTTTTTTTTTTAGCAAAATGCTCTTGATTTAGTAAAGTATTTTGATTTAAGATTTTTTAGATATTTTGACTAGAAACGAGACAAAAATGCTAAGCAAGATAAGCCTTTTTTTGCTGTGTATTTTCTTTTTTAAAAAAAGGAGGGATTAGAACAAAAATGAACATAATAAAGCATTATATGGAGAGTTACAGTGGTTTGTACCTGCAGAGTGTTCATTTCTGCTGATCTGTTCCTTTAATGGCAGAGGCCAGCTTGGATACATACATAGAAAACTGTGTTTTTCTACTAAAAGCTGGAGAAATCCCAAGCGGGCGGCCCATAATCACTAACTCATGTAGCAAGTGTGTAGCCCCCAAGGGCCCGTCTCTGTTGGTGATTCTAGTGAGAGTGCTGACAGATTCCTGTGAGGTGAGACCGGTGTATCTCTACATCTCCTTGTGTGTGTATGTGTGTGTGTGTGTGTATGCAGGTGGGTGGACATAGTTAGTCAGGAGGAAGCAGGGGGTTTGCTCTATATTACAGCACTATCTGTAGTCTCTCTTCGGGATCAACCCTTCCTTGAAAAGCACCTGGTTGCCAGGCAACAAATGAGCTAAAACCCCACTCCATCCCCAAAGCCTCCACCTCGTTTGATTGGCTGACTCAGCGTTTTGGGGGAGGGGCTTATAGTGTTTATAGTGGCAAACAGTTTGATGTCATTTCATTTTGAACGTTTTCCCTCTGACATTCGATTTGGACTGTCAATTCATAATCCAACCAAGCATGGTTTGTCAGTGGTCGAATCTGTGATGCTGGTGAGGGCAAGTTAGGCTAAATTTCCCTGCGTTCTGCCTCTATCACCTTGCGTTTCATCAATCACCTCTAAAGAACTGCAACACTCTGCCGGCACGGTTCCCTGTCTCCCTCCGTTCACTCTGTCCATGTGTTCTCCATGCCTTTCTGTTCTTCTTTGTCTCTAGGGCTCATTATGAAGCAGCATCACAAGCCATCGTGGGCTTAATGGTTTATAGAGAGGTTTTAATCTAATAGCTGATGTGTTAGTCCAATCCAGATAGCTGCAGTTTAATGGAATGATGTCAGACAATTACAGACTTCAGCCATTCGCCATTACGCCTGAAATATTACTTTTATGGTAAATTAGAGTAAATTGAATGCGTAATTGTTTTTGTCCATGTGCATGCTGATGAGTTTGAGTTGTAATGTATGTGTGTGTGTGTGTGTGTGCGTGTGTGTGTGTGTGTGTGTGGATTTTAATTGATACTACAGAAGCATTATGGTGGAAAAACTGTACCTTGTTGAAAACCAAATGGAAAGAATGTAGAGTCTTTAACGTGTCAAATACGGCATCTTACAGTAAATCTTTTTCTTTAGAGAAAGTAGGGTTAAGGCAACTGAATAAAAGCTTTACATTTGAACATGATACTGATATATATCAAATGCAACTGCATATAATAAGGATGCCTGTGCACACAAACAAACAAATACATAACATGACACACACATAAATAGGATAATATAAAATATTCAGTTACTTTGGTGGACTTTGATCCAAGCTTGAATTGCTCTGATGGTGGGAAAAGCCCTTATTTATTTTAGAGTGTACACAATCTGCCAGATATCTATCTGCGTCTATTCATCGCTCTATTTCCTCCCCCCACTCTTTCACTCTCT
Source organism: Enteromius trimaculatus (assembly GCA_032361065.1). Classification (NCBI taxonomy): domain Eukaryota; kingdom Metazoa; phylum Chordata; class Actinopteri; order Cypriniformes; family Cyprinidae; genus Enteromius; species Enteromius trimaculatus. The sequence continues at coordinate 13,668,325 of JAUMHP010000040.1, read as the reverse complement.
ATTTCTCTCCTTCTTTTCGCTCTTTCTCTCTGCCTTGTTCAGATCGATCACTCTCCAGTTTCTCGACCTGTCACGGATCAATAACTCCACACTCCTCTGCTTTGCTTTGTCTGACCACATTAGACAGACCGCTGCTGACTCTCCAGCCCATTTGAGGCTTTCCGCTCTGTCATTTTGGTTAAACGCGATTTACTCTCAATTTTTTTCATAATTTCACAGGTTAGACTTTTGTTTTAGTTGCCCTCTTTTCCTTTCTTTTATAGGCATTTGATCACATATATGATATTGTATATTAAAGTGTGCTTGCTTGTTCTATTTTTGTATTTGGATTACTGTAATGCTCACTTTTTGTGTAAGTGTGTGTTGTTAAAAAACATACATTGTTGTAAGGCAGCTTTAAAGAAAATGACATTTTCTTCATTACAGTCAGGTGTTGTTAAAAGTTGTGACTTATTATGGTTAATTTAGAATATTTACAAATTTCATAATGTTTAATTGCATATTTTTATTAGCAGTGTTTAATGCCACCTTTATTAATTTATTTTTTATCAAATCTTAAGGAGGTCGCACACCGGACAAGAAGCGCAGCGCCGCGTCTAGGACAGCTCGAAGTATCGCACACCAGACGCGCACATTCTATAATATTATTTGTTTGCTCTATAAAAACATGCTACATATTTTTTCTATATGTTTACATTTTATTCAAGCTGTAAACTAATGTAAGTTGTACAGTATTTGCAGCAGTGGTATCTTGGTATGATTAACAACGATTTGAAACAAATATGATGCTATATAATATATAACAATGCAGGCGGCGCTCTGTGGCACGGCAGGAATTTGAACAATGTCCTGAGTCGTAGCCGGGCGCCGCGGACAGATGCCGAATTGCGCCGCCGGTGTCCGTACACCCATAGAAAACAATGTGTTCGAATTTTAAAGACATGCGCTTCTCGTCCGGTGTGCGACCCCCTACAAAATAAATTATTATTTCCCATATAGTACAATGGGGTGATGCCTAAATGTATATTATTTAATTAAATTAATTATTTTTTATATTATTTTACATTATGTTTCATTGGGCTACTTTGCTTGTGCTGTAAATAAAGACAATTAAAAATAAGAACAATTTTAAAAATTTGAAAAAGATTGCAGATCTTTCAGTTTTTTTCTTGAAAAAAATTATGATTTCCCTCATAAAAAAAGTTATATATAGTTCAAATCTAACTTAATATGGAGTACAGCAATGAACATTTAAAAAAAAATTAAGTATAAAATGTGTTTTAATGTTAATACTGTATGCTCTTTGAATAATAAATGCAAGATATGTAAAGTGTACCTGAAGTATACTTGCAATAATTACACTTCAGCACAATCAAATATACAAATATACCACGTATTTCAGTATAGCACTACACAATTAACGTGGATTAAGTACAAAATTAGTTCATATTATATTATATATAATTAATTATAGTTCCAGTTCCAAAAAGTATGCCAGTTTAGTCCTAAACTGAAAGTACAATTTTTATCATGTACAGTATTGAAATATATTTGTAGTATACTTAACATGAAAGAAATGTGTTTTTCACTAGGGTCATTTTAATATTTTGTGAGAACATTTTAACTTTGGTTTCAGTTTAATCTACAATAACCCTGTTTGACATAAGCCAGAATTTATTGGTGCATCCCTAAAAGCTTTTCTGGCTGTCCAGTGTTCCTGGAACAAGTTTGTAGTTAATTTGGTGAACTACATATTTGGCTAATCTGCGATGGTCCCTTTCTGAACAGGATTTGTGGATGGTGTTTTATTCAAATCCAAACAAAAACAAGATATTGTACATCAGACGTGTAAATTGGGGTCATGTCCGGAGTCTGCTAAAAAGCATTCAAGTGACCCATTTGCAATGTGGGGAAAAGCTTTTATGATAAAATGAGACCAAGAGAAAAGCATTATACATGGCGCAAATTTACTGCCCACATCTCAAAGGACACTGTACCGGCCTACAGTGGCCACATGCTGTGGGCTGCCTTTCATTAGCAGGGACTGGGGCAACTTGTTAAATGAAAAGAAAGATTGGATTTCTGCAAAACACAGAGAACCTGTTTCAAGCTGGTTTGGAACGAGGTTTGTTTTCGACAGGACACTGAACTCAAACGCAAAGCCAAATCAAAGTTGGAACGCTTAAAGAAAGGGAGCGTTCTACAAAGTCCCAGTCAAAGCCTGATCTCTGTCCAAAAGAGAATCTGTGACACCGAATTTGCAAATTGCATAATCTTCATCCTATTAACCTGAACAACCTGGAGCCAAGCTGTTTAGAAGAAGCTGCCAAAATGCACCTTAAAGGCATGTGGAGTTCTTACAGGCACTGAAAAAATTACTTCAAAATAATTTTCACTTAAAACTTGCTCATTTTCACCAGGAAATTGCTATTAAATTTGACAAATTATGTATTTATTTGTTTTGTTTTTTTTGTATATTATGTTTTCAAACAAAAAAATCTCATTACATAAAAAAGTTTTAAAGTCTCAAAAATGTACATTTTAATGCTTTGAGTTAGTTAAGTTTAAAAAAACGGTCTAAAGGGTCTTTTACAAAGCACAGTATGTACTAATATAACAGTCCAATGGCACATCTTAAGCCAACTCCCACTGAGCGAAGTTTTGCAGTGCACACTATGAGCACAGGGTGTCAGCTATAATGACCCTCGTCTCTGTGCTTCTTAGCCATCTGATCATTTGATCATATTCACAGCTCATTAGAACGACGTTTGGGGCAGCCCCCGTCCACAGGAACCCACAATTAAAATGCTCTTTACTGCACCGCAAATTATGTCAACAGATCACACCATGAATTTCAAAATTTCTCCAAACAAAGATGGGATTAATAAATCTTTTTTGAGAAGCAGGGGATGTTTATTTGTCAGCTCAATTACAGAGAAGCTTGAATAATCCTTCAGTTTGTTACACTTGTCTTTTTAAAGAGGCCATGTCATAAGTGTTTCGTCATGGTTTAAAAAAACTTTAACTTTTTATTTCATGATTTTTTTATCTACATAATCTATATAAAAATCTATGGAAATGTAAACGGAGAGCAAAAAATTGTATGTTAAGAAAAAATGTCCAGTTGAAATGATCACATTTGTCCATACTGAGTTTTGATCACAGATATATGACTTGATAGGACATATCAGTGTCTATTTTCAAAAATGTAAACTACCATAAAAAATTAAAATGTAATCTTTCAAGGCCCTACTTTTATGTGCAAGGATGCATTAAATTGATGTAGAGGGACCATAAGAACATTTACATTGTTATGAAAATTATATTTCAAACAAATGCTGTTCTTTTTATTGATCAAATATTCCAGAAATAAAATTGAATAAAATTAAAAGGTTTCTGAAGGGTCATGCAACACTGTAATGGTCTTCAGAAAATTCATCACAAAAATGTATTCGATTTTATTTAAAAAGAAAGCAGTTATTTTTTTCCCGTTATTAATATTTTTACTACAAATAAATGTAGCCTCAGAGACTTCTTTCAAAAATATTACTGACACCAAACTTTTAAATGGCGGTGTATGGTAATGTAATCTCACCCACCCCCAAAAACAGAAATTCTATTATCATATTAGCTATAATAAACCGTTAACGGTCCTAAAACAGGACTTATTTCTCTCTTTGGATTTTGGGGCAATATGTGACCCAGACAGGTTCTTGACAGGTTTCATGAGACTCACCCATGTGTGCTAGAAGTACACCTTACGTAAGAATACCTATGAATACTAATGAGATGAGCAAGAAAGCTAGAGCCCGTTTAGCCTACATACTACATTGAGCTCTGTTATATCAAAAGATCAAGGAAAATCATGATTTGACCCCTTTGAACGGAGGAAGAGTGTGTGCGTGGTGAGGTGTTTTAGTATAACTATGCGCATCTATATGCAAAGTGCCAAGTTTCTGCTAAAAGCTTAATGGCCTACAGATGGATGGATAGACAGATTGTGTGCAGGAAAAGCCCTGCTATCTGGCCAAAGTTATGAAATTTAATTTTACTGATGAAAGCAGCGTTTGAATAAAAAGATGAGGATGATGGACTTAAAGAGTGGAGTGAAGGAGGAAGGCAGAGTTACCATAGCGATGTCCTTGCGGAGGGTTCCAAGTTGGAATGAATGGCAGCTGTTCAGTCATTCATCAGTCATTCTACTCTTTATGAAGAGAGGCACTCTGTCTTATTAAATACAAACAGTCTCCTTCCTTACCTCCTCCCTGTCAGGCTCACACTCACTCACCTGCAGTCACACTCTCCATATGCTAACATACAGCATCATTAGTCATACTGGGGGGTTACGGCACATCCTGAGGTTCAGTGTCAGGGTGAAAGGACGGTAACTGCTGATGATGCTAAAATTATGAGTCAGAGAATGTCCTGTGAGTGTGCGTCTGCCCAGAGGAAAGGTTCAGTGCTCAGAGGTTGCTTAGGAGACTTCAAGTTAAAGAGAATGATAACATACCTTGTATCCCACTTAAATGTGGAGAAACAACTATAAGTGGGTAGTTGACGTATCAATGTATCATATATGCATATAAACCTCTCTGCTGTTTTTAACTCTAAAAATGAGGATATATTTTACTCAAGTTATTTGTAAATTATGTTTTTCTCCCTACATTTAGCTGTGACACCAGAGGACACAGCCCAATTTTTATTTGGCAGCTACCCATGAAAGTTGTTTGAGTGTTGCTTTTCATATTCTGTTCATTCCTCCCTGAACCAATGGCATGAGCCTGGGGCATGGCTAACTGCATATCTGAGCTGCGGCAGACTTTGTAAAGTAAAACTAAAATTATTCAAAAATGAAGCTGCAATAAAATCTAATTATAATTTATAATATAAATATAATTTCTGGATGAAAAATGCAAGCTTAAAATGCTTTTTAAAAAAAAAAAAAAATATTGAAATGTTGCCTTGCCTTGAAAGATTTTTAATTAAATACATATATATATATATATATATATATAATAAATAAATAAACGAAGAGCACATAAAAGTACTAAAATGTTTAAAAAAAAACAAAAAAAACTGAGAAAGAAAAGATATTACAACATATTACAAAATAGTATAGAAATAACATGTCTGGGAAACCTGTTTGGAAACAACTACTATTTTTCCAGTTATATCTTTATCTGAGTACTCAGTTATGCTTTATCAATTTTCTATCTACAAATAAAGCATGTTGTTTAAATACAGTGTGACTACAGGGTAGTGATGCTGAGCCAAAACTATGAATATTAATTTGTACCTTGACTAGACAGTTTCCCTTGCTGTAAATTGACAAAATAAATATTCTTGAGTTAAGCCTTCGTTGTGTCTTGGCATCACAAACAATTCAATACAAATTCTAGAGGAGACACAAAAAGATTTTTGGGGGCTTTTTCTCACAAAATATGTATTCTTTTGCAGGAGAGCTAAGTGTAAGTTTACATTTGAACTCTTGTCTTTGAGAAACATGTGGAAGGTCATTTCTCAAAAAGAAATAAATAACTAAATAAATTAATAAGGTAATGAACGTGCAATTTAACAAAAAATATTATGAGATGCACTTTAGAATTCTGCACTTTTTGTATATATCTGACAATTCTGACATCTATTTTTATTTATTTATTTTAGCAGGAATTGTGAAATAAAAAGTCAAAATTACCTTTTTTATTTTGTGGCAGAAACGGGCTTCCATAGAAACATATTAAGATTTTTGTTTCCTTTGGGTATTTGTGTGAATGTTTGGGACAATTCACATTACACTGACCATGCTATGTTGAGTTATATTAATGAACAACATGTACTGTAATTTTGTTATGGAACACCCATAATTATACATTGACATTATTACTGCTACCCTAATTAATTATAATCATGTTTGCTAACTGCTTTTAATCCTTCATTCTAATGCTTCCTTTAAAGGTTCGGTCTGGTTGCTGCATACCAACTGGTAAACAAACGTTGTATACAGTTGCTGCTATTATAAATATTATTACACCATTTATACTACTATAACAATATTATCTTTAATATAATCAATTGCAGACAATTCAGTTGTGGCAAGTAACAGGTCGTTCTGATGTTGATGTTAAGTTAGACAGTTGCCGTGAGTGACATTCATCATTCTGCCTGTCAAATATCTCCGGACTAAAGCTCTTGTCGCATTCCTGCATGAATATTTCCTAGGGGACATTCAGTTTTGGAGATGTTCTGTGCCCGTGATGTACCAGACTTTAATCGACTTTCACTTTCCTCTTTGAAACTTTGTTGAATTTACTCAGCCAGCGGTTGGACTCGGATAGGTTATGTGCGGACGTAAAGAGCAATGTCATCTTTCCAATTCATAGTCCTTGAGCATTGTCCTTTACTCTGTCCTCACTAATGTCACCCACAAATCCCATCTAAGCCCGCAGTACACTGTTGAAGGGAAATTAGCCGAAGCACTCCTGCATTTTAATGTTCAAATGAGGTACTGATGGATTAGCAAGCAACACTCTGTTAGAACAGTCTGTAACTGTTTTGTGCATAAAATTGGAGCTTCAGCCCATTGATTTATACATCCCTCATGAAAGTGACAAAGATGGATACATAAAAGACAAACTGAATTTAGATGGCTGTTTTTTCTTTGCCTATAGTGTTTTTTTCTTGGACAATCCTTTATATTAATGTACCTGTGAGAAAAGCCCACCAGATTTGATCAGTCGTTTCTTTATACAGTAACTTGTGACATAAATGTCACATAAAGAGCAATACCGATACAAATGAGTTTTCTGAGATGGAAAGCAATTACATACAGTTCTTGAACACTAGCAGCAGTAAAATAATCACTTTTACTCCTTTTTACGCAGATTTTGATTACAGAAGCAGATCATTCTTTGCACAATGCAGTTATCACCGCAAAATATGGTTTCGGGCAACATTACATTTTGTAAACTAATACATTTTAACATGTGCATCACATATGCATGACTTTTCCAGTGTAGTAAACTTGCTCAGTAGCTCACCTGGTATAGCATTGCCTTTTGGATGCAGAGCTCCTGTGAAACATAGTTGAACAAAATAGCTCAAAGCCATGTAAAAACAAGATAAAACATCACGGTTGCTTAAGAAAATACTTTTTTAAACAAACTTTTATGTTATCATTTTTTAACACCCATCGGTTAGGTTTAAGGTAAGGTTTAGTGTATTTTATTTTCTAACTTGATAAAGCAAACCTTTTAGCACCACTTATTTGTTTTTTTTAATTTTCAGAACTGACTTGATATATCCATGAACCAATGTAATAAAATGTAATTTTTCATTAGCCTGTATTGGCAATTTGAGCGTATTTTGTGAAAATATGAAAGCTTTTTTTTTTTTTTTTTTTCATATTTCAAATAATTATTATTTTATTATTTCGGGACCTTGGTCCAAGTTTCTGTATGTTCTTAAATAAGTCTTAAATATGTTAAATTGTTTAAAGAAGTCTTAAATGTTAATGTAAGAGGTCAAACATTAGGGAGACCTCTTTAGGGACCCCCGAATATAATGGGATACTGTCATGCTGTTCCAAACCCATAAGACCTTTGTTCATCTTATAAACACAAATTAAGATATTTGGGGCTTAATCTGAGAGCTTTCTGATCCTTCTGTAGACAGCAAAGTCCCTTACACATTCAAGGGCCAGAAAGGTACCAAAAACACTGTCAAAGTAGCCCATGTGACATTAGTAGTTCAATCAGAATGTTATGAAGCAACAAGAATACTTTTGAACCCTTGTTAGGACCCTTGCTGTCAAGAACAAAAGTTTGAAATGACATGAGGGTGAGTAATTAACGACAGAATTTTTGGGTGTACTATCACTTTAAGACCTCTTACAATGATAATTAAGACTTTTGTTACACAGATAAAAGGACAATTTGACTGTTAAACTTTCAAGGCTACTATTTCACATAAATGTGGGTTTTCATGTTTCAGAGTACTACAGCAGGACTTTTGCAGGCTTGCAGTTTCAGAGCAGTTCACAATCACAATGAATACTGCACATTTAAGCAAATGATTCTTTGTGATATATACTGTTATTAATAATGATACTATGATGTTTATATTGTACTGTCTTGTAGATGGTTGAAATAATGCATATTTTATCTCCATATTTTTGAGTGAGCAGTTGGCAGTAGTAAAGACATACATGATTTATTTTAAGATTGCATGGGTTATGTTTGGGCATAATGAATTAATTTTATGTGTGCATGTCTTAGAAAATGTTTTAGATGTTAAATATATCCTAAAATATCAAATATAATATGACTTACAATATATGTTATATTATAATCCTTTTGAAGTCATATAATAGCTACAGTAGAATCAGAGCAAAACTCATTACTCATTGAAAATTGCTCAGCTGAGGCTTACTAGCATTTGCATCCAGCTACAAAAATGGCATGTCAACATCACTAATGCCAAAACAGCGCCAGGCTTTCGTTTTTCTCACACACACAAAATTTCAGTGTGTTTCATACTTTTTGGAGCTTGGCAGACATGGTCATAGCGGACTCTTAAAAAAAACAACATATGGGTTTGGAACAACATGAGGGGGAATAAATGTTGACAGAATTTTCATTTTTGGCTGAAAAAATCTTAGCCATCCGACATTTCAGAGAAGATCTGAGTAATGTCTCACACTGTGCTCAGATTTGTCAGGATACCAAAATCTGCCATCAACATCAGCATGAACTCAAATAATTCTCATTGAATTGCTACAAGATCAAGCGATCTAAGTATATTCATATAAAGCTATACTCTCTTACTGTACTGTATGTAAGAGAAACTTAAAGCTGATCCTTAAACAAAACACAACTGAGATCTTTATCGGAAAGATTCTATCAGATGTTTTCCAGTGATTTGCACTGGAGAAATAGTGTGTGCGTATGTTTGTGTGCATGTTGTTGTCAGCATGTCTCTCTGCTTCAGTCTCCTGCTTTAATAAACCTCCCGGAGTTCATATCTAATTGTGAGTGTGTGTGGATGACAGAAAGAGCAGCTTGTCTCTAATACTGTGTGACATTTACTCACACAATTTAATTAACTCTCCAATATCAGCCAGATTTCTCCCCCTTTTCATCTTGCACACACACACATTTGGTGTGCACATACAAAATATGTTAATTTGAACTGAGACTTGTTTGCACCATGGAAGTTTTATAAAAGCCTTTAAAATGCTTCTTCCTCTGTGTTTTGGGTGCAAACCACTTTTAATCACGTGATCACATGATTTGCTGACCTACACAGCAGTCAGTCATACCTGCTCCTAAATGACTGAAAAACTGTCATTTTAACATGTTGGTCACGTGACCCTCTCATATCTGAAAGGAAAGTTCTTGATCAGAATGAGCTACAGTTTGTACCAGATTTAATGATGGTAGTCAAAGCATTGGCTGGCTTGTAAGACTAACAGCCTCTCTAATGGTCTAATGAGAGCAAGAGGGCACACTGGCTTGTCCGCTAAGGACAGCAGTACCAACATTTCATTTGAGCTGTTGCTATGCAAGACTAATTTCTAGTACTGCAGAAAAACAGCATAGAATTGCTGGTACTGAGTGTGTTTTTCAGATCACTTGTTCGATTTTCTGGTTCTTCTAAGAGCTAATATGCCATCAGACTGTAAAACCCTTTTATTTCGGTTTTTAGAGTGTTTATTTTATAGGTTATGCATACAAATTATATTTCTGTCTGCTTCCAATCTTATTTTAGTATAGTATATTAGCTTATTATTTTAACTAACAATAATGATTTTAAAGAGATTTACTCAGCTCCTTCTGCTACAGTTCTACAGAGTCTCTGACTGGATGCACGTCCTGATTTTGCTAAGTTCGAAGCATTCCTGGGTTAACATATTTTGTTGACCCTGGAACATTTTAATCCAAAATTTTAGTTTTGACCATATCTCTGCATCTTAACCTAACCTTACCCATGAGTAATGCCTTAAATCATTAAATGAAAGATGAATGACACTGCTGTACAAGCCCCAAACACTAATTGTAAGCCTAAACTTCACAAAAACAATAAACTGGTTCTTTAAATCTGATTGGCTAATCACAATGTTGTTCCAAGGTCAGCAAAGATGTTGAACCAGGGACAAGCCGAACTCAGCAAAACCAGGTTCTGCCTGACGGCACATTGTGATGGAAGATTGAAGTAATGTTTTGTTTTTCAATTTTAGTTGTGTTCCCTTGAGCAACTTTTTATTGTCTCACAAAACATTTACATTTCTAAAGAAACTTTCCATTCTTATGCAAAATGATTGCACTTTTGAAAAGGTATTATTTTCTCTGAAAATCGTTGCATTCTCTCGATAAATTATCACGTTCTCTTGTGAAACATTTGCATTCCTTTTCAAAAGTATTCCATTCACCCAGGAAACTTTGCATTCTTAAAAAAAAGTAAGTTCTTAAAAATAAAGTTGCTTGCCCACAAAGAACCTTTTGTGAAACAGAAAGGTTCTTCATATGTTAATGGGTCTTTATGGAACCATTTAGACAAAAAGATCTTCTATGGCAACATGAAGCCCCTTAATTTTTAAGAGTACTGTTTCTACTGTGAATCAGGTTCTCTCGCAAATGTACTGCATTCCCTTAAGAAACACTGTTTTCTCCCAAAAATATTGTTCCCCCAAAACCTTTGCATTCTCTCAAAAAAAATATTGCATACTCTTACGAAATATTTGCGATCTCTTGAGAAACTTTGTGTTTGCTTGAAAAGCACTCAAAATAGTTTTTCCTCCCACCTGATATTATTTCCATCACAAAAGTTTTGCAAGTGACTGAGCCATTTTTTTTTCTAGCATCGTGTCCCTTTAGGGGCTCCATATTATTCAGATATACCAGTAGCCAGAATTGTTAAATTTCCCCAGTAATGCTTGTACAGTACTATTTTGCTTCATGACCTGATGATACTCTCTTCCACTTCTCTCTCTCTCTCTCTCTCTCTCTCTCCCTCCTTCTTTCATGCAGTCTGTCTGAATTATTTACTCACTGTTATTGAGAGGATTTTTACTTACACTAGAACAACTCTGAGGAAACAGAACGCATACAGTACATGTTCAGACATTGCATGAATGTGTGTTTCTCGGAATATATGTAGTCGTTTAGACCTGCTTAGGTTGTCTTTTTAATTTACCAGTCCAAAAATTGAGCACCCTCATCATTTCCTCATTTATAAGAGAGCGAGTAAATTCATATCCTTCTCAGTTTCAACAATCACTTTTCAGTTAATGTGCTTTTGATATGATTACGAAATGTGTGTGATTGTGTGTGTGGGTGTGTTCTGTGTCTAATGGGTGTACGTATGACAGATGTGATCGCTATCTGCTTGCCCAGTCCCATCCATCAGCCCTCTGTAGTCTGACCTCTGAGCGCCAGAACAAGTTTCAGGGGCGTTCCTTTGTCCCACTGTCCTCTGATGAAGGGTGCATATATGTGTGTGACGTCCGAAACCTTTGGGTCCGCATTAGAAGTGAGTGTTACTGCAATGCAGCATGATGTATGAGAGCACAAAGTGTATGTGATATCTTGCTTTTGTGGGATTGCAAGCGAGTTTGCATCAACAAAACACTGAAGTATGGTTAAATCCCCCTCTATGAATCGTGACTTACTGCAGCGAGGAAAGTAGTGCCATAGTAAGCACTTTTATAAACTATTGTAAGGCACACACACATTTGAAATGGCTTCACTGCGTCAGTTTGAGTTGGGTTTTTATTTGGAGGACTAAGAGCTTATTTTGACAACCTCGACTCAATTTTAAAAGCAGAGGAGAATATTGTTTTGAGTTTATGGCATGTCCTGTTTGTATAGTCGCATCTTGCAAGACTCTATGTTCTCGAGGCATGTTACGCGAATAGAGACATGTTATCAGTAATAGAATAAAAAAAGTGGATTTGCATTTGCTGAAGAAAATGGTGGTGTTGGCAAGGCAGCATATGAATATTGAAGATTCAGGTACAGGTTTAGGTAAATTAAACGCAGAATCAGACCAGCTTTTTCACTGTCAGGACACTCAGCGCACAGCATGTGTTCTGTCAGCTGTGGAAGAGACTCAACACACAATGCGACATTGCCTTTTTGCTGCATATATAAGCTGCTGTTAATGGTCAAATGTATTTTTTACTGGATTTAAGTATAAAATACGTTTGCAGATATTTAGATATACTTTCACATTTTTGCTTCTCTAGAAAAATCCTTGCGAAAGCCGGTTATTTAATTTTTAAATATGTGTCCTGTGTCAGAATATCTGTTTTTATATATCTGTGTGGCTCCACCCACTGCCAATTTACCAAATATCATTTCAGAACCCCAGGTTGCCAGGTGTTGAAAATCACAGCATATTGCTACCATGAAGCCAGTAACAAACTGGATCAGACAAAGCAGAGAATTTTGAAGCTGAAAAGATTTAGTATCCAAAAGCAATGTGACCAGAGTAATGTTAAAATCCGAATTACAACTTACAGTGTACGACTCATTGCCTTCCATTATCAATTGTGCCCATTCCTGTTTAATATCCTCAATCTGGCAACCCATGTGAGCATCAACTCTGAGGACTAGAGGGTATAGATAGACAGGACCGGTCATAGTTTAGTATGCAAATACATTTCAGCAATAAACCTATTCAGTATGTAAACATTAGTTCAACAATGTCATTTCCATTTTAGAATGCTGAGCATCTTATACATGTAAGTGAAGGTGATTTTTTTTTTTTTTTTTTTACAATTCATTCTATTGCACTGTTACAATAAAAAAATAAACAATATAAATATAAATTTGTGCACATTCAAACTCATAAACATCAATAAACACATTGTCTGTCTTACACACAGTTTTAAATCCAAAAATATGAAGAATTAAAAAAAAAAAAAGAATTATTCTTTAATATTATTATTGTTTATTGAAATTATTTATTACAAAAACAATTATTTAACTATTTAAATAAAGCCAATTTACTTGTTTAAATTGTTAAAGGTATAAAGTATTATGTTCACAAATGTTGCTGAAATTATTTGCAAAAATATTTTTAAATTGATTATTTTTAATAAACTAAATATATATATTAAAAACTTTATAAAAATGTTTTAAAAGGCACACTTTGTATATTTACTATTGAAACAGGAAGTTTTAGTTTACACCACAGCCATGACCTTTGATTCGCAACTTGCTAATAATGCTAGTCGACGAGTGTAGAGACATTCTCATTCTAGAGAGAATTTTATTGGACAAATATTTGTATATGCTCCTGAGAGCGAGATGAGTCATGGGTCTGTTTTCTTGGAAAAGAACTGCTGGGTCTCATTCCACTCGCGATGTTGTGAATCAATATATCTAAACATTGGGACACCAATGACTCAGCCACAACATAATTACCTGGTCACGTATGATACAGTAACACCACTACACTGTAAAATTCAATTATAGTATATCTTACTTATATATACTTACATTACCTTTACTTGTTGTTATACTTACTAGGATTCATTAAGTTGCAGATAATTTTTGAGTAAAATGTCTTCTGCTATCAGATCATGTTTCTGTGCACTACAGACAACTAATGTTATGAAAAGCATATATTTTTTACAATATGTACTGTATGTGTGTGTATTTATATATGCATATACACAGTACACACACAAAATATGTAAACAAAAACTTGCAATTAATCATTTGACAGCACTAATATTGCACTAATATATGTAAGCAATGAGGTACTCGAGGCAGTGCTATATTGTGAATAAATCACGCTATCGTGATTTACTCACGATACAGCACGGCCTGGAGTACCTTATTGCCTTTATAATACAGTTACCACACAATAAAAAATATTAAAACCAAAAATACATGAATTGAAATGTTACTTTTCTGAAGCTTGTTCGTTAAATGCAGTCCTTCCACTAAAAATTGTCCCTGACAGCAACAGTATAAACACAAGAGAATGTTTCGAACGTGCCTCTAATCTAACGTAAATGGAGATTAAATAAAAACAAAGAATAGCTTATCATCAGCTGCATCGTTTATTTTTTAATGCCATATATTTTATTTTCTCACATACATACATCTGCTTATCTCTTAGCATGATAAAACATCTGTTTTCCGTCTTTTAGTTTTAAAACAGACCAATTTGTGGGATTGCAAGCGTCATTACAGTGTAAACTGATGTACGTATGGAGATACAAAACCATACCTGAATCAGAAAACTTATGTTCCCTCCACACGTTCAGGGTGTTGCTCCGCTGGGCGAAGTACTTATAGTCATGCTGTATCGTGAATAAAACACAGCTGCTGATCAGAATCCAGGAACGGAACTAACTGTTATGCATATATATGTATATGTATATATGAAGATTTTGTTTGCAAAAACCGATAAACAGCAAACTATTAAACGTAGCTGATTGCTACGCATTATTTTCCAAATATTGCAAATTCTGAACCATAAAACCTATTTTGTTAAAACTGTCAAGGCATCGTTAGTTTATCTTGTAGCCGACAAGTGCCCTTTGTTTTTGAACAGAAGCCGATACGTCCATTTCAGTATTCAGGTCAGGTGACAAGGCTTTTTCGTCAAAGCTGACTAAAAGTGTTTGAGGATGGATGATTTTGATGAACTTGAAGAAACTGTGATATCTTCTTCAGGGTGTAATAGGAAAATAAATGCTGAAATGTTTTCACAGAACCTTGCAAAAGTAGCATGTTACAATGGTGAGGGAAAACTGTGTGTAATCACATCATCACAACATCTACCTTTGTCAGGCATCAATATTGTCATCTGAGGAGATTACAAGGATTGAATTTAATCTAGGGTTTAAAATTAAGTTTAACATGAGGTTATCTGCTTTTGACAAAAAAACGACTGTTGGAGTTATCTGCTTTTGCTATAAATTTTAAATAATTTTTTAATATGTAAAAAAAAATACTTTCAATGAACTTTAATTTGGTTAACTGCATTTAAGTTCATTTTAGTTCGCTATTACCCTGCGTGGACAAAAAGCCACAACAGTTAAGTTCAGCGATTCAGTTAAAGTGGTTCACACTGAATAAATTGCAAATGTTTAATACTTGTGTTTAGTGGTTTAAAGTAAACTCATAACCAGAAAGTTGTTAGGAATATTACAGTGCTGCCTGACTTGTGTGAGCACTATTGTTTTAGTTCATTGGCCTTTGTGGTCACATGATTGCATTAAGAATCATTACTTTGGGAATCAGACTGCACTGCATGGACCTGCAATAAAAAAGCTCTCGCTTCCCAACCTTTCAAGTTGTAATAAATCTAAACTTATCCCAACTGGACAAGGTCAGTCTAGTTCTATGTAATTCATCAGAGTACATACCAGCTCTGTAAAAGGGAAGGCACTATTGCAGTATTCATAAATAATAAGGGGGGGGCACACTTGTTCTTTCACGCTCTGTAGCTATGAGGCAACGGCAGGTTCCTTCAGTTGAGGACATCGCATGCAATTCTACACTTTCAAACTGAAATAATGAAACTCTTTTTAATGCATGTTTAATGCATAGCTATAGCTTCAAAAGGATCGCACACACTTGACCAGGGGTTTATTGTGTACAAGAGCTTACCGATTTTCCTTTCCTTCGAGCTTGTGGAAATGTCTCGTTGTGACAAAAAAATAAAATCAGGGGAAGCATACATTATATTGCGGGAAATCCCGATAAGGAACACTTGGCATTAAAAAAGAAAATCTTAGCAACTCTGATAATTCTTCTTAGTTGTTCTAATTATTCAAGTCAAGTAATTAATCTTGCTTGCTATGTCATTCCCAGCAGAGTTTCACTTAGATGTATTTTTGCGTTTGATCTTTTTCTCCTTAAACCTTCTTTAGAGCTCAACATGACAGGCGCAGTTCAGGGGTTCATGTTGCTTTATCACAATTCATAAGCGCGTGTGTGTCCGCGTGTCCTAGGGGAGTGAAACTGCTCTTTCCCACGAAGTTCCAGTGGGAGGTTCCCATGGTAACACGAGAATCGGAAGCTACCATAATTGGTATCTTTTTTTTTTCCGTCTCTGTTTTGTCTGGCTCTTGATCACAGTCTCTTTATCTGTCTTTTCCTCTTTCTCTTTCTCTCTGTGTCTGTCCCTTCTCCTGTTTGCTCACCTGCCTCTTAATCACCAACTAATTCCACACACGTATAATGATTTAACACTTAAAATGATATTTACATCCCCGGGAGAGGCTGTAATTCTGCCAATAAACACACTGAGCAAAGAATATGAATGTGTACAGTATATGATGCATTACACCACAAGTAATGGCCTTGTAAATGGTAATATAGTGTTTCAGTAACCACAAATCATGTAAACTCTGCATGATCACACTATAAAAACAATTAGATAGATAAATAGATTCATAACAGCTAACCAGATCATTTATAACTAAATAGTTTAATAGCTTAATCTATGTATCTATCTATCTATCTATCTGTCTGTCTGTCTGTCTACAGTATCTGTCTGTCTATTATCTATTAATCTATATCAGTATATATTTCAAGACAGACAGACAGACAGATGTATGTTTATATATATATATATATATATATATATATTTGTGTGTGTGTGTGTCAGTGTGTCCTCTTATTTTGAACTTTCAGATTGTTTTCCTATATCGCCGGGGCATGAAATGACCTTTTAAATATGTTGACTTGAAGTGCATGAAACCCACTGAGCCCTCAGTTTTTCAGCTGTCTTTTTCTTCCCTTCACATCAAAAGCCACCAAACTGTTACCAAGCAACCATAGAAACAGTTGTGTATTATGGTTTGTTGGAGTAATCAGGATAATGAGCGTACTCTGTGTGTGTATACAGTATGTGCGCTTTGTTTATGTTTGGATACAGATGCACCTCAAGAAGATAAAAATAAGCACATTGAAGTGCGCTTGCGCAAACACGATCCATCCACATGCAGCGATTACACACCGTCTACACATGCACAGTCCTAGTTTCTCCCAGAATGCCATGTCTTATGTCAATAAATAATGATGCACACCAGATTTATTTCTGGATACATATACAGTACAGTACCATTCGATGATCTGCATTTTTCATTTTTAAATGAAGATTATTTGTTTAATAATAGTAAAACAATAATTTTGTGAAATTATTATAGCCTAAAATGAGCCTAAAATGTATTAAAATGTATTTTAAAGTGTAATATATTCCTGTGATGCAAAGCTGATCTTTCAGCATCGTGTCGCGTGATCCATCAGAAATCATTCTGATATGCTGATTTGCTGCTCTAGAAACATTTATGATTATTATCAATGCTAAAAACAATTGTGTGACACAATTGCATGAAAAATTCTGGGCACTATAAAATAAGTTTTTTCAGGTTGTGCTAAAGAATCCCTGGAGGAATGGGGTTATGACCATATTGCCAGAAACCAAATCAGTGTGTTTCCAGCACATTACGCCCTGGAGATCTCAAGAAATCTCATATCTGTGCTTTCAACCATTATATACTGACGCCTTCTGCAGTATTCTATGAAGAAGTGGAGGGGTGCATGACTTTGATTTCCACTAATTTGATGCGAGGGTGAGTTGCTAATTTTTAAATGCGTTATGACAGAGTACTCCAGGCTTTCATTTGGCATTTTGAGGCTTTGGACTAAAGCATATCTCTGTGTTTATACTGTGTCAGTGTTATTAAAGGCAAGAAACTACAGGTGAATACACTCTTAAAAACAAAGGTTCCAAAATGTGTTTTTGCAGTGATGCCACAAAAGAACAATTTCTGGTTCCCTAAGGAACCTTTCAGTGAGCAGTTCCTAAAAGAACCATTTTAAGAACATTTTAAACATCTAAAGAACCTTTTGAAGGTTTCCATGGATGTTCAAGGTTGTTTATAGAACCACTGATGCAAATAAGGAAAAGAGCATATTTTTAAGAGTATACTGTAGGAAGACGTTTTTCATTAATAGATTAGACCATTTACTTTTCCCAGTTGATTAATCAGTCCATTAAGACAAAGTTCAAGTTTTCTGAAATATGCAAGTGAAGCATTATCTAATTAAATGTGCACACATTTGCATACATTCAACTTTGTCAATCAGAACTTTGAATAAAGTCAGGCTCTAACTTTTTTATGCAGTATTTTTATCTATATCTATAAATCAGAACATATTGTCAACAGTCAGAAAAACATGAAAAGTTAACATTAAACAGTTTTTATATGAAGAAAACTAAAACACATTTAGATCATATTTTTTAGATTGTGTGTGTATGTGTTTTACATATTTTCATTTTACACAGAAATGTGCAGCATTTTATTTTTGTCTTAAAAAAAATATTAAATCAGATTGTAAAATCAGTAGCCCATTGTAAATCATTAGAATTGCCCATTTCCTGAAGAAACTTGCAATTTTATAGTATTTATTTAAGAATATTTCAGTTTGAATAATTTTTATTTTAATTTCAATGTAAGTTTTAGTACTTTTTCTATGCTTTCATCATTTTTATTTATTTTATAAATGTTTACCTAAATCTACCTTTTCTCATTTAAGTTTTAGTACTTATTTGATTTTTAAATGAAATATTTTTCATTAAATTTTCATTAAACATTAAATTTGTATATTTTATACAGTATATTTCTCTTGCACCATTGGGAAAGATGCATGAAACTGTAATTTGTTGTGCTACAACGTACACATAAGTTAAAGTATTTCACACACAAAAAAAAATAATAATAATTAAATGGGATCTTCTGCCGAACACAAATGAAATCTTAGATTATATCATTAAAATCAGTTTCAAAACCCTATTGTCCCGCCATTTTTCAAAATATCTTCTTGTGTGTTCCACAGAACACAACCAGTTCAACTGGTAACTCGCCAACACTGGTTATGTGCACATGAAGTGATAACAGGACTGCTTTTGCATTTCTGTTCTCCATTGCCATCATCATTATCCTCAGCCGTAGTGGCATGAATATGACCACAACAATCTTGAGGATGAGAGACGAGAGCTGGAGTTGTCTGTATGCATTAGTGTGGGCTCTGGATAAATGTTTGATGAGGGGAACGCTGTCCCAGTTCTAGCGAGAGGGAAGTCTGCTGGAATTCCAGAAGGGTTTCGGTAAGACAGAGACCTGGGGAAACAGCAGGGTGCCTGATCGTGTTCCTGTTAAGACTGCTCCAAGACTGATAAGATGGATAAAGGGTTTAAAGAAGCTTTTTAAAGTCTTGTATGGGGTATGGGGTATCCTGATGTACAGTAAATCAGGATGATTGCAGGATTTAGCGTGGTGATTGAGATGGTGTGAGCCGTGTGTTTCTGTGGCAGGTTTATGATTAATGAGGTAAAGCGGTTGGTCTGATCGCCGTGCCTGTGGGGCTGAGATTGCCTTTCCAGCGGCAGGTATATGTGGAGATCAGTGCACTGTAATGTGAAAATGTAATTGCAGTTTTTAATTAGACCCATATGAAAACAAAATGGCTTTATTGCATTTTATTAAGTTGGTCGCAAACAGGAATTGAGTTTATTAAATAAGACGTTTTATCCAAGCAGGCATTATGATGGGCCTTTATGCAATCCAAATTCTATTATTTCAACCTTCTTGAGAACAAAATCAATTATTAATCTACAAATGTTGTGCATTATTCATGCTAGGTTCCATCTATTTCAATACTTTTTTAGCTGTGTGTTAAAAAGCTATTCAATTCTATCACTTGGTGATGGGAAAACATTGCAGCTTTTCTCCAAACAGGATACAGTTTAGGATTAGAAGTGTTGTGATGCAAATTATGCAAGCATGAAATTAATGTAATTGTGCCCTTCTCTGCTTAACACTATTTTACTCTGCTCTGTTTCTTCTTTTCTCTACTACTGTATACTATACATACTGCTCAAAATGTTTGGTTAAGTAAGATTTAGGGGAAAAAAAGTAATTTCATTTCATTTATTATTACTTTTATTTTTTTATATAAATATATTGGTTTCCATAAAATGATTATATTTATATGTTTTATGTTGATAATTATGAAATATAATGCAAATGTGTATTGAGCAGCAAATCAACAATGCAGCATAATTTGTGAAGAATTGTGACACTGGAGTAAAAAAATATTAAAAAAACATGTTTAATATTAAACAGTCATTACTGTATTTTTCAACAAAGATATTCAGCCTTGGCGAGCATAAAATGAAATGAAACTTAGAAAACGAATTACTCACCCCAAACCTTTGAACAGTAGTTTATGATTATGTTTTGCTTTGAACAGCTAAACTGTAAGACTGTCCATTTTACTCAAGAGTAAATGAAAAATGAAAACATTATACAGTATAGCTACTATTCTGTTTCTTAATTTTTAGCACTATACTAAATATATAATAGTCTATTAGTTCCGTTACTTAAGACAGATTTTACAATTAACGTAATGTAGTGTAGTTTGCAGAAACAGACAAAATCTCTTGACTCTAGTTCTGACACTGAAAACGAATGACGGTTGAATATAAAGCAGTATTTGAACTCTTGATTTCCTTGTGAGCTGTATTTACCTTAACTGGAGCTCTACGTGGTTTGAGCGAGTCAGCATGCTGGTGATTCTGCTCAACTGCGTCACGCTCGGCATGTTCCAGCCCTGCCAAGACCTGGAGTGCCACTCTGACAGGTGCAGCATCCTGCAGGTAACACACACTTACATAACACACACACACGTGGATTGATTACCTAAAGACTTCAGTCTCTGTCATTCCTTTATTCTGCCTGTAGTTTTGATTGACTGGTTGGGGGCGGGGGGCATTTGAAGACACAAACTTCAAGTAAAAATGAAAAGAAAAAAAAGTTTTGTTTTTAAGCCACATTTAAAAGGTCCCTTTTGTGTTACATAAAACAAAAGGGCAAACTAAGTGGTATTTCCAGACAATGCACAAACAGTACTGTATCAAGCAAGTGCAATGACATATTTTTGTAGGCAAACCCAGACTTGATTAATCATGATTAATTGCTTTCAGAATAAAGTTTTTGTTTTCCTGTGTGGGTACTGTGTATATGTATTATGTATAAAAACACATACTGTACATGCATGAATACATTTAAAAAATGTACCTTTATATATTAACTTATATTATATTTATATATGATATAAATTATATGAATACAATCTATACATGTAAATATTTTAAAAACATGCTGTATGTGTGTGTATTTATATGCATAATAAATATACACAACACACACATTTATTATGTAAACAAAACTTCTAATCGTTTGACAGCACTACTGTAAAAAGATAAATGAACTACACATGGTCACATGACTTCAACAACACTTTCAATCTTTTTTGAAAACATTTTGGAATATTTTGCAAGAGCATGATTATAAACGCAATAAGTCTCTAAAAACGTTCGGCGTGATGTTTAATGTCCACCCATTAAAAAAAAACGACTTCAGGGTGATAAAATCAGAAGTGGTTTCTGGCCTACCAAATGCCTCATGCCTGCAGTGCTCTTTAGTTATATTGTAAAATATATACAGAAGTTTAAACTACATCTAAGACTAGTCAGTGGATTGAGTACTAGTACCAATCAGTTTAACTAAGCCCTGTACAGTAAGGCCGTGTCAGGTTCAGTAGAGTAACTGCCATAAACAAATAAATAGGCTAAATAGCTGTATTCATTTATTGTACAAATCTATCAAAATCCTCTCAAGAAAAACTTCCATACGGGAAAGCAGGAAAGCATTTTTATGCATCCCAAATGCCGTCAACTGTCAGTTCTTACAGAAACCCACAAGCAACTCCGTGAAGCATCAGCGGCAGACTCCATAAAACATGCATCTGTAATCTCTCCAAAACAACTTGCAAATAACCTGTGGATCTGCGTAATGACAGGAACATTGCTCACAACAGGCAGTTTAAAGTCCGACAGAGATTGTCTTGAAATGTATTGTTGAAGTCTGTGAGTTTTGTACACAAGTGCTGCCTTAAACGAGATCAATTAGGAGACGAAGCCTGTGGTTACTCTGTCAGAACAGGAGGGAACTGTGTGAACTTGAGGGAAACTGGCTTCAAACAAAAGCTAATAATCACCTTGGGTAAAATTAGTCAAAAGCAAATGATAAAAAGTGGTTTAGAAAAGTGAAGCTAGATCATTTATTTACAAATGCCACTTTGTTGTGAAATGAATTAAGTGAAAATGAAGTGTTTTGGGCTACTGGGCCTTTGTATGTGACATTAAGAATTTTCATGCAATTACTGTAATAAATCCATCTAAGTATATCTGTCAACACTCATATTCATTTATTTTTTTCTCAACAGGATTTTTGTATTATTTTTTATTATTTTAGACTAACTCAACTCAGGTTTAACCAGTGAAACTTCTTGTATTGTTTGACTTTTCTTAGTGCAGTGTATTCATGAGCGATGTGCGGTTCTTCTCTCCACAGGCCTTCGATGATTTCATCTTTGCATTCTTTGCTGTGGAGATGGTGGTTAAAATGGTGGCCTTGGGCGTATTTGGTCCGAAATGTTACCTTGGCGACACCTGGAACCGCCTTGACCTCTTTATCGTCATGGCTGGGTGAGTGACGAATCACAAAGCTGAGAGTGCCACGCTCTGAAAATCTAAAACGTCAACTATTAGTGTGCGATTCCTAGAATTTGTTGAGTCATTTAACTATTAACTATTACAATGTCAGTGTATGTGTGTGTATGTGTGTTTGTTTAATGTCAAATCCAGTTTTAATGTCAGGTCGAGTTCTAATGTCAAGTCGATGTGTCACAGCTAAGCTCATGAATGACAATTACCACCAGGCAAGTGTCTCTGTGTCTGTCTGCATCGTGTCTCTCTTGTCATTTGTTCTGTCCCTGACAGTGATTTGTAGTTTTCCTCTCCGTCCAAAATCAGTTCAAGTGCCTGATCACTCACTGAAACTCATTAAAACTGTAATGTGCTCTTGAGTGAGTGAGGAAGTAGCTAGTTGGTCATTAATTCGGACAAAGGTAACACATTTTTGGTGTGCTGGTGTTTACATTCAGGTGAAAAGTATGGCTAAACCAACATTAACTAGTAGCATTCGTGTTGGCCTGAGATTCACTTTTTTACTTTTTAGCATGGAATAATTATTCTAAATCAATTTAGTAACATTAAATATTCTCGTGATGCTGGGTTGCATTATTTATTGGTCTTGTCGCACAGCTTGTGAGTTTGAGAGCGGTAAGAAAGAGAACTTTTAGCACAGTCTGTGTGGCATTTATGAAACAGTTTCAACTGTCTAGTGCTTTATGTTTTTGAACTTCAAAGAATTCTAGAAAAGGTATCACTCTCCACAAAAATATTGAACAACTGTTTTAAACATTTGATAATAGAAGAAATGTTTCTTGATCAGCAAATCAAATTGAGCATATCAGAATGATTTCTGGAGCATCATGTGACACTAAATACTGGAGTAAAGATGCTAAAAATTCATCTTTACATCACAGGAATATATTACTTTTAAAAAATCTATTACCGTAAAACTGAATTGCAATAGACCACATCGTAAAAATATATCACAATTTTACTGTTTTTACTGTATTTATATATTATAATTTTAATTGTCTGCCAGTTAATTTTTTAATTTTATTATTATTTTCAACTTATTTAAATTAATTTATTATTATGGTATTAAATGGAACTGAATATTTAAAAGATATACAGTATATTACATTATGTTATGCTATTTCATTTTATTATTATATTATATTTATGCATGTATATATTTGCGAAACATGTTATGTTTATACAGTATTTATATTTATGTAAAAAATAAATGTATGTATGTAAAAATATATATTGTATGTGTGTATATATATATATATACTGTATATACACATAATAAATATACACATTACACACATACATATATTATGTAAACATATATATATATTTGGATACGATTAATTGTGATTAATTGTTTGACAGTACTAATTTTATTATAGCATATTATACTGTATATTATTACTAATATATAGTATATTATCTATTGATTAATATATAATGTTATTATTAAAAAACACAAAACATTTTTATTCTTTAATTCTATTTATTGGCTTATTATGTTAAATTTCAAGTTTGTTAAAGTGAATTTCTCTTGCTTGTGTTTTAGGATGTTGGAGTATTCTTTAGACGGTCATAATGTTAGTTTTTCAGCCATCAGAACCGTACGGGTTCTCAGACCATTACGAGCCATCAACAGAGTTCCCAGTGAGTACTGTTTTCCCTCTCTATTGTTTCCATCTGTATATTTTTCGCGTTTCTCTCTTAGTGTCACTGTTTTACAACCCAGCTATTGATTTGAAGCGAATGGTCTGGAGTTGGTCTGAAAAAAAGCATGCCTGCTGTATTTATAGATTCACACACGCACAGACTAGACAAGGCAGCCATGATGTATTACCATGCTCACTGACGCTGATTGTTGCAGTTAAGTGCCCACAATTTAACATCATATAGTTGATGGACCACAAAAGATACACAAACACTCACGCACACATGCTATTAGTCCTCAGAGAGGTGCTGGTGTATGTTACAGTCATGGACAGAGTCCAGCAGCGAAAGTAAGTGTCTGTTTTGTTTAATGTAGACTGAGACAGTAAATTCTTGACATGCACGGATACTCTTACCATTTATAGCTTACTCTTTTTGTCAACACATACCATATAAGTTTGCGTGTGTGTGTGTTCAGCAAAGCAGTAATAGATTTTGGACTCAGTGAGGAGTGAGAGCCCGTGGCTGTTAAGTTTCCAATTCGATTATTCTCAAACCACCGAGCGTTAGCCAAAGCCTTGCAAGTTTGTGTTTGTGTATGTGTGTGTGTTCACTTCTTGGCTCAATTACTGAATACACATCAGACACTGAGAAAATGTGTTCATGAAGTGTGTGAATGTCAGATCGGAGTTATCAAAGTTAAATGTAACACCGCAGTCTCATCTGTAAACGCGTCCAGTGAACCTCGATGGCTTTGACGCTTCATTGCACGTGTTATTAAATGCGCATTCGTGACATCATGCGTCTCTGTCTCATAGGTATGCGAATCCTGGTGACGTTGCTGCTGGATACTTTACCGATGCTGGGAAACGTCTTGCTGCTCTGTTTCTTTGTGTTTTTCATCTTCGGGATTGTTGGCGTGCAGCTGTGGGCGGGGCTTCTGCGCAACCGCTGCTTTTTCGACAGCAACATCAAAATGTAAGTGCAGAAGCAGTGCTTTTTAATGCAAGCTATTCGATGCATGCAAATTGCAGGGGTTCGCAAAATCGCTGCTGCAGTCAGAAATGCTGAAACCACATGGGTATGTTCCTCGGTGGAACCTGTTTATGTTGTGTCAACAGACGGAAGAATGACTTTTGGGGGGATTTGAAGGCCAATCTGGGTTTTAATGAGTTTATTGAATTTACACAATATTACTGTAGTAAATTATATTAACTCATCCCTCAGTATGTTAAAAAAAAACAAAGAACAAGTGTGCACAGTAATGCACTTATAGTACAATATGGAAATTGTGGATTGGGACTTGGGCTTGTAACCCAAAGGTCGCAGGTTAGAGGATTGTGGGTGGAGTTAGTGAATAACCAGCGCTCTCTCCACCCTCAGTACCATGACTGAGGTGAGACCCTTGAGCAAAGCACTGTTCCCCAACTGCTCCCCGGGCGCCGCAAGCACTGGCTGCCCACTGCTCCGTGTGTGTGTGTGGTTGATCACTTCTCACTGCTGTGTGTGTGTGTGCTTGGATGGGTTAAATGCAGAGCATAAATTCCTAGTATGGGAAACCATACCTGGCCACAAGTCACGTCCTTTCCTTTCCTTAACTTTTCCTTTCCTCAATGATTCACCCCATTTACTTACTCTCACATTGTTTGTTGTATATATTTCTTTATTCTGTTGAACTCAAAAGAAAATACTTTGAAGAAAGAGTTAACCAA
>JAUMHP010000040.1:13586444-13619389 GCA_032361065.1 Enteromius trimaculatus | reverse complement strand
ACGAGAAAAATAAGTCGTGATCACGAGAAAACAAGACGGAAAAAAATTATAATACATGGCCGCTTAGAACTTCCGTAGGAAACAGTAAGGACATATAATATTTTTATTTTTACAGCATTTATTTGAAATGTATTTTTTGTAACAAAATACATGTCTGTGTTTGATTAGTTTAATGCATTTTTGCTGAATAAGCATATTTATTTATTTAAAAATAAATCAATTTATGTTTCTCTCAAGTAAAGACTATAATAAAGGTGTGTCTTTATCTGTGATTTATTACACACAAATAAATACAGGGACAATTTGCACTCTTCATCAAAAATATATGTGAATATGCTTTTACATTATTAACTTTTGTATTAAAGTGAGTCTGAGGACAGATGGTGTCTGTGATGCCGACATGCCGAGTGTCAAATTGCGTCTCATTTTAAAACTGCATCTTGAGCCTTAATGTTTTTCCAAACCTCAAAAAAAGAATTTTACACAAATATTTCAAATGCCTTAGTCTTTGATTGAAATCCTGTCACTCTGTCAGCGTCGCATGTCACGCAACGAGAATACCTGGAGCCCATGTTCCAAAATGGTATCAACTCACTGTTTGAAGTGCCTATCATAAAGAAAGGTCACATGGTGTCATGAATAATAATGAGACGAGGCCTTCTCATAAGATAAGGCCATGCAGACTCATGAATAATTATGAGACACCATTGTGACACATCCTGTGACGGTGAGACAGAGAAAAATAGCCTAAAAGGTCTATAAATTAGTAACTTTCCTCATTATGAATTTAAAATACAGGATACGGGCTAACATTATCTTCCTTTGTCTTTCATTCATGTTCCAGAAAGAAAGAGAGTGTTAAAGAAAGACCTTTCCTGTGGCAGTGTCTAATGGTCAAGATTAGCTCTTTTCAAGAATATTAAATGGACCTTAAATTTTTCTTATTTATTTATTTTTTTTTCAGGTGGAATCAGTTAGACTTGGCAATTGTTCTTCTCTCCATCATGGGCATCACACTTGAGGAAATTGACCTGAATGCCTCACTACCCATCAACCCAACCATCATACGCATAATGAGGGTGCTGCGCATCGCCAGAGGTACCAAATATATGAAGACACACACACACACCAGCCGTGACAAGTGAAACATAAAACAGGGACTTATAAGAAAAGAATAGACACATTTCCAGAGTTTTTAGCAATGAGAAATTAAAAAAATATGTATTTCCACAACTGTTCAAAAGTTTGGAGTCAGTCAAGTTCTTTACAGTATAAAAGTAAGATATTCAGTACAGTTTGTGGAAAGTAATGTCTAAATGCTTAAAAGATAAATGAAATGTGATGTTAAAGTGCCCCTATTATGAACAATGAAAGGTATATACTTTGGTTTGGGGTGTAAGGCTGAGATGCATGCAAGGTCAAAAAACACATTCATTGTATTTACATTATGCATTTATTTTTTACATTACTAGCTCAACGACTCCTAAATAATCTGCGGTGATTCTCATTTTCTTTCCATGTCTATAATGCCTGATAAAGCAGGTTTGTGAGGGCAGTGCTGCAATAGTGGTGCACTTTCAGATTTAAATCTTGGAGGATGTTTTAATTCACATAGAGCTGTGTTACACACTGCATG
This sequence comes from Enteromius trimaculatus, assembly GCA_032361065.1. Taxonomy (NCBI): domain Eukaryota; kingdom Metazoa; phylum Chordata; class Actinopteri; order Cypriniformes; family Cyprinidae; genus Enteromius; species Enteromius trimaculatus. The sequence goes on along the minus strand of JAUMHP010000040.1, from coordinate 13,617,753 downwards.
AAAGGTAATTCTCAAAAATCCATAATTAGGGCGCTTCAAAATTCTCTTTCAGTGTTAAAGTTGCTGAAGATGGCCACAGGAATGAGAGCTCTTCTGGATACAGTAGTTCAAGCTTTACCGCAGGTCAGTGAGTTCACATGTCATGTGCTATAGCCATGGATATTGTGGAATTACTGCACAGATTATGATGTATGTTTATGTGGCTTTATTTTGGTGATGTTCTGGTTCTCTAGGTCGGTAATTTGGGTCTGCTGTTTATGCTGCTGTTCTTCATCTATGCAGCGCTCGGAGTCGAACTCTTTGGCAGGCTTGGTTAGTATACCTTTCATTTTCTGTTATGTACTGTTTAAAAGTTTGGGGTCAGGAAGTTTTGTTAATGCTTTTGAAAAAAAAAAAACTCTTGTTCTTACCACGGCTCAAAAATACAGTAATAAGTGTAATATTGTAAAATATTATTACAATATAAACTGTTAAAAAACAATTAATGGCAAATACTACAGTATTCAGTGTCACATGATCCTTGAGAAATGATTCTAATAGGCTGATTTGCTACTAAAACTTGCTACATCAACGTTGAAAACAGTTGTGTTTCTTAATATATTTTTGCATAGACAGAAAAGAAAGAAAAGAACAGCATTTATTCATTATAACATTTTAAAATTATAAATATTTTACACTTACTTTTAAAAATAATAGTAATAATTCAATACAAATATTTCTCACAGTCCCTAAAACTAGTGCATATTGTTAAATAAAACAAATGAAAGTATATTTTGGATAAAGTATTAAAACAAATTGTTTTCGAATCAGAATGCAGTGAGGAAAACCCGTGTGAGGGATTGAGCAGACATGCTACATTTCAGAACTTCGGCATGGCATTCCTCACTTTGTTCCGCGTTTCCACCGGAGACAACTGGAATGGAATCATGAAGGTATTTTGCAAACTATGGAACTATTCGTGCATGTCATAAATACCTGATTATGGAATGCTGATATTTAATGTTAGCTCTTAATTAGACTTAAACTCACCCTCATGTCACCCCTGTTGTTTAAGAGTGAGGCTATTAGCTGCTAAAATGATTTGTTTGTTCCTTGTTAAAAAAGATACTGTATTTGATTCTGACATACACTAAATAATCATTTTTTTGAACTTGGCAGAACTTGACAATTTCTGTGTTTTTGTGTTTGTGTTTAAGGATACCCTGCGGGAATGTAAAAATGACAGATGTCTGAGTTACCTGCCGCTTTTGTCGCCTCTGTACTTCGTGACATTCGTGCTGATGGCACAGTTTGTGCTGGTGAATGTTGTGGTCGCTGTGCTCATGAAACATTTAGAGGAGAGTAACAAAGACGCCCGTGAGGAGGCTGAGATGGAGGCGGAGTTGAAGATAGAGCTTCAGGGCAGTCGTAGACAAAGCACCGCCTCTCTTGGGGGCGGAGCCATTGGGCTTGAGGGTACAGCTGTTAAAATGGAGACACTCTCACATGAACAGGTCAGTTCTGTACATTTCTAGATATTGCTAGAGTAGAGTAATGCTGTTGTTTTGAGTATAATGTAGTTTAGAGTTTTGAGGGAAAAAATCGGAAAGTTTACCGTACTTAAAAGCTCTTGGGTGAAGTTAATTACAAAAGGCTAAAAAAATGGTCTTATATTATAGTCTCACAAAGCGTAATTTTTGATTAATTAATTTTGATTTCTCAATATTTTGTACTTGTATCTCAGACTTGTATTCTCCTATCCTAACAAACCATACATCAGTGGAAAGCTTATTTGTCTGCTTATGTATTTTATTTAAATAACTAATAAATGACTAATTTTGTGGTCCGAGGCCATTTTTTTATTTTATGATATGTATTACATATATATATAGAGAGAGAGAGAGAGAGAGAGAGAGACTAGTTTGTCTAATTTTTGTCTAGTCAATATTGTCTAGTATCATGAAATCCCTTTAAAAACAAAATTAAATTAAACATTAATCTTATATTGAAAATTTAGTTTAAATAAAAATAACAATAATATATTTATGCAGGGCTATGAATATGGAGCTCATAATATGGATTTGTTGTGTTCACAGGGCCAAGACTCTCATTACGGCAACTTCCTGACAGTCAGCAGACCGTCTATATCACGGATGCTGTCTTTACCTAATGACAGTTACATGCTCTATCCTGTTAAGCCTGTGTATGGGTCCATTCATGAGAGAGTCTCCAAACAGGACTCCGCACTACCAGGTGACAAACAGAAACCAGTTCTTACTGGTCATGGCACACGTGCAGAGCGAGAATATGACTAGAGCTGTTTGTGTATTCTTCAGGCTCTTCTCTGTCACTCGGCACACAGCCATGTGAAGATAGTGCTGTAATGCAGGTTCCAGGAACTGCGTCTCAGACAAACCTGGCTGCCGTTCCTGCTCCCCATCATCTAAATCAAAGAGCAAGATCTAGCAATGCCTTCAGAGCCCTGCGGAGACAGGTACTGCTGAGACTCTCATCCTCATGACAGTTTTACATTACGGATGACAATAGATTAAATTTATTTGACAATTATGTAAAATGCATTTCTTTGTCATTCATGCAAAAATCGCGACATGTGGTCATGTAAACATTTGTATAAAAGGTCAGATGCTCTTGCGTTTATTTGATCCTTCTCAATTAGTGCTGCCGTCATTTGTAGAGATACAAACCAAATGCAAAAAAATTCTGAAATTCATGTTAATTGTTATGCTAATATGCAATGTACTGTAATGCTTATTTTAACTGTTAGCTATATTAAATCTATTAATACATATATAGTCTTTTTGATTCAATTTATTACATTTGCATTACATCTATTTATTATATAAAATGCTATTATTATTTAAATTATTACAAAATAATATTGTAGTCATCTGTTTAAAATATATCTAATCTGTTAAATTTTAAATATAAATTATAAAATTAAAAAAAATTAAAATCTTAAATTATTTTTAAAAAATCTATAGAAGTTATCTATTGCATTAAAAATAAATATACATCATATATATAATTGATAATATTTAATACAAATAGACAATTTAATGATTGATGTTTAATTCTTCATTTAATATATAATAAATCTATAATCTATAATAATTTAGATTTTAAATTACATATTAGATTTAGTTTATTTTTAATAAATAGATTAAATCTATTACATTACATAAAAAAATAGCAATAAAGTATTGTCGTGCAATTTATGATCTTTGAATATGTGTACTGTAAGTTCATGTGTTTTTACCTGCAGCAAGCAATAAAGAGCGACTCCATTGATTCCACCCACGCTGAATCCAGAGACACCTTACACACCCCGAGCAAACCCAGCTCCGGTGATAATCTTCACCTCAAAGTACCCAGCATTCCCCTCACCGGTGGATCTGCCCCGTGTTCGCCCCAGGCCTCCCCTCCCCCTCCCCTCCGCAACCGGACAGCGAGCGTACAAACAAACAGACACGTGTACAGTCAGCGCAGCATCCCCTGCCGGCAGGCTGCGTACGACACGCCATCTGGTAAACCTCCAGAAATAACACACGCACAAACCAAACTACAGGATTCGCACGAGGTGGCCCGACTCAGCACGAACGTTACCCAAAGAAGAGCCTCTCAGCGTGTGGCACGCAGCCATAACTTGTCCACTTATGCTTCAGAAGCCCAGTCTGAAGACTCGTTGCACGGTGGGGCATCCCGCCAGCCAGCTCAATGTCTACGGAAGTACAACAGTATGGAAAACAGTGGCTTCCTATCTCAACTCCAGCTCCCTCGGCGTCACTCGATGCACGGGGAAGAGTTACTGCTCCAGCAGCAGCCCCAAGGGCCTTCCCCAACCCCCAAGAAGGAGAAAATGAGCCCGCCGTGCATCTCCATCGACCCTCCCACCGACGTAGAGTTAGTCAGTCAGGAGCGCAGCACAGTCCTAAGACGCCGGACACCGTCCTTCGACTCCGCGCTCCCAAGGGAGTCCACAGATCTTCCTGACATGCAGGATGAACCTCTTTTGCCAAGTCGTTTGCCCCTCCCCCAATTCTCTTTTGACCAATCGGATGTAAGTTCGCTGAGCAGCCTGTCAGAACTGCTTTCAGACAGTGACCAGTCCACGCACTCCTTCCCTCCCGAGGCGCGCTCGGGGGTGCTGGAAGCAGCTCAGAGTCCACTCAGGAAGAAGGTATTGGTCAGAATGGCCAGCACTAGGGATCCAGGAAATGAGGATTCGTTTGCCTAGGCGACCGCACAGGAAGCCGCTCACGCATTCCGCCTCTTTTGATAACAGGAAGAGGCGGCGTTGGCAAAAGTATGCAAATGTGTTTCTGATGGAACTGATGATTTTTTATTTTTTTTGCCTGATCATATTGATTAGGGAACTTTTATTAGTGTTCATCACACACACTGATGTTGTGAAGTTTTAAGTGAGTTCATCCTTCACACAAACATGTTGCATTGTGGCATATGATTACTGCACATGACCGTGCAATTTTTAACCCTCATTTTTTGTTAAGGGTGATAGTTTCATAGTTTATTTAAAGTTACCTTGTAAAGCCTGGCAAATGAAATTTAATTTTATTGAACTTTTAGATATATATAAAGGTTTTGGTGAGTTTGTTTGAGGGGGCACAGTTAATGTATAAAAAATAACAATTAGTTTGTTTTTTAATCAAATCAGTAAAGATTTCACAAATTGTGATCCAGCATTTATTTAACAGACATGAATGACACCTCAAATCATGCACAAGTTTAGTCTTGCTTTTTAAAAGATGAATTTCTTTCTTGCGCTGACAACAATAAAATAACACTCAAGTCTATTTTTTTTTTTTACAATTATTATTTTTATTTTTTATTTATTTATTTATTTATTTTTTGGTAACATTTTACAATAAGGTTTATTAGTTAATAATGAGGAACAACAGTAAACATGAACTAAGAATGAACAATATCATTACAGCATTTATTGATCTTGGTTAATATTAATTTTAGCATTAATTTCTGTTTGTTAATATTAGTTAATGCACTGTGAACTAACGTGGACTAACAATGAACAACTGTATTTTTATTAACCAACATTAAAAAAGATGAATAAATGCTGTCATAAATGTACTATTCATTGTCTGTTCGTGTTATTTAATACAGTAACTAATATTAATAATTGACACCTTTTTTTATAAAGTGTTACCTTTTTATCAGATTGACCCCAAGCAGGGGTAATTATTGCATTATTGTATAATAATGTATCATGTTAACTGACATGTGCATGCCAAATTTGTGGTAAATCAGGAGTTTCGATATCTGTTTAAATTCAGGAACACAATAAAATATGAGTTATAAGAGAAATGAGTTATTATTAGTAAGTCAATCTCAACAGAACATGAGGGTTAAATGGTAGCACTATATTTGTCATCTTCAAGCAAACCCTTACGTCACACGATTTATTAACGGTAAAGTCATGCCCTAATTGTAACACCCTATTGTCTTACAGAGTATACGACACAGAGATATTTTAGCTGAAACATGTGCATGTTTCATAATGCAGATTGTGTAGCTGATTGAATGAGATGATTGTTGTGTATATATGCGTGGCATGTGATATTTTTGTAAAGGGTCATAGTCTTACATGTTGTTGGCCTTCAGGAAGAAACGTGTTAAAGGAATGTTCCAGGTTCATCAAATCATTTTGATTTTTTCTTCAGTGTGTGTGTGTGTGTGTGTGTTTGTGGACAGTGATGCAGTGGAAGTCTATGGGGAAAACATTGCATCAGGATAAATCAGACACTGTTTTTTAGACTTTAGCATTGTGTCGGCATGACGCTATAACATTTCCTAATATCCCTGTCTATGCAAAGTTATATCCAATTTTTAGTTTCTACACTAGTTTCTGTTTTTACTCAGAAGGTAATACATTTCCATAGCAAGTAACGTATTGAAGTAAACATGACATTTTAAAACTGAAAAACAAAAATATTAAATGAATATTTTCTTGTAGAATGTGCTCCAGTTTTACAGTCTGCAGGGGACTTGGAGCACAGCTTTAAAGCAAAATCAATAATTAGGATAACACTTTATTTTGATTTGTCCACCAGACATTCTACTACGTAAGTAACTTTGCAGCTACATGTCAACTAGCAGTCATTAGAGTATTAGTAGACAGTTTGCTTAATATCTTCTAACACTTTATTTTGATGGATACACAAAATACTGACTATCAGAATCTTTGCAAGTATATGTCAAATTCTACTAACCCTAAACCTACCCTAACAGTGTACTCTGACCGGTAGTAGACCGTATTTGCAAATTAATGAGAATTAGCTGACGTTACAATGTTACATATAGTTAGTAGAATGTGTGGATTATCAAAATAAAGTGTAACCATAAGTAGTATTGATTGACAAATTTACAAATATTATTATATATATCTTGTAATGTTAAATGTGATAGTTAATAACACATAGGTAGCGACCAGAAATTCATCTTGTACCTGAAATATTTCCCCCTTGACTTTCATTGTTAGGGCATTACTGTAAACACGTCTTTATAGAAATTTGAATTGTTTTTCACTGACATGCTTCATGTAAACTTTCAATCAGTACATTTATTTATTTATTCATTCCATGTACAAACATAGAGATTTCCAAAGAAATGAGCCAGCATGTTTTTGTTTGACAGCATTGGTAGTTTTAGACCGTCCAGGGGTGAATTCTGTAATAATTAGCCAGTGAACATTAACATTCAGGCAAATAGTATTATCATTATTACCTTTCTTGTCAGTGTTGCAGTATTTGCCACAACACGATGCTTGTTTAGTGCAGATGTCATTTCCTCACATAAAGACAGACGTGCATCTAACATTTCCCCACATTATCAGTCACATATGGGCTTTTCACACTTAACCCTGGGTAACAACAACAATTAATGTTTCAAATCGGCCTATTAGAATCATTTCTGAAGGATCATGTGACACTGAAGAATGCAGTAAAGATGCTGAATATTCAGCTTTTTTCATCACGCGAATAAGTTCAAGTTAAAAATAAATTCAAATAGAAAGTGATTTCGTTATTTTTTATTGTAATATTGCATAATAATATTTTTAATTAAATAAGACTTTGTGAGCATAACAGACTTAAAATATATATATTTTTAATATAATTACTTTTTTCTTACCTACAGTATCACAAACTTTAAAACAGTAGTGTACATTTCTACAGATATATAAGCAATTATTATTAGAACATGCATCAAAATATAGATTTTGTGTGAAAAGCCCTATATTGATTGATTGATTGATTGTTTTGGCCATATTATTATGCCTGGCATCTTTAAAACATGTATTTGATGATTAACTATGAGTGTAATGAAGGTATTTGGGAAAACCAAGGGCTGCTAAATATAAATGAGTATTGCTGTATTGAGATCAGGATGTGTGTCCTGTATGCAGTGTGAGATCCAGAATGCTGTTTGACTGATTCATGATGCTTTTGCAGATGAGAGCATCCAAGATACGTGGACATTAAATGCTTAGAGACTGTTAAATACTTGAAAAGATTTCTATTTTGCTCCCAATGCTGTGTTTCCTGTAGACTGGTATCTATTGCCATTATGTGTACAACTTTAAGAGACAGATCAGTGTATAAACAGGGCAAAATGTCAATACTTTCCAATAATAGGGTACAAAATAGGGCTTAAAATAATAAAAGGAATATTTAAAAATAATAAAAAAATAAATCTATATGTCAGTCAAATGAGGCATTTTGTCTAAATCTTTCAATTTGGGGACTTTAGTTTGGTCTTAAATGTTGGTTTGTAGTTATTGATAAATGTATATGTCCCATAAAGTAACAAAAATACATATATATTTTTTTTTTTTGTGATGTAACTTTAAAAACAGGGTTGAATGGTTGACGTTTGAAACTAGCTATTGGCATGCTGTGAACTTTATGTTAGCTAATAGTTTATTAAACATGTGAATAGCTTTTTGTCTGAAGAACATGATATTTTTATATGTATTTATTTTACCAAAACATAACAGGACACTAGTTTGTACCCTATTTGTGGAGAATTCCACCCTCCAAACTTTACCTGCGAGGTTTTTTTCATCCAGCTTATTCATATTTTTGAAAAACAAACATTACTGTACCTTGTAATATATCCCAATGTATTTGAAATGATAAACAAGGACAGCACCAGAAAGCTTCTGTGTGTTGACCTGGTAATAATAGCATGTATACCAACCCAACTGTATCTTTCCCTTATTTCTGTTGTTTTTTTCTTATGGCATAATAAAGCACACTACCATAAGGGACACACTGTATTCGAAATCTAGCTATAGCTACATACCTGTAAACATTTTATAGCTACAGATTTCTTTCAAGGACATTTTATGGCATTTAGGTTTATGGAAATATGAAAGTCTGCTTATTAAACTGGATTGATTGAAATGATTTAAGAGGGATGCTGTCTTTTGATGCTTAAACCTAAAGCGTTGTCTTATAGAGAATTGTATTTTTCACTGATACACAGCAAAGGCTTCACCAAACATTGTTTTATTATAAATGGACAATGTTTGTATTATTATTTTATTAGTAGTAGTAGCTTTTTTATTTTAGCTTTTAAGGTTTTAGTTTTAAAATAAATTATACAATTTTTATAATTCATATTATTAGTATTTTTTTATATTTTCAATTATCTTATTTTTTTATCTTCAGTTTTCATTTAAATAATTTTGATATAGCATACATCTATATAGCAGTCATTTATTTGTATTTCAGTTTTAGTTCTTAAAATTACATAATAATAATTGTTCATGGTTTTCACCTAAGAACTATATATATAGTAATATATATAGTTATTTTTATAATACAGTAGCATGAGCCACAGTCATATATTAGATTACAGGTTTTCACCTTCTCTTAGAATAACTTAAGAGTTAAAGTGACAGTTTACCCCAAAATTACAATTCTGTGATTATTTACTCACCGTGTTTTTTTTTTTGTTTTTGTTTTTTTTAACTGCAAGCTGTTTTTTTTTTGTTTTTTTTGTGGAATAGAGTTTTGTCATTTTGGAGTCACACAAAATGACATCATGCAGCCATCTGCTTCACTGTACTGCTTCATCTTTATTCAGGACCTCATGGTACTGTATATGTCATCTTTAAGACTTTAATAACCACTGTAACTTCTTCCATTAACAAAATATAACAATTACATCTCTGCTTCAGTGGGAATTTGGGGCATTTTACCATATCATGCAATTAGACAGAATTAGAGCAAGCACACCCATTCCAACCCACACACACTCACGCACACACAAACTCACGCACATATGCACAAGTATGCTTGTTAAAGTAAACAATCTGTTTCAGTAATCTCAGTTATCTCATCCGGAATGTCTCTGACTGCTACTGCAGTCCATCAGCAAACACACACACACTCTCATTTGCCCGCTCTCTTCACCATTTCTCATTATTTCTCTCTCTGTCTCTTAATAATGACATACTATAAGTACTTATAAACACATTTGCTAATATTCTCTCAACAAAAACAGATTTTGAGACAAATGATGTGGACAGAACTGATTTAACTGCAGTAGACGTTGATTGATGTATGGTTTGGTACTTCTGTCAATCATTTGATAATTAGTAACACAAAAATAACAATCCAAGCTATCCTTTTGTTATTCTTAAAGGTGCACCAAGTAACTTTTGCATATGGAAAAATGTTTTACCCTGGGAGGGAAAAAAAATTAATATACGTTTGGCAAATTTGTAATAAATTTTAGACATGAAATAGGACTCATATTAGTGGTCTAAAACTGATCTTTCGGTAAGATTTATATTTTATTTAATTGATTTTATTTCAGTCGCCTTATTTAAATGAACAAAAACTTTGTAAAAGTATCATTTAGATTTCTTTTTCTGATTTACCAGAATTAAAGTTCTTACATTTCTTATTGACTTAGCAAAAACTTTTGGTTTTAAATGATGCAACAGACAATACTTAGTGCACCTTTAATTATATTTCATTTCTTTATTAAACAATAATAATAAAATGTTTTACTAAATAAATAGCACATAGTGAGTTATTTGTAGCCAAATGTAAAACGTTTGGGTAGGTGATCGCAATCAACCCAAAACATCCACCTTTGCTCAGGTTATAGTGAGACTATACATTATCAGACTGTATTATAGTGCGGACTACAGTAGGTGAGCATCATCCCCTTGCCAAACCATTACTAAAACGCGGTACGATACGATACATTTAGCTAACATTGACGGCAGTCTATATTCTGTCCTTTAGCGCTGCTATATTCCTTGCCTTCTGATTGGTTGTGGATTAAAATGCAGGCGGGATCTTGTATCCAGGGGGGCGGGTCTCCACGGTTTCGATGAGTGGTGGACTCTGGTAAGCGTTGACAGGGATGGTGGTCTGACCGATGACGTCGTTGGAAGGGTACGGCTGCTTGGGCGGCTGGCCAGCCATGTGCTCAGTGGTGAACAAGGTCATGTCAGTACCGAGCAGGAACCTCTGAACGGCACACACCGTCAGGCCCGCCTAGGATATTCGGGATATTAAATTGCATATTAGTCTGATTAGCATGTTAGTGAGAAAGACAATCATGCTTACGCGGTAGCAAGAGTTAGTTAGAATACTTGTGTTAACCAAGTTTAAGTGTAAACACGCAAAAAGATACATTTTGGACTATTTGATCTAGAAGTATAAGTTGTGTGAATGGGATACAAGTACCGCCTGTGTTTACATCTTAAAGAGAAAATTGTAAATTATCATCTACTCTGATTAAAATATATTGCTTCCAATTAAAAAACACTTGAGGTATATTTTGTAAAATGAATGTGAAATATAATTGTGAAAAAAATTATATTTAAAATCATTGTCTTTCATTTGAATACATTTTAAAATGTATAATTTTTAATAATAAAATGTAAATGTTTTTGTAATGGCAAAGCTGAATATTCAGAAACCATTACTCCGGTCTTCAGTGTCACATGAACCTTCAAAAATGTAATTATGTGAAAACCGTAATAAATGAATAAAAACCCCTACTGACCTCAACATTTTAAACATTATCATATATTTTAAAAAATATAATCAATTATTAAAATCAAATTCTAACAAAAACTCACTCTTGATTTATCCTATTTTATTTAAAACCACTTTTTAATATCTATATCTAATAATCAGCCAGTTGGACACAGTTATTATCTGAGACGATATTGTCTGGTTAATTGTGATGGCAGATATATATATATATATATCATTAGAATATAGTATATGTATAAATGTTTAGGTTAATATCTATAAAGCTAGGCTTCATAATAATCAGCAATAATATATGTATGTATATATATATCAACATTTATGACACGTTGTTCTTGTGCATTTAAGCTTCATGGATTTATAATGTTTATTATAAATCTAGGTTATTATAGAGTGCCCAAACTGAACACTCTCAAAGAAAAAAAGTACAAAGCTGTCACTAGGTGGTACCCTAAGATACCTAAGAAAGCTAAAAAGTACATCTGTAGCTAGTTTACCCCTAATTGGTTAATATTACTCCCTTAAAGGTAAATATTAGTACTTTAAAGTACATATTAGAACCTAAAACGTAACCCATTGGAATTCCCCCAGTGATAGATGTGTACCTTTTTTCTGAGTGCATTTTACACACTGATATATCACTTTGTACTACTGCCAGACTAGCATAGTTTAGTGTGTACTTAGGAGTACATGAAATCTACACTACTGAGAGACTGTTAGGTTGTTTGGACAATAGCCTCTGTTTATCCTCCATAAAGGCAGTGTTCTTAAATCTGTGCACTGCTAGCAGACATAGACACACCTGAAACAAAAACACTGGAGGTCAAATATGAAAGTAATCGTGATGGTGTGCTGTATGTATAAGATGGAGTGTCTTACCCAGGTAAGGATGGAGAAGAAAGAGAAGGCGATAGCTGCTCGTGCTGCGTCTGACGCCTGCTGCAGCGGCAGCTCCTTAGGGGACGTACGACTCCACTGACTGGCCAAAAAGCAGAATCCTACAAACCAAAGGAACGTCCAGAATCCTAAAGAGAGGAGAATGGAAAACGTGTAAGGGAAATTACAAATATAGTCATCGAAAAATAACTTTTCAGCTACACTACATTTTATTATCATGCAAATATATTGTCAATTTCATTTCTCATTTCATTTAGTTTAACTCGATGTACTAAAATAAGTGAAACTGAAATAAATTGTAAAAACTATTTAATTGAACAATGTGGACATACAAATAAATCTAATAAAAATTAAAATAGTTACTGAAATGTAACTAGAATTTAAAATGGAAAATACAATAATAAACTCTAATTCAAAATATTAACAAAAACTATTAAAGTATCTCAATTATACTACAATAACACTGAAAAACTGCTTCTCCCCAGACAGTTTATAATCAATCTTTTTATTGCTTTGGCAGCCTGTACTAGATATTTCTAATTCTTTGTGAAGACTAGAGTATGTATATACTGTATATATATATATATATATATATTAATGCTCTTACCTGAAAAAACTACCTCCAACAGCACTGCTCTCTTTCTATCTTTAACACTGCTGATCTGGGGGAAGTAGACGTCCAGAGCCAGGAACAAGACACAGGCTAAGAAAGCCACAATTCCTATAGTGATGCCGTAGTTACAGGCGTCTGCGTTCTTATTAAAGACACAGTGCAGGCGCTCGCTGCCCATATTCACATAGCCCTCATTTATTATAGAAGCAAAGACCACCATGGAGAAGATCTGGAGAGAAAAGGGGGAAAAAAAGACATGAGTAACAGGGTATATAAAAATAAATATATAAACTTCATCCCTGGTCGGTGTTAAATGAATGAAAAACCCTTCAATTATTTGCATTCTCAGAAGGCATCTAAGTGAAGCTTTTCTTCTTTTATTATGCATGCTAAATGGAAGTGACACATCATTCTTTTTGCTGATGCCGTGTTATGCTTTTCCCCGGAAAGAATTTAATTTACACCTTAGGGAGAAAATGTGGCTAATTCACACTAATGCAACAGATCACGCACAAACACACCCACTCAAACAGTTCACCAAAAAAGTGCGCATGTTGTGTAGTTTAGTGTTTGTTGAAGTAACAGTAAGAAAAAGATCATTGGCAATGCTCAGTTATTGTGGTGCCATGTGCTATTTTTGGCAATGAAACCCCATAAACTGACGTGTACATCACGTCACATAGTTGTCGTAGAAACAGCTACAGCTGCTTTGGTTATTGGTTAAATAGGTATAGGTTAGATAATACAATGTGTTAAAGGGAGAAGCAATATCCAACATGTCTCTAAACATGCCTCGAAGCTCTACACCTGATCTCCTTTTGTTGATGTGACCTATTGTACTGAGTTCGATTCAGTAATATTAAATAGCATGCCTTAATTAAAACCAGTACAAAACATTTTGCAGTGTGCGGAGGCTTTTTGAAAGTCAAAACACAATTTTCCTCTGTCCTCAGGCACAGATATGTTGATTTGTGTGTGTTTATGAACATTTCAGTCATCCGTGAAGTTAATACAAGTTCATTTACTGTGTAGTTCAAGCTCACTTTGTCACAAGTTTTTAAATTGTACAGTATGGTTATTTTACTGTGCTACAATTTTGATAACTTGATTCTGGTTTCTACAATAAATAATTACAATTTTTAAGGAGATCTGACATTTAATATTTTGTTTTTTGTTTTTTAAACAATATATTTTCAATACTCTAAAACTCTGGTGTGCCATTTGCGTATGGACAAAAACAAATGGTCTTTTCTTATAATAATGCAGATTTTATGGCAATTCTTTTTGACTAAATGAAACTGTTCCCCCATAAATAGCAATGCTAAATATGTATTAACACATTACTAAACATTATTAATTTGTAATTGCAATTCAAAAATGAAGCAATGACTGTAAGACCAGAGATAACACAGACAAATCCACAAAAAGTACTATTGATCAGAATAAAATCAATATATTATACACCAATGGCATATAAACAAACCAAGTGAGAACATAACATTCATAAGTTAATCAATTATTTCTAAAGTGAAATTAGCCTGTGAACAATCTTTTTTCTAAATTTTAATAGTCTATTATTTAATATAATGGTAGAAAAATGATAAAAGAATAAAGAATTTTATAAGGCGTATTAAATATTTGAAAATTGTTAAATAACACTATAGTATAATTATTATTAAACATGAAACATATTTTAAGAAACAAAACATTGCAACCAGTGGCACTACAGCACTATTAAATCTGCGCGCACGCAACGCGTGCGTCACTACCACAGCAACATCTGACGTGCGTCCACCTAAAGAAGGCAGCATCCTATAACACCCAATCATTACATTAAACAATTAAAGACGCCGAACGCTGAGCAATAAAAATAATAAAAATAATAAAGCTACAAAAATAATAACATAGTTATAAAACGCGTGGTGGAAAACCAACCTTGTTAAAATAATTGCTCGACCATTAGGGAAACAGTAATGGCCATACATCTTTCTGTCAATCATAATTCATAAAGGATTGCCGTTCTTACCCATGCCAGGACTCTTAGGATTGTCTGTGGTTGTTTGATGAACGCAATCAGATCAAAGGCCGAACCGGCTCGGCCCGCTCCAAACGAGCCCGCTCCATCCATCCTCCCAGAGGCGCGCTGACTGCTGCTGCTGTGCGATACTCTGCGGAAGAAGAGAGCAGAGCTGAGCGCGTGCACGAGTGCCTGCCCTGTCGTGCACACCCAGAGTCGAGTGCGCGCCTGTGATTCATCTCAGTGACTCGAATCTTTTGAATCAGTCGAGTTTGCAAATTAAGGTTCACTGATTCAGAGTCAGTGTTCCTGTGACCTACACCTACCGTCTATGGTGTTGACTATTTTAATCATAATAACACTGTTACCGCAGTTGGTTTTCATGTCAGAGGGGAACCCTGCCAAAAAAAAAACGTTTTACCCCCCAGGAACGTGATTTTTACGGTGGATGGCCGAATAGAGCTTTGGCAGTCACGTGACTTTTTGTTTACTCCTGAGTAAAAGAGTTTACTGCGCACTTTAATTCAAGAGACATACCCCTGAACATAAGTAAAACATAATAGATTAAACATAACAGATCCCTATAATGCCCCTGTTTTTTATGTGTATCTAAAATACAGTGTATAAATGTTTTTCACATTTTTCTGGCTTGCTGTTTGCACTAAAGCTTTTCTGAATGAAACTTCCACAGATAAGCAATGCTGGAGTAATCGAAGCTGCTGTACTCAGCTTAAATTTGTCTGCAAAACAAGTGCACTTTCTTTGTCAAGGTTAATGATGTTAATAACCATTGTGTTTGATGTTAGAAAGAGAGATGTTTAAGATCGACTGTAGACCACCTACTGAGCCCTTTGATTCTTCAGAATTATTTTTTTTGGTTTAAACGTGTATCGCCAAATGAATCCAGGATTGCCACTTGCCATTGTATCAGGCACATGCACAGGTAGAGCTGTGCAGAGCATGCCCTTTTCCCCTTTACACCTCCAAGTGCCCTTTTTGGTGGCGGTTAAGATTCTTTTTTATTGTTATTAATCATCATTTGCGTCTGTCTATCTATTTTTATATCTACAAACATTTAGCCAATGAAACATATTAAATAAAATCTTGTTGGATTTGCTCAAGCTGTCAGTAAACCTCAACTCCAACAACAGCAGTGTTGCCAGGTCCATGGGATGTTTTTCATGTCTGTGAGTTAAGAGGAGTTCACCCAAAAATGAAAATTCTGTCATTATGGTCTTGATGAACATGAAGGTAAAGACATTAAACACAAAGTTGTGCTTCCAGATGAGAAGGGAAGGCTCGCTATCGAAATTGACGTGGTTCATCACATAGGAAGCTCGACGTGATGCAGAAGCCAAGAGCTGCGATTCTTCTGTTCGGATCCAGACATGTCAGGGATGTACTGTGGAAAAGTGCACAGAAAAGCAGTTGAGGTTTGCTGAAGGTCTGACGGCAGTTGATAAAGAAATCAGGTGTCAGCTGTGACCAAGTGTTGAAGCCGCTCGAAAAGAGGGACAGAGGGCATATTTTGTCAGGACTAGAGCATTTGTGGATGGGAAGGAGATGTTTGTAAAGTAAATGATGACGTTTGAGGCATACTTTCTTTACGGTAAAGAATCAAGTAAGCCAAGTCACTATAGAAACGTCTATGCTTACCGATCATTAAGTAATCTATTTAGTTATTGTCTTTAATGAAAAAACTGTTAATAATATAAGAACATGAACAAATTGGAAAGGCAATACTGGAAAACAAATTTTATAAAAAAGCAATGCAAGATAGTCAAATACGTTTGGGGCCAATTTAAGCCAATTAAGATCTAAGCAATCTTTAGAGGAACATTAAAAGGACTAAAGAGGAACAAGTTATAAAATAAATATATAAATATAATATATAAATCATTTGACAAGTAATGATTTAATGAACCAGGAGGACAAATTAGATGATACAACTATATTTGTTAGAGATTCATTACAAGTGAAAAAAGTTATTGATTGCTTAAGTAAGTTTTCATTCATTTCAGGGTTAAACTAAATTTAAACAAGTGTGAGTTGTTTCCTCTAAAAAATTTAAACTTATTGATATTAATGGCATCCCTGTTAAAAATGTTGTTACCGATTTAGGAATCAAGATATGTAAAGATGATAAGGAAATGGGTCAGCTTATTTTTTAACCAGTGCTTCAAAATATTAAAAAAATATATTTAATTTATGGTTAATGAGGGATTTGTCTATGAATGGAGTTATTTTGTCAAAAGCGGAAGGTTTATCTTGTTTGCTTTATACTGCTACTTCATTGGAAGTCCCTAGTAGCATAATTAAGGAAGTTGATAAAAATCTTTTTAATTTCATTTGGAGAAGTAGATCTCATTAAATTAAAAAAGGTATCTTAACTAATTCAGTATGCAATGGAGGCTTAAATGTGCTGGAATTTAGCACTTCAAATAACGTTTTTGAGAACAGATGGATTAAGCATTACTTTCAGTATTAAAAAAAAATGTGGTATTTAATTCCTAATCTAATCTTTGAAAAATGGCTGGGTTAGGTGGATTATGGAATTATATTTGTTAAACAGTTATTTAATGAAAATGGGCACCAATACCTATGTAGAATTTCTTCAAAAGTATAATATTCCAATAATCCCTAAAGAATATTGTGTTGGTTTAAAATGTATTTTTAAAGGAAACATGAATAACAACAATGTGAGTCTTACATCTGATCTTGTAACTGAAGGAGTTACTATTACTAGTAAAAGATTTTCTTTGTTAGGAAGTTACTTACAGAATATAGCTTGATATCTTAAAACATTTTGGCATCCTAAAATCGAGTACGTTGAATGGTAACACGCATGGCTGCTACCTAAAAAATATTGCATAACAAATAAGGTGAGAGAAGTACATTTTAAAATTCTTAATTTAGTGTTAAAACACTTTTTCTTAGATTTCATATGTGCATGTTCTGTGGAGCAGAAAAGGAAGACGCTGTCCACTTAGTTTTTAATTGCATCTATAGTAAAATGTTTTGGATAGATCTAGAAGCCCTCCTTTGTAAATACTTAGGAATGAATGTTTATTTTTCTGAGAAAGATCTATTTTTCTATTTTGATAGAGAAAGGTTACCACCAAATGTGATCTTCATTATTAATTTTTGTTTGTTTGGGAAAGTACCATGTACACAAACAGAAATGGGCTAAAGGAAAACCCAGTCTGTTGTTATTTCAGATAGATATGAAACATATTGAGTTGCTACTTGGGTTGAAAAATAGTAAAGCGAAACGCACTAGGTTGATATGTGAATCTTATAAGCTTTTTTTTTTTTTTGGTATAGGTTATTATAACTAAAGGTGAAATAGGTTACACTGGTAAATTTGGTCGAGGTAAACCATTCCATTTAATTGATCTTTTATGCATTTTCTGCATTATTTTCTGGATATTTCTTGGTGATTTGTCACTCGCTGTCTAATGTGATTTGGTAAAGCTATCGTTTCTACAGATTCATTTTTATTTAACTTTTTTTTAGAAAGCAAATGTAACATTTGATAAAAGATAAAATAATTGACAGTATATTTAATAAATATAAAAAGCCAATTACTAAAAATAAAAACTAAAGTAATATCAGGGTTCAAAAGCCTTTTTCCTGCAGTTAACAGTCTAGATCAGATCACTTTCTTCATTTTTTTTTTTCTCCCTTCAGGGTATGACTTTCATCCAGCTATATAAAATGATAACAATAATAGCCTAAATAAATAATGAATTTCAATAATGACCTTATGTTGTTTTATGTCATAGTCATCAGTCATTTTTACACATTCATAATTCTCGGTATCTATGGATCAGCAGTATGAATCACATTAAAATATTGAATAGTATATAAAAATAAAATTATAATGCTTGGATAGGTTTCAGCATCTCATACAACCTACAAGTCTACAATCTTCAAACGCAGATAGATTAGAGGGTAGATGCATGAAAGTTCATGTATACGATTCTTTACATTTTAATTTCAAATGACTACCAAAAAAAAAAAAAATCAGGTTCGGTGTTTGCAGTTAAGATGTTTGTAGTCTGTGCAACCAACTCTATATTGTTTGAAGATGAGAGTAATAAATGATTGTGATTTGTGACTCCTTTCTGCTCATTTTCTGTAATGCTCCATATGGTGGCAGTATAACATACTGAAAAACATTTCAATTTTAATGCCTAGTGATTACTTCTAGGTATGGAGCCCTACATATTTTTAAACCGCTTAGTGACTTCAGGATTTTAGCTTTGACTTTGATATGTTCACTAGGCTACAGTTCAGTATGCTTCCTAGGAATGCACATCATAATGATACTTTTTGAAGTTGCATTTTTTTTGCTTTTTGTTTGTAACGCCTTTTCAAATCTATTTTTAAAAATTCCTGAATGAACATGGAGTTTACTTGCATTTGCGTTTACATTGGATTTGGATTAATCTCTCTCTCTCTCTCTCTCTCTCTCTCATATAGGTGTCAGTGGGTCACCAAAGGAACCTAACTGAACACCCACATCCTCATTTAAGACAATTATGATTATTCACCTTTGCACTTACTCCAATTGGGGACGAAGCTACTACATTTTTAATTACTGAAATTAGAGTGTCAGCGTGGACTCCAGTTTTTAAGTAGTTCTAAGATGCCACGTAACACCAGTTCTTGGCACTGACCTGGTCACTTCTATGGTTACAACCTTACGTCAATATTTGTAATTACTTCTGTGCAAGTGCTCCAGTGACACTTTGATTGTTAGTGATCATGTATGAAATATTCAGCTACTGCTAATTAGTAACCTATAAATCAACGAGTCATTACTTTTCAATGCACAACAAGCTGTGTATAAGACTGAAAGTGAATTAACTTCAAATGAGGAATAATTATTGCAGTTTTGACAGTGTATGTTTGAGGTTCATATTTTGGTTAATAGGCTGACATGCATGCAAGGTAAAAAAAAAAAAAAAAACACACTCCCAAAGAATGCTCAACAATTCATTGTTGCATGATGCTAATCTGCAGTAATTGGTCTGTTTGGTTTAAATACATCATGCCTGATAAAGCAAAGTTTGTGAGAGCAGAGCTGCTTTATGTACAATGGAGACACCACTGTTTACCACTCCAAAAGCAGCACCTAGTGGCAAAGAATAAATCTGCATTTTCATTCAGACCAACACATTTGTGGGTGGGCAATATGCTAATGTTTCATGTTGACTTAGGATTTGTTTTAAAAATGACTCCTTTCAGTGATTCACTTTATACACAGCGCACTGTGATTTCAGACTTTGCAGGATGTTTTTTTTTTTTCAGTTAGAGTAGTGTTATACAATGCACGGATGGTAATTTTCCAAAATCCATAATAGGGGCACTTTAAAGGTACATTAAGATTAAACAAATGTAACCAAATTTTGTGCTGCTTTCTTTAAATATTGTGGAAGTGTAGCACATCACACATCAGTACACACTTGCATTCATTCAAGCATTCACCACCATAGATTTGTGTGTGTGTGTGTGTGTGTGTGCAAGTTTGTGTAGTAACAGGCCTCTGTGCTTACATTATTAATGCTGGAATGAGACCCAAGCTTAAGTTACACTAAGGCAAGTAGAGCTGACAAATTAAGGTTCCTTCTACAGCGCTGAAACAGAACTAAAAACCTGACACACATCCTCTCACTTACACAGACACACAGCCCTTGTCTGAGTCACTCATGGATGGCATATCATAGCTGATGACTGCATGTGTTGGAATTATATGTTGGTTTCTGTTGGTTCTTTTGCTGAGAAGTACAGGTAGGTTTGACTCCCTATCTTGATGATCAACAGAAGAAGAAAAGAGGAATGTGTGGGTGAGTGTACAACAAAGGATCTCTGTCTAAGAACGTCTGAAAGAGGGATCCTTCTTCTGTTCCACATTTGGTGTGGCCTGTGGAACCATGTGAACAGAGATTTATATGCTCTCTGTGTAAACTTCATCTATGACTGAGATGAGACTCCCCTACAGGTATGACTTTTTTCTTTATCATTATTAAGGATGCATAGTTTGGGGGAACATTTTTTTTATTAAGATCTAAACATGTAGTCGTATAACTTATAACAGTATAAGGTAATTTCTAAGAAACAATTACGTACTTGAATTATTTCCTTTGTGTGTGTGTGTGTGTGTGTGTGTTCATTGAGATTCTATTTAATTATATGTATATATTTATTTATTTTTACAGAAAGGCAATAAACTAGCATGGTTTTAAAAATATAAAATGCCAGGCAAAAAAGATTCAAAAGCAGCAGCCAAGAAAGGAGGAAAACCGGAACCAGAAAAAAGTAAACCAAAGGAAGAAGAAAAGAAAGGAAAAGATGACAAAAAAGGAGCAAAAGATGACAAGAAGGGTGGGAAAGATGACAAAAAGAAAGGAAAAGAAGAGCCTCCAAAAAGTAAAGGGAAAGATGATGGAAAGAAAGGAAAGGATAAAGGCAAAGGAAAGAAAGAGGTTATTGAATCTGAGGAGGGTTCAGATGCTGAGTTGATGGATGAAGACTTAAGCGATGAGGATGAGGAGTCAGATAGAGACAAGAGAAAGCGTGGTGGAAAAGATGCTAAAGGTAAAGCTGCAAAGGGAAAGTCCAAATCTAGACAGCCTGATTCTGATGAAGATGAGGATGAGGAAGATGAAGATGAGGATGAAGAAGATGAGGAGGAAAGTGAAGAGGAGGATAAGAAAGCAAAGAAGAAATCAAAAGATCAACATAAATCTAAAGCTGAGGAAGATGGAAAGAAGAAGAAACCAAAAAAGAAGGAAGAGTCTCCACCTGTGCCACCACCTGAAGACAAAAAGAAAAGAGGACTCAAAAACACCTCAAAACTCTTTATGAGGTTCTCTGGATTTAAGAAGAGGAAGAGCTCAAAGAAGCGACTTAAAAGCACTTCCAAGCTGTTTCTTGGACTTGGTAAAAGGAAGAATCGCTTGCTTAGAAAAAAAAGAAGGAAATCTCTCTTGAGAAATGCTCCAAAGTTCATGATGCGTTTCAAAAACAGCAAGAAAAAGAAAAAAGAGAAGGAAAAAAAAGAGCCATCAGGACCAAAGCCAACCTATATGCTTATCAAATTAGGTGGAAATTCTAAAGAAGCAGAGAAGAAGCCAGGATTTTTTAAAGGGCTTTTTGGAAAAAAGAATTCAGGGGATGGGGCTGGTTTTAAATCTAGGGGGCAAATATTAGGTAAGATTGCTGGGGCAACAAACTGGCTGACCAAGAGGTTCCTCTCCGTTAAGGGGCGTCAGAGTGGAAGGGACCATGACGCCTGGGGCCGGAAAAATAACAAAAAATATCCTGCTGGCAGTCGCCAAGCTAGCATCCGAGCTCCTCCAGGTTATCACAATTATGGATATGAACATGACACTGGAGGATATGATTATAATAACCAGAGCAGGATGGACAGGGGTGCATTCCACAGACAGTCAATCCAGAGGCCCTCTAACAGGTATAGTGAACAGTATGCCCATGTTCAGGGACATTCTTCATTTCCACAGCAATACTCTCAATATGAAGAACCAAGTAACTATTATGACATGCAATCAAATGATCAAGGCTATTATGAGTTGCAGAATGGATACTATGACCCACATGCAGCCATTCTGGATGAGGGTGAATATTATGATGATGGTATGGACTACGGTGATCCTTATGGAGCTCAGGAGCAGTTGGGCAATTACCCACAGGAAATGGGCTACTATAGTCAACAGTATCCAGTGGATCCTTATTTTGATGATGGCATGGAGTACTATGATGATAATCAGTATCCAATGGAGAATAGCTATGATCTGTATGGGAATGAAATTACTCCATACGCCCAGACTCAGTATGGCCATTATGATGAACCTCAGGGCTTCTATAGTGACCCATATGAAGGTGAAATTTTAGATGATCCATATATGGATGCTTATGGGGATGGTTATGAGGATCTTTATTTTCAGGACTATCAGGTTAACTACAGTGAAACAGATGTTGACCCATATCTACAATCTTCCTACGATATGTATGATCCATATGGTTTTCCAATGCAACATATTATGGAGGGTGAAGAAGGTTATGGAATGTACGGTGAGAACTATGGAGATTTCCTGATGGAATCTATGCCCCTTCACGGAGACATGGAGTTTAGACTCCCAAGACCCCAGGTCAAGCTTTTTGGTAGAGAAAGGATTGATGTTGAGCTTCCTCCTTTGCCTCCACAATACGACTTTGAGGAAATGTCAGACATACAGTATGAAAATTATCCATATATACCTGGAGCCACAATGGATGATGATTTTTCGCAGACAGTTCATCCTCAAGAAATGTTTCATCCCACAATGCCTCAAGTCCCCACACCAACGGCCATGCTAATTAAGCAAGCAAATGTCCCCCTGGGATTTGGTAATCAACATATGCCACATATGGCTCAAACTGGTTTTCCACCATCTCCCACACCAAGCAGGAGGTCTATACCAGGAATGGCCTCACCTCTGCCTAGGCCTATGCCACCCATGGCTCCCATGGCAACCATGCAACCAATGTCAAATTTTGGAGAGCCGGTAATGGAAGTTAGACGTTCCCCCATACCTATGCGTAGACCAAGCCCCCATGCTTCCCCACAGCTATCCATGCATCCTGCTGCTCCACTCCCTATGAGAAGAAGCCCATCCCCACAGCCCTCTCTGCGTGGCATTGGAGGCATGGGAGCACCTCCATCCCCAAGACTAGCCAGAGGTATGTCCTCTCCGATAAATCATGTTCAACAACCTCCATCTCCAATTGGACGCAAAATGAGCCCACCTGTTTCTCCAACACTTTCTAGACGTTTACAGCCTCAGGCTTCATTTAGAGAAGGGCCACCCGCTTCACCAACAGTCCCTAGACATTTTCAGCCTCAGGTTCCATTTAGAGAAGGTCCACCTGCTTCCCCAACAGTCCCTAGACGCTTACAGCCTCAGGCATCCTTTAGAGAGGCACCACCATCTCCCCAGCCCATGCCTGGCCGTTTGCCCTCACGAGCTCCATCTCTCTATACCAGTCCTCCAGCTTCACCTCGTGCATCTATTCGAAGGAGGAGCCCACCACAGTCTCCTCGTGCCTCAATTAGGAGACCCAGTCCACCCTCCTCACCCACACAAGCTCATCGTCCATTTGGTGCCAAGAAATTTCAAGCCTCCCCATCACCTCTTAGGCGGATGAGTCCGCCATCTTCCCCTCAGATGGGTATGCGAACCATGGCCAATCTTCAACAGAGGGATCTTCACAGACCACAGTCTCCATTGATGCCTCAAAGAGTATCACCTACTCCCTCTCGAAGAAGTTTTAATATGGAACCAGACGCCCAACAACCACCACTGCAACGCAGATCCCCCTCTCCTACCCTTTCCCGCAGATCCACTCGCCTTATGAAGGATTCTCCACCTTTTGGGTCCCCTGGAGGTCGACTACGAGGAAGGGGCCGTCCAAACATCCCCATGGGAGCTGTGAAACCATATCCTGGCCGAGGGGGTCATTCTGGAGCTCCAACACAAAATGTACGGCCATTTAGACCATCCATACGTAGTAACAGGTCCATGATGCCGCATGATTTCACAGCCTCCCCACAACTCTCAGGTCAACACACTGGGATGGGCATAAGGGAACAAAATCGTTTCAATCTTCCAGGAACACCTGGTCCAATGAGAAATCCACAGAGACCCATTGGTCGTGGCCGTCCACTCATGGCCAGACAATCAGTGAGGCGTGCACCTGGCATGATGCCCCCTTCACCACAACTTTCTCAAAAACATATGCCCCCTCCATCACCTCAGCTTTCTGTTAGACATCTCTCCCGACCAGGCTCTCCTCATCCATCTATTAAACATGGCTCCCCATTACCTATGCGTCCAACTTCCCCTAGGGCTCTGCCCACCTCTGTGCTTTCTGGTCCTCCGATATATGAATCTTCATTTGCATCTCCTTTGCCTATCGGTGCAGGGCCAATCCCTGTAGAATTTGATCAGATTAGTGGTGTTCCTCAGTCACCAATGCTTACACGTGCCCTCCAAAACCAAAGTATTAGTAATGCGGCCTATATATCACATGTCCAACAGCCCATGTCACCTTATGCTCCTGAGATCATTAATGTTCCACAGGTTCCTGGTCAACCACCTTCACCAGTTCCCTCCCTTGCCCTGCAGCCCCCTAATCTAAGCAATGCTATGCATGTCTCCCAATTGCAACCCGTACCATTACCATATAATCCTGAAATGGTTTTACTGGATCAGCATACAGAACAAATGGCATCTCCACTTTTGTCAAATGCCTTACAGAATGCTCAGCTTCGAGAAGCCTCTTACATTTCGCCCATGCAAAGACCAGGTTCCCCTTATGGTCCTGAAGTGGCTCAATTTGGTGAGATCCCTGAACAACTACCTATTTCTTCCCCGTATGTTCCTCAAATGGAAGCATTTGAACAAGTTCCAGGTCAGCCAGCATCACCTTTGCTCTCCAGTGCAATTCACAATCCACAGCTTCGCAATGCTTCATACCAAACATCTTTTCAAAGGCCACATTCACCCTATACTCAGGTACAGCCAGACTATGAATATATTGAAGAGCTTGATGCCGGACCCCTTCTTTCCAAAGCTCTTCAAAATCCAAATGTCCGCAATGCTTCTTACCGAACACATTTACGTCGGAGGGGATCCCGTGTTCCCCCTGGCTATGGTCCAGGGGGATCTCCAGTTCTTTCAACAGCTTTGCAGAACCAAAATATTCGTAAAGCATCATACCGAGCACCTGTCCAGGGAATGGTCTCCCCTTATACAACTGTGCCAGGTTATAGGCAGGATCCTAGGAAATCTCCTTATCTGTCTGATGCATTGCACAACCCCCAACTCCGTGGTGCCACTTACCGCTTGCCTGATGGGTCATTAGCATATGGCAATCAAGTAGCAAATGTACAGTCTTCCCCCATGCTTGCAGATGCAATAGGAAATTCTCAGCTCCAAAATGCTTCATATAGACTTCCTCCTGGGTCCATAGTAGACCCACGACAGCAACAATCTTTCTCTCCAAACCTCTCAAATGCTTTACAGAACCAAAACATAAGAAATGCCTCTTATAGACTTCCAGATGGATCTATAATATACCAAGACTCTCATTTACAACAAACTTCCCCGAACCTGTCCAGGGCTTTACAGAATCCAAATGTGAGGAATGCAACTTATAGACTTCCAGATGGAACGATAATATACCCAGACTCTCATGCACAGCAACCTTCTTCTCCAAACCTGTCCAGTGCCTTGCAGAATCCAAATATGAGGAATGCAACTTATAGACTTCCAGATGGAACTCTTATAAGAGCAGGACAACAACAGCCAACCTCACCAAACCTGTCAAATGCACTTCAGAATCAGCACATTAGAAAGGCATCATATCGACTGCCAGATGGGACAATAATAATGGCTGATCAGCAAATGGAACCAACATCTCCAAATCTGGCTAGTGCACTGCAAAACCAAAACATTCGAAATGCAACTTACAGATTACCAGATGGCACATTAATAACAGACTATGGGCAGCCCACATCTACTTCCCCAAATTTATCACAGGCACTTCAAAACCAACAAATGAGAAATGCCACTTATCGTTTACCTGATGGCTCAGTTATAAGTGGACCAGTTTACCAACCTAAGTCTCCAAATTTGTCAAGCGCACTTCAGAATCGGGATATTCGCAATGCTACTTACAGGTTACCTGATGGTTCCATAATAAGTGCTGATGCAAGTTATAAACCTAAAACCCCAACTCTCTCCACTGCATTGAGAAATGAGGATTTGAAAAATGTCTCCTATAGGCTTCCAGATGGATCAGTTATTTCGCAAGCTTTGTATAAACCAAGAAGCCCTAACATTTCAAATGCCTTGCAAAATGATAATATTCGCAAGGCTACATACCAGTTGCCAGATGGATCCGTTATTTCAGCAGATCCTCGAAGACATAAAACCAGTCCAAATCTATCACAGGCACTTCTAAATCAAAATCTCCGCCAGGCCACGTACAGATTACCTGATGGATCAGTCCTCGCTCAAGGATTTGATGTCCCCACTTCGCCACATTTAATGGATGCTCTAAAGAACACTGACTTGAAGAAAGCTTCTTATCAACTGCCTTCAGGGATTTCCAGCTATTTGACCTCCTCTGGGCAGGTGGTTATTGGACCAGATGGCCGTTATGTTGTAGTTCCACCACAGAGAAAAGGTCCAGGTCCAGAAGATCACTGGGCTCAAAATGACAGAGAAGGGGAAACTGCAGAAGACCACTGGGCTGCAGAAAGGGTCTTGCCTCATGACACAGTACAGAACCTTATTAAATGGTCTATGTACCGAGATGAGAAAATGATGGATTTTCTGACCCCACCACCAGCTGGTCTTAAGCCAGGGGAAACAGAGCTGCAGTGGGTACCAGATCGTGAAGGGGAGCCAAAAGGACAGTGGTATGACAAGGTAAATCGTTTTTAGTCATAAAGCTAACAGTGACTGTTGACTTGTTTATTTAACAAATGGTAACAGAAGTATTTTTCCTGTCCCTCAGATACTAACTGTATCATGCTATCTGTTTTTTTCTTTTTTTAATGAATTCATGCTTTTGCTTGTTTTTTTTTATACAATTTGCAAAACATATATATCAGAATTTTTATATTAGGAAGGAATTGAAAATACCAGGTTTAATTTCACTAAGCTTAATACTGAGCAATGTTGTCAGGTAGACGGCAATGCAGTTGTCAGATTTAACAAGCCTGTTATCCTTTGAGCCTTAACAAAAGGCCCAGCCAAGCTCGCCTATCTTCATCAGGTTTTAGCTGCAGTCTGGAACTACATCGGATGTCAGATGAGATTTACATCTGAGATATTGTCTAATGTAATTGCATGAGTTGAAAATGTCTTCTCAGATGTCTTTGAGTGTTCTCAGTTTGCATATATGTTACATTTTTAAAACAGATGTATTCTATAAGAAGCCTGCCTACTGTCAGCTACAGGGTGAAAAGGGAAGGGGATGGAGATGAGGACATGACACAAATGGAGTATGTCAGCATAAATATGCATACGCAAATGTAAAGAGGATTATTGGATATGAAATAAATCATTCCTCCACTATTTTTCCCAGAGAGCTTACTGAGGCAGCAGTATTGATAAACCTGAAGATTCGCTTTGATCAAGCACTTATCTATGTGAGTCTTGCAATCACATTCTTCTTAGCACAAAATTAACTCTTTTGTCAAACTAACTATGTTATTCATTTCTATCTTATGTTCTAAGCAGACATACATTGGCAGTATATTGGTGTCTGTGAATCCATACCAACTATTTAACATCTATGGCACAGATGTGGTTCTGCAGTATGAAGGCCATGGCTTGGGAGATAATCCACCGTGAGTCTAAACAATCACAACAACTCTTAACAACACATTCTATTATAAAAAAAAAAATGGTTCCCATATCCTTTGTAACTGTCCATATTTTTTCACAAATGTGTTTCTTTTTAAATTACCCAGTTAATATGCAGATAATATGCCATCGTTCTCAAAAAAAAAAAAAAACATATGCAATAATAATAATAAGAAATATTAAAATATATAGTTTTATTGTAATAATGTTTCACAGTATTACTATATTTTATTGTATTTTTAATCAAATAAATGCTGTTTTGCCAGATCAACCCAAAATTTTAACAGTACTGTTCATTAAAATTTATCACAGAATCAGGAAAAAAAAGATTTTATCTTCCATCCCTTTACAATAATTTATAGACAAATATGTATAGTCTATAAACCTAACTTCTTATACATGTTTGTTTCCAGTCATCTCTTTGCCATTGCAAACATTGCCTACACTACAATGATGGACATCAAGCAAAACCAGTGCATCATTATCAGGTCAGATGAAAGTATGTGAGTGTGTCATTTGTAGAGGATGTGGAAGTATTGTTTGTATATGTAATGATGTATTAAAAAAGTGTTTGTATTGTAGTGGGGAAAGTGGTTCTGGAAAGACGGAGGCGACCAAACTGGTTCTGAGGTACCTCACTGCTATTCACCATAAGAGGAACATTACACAACAGGTACGTTTAGGTAAAACACATATATAGGGAAAAAAAACACAAAAAACATAGTCATGGATCACTTGTGTACATTTTGGCAGATGGCCATGTTCCTGGATCATTGTACAGTACTTGCTACTAGAATAACATTCATGTCAAATAAATTTTTATTGGCATTGACATATTTTAAAATTTAGTTTTTGGCATTTTGGCAGGACTTTAAAGTTTGGCTAGAAGCAAAGTCGGGGGAAAAAAGGGGACAGGGTTAGGAAATAGTTTAAAATGAAGCTGAAAAATATTGCCTTGGCAACTAATTGAAATTAAACGGAACTAAAAATAAAAATAAAGCTAAATATAAAAAGCACATAACTAAACAATTTAAACTAAAATTAAAAACAAAAATTTAGCTAGTTTAAATATTGATAACCTAAATGATTATTAATCAACTATTCATAAATACTCTAACAGTATATGAATAATACAAAAATAATAATGTTAGGTATAGGGTTAGAATTCTGTGTCATTGGTAGGCAAGTTTTTTTAACAAATGATGTTGATTTTGATTTATATTGTAAACATATCATACACCACAGGTGACAAATCCTTGCTAATTATAGAATTAGAGTGCATTTCTGGAACAATGTTTAGTTTGAATCTGTGTACATGTATGCAGTGTTTGTTAATGAATGTATAATCTGTATTTTTGTTTTTCTATGTAATGCCTTCCTCTGTGCAGATTGAGGTAAACATTTATTTGAAAACCTAAAACTCTAACCTAGTAAATATTACTTATAAGGAAGTAAGTTTACATTTTTTAATATCCAGATTCTCGAGGCAACCCCTCTGTTAGAGTCATTTGGAAATGCTAAGACAGTCCGAAATGATAACTCCAGTCGCTTTGGGAAACTTGTGGAGGTCTTTTTGGAGGAGTGAGTATTTATTTATTTTGTATATTGCTTCTGTTCTTATGTTAATAGCTGGTTGAAGTAGAATGTTTAAATGTTATGTTTCAAGTCCAATGTAATGTGCCTTTCTAACTCTTTAATGTCTCTCAAGCTTGAAACTGTTTCTTGAGAGACGACAAGGGAACTAGATCTGACCTTATGTGAAAGTAGGGCAGTAAGGTCATTATTTAACCTCTGAAAGTTAAAGAAAGGAAGCAGATGGAAAGAGAATTGAGAAGGCCAAGGAAAGTTCATACAATCTGTGTTATGTCATTGGTATCAGAGGGGTGATCAGTGGTGCCATAACCTCGCAGTATCTACTGGAGAAGTCCAGGATCGTTTTTCAGGTCTGTTGTTTCTTGGAAAAGGCTAAAGAAGCCATGTATTAATTACTGATATGTTGGACCTAATCTGTACTGTGTCTGCATGTGTCTGCAGGCCAAAGATGAGAGAAACTACCACATCTTTTATGAGATGCTGGCTGGACTTCCTACGCACACAAAACGGGCCTTCTACCTACAGGAGGCTGAAACCTACTACTACCTGAACCAGGTAAATTCAGACAGTTACCAAAACACAGCAAAGATGTCAATACCTATATCCTTCAACACAGACAAAAAAATATAGCTGAGAAATTAAAAGAAATTGTTGATTTTAAAAGATTATGAAAAAGTTTTACATTAAATGTCTTTACTGTCACTTTTGATTTTGAATTTAATGGATCCTAGATAATATATATATATATGCATACAGTGCCTTGTGGAAGTACTCATACCTCTTTGTTTTTTTAATCTCTTGTTATGTTACTACTAGTGCTGGGCCGTTATCGAAATAAAAAACATATCGCTGTTAATCTATTCACAAAGTTGGGTTTGGAGCTGGGTGTAGTATAGGCAAGCTATGATGACTTTCCCCTTGATATTTTAGCGCGGATGTATACCTAGCCGAATTGCACTGTAGCCCTATTCGGCGGGACTAGTTTTCTAAACTACCTGTCGTCCGTGATTTTCCTGTACCATTTTGGACGGGACTAACATCTCCGTGTTTATTACAGAGGTGGGCGTGTCTGTTTTGTACATCTGGGCGTCACAGAGATCACGCGCTCTGTATGCGCGCATTGCTATCATTCAGATTGATTACAATTAGTATAAACACAAATACCATGGTGAAGCTAAATGGCTAGTATAGCAAACCATGTTAATGTGTGGTTACTTTATTTTAAGTATTATGATTTTTATTTGTAAACCCTAATTTTGATAATTAAAACATATGTAACCGAGTGCAGAAATGAACGTGAGTAATCTTACCTGACACTGATATTACAATAGCCAGTCTTAACAGTTTACGTGATCTGGATCTGTATTTGTATTTCTTTTAGGCTGTATATCAAAATTATATTAAACATGCGTGTGGTAAAAGCTTCTACGGCATATCGCGTTGGCCAAAACACAAGGAAACGCGTTGTGAAAAATATCACAGACGTCGCATTCGGACTCTAGAATTATCACGGAGGTTGTGAGAGAAAAACACAGACATGGCAGATTCGGATGGGATTAAAATCACCTAGTACGTCTGTGAAACTAAACATTCTCTTACGACCCCCGGTAAAACTAGCACCAGAGGGAGACTGGCACAGAGATTCACCCTTTTTCTCGACTAATTTGGTCTAGGCCTATATTACTTTTGTATT
>JAUMHP010000040.1:13567655-13581800 GCA_032361065.1 Enteromius trimaculatus | reverse complement strand
CAGTTTGTACAGTATAAAAACCATTACGCCTATGGAGAGTCCCCATAAATCACAAAAACCAACATGTGTGTGTGTGTAAGAGAGAGCATATGCTATTTTTGCTTTTCTACAGAAATTAAAAAACAAGACGTGTGAACAAGAAGCCTAATTTCCGCATAGGTGTATTTTCTGGAAACATGAAGCATGTGTGAGTGTATTTTTCTAATACACATATGTGGGTGTGTTTTCTAGATAGTGTCCAATCTCTTCATAAGGCATGCTGAGATGCTGAATCAGCAGAAAGGAGCGATGAACAGGAACAGCACAGTGACTCGGAAATATCAACCCTCTACTGTGGCCGCCAAGTTCCAGCAATCACTACAGGAGCTTCTAGACAAGATGGAGAGGTCTTAAACATTTAATATACAAACTCGTATCAGCACATATAGATGCATTTATGTAGTTGTTGTTTCTGATTGTGTTTTTTTTTTTTATCTACTCAGTTAAATATCCTTTCCCTCACTTTTTTCAGATGCAACCCATTTTTTGTCCGCTGCATGAAGCCAAATAATAATAAGGTATGAGCAGACATAAACAAGTAGTTGCAATGCTTGCATAAAGTATTTGAGCTCAGTTTTTGTCATATGTACTAAGTTTATTTTACCACCTCAATGCATAAGTTAATTAAATGTATTTGCATGTTCGTTCAGGAACCTGGTATATTTGACCCTGAGTTGGTTGCTACTCAGCTCAGATATTCAGGAATCTTGGACACAATCCGCATCAGGAAGGAGGGCTATCCAATCAGAGTGCCGTTTCATAAATTCTTAAACAGGTATCCTACTCAACAGCTGGTGCTTGTTACTTATGGATGCAGTGCGGTACTGTGTGTAATCTAGTCTAGTGCTATAAATAGATGTGTGCCGGTGTATAGAACACAGCATGTTAGAATAAATTATCTCTGCTGATGTGTTTCGAGGTACAAAGCCCTGCTAGGAATGAAGAAGCCGCCACCTCCAGATGGAGATAACTGTGTTATTATGTTAATGAAGCTTTGCCCAATCAATAAAGGAGATTATCAAGTGGGTGTGTCAAAGGTAAGCAGAAACTAAAATGACGAAGGGGACACCCTACGGTCTTGATGCGCACATGAAGTGTTCCATTTGGGACAGGGCCTTAAATAAATGCTTGCAATGCTTGCCCCGCCTCCGGGGTCTTCTGATTGGCCCACTGTTTTGGTACTGACAATGCGGACCTGTGCTTCGTGTTGAAAAAGTTGAGATTCTTTTAACTTGAAACAAGTCACAAAAACGCAATGGGATATCAGAATCAGAATAAGAAGAGCTTTTATTACCAAGTATGTTTGCACACACAAGGAACTTGTCGACAAGAGATTCCAGTGCAAACATAGTGCAGACATACATGATAGTGAAAACATATATAGGAAAAACACAGTAGAGATGGTCACAGTAGAGATGGCATGTCTGTCTAATGTGTGTTTACGTAGAAAAACGTAGAATAGTAGAATAGTAGCATTAAAATGGAAACGTGTGTTCTGTGCGAACAACCCCTAAGGATGGCAAAATTGTAACTTAAAATATTAATTAAAACTGAATTTTAAATTGTGGAATGCATGGTTATTTATATGTACAACCCTAAAACCATAATCATTTGAAATAAAAATAAACATTAAGTGAAAAGCATTAAGTCACATTCCTCATTTTTGTTTAAAGCTGAAATATTAAAATCAAAAACGACTTTAAAAAGTAGTTACTAAATGTTAAAACAACAGTTTGACTAAAATTAAAATGAAAACATGAAATATACGAATAAAATCTAAAGCAGAATATTAACAAAAAGAATAAATGTGTTTGTTTTTGTTTGTTGTTTTTAATCTCAGCTCTTTCTAAAGGAGAATGTGTATCAGTTATTGGAGAGTAAACGTGATCGTATGATTCATGTAGCGGCGTTGACTCTTCAGCGTTATGTACGGATGTATTTTGTCCGGAAGAATTTCCTCAAGTTCCGTGCAGACATGACAAAACTTCAGGCTCACTGCAAGGGCTTCCTTGCCAGGTAAACTAACTACTGCTTGTTACTCTACAATTTATACAATGTTTGTGTTTAACATGATTAATGTGGTTAAAATGATTTACAGCAACAGTAGAGAATCCAAATACTCACTAAGAATCCAGGTGATAATGTGAAATTTGGGGATTCGTACCCAATGGGAAAATCTAGTTCTCACTAGCTTTTGATTATAGTTACTTTCACAAGGTTTTTAGCTGACCTAATCATAATTTACAGTAGGTGCTTGATTCAATCCGGCAGACCTGATCATCTTGAACAACCTTGTTAATGGTAGACCACCTTGATTAAACTAATTACAGCCAGGTTGAGCTGGTTAACTTGGCTAACCATGTTCAAAGCTTGATTTGACCACCTTATAACTAGTTTTTTTTCTTGCAAGGAGAAATATATTTTGTATAAAAAAGCTAAATGTTACAACAGGATCAGCAAAACTGAAAGTTAAATGTCAGTGAAACTCACTGTGTTTTGTGTCTTATAGGCGGCGGTTTCTGCGGATGCGTATATACCTGATCAAGCACCGTGCAATGGTCCGACTTATTGTCAATCGCAAAAGATACATCAGGGTACGTTACCTGATAACGAACAGTCACTTCACTAACTGTGTACTGCATTTCAAAATAAGTAATTCATTAATGTGAGCTCAAATTCATATTTTTAATGCTGGCTCGTTGTAATGTTACAGATCAACCTCCTCTTAGCGAGAAGAGCGGAGGAGGAAAGGAGAAGGATTGAACAGGTAAAAGAACAGTCTGTGCTCATTATTAGATAAGGACCAGTTATATATTCCAGTTTATTTTATCACCCTAGAGTCTCTTTGTAGTATTTTAAAATAAGAAACTTTTCAGCTGACAGGACTCAGTGTTCTTTTTCAGACTTTCGATAACCAGCTACTTAAACAGTTTTTCCTAGTGAGTTATTGTAATGTGTTTCTTCTATAGGAGCGAATAAGCAGGGAGGTGGTAAATGTGACTCAGCTGGTTATTCCTGCGGAATTGGGAGGATTGTTACAGGCCACCGCAGGTTATTCACAATTTCCCAGTGTGTGAAAATCTCTTTTCCTTATTACTAACAGTATTTGCTAAGGCAAGCAAAAATTACTATTATTATTGTTCAAGCTTTGTTCAAAATCTCCGACTTTGACACAT
This sequence comes from Enteromius trimaculatus, assembly GCA_032361065.1. NCBI lineage: Eukaryota > Metazoa > Chordata > Actinopteri > Cypriniformes > Cyprinidae > Enteromius > Enteromius trimaculatus. The sequence continues at coordinate 13,578,585 of JAUMHP010000040.1, read as the reverse complement.
ACCATAATGTTTGCCTAGTACGAAAGTCCATGAGAAATAAAAATTGACTTTATTTATTTTGTTAGGCCACATTGCTATTTTGGTGGTGAACAATTCATCCATGCAAGTCAATCCACAAAAAGAAATCTTTACTACAAATCTGAAAATGCTCCTCCCCTCTAAAATGATGGCTCCGGTGACATCACTTTGTTGGCTTGGGCATGAGCATGACATCCTTAACCACCCACCTCCAACTATCAGTGTTCATGATGAATGAAACCCCTACTTTACTACATCCAATAAATTTGCAGTAAAAAAAAAAACAAGCCACACCCTCCATTTTTCTCATTCAATATTCTGTACATCACAATACAGACGTAAATTCGGTCACAAACTTTCATGCAGACTTTAACAAAAAAACGAATAAAAAATACTGAAAATAACCAGCAAAATTAAAATGGTTACACAAATTTAAAAAATACAGTTTAATTCAAACTACTAATAATAAAAACTATTATAGTATATCACTAGCTATGTTTCTATCCACTGTTTTTATGCACATATATTAAACCTATGTTTTGGCGTTTGTTTCTTGTTAGCTGGTAGGGAGCGTCATTCAGACTGCTTGGCTCTGGTTCAGGCCCCAAGAATACAAACAGATCCCCAGCTCACTCTTCCACTGGACATTAACAACCATTTGATGACCAAATATATACGCACACATTTTAGGGTAAGTGTCCTACCTGCTTACATATACAAATATATATATATATATATATATATATAATACTCACATCAAGGACATAATGCAGTAAATTTATCCATCTTATCCGTGTGTAGGAATTGCAGTTTGGGATGCTAACCGCACCGCTGGAGATCTCACTGACCCGACTAGAAGACGATCTGAAACAGGATGCCCTTGATGTGTTTATATTGGTAAGATAACTCTAACCCTAAACCCAGTCTCATTTTCAGCACTTCATGACTCTCTTTTGTAGGTTTGTTGTTGACTTTTTTCATATCTCTAATTGATAGATTTTGCGTTTCATGGGAGATCCAAACCTGAATGGAGCTCAAGAAAACCTGTTTGGAAATTACATCATTCAGAGAGGCCTTGCCACTCCACCAATCAGAGATGAGATCCTAGCGCAGATAGCCAATCAGGTGTGGCGGAATGAAAACACCAGAAATGCAGAGAGAGGATGGTTGCTGATGGCCGCCTGTTTGAGTGCCTTTGCTCCATCTGAGAAGATGGAGAAATATCTGCTAAAGTGAGGGAATGCACATACAAATACACACTATTGGTCAAAAGTTTGGGGCTAGTAACATTTTTTAGGTGTTTTCGAAGAAAGTCTGTTATTCTTAACATGACTGTTATACATATTTGAATTCTAAATAATAAAAAAAATGCTTAATTCATGTGGCATTGTGATACATTTTTTGGAATTCTTTGATAAACAGAATTTATTTTTTTTTAAATACTTTAAAAATAATAATAATAATTTACCCTGTCACTTTTGACCAATTTAATGTGTTCTTGTTAAATAAAAAGTATTTTTATACTTTTTATTTAAAATTTAAAAAAATATATATTTTTAAAAATGTTTCCAAAAAATGTCAATTATGAAATCAGTTAGGCTGTATAAATACGAATAATGCAACAGTATAAGTCTATACTGCGAGACTTAGTGACAAAGCAGTTAATGAACTGTCTCTCCCTCTGTCTCTATCAGATTTGTGTCAGACTATGCTCTGAATGGCTTTAAGGCATTGTGCCAACACAAACTCATCCAAGCCATGCAGAAATCCTACCAAGTCCCTGAAGCGTCTCGAACATACCCTCTATCCCTGCTAGAGTGGACTGCCACCCGCAAAAAAGCGCACATGGTGATCCAGGTGCACTGTTTTGATGGTAAGATCCTGAGCATTTGTTTTTACATGTATGATCAAAAAGAGATTTAATGTGTGCCGTGGCCATTGAACAAGACAGCATGGTAAAAGAATTTGTTAACCCACAAATTCTAATTAAATAAATAAATTTGAACAAATTTTGATTTTAAGCTGAACTATTCTTTTAACATACTGAAAAAGTGCATTTTAAAATACTGAGCATTTTTGATTGTCGTCATCTTTTCCTTTTCAGATTGAAAGAGCTAAACAAAATCCTTCCGTTAAAATGTAAAAATAACTTTAAAATAACTGCACAGAACAGCATAAAAACAGCAGTCAGTAGAGATGGTTTTTGACTCTTGACAGCTTGAATCTTGACTCTTGTCAGATGGGTTGCTTTAAAATGAGATGTGGGTTGGTGCTGCCCTTCACCCCCACCCTCTCTCCTCAATTTTCTTTCCCTCTCTTCTGTCTGCGTCAAATAATGCATGTTATTGTCAGTTCAGAATGCAAATCAGGGCTGGTGTCATCTGTCCATTCTTTCTTCTCATCTCTTTAATCTCTTCTGTCATTCCCTATATCTTTCTTTCAGCCTCTCTTCTTTCATCTAATCTCGCTTGCTCTCTCTGTCTCTCTGCTTTATTTCACTCCTCTTCTCATCCAGTTACACTGTCTCTCTGTCCTCGCTTGTTTGGGCTGGAGCAGATTAGTCAATATATGATAGTGTGTGTGTGTGTGCTGGTACAGATAAGATGGTCAGTCTGCATTATCTTGACTACTGTTTCCACTCATCAACTCTCTTACAATTACATAACCACTATTAGCTAAAGATATTAATGACCTCTTATTGGAGATTTTCCCCCAGTGTGTTGATCATGAAGTGTTAAATTAAAAATGAGTAACATTTCAGTGATAGTTCACCAAAAATGTTAAATTTCTTATTGTTTCATTTGTATGACTCATAATGCAAGTGCATGGACAGGAGCTCCATAAAGCATGTGTGTACAGTAGTAGATTTAAAAGAAGCATGTAAATTTGCTACTATATGCTTCTTATTTGCTTCTTATGAATGTGCTTCTGTTTGCATTTTACAAATGGGTCAGTGGAAATTAAATGTTTACTAAATATTTGCTTATAAAAAATACTTATTTGTCAGCTTTTGGGAAGGCAACACGTCAGTTATACTCACAGTAGCTCTAGTGTATTAGCTTTTCATTGTAATGTTATGGATTGCAGTTCTATAGTATATTTTTGACGTGCAAACAATTAAAAATTCACTCACATGCAATATATAAGACTCACAGAGGTGGATTTTTTTTTAAATGTTAAAAGAATGTTGTTTAGGCAAAATTAGTGTTTTTATCTGTATTTTATGGCTAGTTTGGATACTGAAATCTGTTTAGGTTGAGAAGAGGTGTGCTATTACTTTTCTAAGCAGACAGAATTGTTGGAAGACCATAAGAAAGCAAAAAGTATAAAGGTGGAAGTCATGTTGTATCAAGAGACCAGAATGTATTATTTTTGGGTAACACTTCAGAATAGCATTAGTTGAGCAAAAACACACTACTAATTAATGATTAAAATGTTAAGTTAATCATTAATTACTAGTGTGTTTTTGCTCAACTAATGCTTAATTGTGAACAAATTAACCATTAATTAATGCTTAACTAATGCATTATTCTGAAGTGTTACCTATTTTTATTTTTGAGCAAGAATTATTTGCTTAATTTCGTAGGTGTGTCTTTCCTGTGTCCTGTCCATTCCTGGACCAATGGAGAAGGCCTTGCAGGAGATGTTTTACAACACAGGTGATTTTTTTCCCACAAAATTGTACGATTTATTTGAAAATACAGCATCTTAAAATGTGTAAAACATTTTTACACCGATATTTCACCTAATTTGCTGTCTGGATGAGTTAAAGTGATTTTTCCCCCTATTTTAGAAGTTGTTTAGCATTTTCAAATCTTTAGGGACATTAACCATGTTATTGGTCACTCTGCAGGGGCGTGTCCTCTGAGAGCCGACAGGGTTGGTCAGTTCTGATGAAGGAGACGGCACAGTGGGTGGAGCTGGAGGGTCACGATTACGTTCTGGACCTGGTGTGTGACCTGGAGCTGCTGCCAGACTTCCCCAAACAGAAAACGTACTTCATCATCTCTATCGAAGACCCCAGCAAGGCACGACCTAACGCGAGCATGTACGCAGAATACTTGGTCGTTCTCAGACATTTTTCCATTGTAGTGCTTTCTTTTCATAACATTTAAATACATATGTTTATACGCAGAAGTCTCTTTGGCAGTGGATTTGAAGAGGATGAGGATGGACCGCTCTCATATGCCAACAGAACAAGCGCCATTGCAACCAACAGCCTACCAATTTCTGAAGGCCACTACAATCTGGGTAGCCTTTTGCAGCCTTTTAAAAAAAGAACAACATACATTAGTCACTAAGAGGAAGAACATTAAGTCGTTGACCTTTTCCAATCTGATTGCACAAATAGGCCTATTGGCCCGCCATTGAATAACCGGGCATAACCTCAAGAAACACTAGACTACAGCCCTTGCTTTAATCAGTAGTAGCAGATCTACAGCACTGCATGTAAAGTAGAATCAGATACACACCGAATGGCTAGATTACATACAACTAAACTAACCCCGATGGTGTTTTTGAAACCTTTCTCTGTGCGTGTTCTAAGGGTGGGTAACATTATACAGGTTTAAAGGGGTTTGCAGAGGTGAATGCACAGGTCATTGACCATTGTTAACTTTTAGGAGGCAGTAGTTTTTTACTTGTGTACATGTCTTCAATTTTTGGGTTAACTAACAAGTGTCCTTTCTTATTTTTATATTGCCATTTTCTCTAACCTTTAGAATTTGTTGGTTGAATAGAATGTTTGAAAGAACAGCATTTATTTGAAATATAAATATTTTGTAACATTATGAATGTCTTTTCCGTGACTTTTGATCAGTTTAAAGTGTCTACTGTGCTAATACTTTTAAACAGTAGTTAATCTTATGGGAGGTATTTGCTTCATAAAGGGATAGTTCACCCAAAATGAAAAATTTGACATTTATCTGCTTGCCACCACAGCATCCAAGATGTAGGTGACTTTATTTCCTTCAGTAGAACACAAACAAATATTTTTAACTCAAACCGTTGCAGTCTGTCAGTCATATAAAGTCAGTCAATAGGCACACAATCTTTAAGATTAAAAAAAAAAACATGCACAGACAAATCTAAAAGAAACCTTTCACATTTTTTACCTCTGATGTGTCACAATTTCATTGTGATGCGAATCAGATACATATATATATATATATATATATAGGTTCTCAGAGGACACGCCCCTTCAGAGTGACCGATAACATGGTTAATGTCCCTAAAGATTTGAACATGCTACACAACTTCTAAAATAGGGGGGGAAAACACTTTAACCCTTTAACTCATCCAGACAGCAAATTAGGTGAAATATCGGTGTAAAAATGTTGTAGCACATTTTAAGATGCTGTATTTTCAAATAAATCTTACAATTTTGTGGAAGAAAATCACCTGTGTTGTAAAACATCTCCTGCAAGGCCTTCTCCATTGGTCCAGGACATTGTGGTGAACTGTCCCTTTAACTAAATGTGTCATGTTTTAAGGTATTATTTAAATAGTTTTACTTTTTTTACGATAGATGTGAATTCCTGTTCACATTTCCACTGTGTCCTTCATTTTTTTCACTTTTTCTCTGTCTTTGTCAGACTCAGAACCACCCTATGATGGCACTCAGAAAGGCATGGACCGGTATTTGGACAGCCTGTTTGACCCAGTTCTGTCTGATGGAACTGGGGTACGGTGTCACCTGATTACCTCACACACACAAATGTGAATAAGAGCGAGGGAGAGTATGGAAGATTGCTTTACAGTCTTACTGTAATTCACAGAGTCTCATTAATGTGAATGTTGATTGTGTGTGTATTTGGCCGGGCTTCCTATGATCATTTTACACACAACAGCACTAGGAAATAAGTAAGCAAATGAGGCTGTAATTTTTTAATGAGGCTTATCCCACACACAGAGAGAGACAGAGACCAAGAGTCATGCTAAACATCACACACAAGTTAGGTCAATTAGATTTCTCTAAAATCTGTTACAGAAATGGATATGTGTGAAAGCATGATCTGACTCACTCTTCTGTATGGCTAGAGCCACAATACCTTACATTATCCTATGCATTATAAGTTATTTATTTTTTTGTTTGTTTTTAGCTGTAGAACATTTAAGCATGTTGGTCTGTAATTAACTGTATTATTCTTTTTTATGTAGGACCTTGATGCATCAGTTTTGTCTGGGAGGATGAAGGGTGGAGGAGGTGTAGGTGATGAAACACAGGGTCAATCTCCTGCTAGGGTCAATATCTCAGCTGCTCTTAAGCCTGGAGGTTCACGCACTCATTTAATGCTCTCTTTTGAAAAGTACAGCTTAAACTAGCAGGAATTTCTTTGCTGGTCCAGGATGGTTTATGCTGGTTTTGGTGCTGGACTGCCAAGAAAACTCACTTTATCTGTACAGTACACTCACTTAAAGCGATATACTGTATATACTGTACTATAAAGCAAATCTGAACTGTTATGTTTTTTCTCTCGCTAAATGTAACTCTATTGTCTCACATTTCTTTACATTAATTTGGATTTATAAGTATGCCCATCTTTATCCACGTTAAAGTATGCTCTCATACAGCAATATGCTACTATATTGCACATCTTAACTGCTTGATTGCTTGTATCACAAAATGTAAACAATTTTATTGCCCGGTTCTAACACAAGTTAGGTCAATTGCTCTAAATTCTACTGTAAGGCAAGACAATATTAAGATATTATGAACATAAAAGGAATAGTTCACCCAAAAGTGAACATTTGCTGAAATATTGCTCACCCTCAGGCTATCCAGGATATATATTCTTCAGAGCAGATTTGAAGAAATTTTGCATTACATCACTTGCTCACCAATGAATCCTCTGTTAAATGGGTGCCGTCAGAATCCAAACAGCTGACAAAAACATCACAATAATGAAAATAAACAAAATCCACACATCCCAGGTCAATATCAGTTATCTTTTTTTTTTTGCAAAACTTTTATTGATGGACTGAAGTTGTGTGCATGTTTTTATCAGGTGTTTGGACTGATTTTATTCTGATGGCACCCATTCACTACGGATGTTGTAATGTAATGCAAAATGCCAGATTTCTTCAAATCTGTTGCAGTGAAGAAACAAACTCATCTACATCTTGGATGCCCTGAACTTAAGAACATTTTCAACAAATTGTCCATTTTTGTGTGTATTATTCCTTGTTTTACTTTAAAGCTATTTTTTAGACAATGTGTGTTGTGAAAAGCACTGTGCAAGTAATTTGACTTGACTAATGAATCTGGTCCAGCAGGGAGTACATTTAAGAAGCCTGGTAGAGACACCAGCATCCTAACCTGATGACCAGCTATGCTGATATTTTGAGCTGGACTTGAGTTGTGAATGCTCAAAGATATATATTAATGGTGTCATGGTTGTGTATGTGTAATTTCTGCTCTCTGTATTCTGTAGCAGTGAGAGTTCTGCCACCCATACCAGGTGCTTCAGTAATGCCCAGTGTGCCAGCAGTGCCAGGTACCTTCAGCTTTACAGGGATTAAAACGAAGTGATGGACACGTATTCATTATGTCTTTTATTTCTGCCTGTCAGACCAGCAGCAAACTGCCCTGGCCCAACAGCAACAAACCATCATCAACCAGCAAGCCATCATTATGGTAATAAAGTCTTTATTTTATGGCTTTATAACCAGACTGCTTTATTTAGTTTAATTTAGTTCAGGGTTATTGCTGTTAACTAAATATAAAACCATAAAGCATTTTAGTACTTAACATAATTAAAAGGAGAAAAAGTAAAGTAACATGATCATTAATTGTTCATAAATTGTTAATTAAATGATCATTAATTGATCGTAATCATTCATTTAAAGATTCAAATAATTAAAATTCATAATTTTACCTTGGAAGTACTGAACCAAAACTAAATTAAGACTTCTAAAATAAAGCAAATAAAACAATATCAATGCAGTTAAGAAAAAATGTGACTAATACACACATATAGTTACTAAAAAGTCAAATTAAGTTGAAAGTATAACAAAATATACAAATCTAAGAAAATATAAAAATATCAGCAAAACTATACTAAACAGCAACAAATAAATAGCATATCATTAAAATAGCATTACTTAGTTTATTTTACATTTTATTTCATTATTTCATATATAACGTATTATTCATTTCACTTTTTGAATGTTTGCGTTCAGATTTGGTGACATTTTAATGTCAATTAAATGTCAGTTTTTTCATGTATAATGCCTTGTCAGTCAGGCTGTAGTTAACACAATGGCTGAAATAATAAAACATTGCAAAATATTTACAAAATAAAAAACTCAATTGCACCAAAATACCGAAGCTAAAAATGCAACAAAAGCATTTTACTGGATCTGTCGTCTCTCTTGACATCCTCAGGCTCAGCAGATGACCATGCAGGCGATGGCTATGGTGACCAGTCCAGTGACCAGTCCACCAATGTCTCCCCTCACCAGCCCCCCAACCAGCCCTCCACCCACTCCCTACAGCACTCTGCCGCCCAGCCCGTACCCCGCCGTCCCTCCCAGCCCCTACGCCAATATACCTCCCAGCCCTTACGCCCCAACTCCTCTGTCCATGTACACGGGCCCCCCGGTGACCCCTCACCCCACCATCCCCTCCACCTCGATCAACACCACCCCCAGCACCTCAGAGGAGCAACAGGAGCCCCAGGAGAAGAAGAGCAGCCCCCCAACACCACAGCCACGGAGCACCACCACCACAAAGGTGCCCACGTATTAATATGGTCTAATAGCTCACATTGTGCACTACTGTTTAAAAAGCTTTTTTTTTTCTCTCTTATGTTCACTAATGCTGCGTTTATTTGGTCTAAAATTCAGTAAAAAAAGTACAATTGTGAAAATGTTTTGCAATCTAATTGCGTTTTGATTTGTTTATAGTTATTTTTTATTCACTTATATTTATTCAGCCTGTGTATCCGTTTACTGCTGAGTATGTTTTAATATAAAAACAGCTTTTTTTTGTGCTTTAATGATGATTTATTACCTTTTCGCTGAATTCATTTCAGGCTGTTATATCTAATGGGTCATTAGGGAAGAAACAAGCCCCTGCTGCACCCATTAAACTTGACAGCAGGCCTGCCAAAAGACATGGTGCGTCTGCATTCGATCATTTATCTGTGTATTCAAGACTAATTATGTCCAACAATTGAAACATATGCGTTTTAGTAACTTCTGCATATTCCAACTTTTTTTTTCTTTCTCTCTCAGCTCCTGTTGCCATCACGGGTCCCATGCGTTCTGCTCCGGCTCCTGGCACGGAGGTGGTGAAATATTCGGTCTCTAACTCCGAGCACATCGTTCCCAGCCACAATATTAAAGATATCATTAAACAATATCAAACGCCGCCCCCAGAACCGGCGCCACAGATACACCGGTGTGTTACCTGTGCTGCTATGTGTCATACAATCAGATGGTTTTATTTCCATAACTCTAATGTCATGTGTTTGATGACAGGCGAGAAGGGAAAGGTTTTATAAAGAAGATGAACCCACATGATGAGGCAATGCAGATCCTAAAAACACAGAGGGACAATCCACCTCCTCCACAGGTATGTCTATCTCTATCACTTCTGTGCTAACCATTATGAGCGATTGAACATTGCTAGCTACCATAATTAATCAGTTTTCATCAGTTATAAAGTATTTCTCCACAAGGGGGCGCTTGGTCCAAACGCTCCATAGAGCAGTGTACTGTACATTTATTTAAATGTATTAATTACAACAACTTAAGGTCAACATCAAAATAAAATTGGCCTTTATACACATTCCTGGACATAATGTGCACAAATATTTTGTCTTCGCAAACTCTTATTAGATATTTTATCTTCCTTTGTGTGTAATAACTGTGTAGAGAAAGGCTCCCGCTCCAGCTGCTGTGTCCAGAGATGGAGGTCTCAAACCAACTAAAAGCAGCAAGAAGAAAGCCCCAGAGCCACCTCTAACTTTACCACCACCAGGTAAACGACACACAGACACATAACTTACATTGGTATTATTAGGACATTGATTTCTATGAAGACCATCATGGTATTCTGTAAAGCACAATGGACTATACTGCATGTGAATATGGTAATGATACAGTGTCATGGTATATAGAGTATCATAGTATAACCATTTGATACCATGTTTGTAACATTAATATTACTTTTTCAAATATAGATATATATATAAAATGTTGTCTAACAATTAATCATGATAAACTGCATCAAAAATAAAAATTGTTTACAGAATATATGTGCGTGTGTGTGTGTGTGTGTTCTGTGTATATTTAATATGTATGTATACATATATAGACACACACACATGCATGTATCTCTTTTAAAAATATTTCAATTTTTATTCATATAATTTATATTATACTGTACATACATGTATTTAATATATAAGCATATTTCTCTTAAATGTATACATGCATGTACAAACAAATATATTCTGTAAACTTTTTATTTTATAAAAATTTTATTTTTTACATTTCATAGCACTAATTTATATATTGTATATTAGTGGTGTCAAACAATTAATCACGATTAATTAAGTTTTTCTTTACATAATATATTTGTATGAACTGTGTATATTTATTAAGTGTATATAAATACAAATACATGCATGTATATATTTAATGAAAATATGTTTATATTTTAAATACATTTAAATATAATATAAAATATAAGAAAATACATATATAAATGCATTGACATGTAAATACTTTCTAAATATATACTGCAAGTGTGTTTTAATATAAACATAATAAATAAACACAGCATGCATACATATATTATGTAAAGAAAAACTTTTATTTTGGATGCGATTAATCGAAATGTGTGTGTGTGTGTGTGTGTGTGTGTGTGTGTGTGAGTGGACGGGTTTATGTGGTTTATGAGGAC
>JAUMHP010000040.1:13553844-13567555 GCA_032361065.1 Enteromius trimaculatus | reverse complement strand
ACAGTTTATCCAGTATAAAAACCATTACGCCTATGGAGAGTCCTCATAAATCACAAAAACCAACATGTGTGTGTGTGTGCGTGTGTGTGTGTGTCCGATTTTCACATAGTTAATAAGCACTGTTTTTAGCAATGATAATAATAAATGTTTCTTCAGCAGTTTGTATTAAAATGAATTGTGACACTAATTATCCTGAAAATTCAGCTTTCCCTTCACAGGATTAAACTACACTTCAAACTATATTGACAATAGAAACAATTATTTAAAATTATGAATTAGTTCACAATTTCACTGGTTTAGCTTAATTAATGCAGCATTTCATAAGATTATTGTATCAGAGGTGACTTTCAAATCCATTAAATGACACACTTTTGGACAGCAGAATACATATATAATGTGCTTGTCCTCAACCATCTTTCTTCCTCCATCTCTCTCACACACTCCAGTGTCCAGAGATCTTCCAGTGGAATCTGAGAGCATCCAGACACAGCTGCACAGAAGCAGCACAGAGGAGCATTACACCTACACCAACGTTCCCTGGAAGATATACCTGAGGAAGGAGGTGTGTTTAGTGTATCTTTTGTTTATGAGTGTGTACTTCAACATGAACACAGCACAGGTTAAGAACTAACACTGTTGTACAAATTACTGTAGGTCTTCTATCCTAAAGACACTTGGAATCATCCTCTAGTGCTGGACCTCATATTCAAACAGGTGTGAAATACTCCACACAGTACTAAATAATACAACTAAAATAAAATTTGTTTTTGTATAATAGGAATTTTTATTATACTGTAAATAAAAAAAAAAAGTAATATACAATACTATTTTTGAAAGACGTCTCTCGTGCTCCATATACAGTAAGAAATCAGTAATATTGTGAAATTGCAATTTCATTTTACTAATAGCAAGTGCTAATTAACATTTTTTTAATATGTTTCTGTTTTGTAAATATGTTGCTGTTATCTTGCCTTCATTCTGTAATTTTGGCGTTTATTTCTTATCTTTAAATTGTGTTTTTCAGATTGTTAATGACACATTTACGGAAGCCTGTGTTCGCATTACTAAAGAGGAGAGGCAGAAGATGAAATCCATGTTTGGTGAGAAGGGAATTCATTTACAATGAAATGAAATTGTTCAGTTTTACGGTTTATGATGACTACAGTGATCATGTGTTTGTTTCATAGCACAATATGGCATCGAGCCGAACACAGATGTTCAGGATGAAAGTGTGAAGAAAGCTGTGATTACAGCTGCCAGGGAGTCATGGGAGATTTATTTTTCTCGCCTTTTTCCTGCCTCTGTGAGTTCCGTTTCCTGGCAGCCTGTTAGTGTGAATGCACTGGGCCGATATGTCACCAGTGTGTGTGTTTGCAGGGCAGTGTGGGTACTGGAGTGCAGGTGCTGGCGGTGTCTCACTCTGGTATCAAACTTCTCAAGACAGTCAAAAGCAGCACTGCAGCTCCAGACTACTTCCGAGTGCTCCGTCCGTACAGGTGCGTCATCCTTCCAGACATTTAGCCATTTGTCAGCAGTGCACCTGCTAAAGCATTTAAACTCTCCCGCAGCTACACAGACATCCTGTTTGTGACCATCCCCTCACAAAACATGCTGGAGTTTAATCTGATGAATGAGAAATTGATTCTGTTCTCGGCCAAAGCACCTCAGATCAAACACATGGTCGATCTCTTCATCGCTCATCTTAAAAAGGTATGGAACAGGTTTGATTTCTCATCCCCAAGCCACCCTAGGTGTATATGACTTTCCTCTTTCAGGCGAATACAGTCAGAGGTTTTAAACAATGTATCCTGGCTCTTCTAGGCTTGGTAATGGTGGTGGATAGTGGCCATGACCCTCTGATTTTAAACTTGCAATGCCATACTTCTGACTTCTCCTGCAGGATTCTGAGTATGTCGTAGCTGAGAGAAACTTCATCACAGAGGACAGAGCTCTTCTCAGCTTCCATAAAGGAGATATCATTCGTCTCCAAGCCATGGATGGGTTAGAGGAGGGTGAGAAGTGTACTTGCATTAAAATCTATAGGTCTTTCCCACAATCACTGTGAAGGTTTGTAGAGGGGGAAATACTGACACCCAAATACAGAATGCTAGTCCTAGAGTTTAAGTGCACTCAAGTTAACAATGGCCTGTCTGTGAATAAAGGTCTTTAAATTAGGACATTTAAGACATTTTTATAATTATGCCTAAACATTACTAGTGTCAAAGACATTGGTATATTTTAATATCAACCAGTGTACGTATCTTTCAGTTGAAACAGCTTAGACTTACATTTTAGTTTGGAATTAGGCTTTAGTAAATTAGGTTTGTAAAACCAGGGGGAAAGCTTGGGGTCAGTCATTTTTTCACAGTAATTAATATTTTTTATTATCAAGGATGCATTAAATTGATTACTGTTACTTTTGATGACATTTACAGTGTTACAAAAGATTTCTATTTTTAAAAAAAATGCTGTTCCTGTAAACGTTCTATTTTGGAATCCTGAAAAAAATGTATCACCGTTTCATATTTTAAAAATTAAAAATAAAAAAAAGTTAAAATTGCAACTTTTTGATCAAATCGATTCACCCTCGGTGAGCATATAAACCCCCAAACGTATCTTTATAGAATGATTTTGTTTCCTTTTAAGTCAGTAAATGAAATGTCTCAAGAAAATCTCTAGAATGAAGCTTAATATTTGCATTCCATCAGATGAGCTGCAGTTAACCTTGGGGAAGCTTGTCCTTGATACTCCAGGATATCTGTGAGGGGGGCCATACAGTGCACGATCACAGCTATACACAAACCACTGTGTATGCACTTTAGAGGAGAACTGACATTTTCACGGTGTGTGCGTGTGTGTTTGTGTTTCAGGTCAGAGCTACGGCTGTGTGGTGAAGAAAAAAGTCATTTACCTCGAGGAGCTGAAGAGAGGCACACCAGATTTTGGTTCGACATTTGACATGCACCATTTTTAAATTGAGGAACTACACTTTAAATAAGATCTTTGTAATGTAATGAAATTAGATAATAAGTACTAATAACTACTCCAATAATCAGTTTTTTTCCCTAATTTAATAAAATTATAGTGTGTTGATAAGCCGAACAAATCATTAGTTCTGAATGTTTTTCTAGGCTGGAGGTACGGGGCGGTGCAGGGTCGGAGTGGTGCGTTCCCCAAAGATTGCGTGGTTCCTGTAGCTGCTCCTGATTTCCTGAGTCTCCCAGCAGAGAGGAGAGATGAGCCGAGAGACAGACAGGGCCGGGTGGCAGCATCAGGAGCTATCGCTCTCGCTGTGGCCTCCACTGCAGCTGCACATGAGCTGGACCCATCACTAGAGGTGTATATACACAGTCATATATTCACTATATCTCTGTGTTTGATGGCTGATTTAGTGTCACTACATGTTGTACAATGTATAATTTCATTAATTAATGTGGTGACAATAAAAGTGCTCAAATTAAACCTTAATTAATCTTTGAAAGTAAAAATTGTGAAATTTCTGTTTCGTGACAGTATATTATCAGTTTTGCATACTTGTTAATGCACCTGTTTTTTGATTGTTAGTCTGATGGATTCGGGGATTTCGGTGACTCTGAAGCTGAGGGCAATATTCTTTTGGACAGTCAGTACAACATGGTGGAGTTCGCCAGGAAACATTTCCGAACGTCAGACGGAAGCAAGAGGTAAAAGTGATGTAACTGCTAACCTTTTTCATTCCTTTATACATCTTTTTTCAATTTTTTAAAATCTAAAACACTAGATCTAAATGTTGTGATTTGTTATGTGACTAGTGATTCGTTCAGAGATAAGTCCAAAAAAGGGAAAGGAAATAAAGACCCTGCAGAGATGGTGAAATTCAGCAAGGTACTGGGCCCACTGTGCATACATATAATAATACATGCAAATACATAAGCACTTACACATCTGTTCAAAGCATCTTCTTTTATGGGTAATTATGTTTAGTAGAAAAGTGATAGTAAAGAGCTTTTCAGTGTTAAAAAATAAATAAATAAATAAATAAATAAAAGATTTCTATTTCAAATAAATGCTGTTTTTTGTTTTTTAAATTATTGTTTCATTAAAAAAGCTTGAAAAAAAATAATAATCAGGTTTTCCACTAAATTATTAAACAGCAAAAACTATTTTCAACATTAATAAAGTTAAGGGGTGTTTTTTGAGAAACAAACCCACATGTTGTTTGAGTAATCGTGTGACACTGAAGACTGGCGTAATGATGCTGAAAATTCAGCTTTTCCTTACTGGAATAAATTACAATGTTTAAATTGTGGTAGTAATTCAAAACATTTACTGTATTTTATACTGTATTTTTAATTAAATAAATGCAGCCTTAGTGAGCATAAGAGCATAACTTTTGAACAAAGTATACATATACATATGCATAGAACATTCTTATGGAGACCTGTGTAAAAATTCTGATTTCCTGTTTCTCCCAGAACCCTATCCTAGAGTCCCTCATAGACTTCACTGACCCCAACATGAACCGGGTTGCTTCTGAAATATTCCTAGGTGAGATATATCACAGCCACCCTATCTGCTTTGTTTTTTTATGCATCATATCTCAAGCTTCATTTCTTTTTTTTGGGTGTAGCCATAATGAAGTTCATGGGAGATCATCCTCTCAGGGGCCAATCGGAGCAGTTTGTGGTTTGCACCTTACTGAAGGTAAAGCACAGTCTCTCATCCGTGTGACCAGCTGTACTGTTGCCAAAATACACATGGACCCCTAGTTGTGGTTATTTTTATTTCTTTTACTTCTGGCTGTACTTTTACTATGATACATTGTTTTGTAGTTAACTGGTGAATATGGACTGATGAAGGATGAGGCGTACTGTCAAGTCCTCAAACAGATTACAGCCAATACCAGCTCTAAACCGTGAGATATGCTCTTTTTTTTTGTAGTTGTTTCTCGTTTGATAGGACTCTGTGTGTGAGTGTCTGGTTGTGTTGTGTTTCAGTGACAGCTGTCAGAAGGGCTGGCGCTTGCTCTACATTCTGACGGCATTTTACCGCTGCTCTGAAGTGCTCAGACCATTCTTACTCAAGTACCTACGAGACGTCTGCCGAAGTCCAGAAGTGCTTTTTCATGGTAATTGTTTGAATTTAACATATATTAGTCTCCATATTAAAACACAATTTTTATGGGGCACAATGATTAAATATTATTTAATGTGTGATCTACAGGAATTGCGAAAGCTTGTGAGCAGAACCTGAGAAAGACCTTTCAGTTCGGTGGCAGGAGTGTTTACCCCAGCAGTATGGAGCTCAAAGCCATAATGGTCAATAAATACACATATACAGACCTCGGCACCCGTTACACATATTTACACAACACTTTTCAAAAAATCTGGGGGCTGTTTGATTTGATGACTTTCTGTTGATCAAAGAATCCTAAAAAATATATCACGGTTTCCACAAAAGCATAAAAGTGCCAACCCCAGTCCTTTCTTCTGTAAAGTCTATGTGATTTACATTACAGTGTAATCATGTTTATGTATGTGTTTTTCAGGCTGGTCGAAGCTCAAAGCGACAACTGTTTCTATTTCCTGGAGGAATTGAGAGACATTTGAAGATCAAAACCTGCTCAGTATGTCTCTTTCCGTGTGACAGTTTATATCTTTTATTGCATGTGAATAAATTTGTATCTTTGTGTGCAGGTTGCACTGGATGTCATAGAGGAGCTGTGTTATGAGATGGCGTTACAAAGGCTGGAGGCAATGGATGAGTACACAATTTTTATAGTGATCAACAGAGGTACAGATTGCTGTCCTTATGCCTCTATCAAGACCCAGAACTATATAGATAACAAAAAAGATAACTACACTACCAGTCAAATGTTTTTGAACAGTAGTGTTTTTAATGTTTTTTTAAAGAAGTATCTTCTGGTCACTAAACCTGCTTTTGATTATTTGATCCAAAGTACAGAATATTTTTCAAAATAGTCTGAAAATCTAATTTTGAGATAACAAGACTCATTTCATTTCACTATAATTTCAATCTTTGACATGGCAAGTCGATATTAAAGATATCAGTGTTACATTTTCACAGAATGTTCTTTAACTTTATTTTATGTTGAAAACAGTAAATGATTTCACAAACAGGGTCACATTTTAAAATATTTTCTATTTGAATATATTTGAAAATGTAGTTTATTCCTGTGATTCAAAGCTGAATTTTAAGCATATTTACTCCAGTCACATGATCCTTCAGATATTCTTATTTGCTCCTTAGAAACTTGTATTATGTTGAAAACATCGCTTTTGATCAATGTCCTTGCTAAATAAAAATATACATTTCTATTACTTCAACAGCCATAAATTCTACTGACTCTAAGCTTTTGAATTGCATAGTATATAATGTTACAAACAGCTTTTTAAATTGTTACACAAGTGTTTGACTGGATACTGTATTAGCATCAACACCATTATAAGCATTCACTGCAGTTTCTTCATGTGCCACTCTGTAAAGCAGCATGGATTCTGACTGGCTGTCAACATTTTTATTATTTATCATTGTTATAGTTGTGTGGGCCTGAAGGCTATGTTTGAAATAATTAGTAGCAAACTGTATATTAAATAATGCAAAAAATGGCCAAATTATATACATATATAATGCAGTACACACAGCTTACAAAAAAAGTCAAAAAGTTTTAAGTCGTATTTTTGTTATTATTTCATGACCTCATATTGCATGTTTAATTCAGCAATTGCTAACTTTTACTAGACCAAAAAATGAGTCATAAGGATACATAAAAAAAATTACAGCTGCTTTTACAGCTGGTTCATTAGTCGCACTAGAAATAATAGATCAAGTCGAGCATTGCATTATGTGCTGTATAATTTCCACAAACGTAGCAGATGATACATTTTGTACTTTTCACAATAGAAATAAAAATAATAAAATGCTTCAACTACAATAGTATGGCATTCCGAATACATCAGATTTATTCACTCATATTTTTCATGTCATCCAGGTCTGAATGTGCGGCCCCTCAATAAGAGAGAGTACATATTAGACATCGCAACAGAGGCGGAGCAGATTGATCCTAACTACAGCTTCTGGTTCAGACGAGTCATCTGGGCCCATCCACTCAAGTTCGACAACGAGCTCTGTGTCACCATGCACTATAACCAGGCAAGATATGTCTGTCCTATCACATGCTGTTATGCTCATATTACTGTTGTGCTCTATATTTGATCAAATAAATGCAGCCATGGTGAGTTTAATGTTTAAAAACAGCAAAAAAAGCATACAATTAAATGGTAGTGCAACTACAGTAATTTACTGGAGCACATTTCATTCCTTTTTTTTAATTTTGTTTGTATTTGCACAGGTTCTGCCAGACTACATGAAAGGTCTGTTGAATGTGGTGCCTCAGGGAAAGATCAGTGAACAGCAGTTTAACCAGTTTGCCAAACTAGCTGCTCTTCAACACAGAGCCAAAGACAGTCTCTACACGCCTACTATGTATGTTTCAATTTTAGACATTTTTCATTCTTTATGTACTTTTACATACATATAGTTTGACCTAATTTACACACTCTATGCGTAATATCTGGAAATTAGAAAGAGAATCTGAAAAAACTCAAAGAATTACTATCAAATCCAACATTTTTCAAACTCGTGTAAGACCAAGTTATCTGAGATGTGTTATCAACATTTTATTTTGTGTCAGAAGCTGATTTAATTTAAAGTAAAAATAGTAATATTATTGGATTTTAAAAAATGTTTTATAGTTGATTATATTGTAAAATGTATTTTATTTCTTTGATGCAAACTTTGATGCATCATTACTCTAGTCTTCAGTGTCACATTATCTTCAGAAATCTTTATAATATGCTAACTTGCCAATTTGACACCTTATTAATATTAATTTTAAAAACAGTTTCCACAAAAACATTAAGTGGCTCAACTATGACACATATTTTTCAAGATTCTTTGATGAATAGAAAGAACTACTTTTATTTTAAACACAGCTGTTCGTCACTTTTGATCAGTTTAATACATCTAAGCTAAAGATATGTGTTAACTCATTTCAAACAAGCCTCTTACTGCCATCAAACGTTAAACAGTAGGGGTTTTTTAAATAATAACATCTGATAAAGTTAAAATCCTGCCCTATGAAAAGGACAGCTCTCCGCACTATTTTCCATCGGGATGTTTCTAGTTTAAAAACATTTCACATCTATTCAGTGTCAGCATATTGACTCGGAAAATGTTCTCTTTCTGTAGTCATGAGTTGACAGAATACATCCCAGTTGAGATCTTCGGCAGACAGGTGCCTCAGCAGTGGATGCAGCTGGTTGCCCAACATGTACATGGCGTTCAAAGCCTGAACCCTCACCAGGCCAGATCACAGTTCCTGGGTATTTCATTCTCATTCACTTTTTACCTAATCAGATATTACCATGATGAAAATCAAGGTTTGTTGATTTGCATTTGTGTACTTGTACTTCAGGTTTGGTGTGTGCATTTCCCATGTTTGGATCGTCCTTCTTTTACATCCAAAGCAGCAGCAACAGCACCATTTCTGCGCCGTGCATCCTCGCTGTCAGCCAGAACGGACTGCACTTCCTGCACAAAGACACTCATGTGCGTATCGCAAACACACGGTAACACACATGGTTTCCATAAGGCCTAAAAAGGTCTTGGCTTTTCCACAAAATATAGCCTTAACTTGGAGCAGAGAATCTGAAATTCATAAAGCGGTAAACATTAAATGTTCTACACATCGCGAACAAAAAATATCTTCCTCAATGTTTTTGTCTAGTGCTCCAATAAAAGTATCTAAACATTCTTAAAGATGCTTGACTCTTCTAAAGCCAAAACTTAACGTATGTTTGCAGATAATTAGAAAACATGTTATTTTTACATAGCTGTATCTCTGAAAAATAATGCTGTAGCCAGTAATCCTAGTTCCGGTGCGTTTTTACAGTATCCATTTTAACCCCCAGCTGTTAAGCTGTGTTTACTTGAGATGTTTTTTCCCATTGACAAATATATGTCAATCTTATACCTTAAATTATCTTCAGTATGTCTTAAAATGATCTTTAAAAGTCTTAAATGTCCCTATATCAAACCTGCACAAATCCTGTAATGTTTTCCGTTTTCCCAATTGATTTTCTGATGGCAGGAGGTGCAGGTGAAGTTCCCGCTGAAGCTGATTCAGTCTGCTCACACACAGCGGCCCAGCGCTGGGTCCAGTTACCCTTATGTAGACATCCTGATAGGGGACTTAACCAACCACAGAGTCACACAGTTACAGCTGGAACAGGTAACACGCATTCAACAGGTAATACATATTCAAGGTAATGTACATTCATGGACATATATGTTGTCTGTAGGGTCTGGAGCTGTGTCGGGTTATCGCCATGCACATTGAGAATATGCTCTCTGTCCGAGAGAAGAGGCTGACGTTGCCACCCAGTGAAATCACCATGCTGTAACAAAACCATTTACAGATACACACACTCTGTATTACAACAAATACTATGCTTTCTGTATATGTAATCTCTATAATCAGGTTATTTTCCATTTGCTAATTCTCTCATCATGACTGAACCAAACCTCTTAATGCAATGTTTGCACTAATCATGTGTATTGTTCACATGTTATGTACAGAAGACACACAATGGGGAAAAAAAGCATTATTTTTGTATCGAATGCATATTTATACAGATGGATTATTAGTGTGCAAAACTGTACTGTATGTACGAAAGATGTTTTTATATTAAACGTTTACCATGGCAGATATAAGTTTGATTGAAGAGAGATGCTACTCAGGAGAACAACATGAATGTAATCTTTCAAACACATTCTCTCACACAGACTTACAATGGCGGTTGCTTTTTTCACAGTCAGACTTTGTGTATTTAATTATTAAATAACATACGAGACCAAGGTCATTACATTTGTATTATTTTTTCTACAGTTTTCTAAATAAATGTATTGATTGAAAATTAAGTTAATAAACTTGCCTACTGTAATTGTATATAATATTCACAGAATTTTGGAGAAACCAGAAATGAATAGCACTTCTGAGATCTATGATCTAATAAATGAATGTGATTAAAATCTAGAAAATTATTGACTGCAAGCTGCTTGCTTTTCAATTTTGTTTTTGTGTTGTTGTTGTTGTTGTTGTTTTTAATGGGATTACTAAGAAACCCCTTCGAATCTGAGGCATAGAACATCATGATCTTGTGTGGGTTTTTTGCTGACTTGCAAATTTTGCATATTAAAACAATTATTGTTACATAACCATTTTGATGGTAAAATCAGAGTAGTTAATCCAACTAAAAATTCACATAATCATTGGGAAGAGCTTAAACATTTCTAAACGTATATAGGGATAAAAAAATCTATACCACATTACACCATTTTTATGCACAATATAGACTGTTACTAGTATTAGCAATAATTCTCCATTTGTTTCAATAATAAATAATAATAAATTCGTGCTGATAATTTGAAAAGATCGCAAAACTTTCATAAAACTGCTTTTTATAGCCGAAGGGGTAATGCTGACAGCTGATCACATCGCTCATTGGCTGTCACTCGACCCGACCCTCGTGCCTACGCGCCAGGCATGACGCGCATGCGCAGTTCGCCAAACAGTTTTGGTTCCACGAGTTTGTCTTCTCTCCACGGTTTTAGTGCAATCTTTCGGAAGCATAATATTCACTATTTCTCGGATACGTATAAATAGGGTGATCAGCGCGGCGGCTGCAGTGAGCAGAAGGCGTGTGTTTTGAACAGCATGCAGCAGTGAGCCCGGGTCCACTGGAAGCTAGCGGTGGCGCAGCTGTGCTAGGTGCTAATGTTATGGCACTGAACGCAGGAAAACGAATGTGATTGACAGCCCACTCACTGCTTTGCGTTACCGATTCGGTCGGGCTGCTTGAGGAATGGGGCAGTGGAAACTTTCGTTGGTTTAATTTGCTGAACGGAGCAAAGAGGAAGCAGGCGGGAACCGGGCCTTCGGTCACGTCGCGCACGACTTCAGTGACCGACACTATCGTTATAACATGGGGACCTGAGGCGAGTTCAGGTCAAACAACATTTCTGCCGCAGTTTTTAGGACTTTGCTCTTGAAAATGGCCGGTTTCACGGATCTGCGGGAAAAGCTGAAGTCGATGACGCCGCACAGGGACAAAGTTTTCGAGCACAGCAACGGAGAAAAGCGCAAATACCGCGAGTCCGATGACGACGAGGAGCCGCGCGACGCGGAGGCGCGGAGAGTCAAGAGCAGCGTTAAGCAAGCGCATATCTTCACGCAGGAGGATTGCGTACGCATCGAGGCCAAGATAGACGAGGTGGTCGCCAAGGCAGACAAGGGGCTCTACCGGGAGCACACGGTGGACCGGGCGCCGTTGAGAAACAAGTACTTTTTCGGCGAGGGCTACACTTACGGCTCGCAGTTGGAGAAGCGCGGGCCTGGGCAGGAGCGGCTGTACTCCAAAGGCGAGGTGGACGATATACCGGACTGGGTGCACGAGCTGGTCATCGATCCTCTCGTGACGCACGGCGTCATACCGGAGGGCTTTGTTAATAGCGCTGTGATCAATGACTATCAGCCCGGGGGCTGCATCGTGTCCCACGTGGACCCTATCCACATCTTCGAGCGGCCGATCGTGTCGGTGTCGTTCTTCAGCGACAGCGCGCTCTGCTTCGGCTGCAAGTTCCAGTTCAAGCCCATCCGTGTGTCCGAGCCGGTGCTCCACCTGCCCGTCCTGCGCGGCAGCGTCACCGTCCTCAGGTCGGTACTATTGCGGACATGCCTTTGTCAGAGTTCATTTCCAGAATGTGCTTTTTCTGTAGAACTCTTTTAAACACCATGTCCTTACTGAAAACAGGCAGGACAGTACTAGTAATACTACGGTATTTTGAAACGTACCATACTGTAATTTTAGTGTTATCGTTACTATGGTGCATGTCCAAAATCCCATCAAAGTACGTTCTGTTACAGTTTTGCAAGTTAAGCTGTACGTGTGATATACTATAACAATGATGCCTTGATTTATGATTATTATCATATACTTAATATGGCACAAAAAAGTACTGTAGTTGTGGTACCATGATGTTAGCATATTATTTTACGTGCAATGATTATTTTAGTATCACTTAAATACTATTACTGTTGTTTTTTTTGTTTTGTTTTTTTTTTAAATTGCGAATGTTTAAAATTTCCCTTTTTTCTTTTAAAGTTGTAGTAATTTTGTTGCCGTTTAAAAATGTCTCTATAATTTTCTTTTCAACTCGTTTTCTTTTTACTAGAACTGAGTTGAAAAGTACACCAGGTTAATTAAACTAGATTAATATAATACCTTGCAAACTAGCTGAAATAACTTTAAAATAAAATGTTTGTATTATATTTCACTTAACAAGATATGATTATATCGTTTTGTATGATTTATTAGCTTTTTATTATAAGTTATGGTCTAAAAACATTATTTTGTACATTGTGCTAAATGTTGAGGTTTCTTTCTCATGCTCACTGCTTTAATTGGTTTTAGTGGCTATGCAGCCGATGACATCACGCACTGCATCCGCCCACAGGACATCAAAGAGAGGAGAGCTGTCATCATTCTGAGAAAGTGAGTTCCTCTGGTTTTGAGTCGGAGTTGTTCTTGAAAGGTCTGTGAGTGTGTGTGGGGGTGTACACTGCTCTTATATCCACTCTGGTTTTATTGTAGAACGAGGCCGGATGCCCCCCGTTTGAACTCCAGTTCACTGAGCCCATCCATCCACTCTTCTTCTGAAAGACGACACATACTCAAAGCCAAACGCTCACACCGCAAGACCGACCCTGACGCTGCACACAGGTACTTCTGAAGTCTTTCACACAACATTCAGATCTGCCTCTATCAAATTCTCAAGTCCACACCCTACATAGGCTGTTTTTTCTTTTTTGATTTCAGTCTGATGTACGTCACAGTAAAGATCTGTCACTAACTTTTGTTTTATCGCACTAACTGTACTTTTGGTATGTAACTCGCCTCACTTTGTTTGTGCTGTAGACGTAATTAATAGCTAAATGGGAGAGTTGAACAGGGACTTCTTCCAGCAATCTGGCTGGATTTTCTACAGATTCTTCAAATTAGAAAAGCATAGTTTAAATAATATGTAAAGTGAAACAAAGTTAATTTATGAGGTAAAGATCAGTGTGAAGAAGTAGTTTTGTTCTACATAGACCTCTGTAGTGCTGGCTGCTATCTTGAGATCACATGACCATTAATACGCAGTCTCTGTACTATTGTCGTATTAATCCTTATTATTTATCAAATTAATCATTTCATTCAGCAAGGATGCATTAAAGTGCGCAATGCTCTTAAATGCTGTTGCTTTAAACTGAGAAACTGGATGACAGTTTGCCTAAAAAAATATTAAAATATTATTTTCAACTTCGATCATAAAAAGACCTGTTTCTTGACGAGCAAGTCAGCATATTAGAATGATTTCTGAAGGGTCGTGTGACTCTGAAGATTGGAGTAGTGATGCTAAAAATTCAGCTTTGGCTCACAGGAAACAATTACATTTAAAATATATTAAAACAAATTAGAGTTTGTTTTATTTTAAATTGTAATAATATTCCATAATAATATTGATTTTGCTGTATTTTTGATCAAATAAATGCATCCCTGACTAGCATTAGAGACTTATTTTAAATGGGGGGGGGGGGGGGGGGGGTATG
>JAUMHP010000040.1:13525197-13546846 GCA_032361065.1 Enteromius trimaculatus | reverse complement strand
TAATATCAGGCAATACACAACATAACAAAATGAATGAAATATAATATAAAAAGATCAAAACTAAAATAACGTTTTTGGTGACTCTCTTTTTGATCAGTTTAGTGTGTATTATATCATAATCTACTGTTCACATTAAACAGTATTAATTATATTAATGCATTTGTATTTATTTATTTTTTTCTATTACACTTCTATGGTTATTTCTATGACCCAAAAATGGTTTAGATCATATTTAGACCACCGTTGATATCACAATTATTACCAGTTGAATCTTTGTACTTGGCCCTGAATGTTTTCTTGAGGCTGTGTTTAAATTTGCTACAAATGTGTTCCATACAGCTGGAGTCCAGTCTGTGGACGCCTATTGCCGGAGAGGACACATTTTTGGGTCACCCTCAGTATTGTATGGTTCGGCGTGAAAACCTTGAGTACTTCCCGAGGGGGCGGAGCTACTGGGACCGACATTTGCTGGGTGGATACCTGTCATCACGGCTCGTTTCTGAGCAGCTAGGCAAGACAGTGATGGAATCGATGAACTGGCCATCGCTGACCGGAACCCTGGAGTGCGAGGTGCGACCGGTGCTTGGGTCTCCAGAGCTCAAACTGGAAATTCAAGGGTTAACCCAAAGCAGTTATGACAGTGGAGAACGCTTCTATATAACAGTGTTGCCAACAGTGCGCCTTGGCGAGATGACGCTTACGGCACAACGAGAGATCACCGGGTCATTCGACTACGTCTGGTACCAGAGCTTATACACCAGCGAAACGGCTAGACTAGCAGCGCTTGACAAAGCAGATTCGGGGGTCAGAAGGAACTGCCTTAAAATGCTGAAGGCGGTGTGCCGCAACTGCCCTTCGCTACGCAAGATCGACGGCAGCCATCTTAGCAACGTCATTCTACACATGAGTGAAAAAGAAACCGATTGGTCAGAATCAGCAGTTGCTGATAGGTTCCTGCAGGTGATCACAGAGCTCATCGGATATCTAGAAACGGGAATCTTGCCTAGCTACTTCAAACCTAATGTGAATCTGTTTGAGGGCTTTACTGAGGACAATATTGATGAGATGGGCTTCATGCTGTACTGTGCTGTAACTGAACCTGAGATTCTACTGATCTGATTCACTCACACTCCTACACCTCGTATATGCACAGAGCAGTACATTTATCAAACAACTGGCATTAATGCACCTTCAGTCAACGAATGTAAGATTGCATATCTTTTCTATAAAGTTTCTGTTCACGATCCCCTATATGAATATTTCCACTAACCTGCTCCGTAATGGGGATTTTAAAGCTTCATTTAACTATGCAGCACTTAGCTAGTCAGAAATTTTGCTTGGATGTAGATTTTAAAGAAGTGAAAGATTTATTGATTTAGATGTATTTTCTTTTGTTCAATAGTGGTGTGTTTACCACGAGTATGGGTTCTACTATTTGCAGCAATGGAAGTGATCATAAATGTATTGAGCAAATACTTAGTATTAAGACAATAAAGCAGTAATGCATTGAATTTGAGTATATTTTTCTATAAATGTTTGTCAGAGTGTGTTTGATTGGGGGAAATGTGTGTTGAGGGTTGTCTGAACCTTTGTAAGTATTGTTTTGTCCGCATTCTAGCCTTTGTTCAATACCAGGAAAGATAAATGAAACAAGAAGTTAATGTGTGAAGCAGGCTTCCCCGTATGCATCTTATGATAATTTGACAACAAGTTTGGTTAAAAAATAAATAGCAGAAACAATAGAAATATTGGTAGGTGCAAATTTCACAGCTGATACACACGAGTTCTTATTAGAATTCCTGTTTGCTATTGGGATGTGTGTCTAAATAAAGATTGTTCACACTTTTCACAGGTGTTTGTGGTGGTACTTTTGCTTGTAATGTACGTTAATATGAATTACACGGTTATCATTCAAAGTGCTTCTGTATGCTGTAGTTCCTCTTTCAGTTTTTAGTTTGCTGCTATCATGTGAAAATACAAGTCATGGTTTATGAGAGGTCAAATAAAAACGAAATGCTATAACCGCTGGGTGCAAAACCAACAGTTTATAGGCCACTTTATAGAAATGCAATTTGTTTCTGCAAAAATACAATAAACAGTAAATGTTTGATCATTTTTAACAATTTTGGTCATTTTAGGCTTGTCATGTCATAGAATGGCTTAAAGAAAAAGACATGTTTAATGTCAAATTAGGGTCAAAAATGAAGAGGTTTATTTGCAGTTCCTTTTCTAAGAATCTCTAAAAACACTTTTTAAAGTTTGTTGACTATCTGAGTTTATTGATATAAGAAAAATGACAATAATGATAATATTTTTAAAGGCCAAAAAATGTAATAACGCGCGTGCATATTACATTCTTTCTCGCTTATTTTAAGGAATTGCTTTGAAGCGGAAACAAGTCGAGATTGAGCTGGTTATGATCACTCCCCCCCAGCCAGAGGTGTCACATGGCTAACTATGGCAAAAGCTGCTTCTGTTACAGCTCTCCGGAAAGCGCTTTAATGGTTGTTTACTTCTAAACAACGACATAAATTAACTCGTAAAAAGAGCAAAGGATTATTAGTTTGAACTGATGTACTTCTGCCTCCTCCTGCGAACACCGGCAAGTTCATTTATACGTGTATTATTCTGAATAGTCCGTTTTCATGACATTGCGTTTATGTCAGGGTCTGTGTACTGTATCAGGCGTGTCATTTTTAAATCGGTGTGAACTTGCTCATTTCATGCTGCTTGTGGTTTTAAAGTAGTTGTTATTCTCTTTTAATGCGGCGATAGATTTGTTGTAAACACGCAGTAAATCTGGAGCTCCTGCAGTGGTTCAGCTATGTTGACAGCGCTGTGAAGATGCCGGTTGCAGGGGTGTAAAAGTAAATAAGCTCCCTTAAGTATTATTTTGTGTAATTAGCATTTCAGTATTATTTCAGTATTTCTCGAGTAAATACATAACTATTTAAAATAATAATAATTTTAGACTTTCAGTGTGTCAAATATATTCAAGTTATCAATTAAATAAAAAAAAAAATCCAGTCTTGCAGTTTTTATTTAAATTTATTTAAAACCAGGGAAATCCATTAAATATTGCCACACTAGTCCATTTGTCCTGCCTAGAGATTGGAGCAATCACATAGTGGTTGACAAAATATTTGTAAAATTATTTGTGAAAAATGGGAACATTTAATTTAAATTTAAATGTAAAAAGAAAAAAAAATCTATAATTATAATCTATATAATCAGGTTCTGCTTAGTCATTGAAACATTTCATGAACAGGACATAGGATTCATCTGTGGTGTTTATAGCTTTAACTGAAGACATTATGAAAATCATAATTAAATGTGGAAATGTTTTATCAGTCCTTTGACTAAAATATAACTCTGTAATACTTTTTACACCCCTGTTCGGTTCATTTAAAGCACCACCATGATTAGTTCTCCAGACTTGGTGGCATTCACTAAAGAAACAGATTTCAGTGAAATAGTCAAAGACCCATCAGTACTTCCAGAAGAACTGTCTGTTCCCTTGTATCCCTACACTGGAGACACCACCCCATGGTCCAAGATGTCTGGAGCTAATTTTACGAAGGACTTTATCCTGTTATCTGAGTTTTCAGAGCAAGTTGGACCCCAGCCTTTGCTTACGTTTCCTCCTGAAACCAAAGCATGTGGGACATTTGATTTGAACCACTTCTCCCTTCGGATCATGTCAGTGGACTATCAAACCTCGCTCACCGGCCTGGCAAGTTGTGGCTCCTTGAAACTGAACTTTGTAGAAGACTCAAAGGTCATCTTAGGGGATTCTGGAGAAGGAGCGTTTGCGTATGTGCACCACCTTACGCTCTATGACCTGGAGGCTCGAGGGTTTGTCAGACCTCTCTGTCTTGCCTATGTGTCGTCTGATGAGCATAAAATCATACAGCAATTCCAGCAGATTTCTGCAGAGTTCTCCAAGGTCTCCGAATGTCTAAAAACGGGGAACAGGAAGAACTTCGCAAATGAACTGGAGATAAAACTCAGAGATTTGGAGTACACAAGAGTCGCGTTTCTTGGAGATATCGAAAGGGAGTTAAATAGTGCATCTGTAGTGTGCAACAATGAAAGGGAATGCATTCTGAATGGTATACCTACATTAGATGTGAAACTGAAAGGAAAATCACAATCTCACAAAGATGAAATTAAATTTCAAGAGAAAGACAGATGTGAGATTTCAAGAAAGGCAGAAGTAGAGTGTGAAAAAGGGAATAGGTCATGTATAACGCATGATAGAGATGAACAATTGGGAGGAAGAAGGAACAACAAGCAGAATAAAGGATCTTGCCCAATGCCTAACAAAGGTGATGAACTGGCCAGTGTTGAGAAATCCATTCAGGAATACAAAGGCCTTTTAAAGCAGGTCACTTGCTACCGAACCAGGAAGCTTAGAGACTCTGAATACTCTCCTTACGAACCAGATGACCTCCCTCATTCTTTCGAGTTTGACCTGGATGATTTAAGGCACGGTCAGCTTGCTGGGCCAGAGCTGGAATGCAATGTTTTTCCTTGCACAGACACACCCTCGCATTCTCTGAAGCTGACGAACTCCGTTTCATCCTGCCGATTTGACAAGCGTCTGAAAACTCTCGAGGAGTTGTGTGATGACTACTTCCACCAACAGGCTCTACAGCAACTGAACTGCATCGAGAGGATGTTCAGAGGAGACGCCTGCCATCTCTATTCACAACAACTCTGCCGCAATCTTCTCGGAAACCTCAAATCTACCAATTTCTTATTTGAACATCCATGTGACTTGGAAGAGGACGTGGGGTTACAGATTGGAATAGCTGGTCAACATTCAGTCCAACAACCCTCGTTTCTTTCTGCGCCATCAATTCTAAGTGAACCTGTCAGTCTTGAGTCGTATGTCTCCTGTGTTGAAATGGTGCCAATCAAACTAGAGTTGGCTGGATCTAGCCAATCTCCAGGTGTACCCAGCTCAGTTAATACTGAAGATGCTGAAGATAACCAACCCCTAACATCCTCTGCAGTAGAAACTGAAATGGAAAATGGGGGTGTAGTTTCAGCTTCGGATTGCCAAGAAAATGTGGGAATGTGTGTTTCTGCTTTGATGAAGACCAGTATTAGTAGTGGAGATAGTATTGAGGTCCTAGGGACAGAGAAGTCCTTCAGAACACAGGGTTCAAATATACTAACAGATACAGCACTGCAAAGACCTCCATTTTTGTCCACTACAGTCCTGCTGGAAGGTCTAAGGCAAGGGAGGGTAACTACCAGACGGACTTGCAGTGAAGACAGCATTGAGGTGCTTTGCACAACAGAATCAATCCTACCAGAAGAACTGCGTGCGTCATACCCTTGCGCAATTGATGAGGAAAGTTCAGAGCAAGAGCCTCATGAGAAAAACCCATCTCAAAATCAAGTGGACAAACAAGTTGAGTGTGTTTACGGTGTGGGAAATGAAGTTCCTGGACGTGCCTGTATGGAGGAGCCACAAGAATTTTACCCTGCTGTCACCTTAACCCCACCAGACTGTCCTATGCCTTTGACCCTTGGTCGGTCAAGCTCCCAAGATGTTTGCCATGCTTCAGAATTAATCCCCTTCTCGTTGGTAGATGAGCCCTACCGGATAGTGCCTGATGATTTGTCAGACTGCTTCAGCTATCGGAGCACCACTGCCTCTACAACCCCCGAATGCACTTTTCCTACTTGTCTTCCAAAGAATAAAAGAGAAGGTGGGACCAGACGGAGACGTGGCAGAGTAGGGCGAGCAGCGTTGCAGTTCTTGCGACAGTTTCCCTTTGCAGTGCATGCAGTTTTTAGCCTTCTGAGTGGCCGAACTTTGGTAGTCCTGGGCAGCGAGGAGGCCGCAGTGAGACGAATGGTTACAGCACTGTCTGTGTACATGCCACATCTGAGTAAATACAGAGACGGCATTCAACCGTGGACTTCACTTCCGCTGCAGCTAACGGACCTGCTCAACTGGAAACTTATTGGCTTTAACAGGTAATGTTTACTATGAATCTTAAACTTGTTTGACATCCTTGTCTTCAAAAGTTCAAACTCGTATATCACAAAATCAAACTGATCTTAAAACGTGTCCATGCCTTTGTTTTGCCTTACACACCAGTGTAACCCTTTTCACCGACACCTTTTCTAAGAATTTTCTTAAATGTCCTAACTGAACTATTCTAAGAGTTAGAAAACGTAAATTAATGGCGATGACACAAGGGGCAATTTTTTTTTTAATAATGTTGTTTGGGCACTTCCGAGAATGGGTAACAAATTACTGTCTAGATACTTTAGATCAGTCATGGGCCAAGTCTCACCTGGACGGCAACATTGCCCTAAATTGGACTATGTATTATTAGCCTAAAGGATAATTCACCCAAAAATGAAAGCTCACCCACACATTGGTCTCAAAGTCAATTCCTGGAGGACCACATCTCTGCAGAGTTTAGCTCCAACCCTAAACAATCATACCTGATCCAGCTAATCAAGCCCTTCAGCATCACTTGAAACTTCAAACAGGTGTATTTTGGAGCTAAACTCTGCAGAGCTGTCTTAAGGCCTGTGTTCATCTTTGGAGCAAAAATTCTAAATAAAGAGAAGAAAAAAAAAAAAAAGTATTTTAATAGCTTAGTAATATAAGATTGCACCACTGATTTCACACAGACTATTTTAACAGTGTGATTATTATTAGCTTTCTGGGCCTTGAACGTGTCAGATGCATTGCTGTCTATGAAGGGTCGAAGCTTTTTAATTTGTGTTTAAAAGACGAACAAGTCTTACAGGTTTGGAAAGAGAGGAGGGTGAGTAATAACAGAATTCTCAATTTAGGGTGAACAGTCCCTTTAAAGTTGTGCTATAAATTAAATATAAACGGCTGTTAGAGGCTTGGATGCAGAACGGAAAGTTAATATTTCATGACATCAAAAAGACCTTCAGGTGTCAGGGTTGAGTGCCTCTGGTATGTAGCATAATAATTCAATGATTTCTTCCTCACCCTTTTGCTACAATATTAACAACTATCATTAAGATAAAAACAGCACAGGAGGTTAACAAAGATGAAGCCATCTTGACCCTTTTTTCTTATATTTACGCAGGATGTGCTGTCACACTTACACAAATATGCCTCACTGCCTGGGCCATTATAGCAGATACCTCAGCATTCTAGATGTGGATCAAAAGACACTGCGCTGCCCATCCTACAGTGGTACTCTTCTCAACCCGCTGGTGGAACCAAGGAGCCACTTCAAACGTGGAAACACCTACTTCATGTTTGCTCAAAGTGTGCAATGCAAGCTTGTCACCACAGCATTCCTTTTAACATTTTCACACTGTTGCCATACACCCAGAAGGCCTCGGGAAAGTACATGGGTACAATGTTTTCAATCTGAAATTCACAGAGACGATAAGAGAATCCTAAACTATTTATCTGAACTCATCAAACTGCACTTTATGGAGGTTCCACCCAGTGTCCTCAGATTCAGCTACAACACAAACTCGATTTTCAAACTCTGAAGGTGTCATTCACACATAAATTAGCCAATGATTTGTGTTCAGTACAGTAGTTTTGCTTTGCTTTTATTGCCTTTAAATGAAAACTTGCTTTTGCCCAGCTGTAAGTGTATTTACATTATCCACATGCTTTGATATCTTGCTGACAGAGAAACTTAAAGTGATTAACAGTAATACCGTGGTCTAAGTTTGTGTGCAAAAATTTCAGATTCATTTTACAACCTTAAATGAGTAACAAAGTATATTTAAACAGCTTCATATAAGCTTTGCCTTTGTTATTTAGAGTATTGCTGATGGTCAGCCTCATGTGGTTCTGTTGTGGAATTTAACTGTATTTAACATCCACAAGATATTGATCAAAGTCCTGCAATATTGCAAAATAATGGCAAATTCCCAGACGAAAAAAGAAAAAGAAAACAAAAGCCTGGATAAGGGGGAACAACATCTGAACCGCCATGCCACTTATAATCTATGAAAACATTAAATCCACTCTGTATGTACATTAAAACTATTTGCTTTTAAAACCGAATGTTGGTCAGACTTATTTTCCTTGCTGTTGGATTAGATGCAGGATTTTACGTTTTTCTGGAGTAAGTTTGGCCACCTGCAAGAGAGAGAAAAGCAGCTCACCTTTAAAACACAAGTTATTCAAATTTAACCAAATAAATCTACATATACATTACACTAAGGCATGAATTAATGGAAAAGACTCTTACGTAGCACTCAAGATACAGTTTCAAGCTTAGTTGCCAAGGGTTGTGTGATCTGAAATTAAGAAGAGTTTTTTTTAATCCCCAATAATTTTTCTATATCCCTCTGAACAAAGTAAATACCCAAAACATTCAATGCAATCCAACATTATATTAGAAACTGCCTGTTTTATGTATCTATAGGCCAGTCTCAATCAATATATCGACTTATCACACAATATATGTACATGACCTTCATTTTTTGTGATGCAATGTAATGGGCAATGTATTTACATAAAAACAATAACAGAACAAGAACATTGTGTCTATGTTTTTTGCAGATCTCGTACATAACGTGGTGTAGTCATGAGGTGGTAATTAATTGTTTTTTTTTTGTTTTTTTTTTAAAGTTTGATCTGCAGATATGGCCTTGTTTAGGGATCTGTGCATATATACAGAGATCTGACTGTTAAATAGCGATTGTGTTTTTCAGCAATAGTGTGCACCCTTTTCAGAAAAAAAAACATCTGCATTCTTTGTGCATTTATCTAATATTTTCATACTTAATTTCCATTATCTAAATATTTTTACAAATTAAATGTTTGTTGTCAATTGAAAGTGTGTAGTCCTTGCATTATTATATATATTAGGATTATAAATTCAGTGGCATAAAATGGTATTAAAACGACAAAAATATAGCTTAAGGGGCAATATATCGCACAACAAAAAGTTATTGTGACAGGCCTATGTATCTATAACAGTGAGTAAGTTTGAGATATCTAGATGATTAGGTAATAAAGAGCATGAATTACATGACTTATGACTATACTATAATGATGACTGCGGTTTCTTACTCATTCCAAGTGGCAAGCAAGGTATTGATGGGATAGGTGTTCAGGTCCAAAGCCACGCTGTTTTCCCAGAAGTACATGCAGATGAAGTATGCAACCATGCAATGCTCGGTTTCACTCAATTTTCTGAAACGGATATAGAGCAAGTACATGCTTAAAATGAAGTTTTCTGCTTTGGTTAACGCATGCAAACAGCTCCCTACTTCTGTACGAGCTGGTATCGCTCATCAGAGAGCTCCTCCAGAAGACAGCAAAGGAGGTAGTGAAGCACATCTAGCCTCATCAGCAGACTTTGGAAGAACCAACGGAGTGCCCAGCGGTTGAACTGAAGGCAAACATACAAACAATTACACATAAGAGCCTGCACACAATCAGGAATCCTGAATTTAATATAGGATAATACATTACTAACACTACTGCATTTTTTGCTTTTTGTTTATAGCTGTATTTAGAAAGTTTGAACTTGCTCAAGTTGACAAAAAAAAGAAAAAAAAGAAGAGAAAATAAGCACCCTGAAAGACATGATGACGCTGAGGATGGGCCTGAGCTGTGAGTGGAATATGCGCAGTACCAAAGCCTGAGTGGCCAACAGCAGTCTAGCCTGGTCAGGATAACCCTAAAGGGAAGGGAGTCAATCAACATAAGGTTCAACGCCAAGAACCAAAAACTATGAACAAGATCTAACCATGTATTATTTAAACTGTCAGGCAAATTCAGATGCATGGGAAAAAATTAAACACATACACAGTCATTGCCAGAATTATTGACACCCTCTGTAAACACAAAGCCTGTATAAAAAAAATTATAAAAATAATAGATCTGCATTGGTTATCCTTTTGATCTCTCATTTAAAAAAATGGTGGGGGATTACAATCTGAGGAGGAGAGACTGTGGAGAAAAAAAATGCATCTTGTTTGCTTTCTATTTGTTTTAGCAGTACAAACTTGTGAGTGTGCAAGGCACTACTCCACGCAGTTTTGGAAACTGTTTTAGCTTTATATGCATACTGTGGATGTGACTCACAGACAGACTGAAAAGAACTCCCAGAAAACTTCCTCTGGAGCGCACCCAAGAACTAAACCGCTTAAAAAGATGTGCAAATAATACATATTTATGACAATGCAACAAAGACCTAACTAGGCAAGTGACAAACCAGTCAACAGTGCTGAAACACAAGCAATAAACTGTTGTGTCACAGCATGCTGCAGCTCTTGTAGTGCAGACAATAAATGTTAGTCATTAAAAAACCCAAGGTTTAGACAAATAAAATTGCAAAGATTTAAATCATTAAAACTCACACTTTCAAATGTTTTGGGGATCTGTATACGAGACGTTGTTGTCAACTCCTCAAGAACTGCATTAGCAGCATCTCTGGTTACCTGTGCAGAAACAAACTCTCAGTCTCCATCATAACATCTCAGTACGTTTACAATCCTCTCCCCATCCAGACAGACACTAAAACACACTACTCTCACCGTTTGATAGGTGACGTCAGGCTCGGCATAGCATTCATCAACAGGAAGACCATCTGAAGTAGTACAGCTGGAACTAACAACGCTAAGCAGATACACCCATGTTTCTGACTAAAAACAAGAGAGACATTCATCATAAAAGAAGCTAGACCCTGATAGGACAATGAAGACTCATTGCCTTGTATACGCACATGAAATATTAAGTTAGATTAAAAGCAATATTGTATGCAATTTTACCTACATCATCAAAAACAATGCTGTTACAGTCCAGAACCCTCAGTGCAAACTTCAGTACCTCCATCATCTTGAATGAATTTGAGCCTTCAATGAAAGTCCAGCAACTCACATTAAGCATTTGAATGCCACTGCTCATCCAAAAAAATATTTCTGTACTCACCACTTGCTCTGAGAAATGAGTGCAAATGTACAACTGCATTTTCCTCACAAAACAGGATTATTAAGACAGTAAAATTATGCCAAAGATCCTTCTATATTCTATATTAAATGGCCATGTTTTTTCTTATATGGGTTGATGTTAAACCCATTTTTTTTTTTATTTCTCTGGCTTTCCAACTTTGTAAATTACAGTCCTAAAATATTAAGATGATTTTTTTAAATGTCCATATCTATTTGCTGGCAGAGGGTGTGATGTCACATTGTTCCCCAAGTTAACGCTGTTCCCTCCACAAACTAGCTGTACATAAACTGTATTATGAGATGTCCGCGTTTCTTAAATTTTTCACAATGAAAGTGCTACGATTAAGTAAAAAAAAAAATTAACTCAAAATTAAATAAACTCTTCCTGTAAGGGTCTTTCCAACACAATGGTGATCTGTCAAGTTTCTTACAAAAGGATGTAAAGAGTGCTGACAGTACTCTACCTTCAATCGGTGTCCACTTTGCGCTCAGTAAAGGATCAGGTATGATCATATGGCCGTTTCCCGCTTCATATTCTTGTGCTACATCAGGGGCGTGGCCTGACGTGAGAATTCTGAGATAAGCTCTGAACTGTTGAGGTGTGAGACGGGACGCGAAGCACAAGCCACCGGGCATCAGTGATAACATGTGGCACACTGCACCACTGTAGTCACCATCCTAAACACACAGACATTACACTCAAAAAGAGGTACTTCACGATGATCACTATCTTTTGCATTGATTTACTAAGGTGCACATTAATGGGTGCCAAGTCCAAACAGCTAATAAAAATATCACAATAATCTACAGGTAACCCACATCACTGCAGTCTTGCAAAGCAAGAAACAAATCCATCAAGACATTTTACCTTAAATCATCACTTCTACTCCATAATTCATAATAACACTCTAATGAAAGATCTGTTGCCCTCTCACATCCAACTCCACAGACACATTTGTTTAGATCCGTTTTGGACTGTTTTCACATATAAACAATGCTTGATCTGTGCATGTTTCTCTCCCGGTTCATACAGACAGCTTTAGAGCTGGAAGCAACAGTTTAAAGTTAAAAATATTTTGTTTTGTTTCAGATTTACACTTAATATTAGGTTCATTGATGGGCTGTACTGATGTGGGTTACTGCAATGTTTTTTGTTTTTTCTTTGCTTTGAATATTTTATTATTTGAAATTTTAAAAGTCATTTGTAATTACACTTTTTTGGATACATATCCGCATATAAAACTTTAATTTATCATTTAAACATGGTAAAAGCTACTGCAATGTTTTTATCAGCTGTTTGGTCTACTAAATATCTCCAACTTGCAATTGTGGAAAAAAAGAAGAAAAAAAAAAAAAAAAATCTACATCTTGGATGTCCTGAGGGTGACTAAATTAAATCAAAATGTCTTTTTTTGGTACGTTTTTAAATTCTTGTTACAAATGCAATATTAATGTAAAAAGCAACAAGGAGGTGGTTTTAATTCAAGTTACCTTGCACAGGTAGAGGGGAACCAAGTCTTTCATTCTCTGCAGCCTAAAATCATAGACACACAGAAATACAATGAAAGCTTGGACCATACATGGTAATAACAGTAATCTGGGTATATCACAATGTTATGTTCATGCCATGCAGCTGGAACTCACGTGGGATTATTGTTGCTTTTGACAACTTTAAGATAGCGAGCCAGCTCACGGTACCTAAAAAAAAAGTAGATTATAATGTTAAGTGTAATTTTAAAAATCTAAATGGTAGATTACAATTATTATTAGAGTTGACAACTGGGTAACACTTTATTTTGATGGTCCACTTTAGACAAAATAACAGTAAATAACTTTATAACTACATGTCTACTAGCATTAGTCATTAGTGTATTAGACGACTGTCTGCTTAATATCTTCTAACACTTTATTTTGATGAGTCCACAATATATTACATACTGACTATCAGAAACTTAAGGTATATATCAACTTATTCTACTCACCCTAAACCTACCCTAACAGTAAACTCTGAGAGTTAGTTACAAAGTTATTTATAGTTAGTAGAATGTCTGAAGTGAATGAATTTATGAAGTGGACTATAGAAAAAGAAGTAGTAACCGACAACTGCTACCGAAAATACACATGCCTGTATAATTTCTTTGCACATATCATTTAAGTACATGAAGTGAATAAATAGATAGAAAACAAAGAATAGAAAGTTCACTAAAGAAGGAGCATTTACTTGTTTTGCTGCTGAAGTTTAGAGACTCTTGCTTGAATCACAACCAGAGGTTCACACAAGACTTGATGCCTTCGCCCTTTGACCTGCCTCTCTCCGGTGATGTTTTGACCTTTCATCACGGCAGACAGCAGGGGATCATCCCAAGGTAGCACACTCAGACTGCAGCCCATGAGAAGACAATTCAAAATCATTTAAAAAAGGCAAAAAAAAAAAGATCAATAGCAGGTCACTAAACAATAAGTGTATCAGCAAACAAATTATTTAAAACTAGGAAACATCATAAGGAAGCCAATGACGATTAAAATGTCTTTTTTGGATGAAATAATCTGCAAGAAGCTTTTCTAAATGCAAGTGATGTTGGGGCATTACCTTTTTGGCAATGTGCAGTATGAAGGCAGAGGAAGCTTCAGGTAGAAAGACTCCAGCTGCTTTATAAAAGAGCTGGAAAAATCAAAGCCAACTAAAAGCGTCCACACGTTTGTCATAAATCTGGAAAACAGTTTAAGCAGTTTAAGACACAGAACATGCAGACTCCCAAGTAAACACACATAAGAACTTGTTTGTAGCATTACCTCCACAGGAGCATTGACAAGGTTTCAGACAAAGTGTTAGCAGCATGTATGTTTCTGCAAGAGAGATAACATGCTAAGAGCTGTAATTACACATTACATTGTAAAGGTGGGTCAGAATGCGCAATAGAGTAGAATAAATTACCCAGGAGTCGTGTGGTTGACGAAGAGCTTAATAGCCCCTAGCAGCATCACAACACAAGTCTTTGGATTCTCCTTCTTCGCTTCATTCAAAAACATTTTGATATATTGACTCACAACAGTGTAACTGCAAAATCAAATAGAACAATTTTAGAAAAGCAAACTCTCACTCTATAATTAGAGGAGTTAGGCAAGAATCACTATTATTATTGATTAGAGGTGGGCGATGAGGGGGGAAAAAATTATCATCCTTTTGTTGTTTATTTCATTCAGGAAAATCATGATTCACAATCCTATCATGATTCTTTGTCCTGTTGATTTTACTGTAATCAAAACTGTCTGAACAGTACAGCCAAATAATTTCCTCATTTTAAAAACAAAGCCTTAGATAACAAAATATACCTGGAAGGCACAAAGTTTGCTTTCAGCTTCCACACTCTTTATAGACACTTGAATACTATTTTTAGATTAACAGATTGAGCAGTCGTGTAAAGTTGCTACTACATACATCTCTCAGATGAAAAGCAGTATCTAAGGTTGATAAATGATAAGCGAGTCATGGACCGCATGACCTCACCCCTTGCTGTGGAGTTTTTTTCTGCAAGTTTTTTTTTTTTTTTTTCCCCCACAAATAAAGTCCATGTCAGAACAGCATGCGAAAAAAAACATTTAACTGGTGAAGCTTTAAAGAACATTGAATATATGTTGTGTTGTACAGTATATTGAGACTGAGGCACCAGAACTACGATACTATGGTATTTCTTCAAAAGCAGATTGTTGAGAAATTTTAATTGCCCAAGATCAAAAATTATGATAATCGCACAAGTCTAATATTGAACTTAATTGGATCAAATCTTGCTACCATAACACAATTTAAACCGTGTTTATTTTTGACCCACAATGCTCAATTCCCCCTACTTAACTTAAAACAGACTGTGGTAATTTCCCAGTTTATTTAATAATTTTATAATTTAACTAGAAAAATAGAAATATCAACTTTTGATAATAACATAAAAGGAGGGGCACTCACTCATAATCCAGCAACTTATAGTGATGTTTATAGCATCCTTTACATCCGATGGTTTGACTCCGTGTAGTGCTTTTAACGTTGCGGTGACAGGTGCACCCACAGCTCGCTGAATGGTTGGGAATCTCAAACCCCAACAAAAAAGTTGCATACTTCAATGCCAAACTACCAGCAAATTTCTGCAGCGACGTTTCTAACAGATAAACACACAAATGAGTCCAAGATGAATAAAAGACAATAAATCTGCAGTTTAGTCAAGTAAGAAAACATACCTGCACGTCGTAGGTCTGAATCCATATCCAAAGGTTCAAAAGTGAAGTTCAACTCATGCAGAAATCCCATCAGACTCTTGTCACGGAGGGCTTTCCAGTAGACGCTGTGCTTATGAGCGTTACAGTGGCAAATGCCAGGGATGGTCCAAAGCTCGCACTATAAATAAAAACCAAAAGTGGGCTTGTTTTTAGGCATGCATGTATTAAATCAGTACGGCCAAGATAAAACAAACCAAGACTTTACAACATGTGAATATTTAGGTCAAGCAAGAAAATAATAGTTAACGCAAAATTATGTTCATGTTAGGGAAAACAAACAGAATCAGGAATATAGAAAAACCAAAAAAAAAAAAAAAAAACATACATATTTACTAGACATGAAGATATGCGTGTAGAATGGATTGGAAGCCACAAGAATAAAACTAATGCACTCTATCAATGCCACTGCATATACAGGAGTTACTTAGATTCTTATATAGTCTATTTTTAATCACAAAAGATACATTTTGCTTTTGACATATGCATAAATCAAGTGTGTAAATTAAACTTTTAAACTGTATACACTCTTTAGCTTTATTACTATTCAATATATGACGCTTATGACACCGCAATCATGGAGAAAAGGTTTGGCTGCCCTAATGAGTTCACGCAGGGTTAGAAGTATGTAGAAGTTAAAGGCCTCAGTAAACTTATGAGCACAGGCCAAATGTTGTGTAACAATGCTTCTTTCTGTAGTCAAGGTCAGCAGCGCTGGGGAGAGTCTAGGGAGTCAGATACATTGTTTTTAAAAACTATTCACATATTTGAGATAAGTCTATTATGAGATGTTGAGAAAATCAATGTGGATGAAGTTTAACCAGAAAGTGTACAAAAAATGTAGGAGGCCATATGAAAAATTGTTCATTGGTTCATCCCATATGCTTTTAATTAAATGAAATATCTCACTAGTTTGCAGTCTATCAACCTTACAAAGAAAACAAGAAATACATCCTAATGGTACCCAAAGATTAATCACCTCTCCTGTGCAGAAATGCATTTAGTTTTTTTCCTTTCTGATGTCTTGACATTGTCATTTTGCATAAACCCTAGGTTAGATTTAGTTAAAAGGCACTGAACTCACCGTGGATGCCAGTTTGTCACAGATATAGCAGAAACACTGATCACAGTGCTTTGCATTATTTTGTAGAGGTCCTGAAACGTCCTGCTCTGCTCTCCTAGAACAGGCAAGCAGACAATGGCATGTAAACACTCACAGACACGACCCAAGTCCTTCACACAAAAGTGGTGTTCTACTGACCAAAATGCCAGGGTGCAGTCATATCTTGCATGTGGAAGCACTGTTGCAGTTTGGGAGTATGTGATGGCCAAGTCTTCATCCAACTCTTCAACATGTTTAGACACATCTGAGATCAACAAAGAGAAACAGAGACATACTTAAAGAATTACTACATTTATATACCATAGTGTTGTTTATGGTACACCATGGTAGTGTGATAAAGAGGAATTGATAATGTTACTACCATAATATAAGAAAGAACATTTATTACCATAATCATAAAACACAAAGACACAATGCTTATCTATAGAATATATAAAATGGTAACTTACTGCCACATTGTATATCACATACAAAGTTGTTTTTTGTTGTTGTTATTTTTTTTGTGAATGCACACCAAGGTTACATATAAATATAACGCAGACTACCTGCTTCGTTTTTCTCATTTTCAACGATCAGCACGGAGGAATCGTCGTGGGTCCCCGAAAATACACCTTCTTCGTCATCATCATCATCGCTCAAAATGATTATAGGTATGTTTTGCTCCGACCTACAAAACAAGACAGACGAAGAGAGAGAACAACCTCTAATACCATACTAACTCTGCTGGCA
The DNA here is from genome assembly GCA_032361065.1 of Enteromius trimaculatus. Lineage (NCBI taxonomy): Eukaryota > Metazoa > Chordata > Actinopteri > Cypriniformes > Cyprinidae > Enteromius > Enteromius trimaculatus. The sequence goes on along the minus strand of JAUMHP010000040.1, from coordinate 13,529,790 downwards.
TTGTGTACGGTTTCATATTAAAACATTTAAAATGTAAATGGTTCGTGGTGGGTTTTTTTTTTTTGTTACTCAGTCAGAAACTTACATGTTTTATCGCATGAACCGTCGGTGAACGCGCGCGTTCAAAGTTTGCCGCTTCCGCTGGAACACGTGACTCTGACGAAATCGGAAATGCGTTGCACGATTGGTTGAAGATTTCCAGCCCAAAAGCTTTCCAAACCCCGCCCAGTGCAAGAAAGACCCTCAAAAAATAATCGCTGCCAAAAGAATGTATTAATATTAAATTGCCAGGTCAGGTTGATAAACAATGTTTCGTAAGGACCACATTAATGAAACAGTGACAAAATAAAGTGATAAAAATTAATACATTTCCCAAAAAATTAATACATTTCCCAGACATGAAACCAATACAACAGGAAAATGCATCAAATCATGGCAAATCCAGAAAAGAAAAAAAGTTTCCAAGCATAGGATAGACTTGAGACTAAAATGATGGTACCAAATTAGACAACAATTCAACACAATTAAATTAAACAAATACATCAGGAAGTCATGAGTAGTAGTACATGAGGAGTAATGAGTAGCATTGAATTTATATCTGCTCAATTTGCAACATTTATTTTATATACTCTTTTTTTTCTCGCTGAGGCGAGGTTTGTTGGGTTTGCCCTCGCTCGCAAGACTGAAATCTTGCACAATTTCAACTTCAAAGTGGCTTTAAACTCTCTCTAGATTAAAGTCTGTGATAATGTTCTTTGATAATGTAAATGCTTTATATTCGTGAACAACCGTGGAAATAACACAATGTTTTTTTTTTATTAAACTGTTGACTTGTTCAATACAAATTCTCTTGTATTAAAATGACGCGCCACACATTTGGTTTATGCATTTTAGGCTAGTTCGCGATGTGCACGAACTTTCACCCTGGAGTTACCCTCCGCTTAAATGAGGCTATGTCAAATATTTGTCAACAGCTTTCAAGAAATATTAGACCCAGACAGACACACAGCATGCATCGTTTTCAGTTTCAACCGCTAAAACAAACCAATTGAAGAGCAGGTGAAACTGACCAGGACAGGCAACGTTAGTGCAAACCTTTAGGATTAAAATCTTTAGCATAACAGAAAATGTGTCTTTCGTGATAGAGAAGCGCTTACCTTCGTGTTGCGCTATAACTCAAAACAGAAAAATCCGAAACAATGCAAAAGGTCAAGACAACAAAGCCGAGATGGCACAGGATATGGACAACCTCAACTGCAACTCTCTGGTTAAGTTCATTATGACCTCATTCACAGGTGTCTCCTTCTCTCCTCCTTTTTTTGGATCATCCTCAAACTCTTGAATTATCATTTATTTATTTCCGTTATTTTATATATATACACACACACACAAAGGTTTCTTAATATAGTTGGAGAAAACCTCTTTAAAAAGAACTCACAAGTGTTACGGAAATGTCTATATTTTTCTTTATATTCTATTTTCTGTATTGTATATTCTGTATTTCCCATATGTTACATTTGCACAGGAACTGAGGAATAGTTCAACTGGTGATTGTGACTGGTTAGAAGTAATCTGAGAAGATGAAGGTCAAAGTCAGTCCTTGGACAGCCCTTATCAGCATAACAAAACTGTACTAAATTGGTGTGTTTTTCACACTACAGAGCTTCTGTGTGTTGGACTGGCCATTCTTGTAAGAATTAAGATCAAATACAAATCTTTTCACTGGTTTTTCACTCATTGTCTCACAAGTAACTGGACATTTATGCAGCTGCTCCTTAATTCTATAAAATTATATAAAAACTAGAAAAAAGTCTTTCTTTGTCCCAAAAGCCAAGAAGCTCCAGATGCTTAACATTGTTAGAGACAACATCTGACTATCATACTTTCATCTCATATAGCCTACAGTCAAAAATTAATCATGTTTAAACAATATATGTTATAAGAAGGCTAACGGCTTCAGGTAGAGAGTACATGTTTGAAACACACACACTCACACAAAAAAACTGCTGGGAATATTGAGGACAAAAAACAAAGTTATTGCAACATGGGACTGTATAAAAGTGTGAGATGCAAGTGTCCATAATGTCTACCAATTATATTTTTTATTTTATTTTATGCAAAATATATTACAAAATCATCAATACAAAAATATACAATTAGAACTGATATATATATATATATTATATATGTGTGTGTGTGTGTGTATTCTTGTATGTTATTTATCTTGTATTTATGAAAAAAATGAATGATGCAAATATCCATTAGCCTACAAAAAAGTTAATTAAGAAAAAAAAATCTATTTACAACTATATAGCCTACCCACTCCAACAAGACTGCACATGCAACGCAGTCTCACAAGCAACTCGTACATATTCGTACGAGGTGCCAAATTTCTGCCAATTCGTACTAATTCGTACGACCTCACTCCTACGATTTCGTACGATTTGTCTAAAACCGCGTAATGGGTAGGTTTAGGGGCGGGGTTATGTTTAGGTCATTCGTACAAATTCATACGAATTGGCCACCTTGTACAATATGTATGAATTGCTGTGAGATCAGGTTGGCACATCCACTATAGTGAGATTTATCAGGTGAAACAATTCACATATCAGTCAGAGAAAATATTTTTTCTTGTTGTAAAAGAAAATATTCAAGTCAACAAGTATATTGGTCAAAACAGCAAAGCTAAAATGCCAGCAGAAAATCTAACAATCACACTTGCAAATCTCTTTTTATACATTTCTTTTCAAACTGTACAGCCAATGGGCGTAAAGCTGCATGCTTGCTTCCAAATATTTAAAAAAAAAAATGCAAATATGCAACAATTATTGATGGAATATTTTGTCTAAAAAATAAAATAGTGTTGAAATATTTTTATAAACAAATGTAGAAGTAGTTTGGGTTATTATTAAAGCCTTTAAAGCATTTTAAAGGCCTAGGAGCCTGAGTGACAGTGATTGTAATTTAAATATGATTTGTGCTCATGAACAGATGGCTGAAGATGAGGATGTGGAAGTAAAATGAGTTTAAACTACTGCGTGGTTATGTTAAATACACCGGGGTTAAAGAAAAGGACATTTCTATAAACAGACCAACTGGCAATACTTCCCTATTAGAAAAAAATATGCTAAGAGGAGTGATATTTAACCACAGAAAGCAGGAGACGTGAAACTTGGTAAAATTGAGTTATATGAATTGGTCAATAATGCACAGAGGTTTGAATAGTAGAGATTCAGACGGGACAGCCATCATCTCAGCTTTGATGCATAAAGTCTTATTTGGCATCCTGCATTCTGTAAACCTCGCCACAGTTCCACTCTGAGTTCCACAGTTATTACTAATGATCTCCATTACAGATGTTCTTCTTGGCTCATCTTTAAACACTTGCCGTCTTTGTAAGGGAGGTGAATAGACTTGGACTGCCAAGTCTATTTTTACAAACATGTCAAAACTTCACATGAATCATTTTTAATTGTACCACAAAGTGAGTAAGTGCTAGCTTGTGCTCTCACTGTTATCACAGAACTGCTGAAGTGAAACATGCTGGGTCAAAATGTACTGAGAGAAATCTTCTGTCTTGTGAATGAAGTTCAAGAGGCAGAGTTCCAAATTGGCAAAGAAACAAACTCATAATATCAGACAGTTCTCACAATTATATAATTGTTTTTATACTAATTGTGGAATCCTGCACCTGGTTGTCTATTTTTTAACTTTAACGTCAATCCAGTCTTTTCTGTGGACCAAACATCCCCAGGGGACATATGTGTTACACATTCTAATGAATAAATAAATAAAGTTCAATAAATAAACAAACTGATTTGTTCTAATCATCTGTTGTTTGATGGAAATTGCCTATATTAAAACATTACCTGCAGTTTCTGTTTGGGTTTGGAAACACTGACTTAACAACTTCATTGAACTCTAACTGCTACAATTGTTTATTGTTATTCAGATGAAATAGTACAACATAATAAAATTGACCTGATGTCTAATGTTTCATTATTTCTTTCACAATTTTAGGTGGTATGTGAAATAAAGTTTTTGAGTCACTGCATCATTTATTGATTTTAGAATATTTTTTTTAAAGAATGATACAACACAAAAATAAATACAAACATTATATTAGCGCTGTCAAACGATCAACTGCATATATTTACTTATTTATAATATAAATTATATGAATATATAAACATGTAAATATTTTCAAAATATATGCTGTATGTGTGTGTATTTATACATACATAATAAATATACACAGAACACACATCTATTATGCAAACAAAACCTAATCACGATTAATCTTTTGACAGCACTAATATATAGACAGGCAAAATATGCCTCAGAAATTTACAGTTAAAGGAACACTTCACTTTTTTTGGAAATAAAACTCAACATCCCTAGAGTAATACAGATGTGTTTTACCGTTTTCGAATCCATTCAGCCGATCGCCGTGTCTGGTGGTCACAAAATTAGCATAGCTTAAAATTTAAAACTTGACTCTTCTGGAGTCGCATCATGTACTAAGACTGGCGGAAAATGCAAAGTTGTGGATTTTCTAGGCTGATATGACTAGGAACTATACTCTCATTCCGG
>JAUMHP010000040.1:13459357-13497583 GCA_032361065.1 Enteromius trimaculatus | reverse complement strand
CATCTCCCACATAGGAATCCTTCTGTCCCATGCCAACCATCACTCCCTGGGGGAAGAGAGTTAAGAATTACATACCTCAGCAACAAGGACATGCAAGGAGTAATACTCAGAATTACCACATAAAATGGGTTTGAAAGACCATCGTTTAAGAAAATTTCAATTAGCACTGCATCAACAGAACAAAAAGCCTTGAACTAAATGCTATAACTCTTTAGAGGCTTCTTAAGAGCACTTTAGTTGCAAAACGCCCATTTTTTGAAACGAATTAAAAAGTCAACACTGAACTACATCAAGCATGTAGAGTTGCTGTACAGGATGGGTTTCCAAAATTAACACTGCTTTAAATTATGGTTAAAAGGGGTTTTATTGTATTAAAAAAGCAAATACAACTTTACATTCAATATAAGACGCAATATGAAATTTAACAAAAATTAAATAATCTTTCAGGCTTGTGATGACAGTAACACAAACTGTTAAATGGAATTTTAAGTTACAAAAAGTTATATACCTGATGCCTGGGTCGGCCAACAATGGAGGGGAAGACAGCACGAGGGGCATCGTCTCCAGCAAAACCGGCTTTGCACATTCCGGAGCCGTTGTCAACGACCAGGGCAGCGATTTCCTCATCCATGGCTGTAGAAAAAAAAGACAAAAGCGAAATGTTAACGCAATCTGCAGTATCTCCCTTGAAGGCGGTGGTGCCTGACGCTTTTGACGACTGCCAGTAGGCGGCGCAAAGGCGCAGGGATGAAACCAAGCGGTTTGAGACAAAGGAAGTGGTCAGGCAGTCTCACTATTGCCTTATATGGCAATAAGTTCGAGCAGCTCAATGCCGCCGATTCAGCGCGTGGAACCAGACCAACGGACGCGACCACTCCCAGTTTCAAAGGCCGAGATAAGCGCTTTACCAGACAAACAGTATTTAGATCCTGATGCCTGCAAAATTACCCTTTATCAAGAGGATGTGCAGCGCAGGCGTTTTAGCGGTGACACGAGTGCTGCAATCCTATTTAGTGACTGGACGACAAGCCTAGAAAATTCCATTACAGCTTGACAGTTTGAAAAAGAAACTCAAATCAAGGTTTTAAACGTTTAAGTTAAACCTTTCTCTCCAACGGATCAAACGGCTCAGATGGAAGAAATGCCGGTTTTAGTAGCCACACCCACCATTCAAACGGCGAACAACGAGGACAACACTAAATCTACATTTAATTGCAATATTTTAGCGTTTAAAATCAACTGAAGCACTTTATATCCAAATTAATAGATTAAGCCTCTCTGGTTACAGAAAAACAGCTTTACGTTAAATTCGTCCAACCAAGAAAGCCATCGTTTGATACCACAGAAAACAAAATGTTACTTAAAGTTAGCCTTGAAAGTTACAACTATAAAACCTACAGTAAAGTTACGTTGTTTATTCCAATTGCATTAAAAAATTAAAACTCGAGTCGCATACCAATACGTTATATACTCTGCGTAACTTCAGAAATAATAAATTAACCTTTAACAAGCGTCGTTAAAACATACTAATATAATACTTCACAGCACTTATTGTTGATATAAAGCCAGTCTCACCTGTGTATTAGTAGGTTATTGTGAACAAGGGGTGTGAAGATCTTCTCAGCGTGCACTGAAAACTCACAATACTAATGCGAGGTGGGTCACCATTTTATACCCGGCGCTGCGGCCGGCTCCTTCCATATAAGGTAAACTTTCGGCATCGAGCGATCTGATTGGCCAGCCGTCGTCCACTTGGCGAGTTTCAAGCTAGTTGCTTGAAATTCAAGTTCTGAATTGAAATAATGTATGGCAAGGCTAATCAATCAAGCAAATATACTTGAAAAAGAAACACGAGATAAGTTAGTTAATTCCGCATAGCCATATATATATATATATATGTTTTTAGTTTGACATGGGACGCAGTGACATAATGTTGCTATTCAGTGTAGAGAGGTGGTCTGCTTAGGTTGTGGCTTTTTACTTTGAAATATATATATACATATTATATACATAACGACAGAATAGATCGCTTACTAGTTCACTTTAACGTTACCTCTAGCAATGGATCAAATACATTTATATAAGCCTTTAATCAGGTTGCAGAAACAACAGACAAAACACTGCAGCTTACTGCGACATGCTGCTTTTGTTTAAATACAAATGTAAGAAATCATTGTACGTGATTTGTATTTTAATGTTTGTCATTGCACAATAAATGACCAGTAGCTAGTAGCCTTTACGGGAGTCGTCATTATTGGTAAAACAGAGGAGAGTTATGTGATCATGTAGACTGAGCTGCTTACTTTCCAGTTTTTTTCATTACACTGTCCAGTTCAAAGCGATTTATTCAGCATTAGTTCATAAAAGGGCATTTATTGTCCGCCTATGAAAGTAACTCGTTTTATTAGGTCAGTTTCTATAAGACGGACCGCGTGGGCGTGGCTGCCATTTAAACTACAGAAATTTCTCACGACCATTGTAAATTCAACTGTAAATCAGTAGTAAACGTAGGCTATTAATCTGTCATCTGTCGCACTGCTCCACGTAATAACAGGTCGCTTTTGTTCACAATGCTTTGGATCAGTTTGCCGTTTGCAAGGATGTGAATGCAAAAGCTTGCAGACTGCAGACGCCTCATTTAGAAATGAATGAAATGTTGATGATGTCTTATTCAGACCTATGTATGTGTCACTTATACAACGTGGCTCGGAAGTCTATGAAATCCACTTATTTTGAAATATTTTAGCTTATCGGGTTGTCTGCAAAGCAGGGGATACAAAACAATGGCATGCTGCTCTGCTGCTCGCCTGAACCGGACACTTCCTGTCAACCCGGCTTTTGCGTAATACGTCACAACCGATTACGTTTCACGCTACTGCATTAGAGCATGCATTAGAAAAATCTGAGACTGGGAGTGTTCACATGTTAAATGCATTGCTACTGTGCATAATGTATATATATTTACATATTCATATTTTAGGTAGCAGTATCTAAAGTGTTTTAAAAATGTTAAATGCGGCCCAAATTTCCCTGTAAACTAGTTAACATTCCGCATTTAAAGTAAAACTGTGATAAATTCTGTTAGACTGAAAAAAAAAATGCCATTTTTTCATGTACTTCTTCATGTACTACTTAACCTCATGTTCATTTATTATGATGTTACAGTTGAAATATATTAATCCTTTATGAGTTTATAGGCTATATTTTGTTGCATAGGTGAAAATCCCTGTTATATGTGTGCTGCCTTCAGCATAGACAATCAGACACGCGGCAACATGTCTTGACTAGAGTGCACTGCATATCTTGGCTTATCAGTGTGGAATTGTAAAGAAAGCAAAATTGGATTTTATGTTAATGAACTATTCAGGAGCCATTTATACCGAAGGAGCGGTGTGTCACTGCAGTAAAGCATTTGTCAACAGTCAGTGTGTGATTTATCTAGTGACGAAAGTGGCTTGTCATCAAGAGATGGCTGGAAAGATTCTTCTAACAGTAGTGACACTTACACATCCGCCCAACCCAACCAAACATGTGCCTAGGCATGCAACTGTATTAATATTGAGTTTTGACTATCTACTGTATGTGCCGGTTCCCACAGTGAACTCAACAGCGTAATCTTAATATTATACCTATAGCTAAATGAGCAATAAAGAATAGATAAGCTTAGTCACATAGGTGAATGAGTCATTGTTACAGTCTATTGCTACATCGCTTTGTGCTTCACATTCCTAATATATGGAATAGGTACATCATTCAGTCTCTATGGGGTGTGTGAGTATCAGCTTGATGTTGAGGGTGTAAGAGGTGTAACATAAATGCATGTTTTATCTGTTTTGAAATCCGCATTGTTTCTCTCATCAGCAGAATACTGTAGCCCTTATAAGGATGTTTCAAACAGAAAGAGGAAGAGGAAGAGAGAGAGACGACTTAAAGTCTCACACCCCCAGCACATTGTGACAATTCTGAGAGGAAGTCGCAGGGGCCTATATCAGAAAGGAAATATAAAGTAAGCCAAACTTAATTTAGCCTACTATTGGAAATAAGTGAAGCATAGAAACTGTGTGGTAAGCTTGTGAAGGGTGATTGTTCATTCATTTATTAGTTTAAGCAGCTGTTTTGACATATGGCCATGTTTATTGTGATTGAGTGTATACAACACACACACACACACATACAGCAACCAGAAATTAAATCTTTTCTTCCATAGCCATAAACAGAGTTCAAACACGTCACATTGCTCAATATAAAGGAAATGAAATAACCTTTGTGTTGTGCATTGTTTACAGAGGCACGATGTTCAGGGCCCCTTTAAGAGATTTTCAGCCAATCTCCTTATAAGGCAATCTCTGGATGAGTCACATGGTATGGTACTTTGGAACACCAAGGCGAAGTCACATGACTCCTTAAAGCGGAAATTAGAACTTAGAGTGATGGGGACTCTCTGCTTCTCTTCTCCTGTCGTTGCATTTATTCAGAAAGATTATTTTTCTTTTTAAAGCATTATTATGCCTCCTTACTGTTTTTAACATAGGAGAATGGAAATGCACAATATGATTAAATACAAAACACTATAAATGGCTTACTGACTTTCTCCACCCAATCAGACCTAAAGTACCCTATATGGAAACACAGGTAACACACACACTCACGCAATGGTGTGATGGGATGGACTGGTGGATGCTGCACTCTTTGAGCAACGGGGACAGGTAGACTCCTAATATGGAAATATAACCAAAATGACAAAGGCTGACAGAAAGGATCTAAGCATGATTGGCTGCGCAAGTAAACTACAGAACATATGGTGTGATGTAACCCAAATGTTTGTTTTCCACAGGTACAAACCTTTCCCAGGTGTTTTCCGTGTATGGCAATGGGTCAGTCCTGCTTAATCCTTCTCAAAGCAGTTCAGAGTTCAGTGCTTTGCATTTAGTTGAGATACGTGGTACAAGCCAACTTTATGTTACCTAATTAGGCTACTACTGGAGAGTGTAACAAAGTAGCAAGGAAGTCTCATATGAAACTCTCATAAAAATGTATACTCCAAACAAGGAAAAGAGGGTGGCCGTTCAGTCATTTCAGGAATGTTTATGTGTTAGAACACGCACAAAGAAATGCACATTGGAGAAAAAAAAGATTTAGTTTCTCTTTTCACATGATTGCAAATATGAATGCAAAAGATTCTACATATGAGCACTTACAAATATGCTATGTATAACTTTTTTAGCAGAGCATTTTCTTAATATACTAATTACAAATGGTTAATTATTTTAATTATTAAATATTGTAATTCATATTTAAAGTATATTTAACATAAAAATGCTTTTCCAAAGTTTGAGGTGATTAAAATATATGCATTGTTTTATTCAGCAAGAACATTAAACTGGTGAAATGTGACAGTAAGAACATTAACAAAACATTAATCATTGTTTACACAAGAATATTAAGCAGCAGCTATAATAATTTTAAATGATTAAATTATAATAATATTTCAGTTTTTTCTTTCTTTTTATATATAAATGCATATTTTTACCTACAATCTCACCAAACTAAACCCTATAAATTCATAATCAATTTATAATCATATTTTCCACAGGGACAAACTGCAAGAAGAGTTTCAACAACTACAAATTCAGCATGGAGAGCTGTTGAGTCTGAGCACCACTCATAGATCATGATTTGATGCAAAGATATGCAATACTTTCATGACAGATGGGTTCGGTTTCAAGTGTTCAAGATGCCTTGGCTTTTTGGAATACTTGCCTTATCATGTGCACAAATCCCTAACAGACAACAGAATGAAGCAGTCCAGATGCCATATTTTGGGCTTTCAATCTTTCAGGTCTTTTGACAAAGAGGGAGAGGCAACATATGTTATGTGAGCTAATAAAAATGATCTGATAATAGCAGTCTTAACCTTAAAGTGAAAAATATGAGGAAATATGCCATGTGCATTAACAATATTTCAACTGATATCTTCTGCTGCTTGCTTTTGCGTTAATTGGTGGGTTATTAAAACTAGTTTGCAGCACTATATTTATAGGATGTTATTTTCACTTAATGGTTTCATTAGTTGGGTTTGACAGATGAACCTCATTAAATCCAGAGATTTGCACATGGTGCATCATTTACGCTACTTCATTAACACACAGTGATTATGGGTGTATCTCCGTCAATGCTGATTTTCAACTGACAGCCTGGAAGCAGGTTGACAATATGTAGCTCTGGGCCACACAGGGGTTTAGCTCATTAAGACCGTAAATGAAGCTTGATTAATCCCTTGTGTATGAATCGTAGCTAAACATATATAGTGCTATTTATCAGTGTATTAAATTTCACATTTCATGTCGATTTTATTTGAAACTTGAATTTTAACTCTGCAATCTGGAAATATAACTCATTTCTGCAGAAATGAAAAGGAGAACATATGAGTAGAGAGATTTAATTTCCATAAAGCAGTCAGCAGAGCATAAAGGACTCAATCAATATCCTGTCCTTTACAAGGGGAAGAGGAAAGATGCTGTTTGGCCTGAAAATAACCTGAGCAAGTTCCTGCTTCCTTCATCGTTTCCTTATTCCTGCTGAGCAGACGATATGTTTGGGGAACATCTACATGCATTATTTTACGGTATAAATGTTCTCAAGCAGGCGCGAAATACAGTTAAATCCATGATATATAGTATTAAAAGTAACTGCTGAGATTTAGGTATACCTATTTTACTTTGTGTTTTTGTATATTCTTATTGTAATAAAAGAACTGCTTGAATGACACCGGTGAGGGTAAGTAATTAAAAAAAAATTAAATACACTGAAAAAAATGGAAATTGCTGATTTGTTATATTATTTGTGATCCTGTCTACACAGCAACAATTCTCTAAACGGACCAGTATATATTAAATTATGTTTCAGATGAATGTGAAGCAATCAACAATCAAACATTATTATTCTGCTTTTTCAGTTGATGCTTAAAACTAGACAGGGGATGTGTCGTATTCAGCACACTTTGAATGGGAGTTGATTGTGCCTAAATTAGCAAATTCACTAATTGAGACAACTTATTCCGGCGTTAGAACCGAGGAGCGTCTCGCTGCGGACTACAACATCCAGGGTGCGTGGATGGATACAGATCAAACCACTCCCTCCTTAATATATCTAAATCTACCCCTAAACCCACCCATCTCAACCCCTAAAACCAATGCATTTCAAACCTGTCCTACAAGCACCCCTGCCCTGCACATTTTGTATGTCCCCCTTGTCAGACACATCCAATTCAAGTCTTGCAGTCTCTACTAACGAGCTGATGAGTTGAATCAGGTGTGTCTGATAAGGGAGACTTGTACAGGGCAGGGGTGCTTGTAGGACAGGTTTGAAAACCACTGCCCAAAACCTACCATACTCCACCTCCTAGATGTGGATTCAACACCGCCCCCTGGATGTTGTGGTATGCAGCGAGTCTTTCTTCTCAGAACCTGCACTAAGCACATGATGAGCGCCCTCTTCTGGCCTTCATCCCGCAACAACCTTAGCTTAGCTTTCCCACAAGGATTCTCATACTGACCGTGCTCAAGCCCTCAGTGGAAAGCTACAGGTTGATAGCTTGCAGAAGGTCTCTTCAGTATCCCTTTCACCCCCATTTATAGTTTTATAGACCACATATAAGTATTGGTATAATTAATGCTGTCATAAATATTGCTTATCTTATATGGTGTGGTCCTTTGTCCACTTATTTGGTCAAAGGCACATACATTGTGTTTTGTGGATTTCACTCATCCACATTGTAAAAACAAGACAGCTAGTCGATAAAAGCTGGAAAAATTTGTTATTTCACCTGACTCTTAATACACTTATGAACACGTTTTAATAATGCACTTAATGTTAAATCATTCTTTTTATCAATCAATCAATCACTTTTATTTATAGCGCTTTTTACAATACAGATTGTAGCAAAGCACTGAACATTATCAAATAGAAGAATAGAGAGAGTATAACTACACTCCAACTGATTACTTTTTGATTACTTTTCTACATTTAATTCCAAATAAATGTATAATTTTTTTCAATTTTTTTTTTTCAAATTTAATTATTTTAAAACATTCAAAGCAGGCAGGGTTAACCTTACAGTAGCCCTGTATCACTTGAAATATGATTGCAATTAATTTTAAAGCCCAGCCACCACAAAATAAGACTTTAACACCTCTTTTTACTTTAAGATTGTTAAATACAGGTTAAATTTAATTTCTATATCTGTTGCTCTGGCATCTAACAATGCCTTGGGGGAAAAATCTGTTAATTTACAAATTAAAGTGTGCTTACGCTTTGATTTGTAAATTCAATGTTTTTTTTTTTTTTCTCTTTTTTTCCCCAAGGCACTGTTAGATGCAATGGAAATAAACAGTTATTGAATGAACACGTCTTATGCTGTGTCCTACACTCCCGAAACTGTCAGTGCCAATTTAGAGTAATTATGTAACAGTTTACTGTTCATTTTGTAATTTAATAACGTAATTTTGTTGTCTGTAACTTACTCCACAATACTGTTCAGTTACATATAAACAGGCTGCTTAATTGTTCAAAAACATGTATTTAATATAAATCGAAGATATTTCAATTCTAATGCACATTGCAGGTGTCCTAAGATATTACACTGTTCACACTTTAATAACACAAAACTGTACTTCTTTTCATGAGGGAAGGTACTTTAATTTAGGATATCGCCCTACTCTTCCCATAGCAACAGCAGCGGGATGACGTGGGAAGGTTTAAACTCATTGCATTTTATTAGTGTAGAAATAAAGTGTTGCAAACAGCTGTCAAGCTCAATGATGCTTCTGAGCGTGAAATAAAAGAGCAAGACGCCTAAAAAGTTTACATACAACCAACCTACATATGAGCATCTCTCTCTCTCTCTCTCTCTCTCCCACATTATCCTCTCTCTCTCTTTCTCCCTCTCTCTCACCCACCATCACACTCGTCACACCCGCTCCTCGGAACCGCTGCTCACCGATTCTCACCGAACTGTAACAACCAAACAGCTCCAGCATGTCTTCGGAAGGATTAGGCGAGACTTTGGTAATTCGGTTCGGGCTGATAAACGCCAACAACAAATATCTGACAGCGGAGACGTTCGGTTTTAAAATCAACGCCTCGGCAAGCTCCATGAAGAAAAAGCAGGTGTGGACCCTGGAACAGTCCGGTGACCACGGAGACTCCAACGCCGTGTTCATCAAAAGCCATCTGGGTCGTTACCTTGCCACCGACAAGGACGGCAACGTGACGGCGGACAGCGAGCAGCCCGGCCCGGACTGTCGGTTCCTCGTGATCGCCCACGACGACGGTCGGTGGTCCCTGCAGTCCGAGCCCCACTCGCGCTACCTGGGCGGGACCGAGGACCGGATTGCGTGCTTTGCGCAAAGCATCTCGCCCGCGGAGAAATGGAACGTTCACCTGGCCGTCCATCCTCAGGTGAACGTGTACAGCATCGCGCGCAAGCGGTACGCGCATCTGTCCGAGAGGAACGAGCTCTCCGTGGACCGCGATGTCCCGTGGGGCGTGGACTCGTTGCTCACACTCGTCTACCTGGATCACCGGTATCACCTGCAGACCGCCGATAACCGCTTCCTTACGTGCAGCGGTGCCCTCACGTCCAAACCGGGCACTGGCACCGGGTTCACGCTGGAATTTCGCGCGGGGAAGGTGGCTTTCCGAGACGCGACGGGCAAATACATCGCGCCCACGGGCCCCACTGGGACCATGAAGTCTGGCAAGAGCGCACGCGTCGGCAAAGATGAGCTATTTGTCCTCGAGCAAAGTCACGGGCAAGTGGTGCTTACCGCCAGCAACGAGAGAAACATCTCCATGCGCCAGGGTGAGATATATGACTGCAGCATGCTGGTTCATAAATAATGCTTTTAAAAACTGTTATGCACCACATCTGAGCGAATATAGTGGGCGTTTAAGTACAATGGGCAACTTTTGGTTTTGGGAAATCATCTAGAGTACATGTGTCTGCACATTTTCTAGCCTGCTCAATGTGAAACCCTGCATGCACAGGGCTCAACTTCAGCCTCCACTGTAAAAAATGGTCATCTGCAGTAGTTTTTGCCTGCAAACTGCCCGATTCAAGCCATGGAAATTGCGTTTATCGGTATACATTTATATAATTAGGATTTAGCTAAATGATTTGACCTAAAACCAGTTCTTTTGGATGTAACCATTTTTAGGTTAACGTTTTCAGTGTTTGTAAAATGACTGTCCTGGCCATCTTGACAAACTGTACACTGTTATCAGTTTGTTTGTGTGTGCATGCAGAAAAGCATTATTAAAAGAGGTTTTTAATTGTTATTATTATTTTTAATAATGTTATCTAATAGAAATCAGATGTAAAAAAATATTTAATATATCAGTTTAAGGTATTTCAAAATAAAAGTATTAATGTATTTAAAAAAAAAACTTTATATCAAACATTTGAGTGTTAGTGTATATTGCTACAAAATATATCTATTTTGAATTAATGCGGTTCTAATATTAATCAGCAGAATTGTTTTAATGTTCATAATAAATCAGCATATTAGCATGATTTCTGAAGACTGGAATAATGGCTGATGAAAATTCAGTTTTGACACCTCTGGAATAAACTATATTTCAAAACGTATTCAAACAGAAATCCATTATTTTAAATAGTAATAATATATCACAGTATTACTGCTCACTTTTTATTAAATAAATGCAGCCAGAGTTGTCAGAGAAGGTTGTTTAAGGGACAAAGTAAATAAAGAGCTCCTGAATGTAAGAGAAGCACATTTCACTCTTGTGGTACAGACATGTTCACAATATCTATTGATTATCTTCACTCTGTGAGTCTGTTGGCTGAAAACACACTCTGACTGAATTACTGTTTTTTAGGGGTCGATTTATCAGCCAATCAGGATGAGGAGTCCGATCAGGAGGTGTTTCAGATGGAGATGGACAAGGAGACAAAGCGTTGTGCCTTCCGATCCTGCAATGGGAAGTATTGGAGTCTCACCCCAAGTGGAGCGATCCAGTGCTCTGCCTCCACTAAGTAAGAACAACTAACTATACTTAACTAAGTTATGTAAATGTCATATAGACCCAGTAAGCACAGAGTAGAAAAACAGTTGAACCAGTTTGAAAGATATTTGTGTAGTGAACCATATGGCAAGAAGAATTAATAAAGGCGATAGGGAATACAAATATAGCAGCTTGCCTTGAGTAGATGTTTGTTTGCATGGTCATCTGTTTACTCAAGTTGTTAGACAGTATATGGATATGAAGACCGCACGTATAGTACGCAAGCTCAACATTTCATGTTGATTTTTAAGAAACTGACTGTTTATCCCAGATCCCCCAGTTGTTTCTTTGACCTTGAGTGGAAAGGGTCAAAAGTCGCTCTGAAGGCCAGTAATGGTAAATACCTGGCAGCCAAAAAGAACGGCCAGCTGGCGGCTGCTGTGGACTCTGCAGGTTTGTGTCTGAAAGGCTAATTACAATTTTGGTCATGCGTGTGTAAATTAATGCACCACAGCTATCTTTCACATGGACAGTATGTGGTAGCCGGTGTTGTTGTGTTTCACAGGTGAGCAGGAGGAGTTTGTGTTGAAGCTCATCAACAGGCCGTTGATAGTGCTGCGTGGGGAACACGGCTTTATTGGTTGCCGCAAACAAGGAACTGGAACACTTGATTCCAACCGCTCGTCCTATGACGTCTTCCAGTTAGAGTACAACAACAACGCTTACAGCCTCAAAGGTGAGTGACAGTGCTACTACTGTTCAAAATTAGTAAAGGCCCTATGACATTTGTTTAAAATGTTTTCTGTTTTTTATCAGAGGCATTCAATTTTAACTGAATGGAAAAGGAAAGCAAACATGATCGATCTTAGAATTGTATAATATATCTTGTCTAAGTTTTTTTTTTCTTAAATACGTTTTTCAGGTCGATGTTCATATATATATATATATATATATACAGGTGCTGGTCATATAATTAGAATATCTTCAAAAAGTTGTTTTATTTCACTAATTCAAGAAGTGAAACTTGTATCATGTATACATTCATTCCACACAGACTGATATATTTAATGTGTTTATTGCTTTTAATTTTGATGATTACAACTGACAACTAATGAAAACCCCAAACTCAGTATCTCAGAAAATTAGAATATTGTGAAAAGGTTCAGTATTGAACACACCTGGTGCCACACTAATCAGCTTATTAACTCAAAACACCTGCAAAGGCCTTTAAATGGACTCTCAGTCTAGTTCTGTAGGCTACACAATCATGGTGAAGACTGCTGATTTGACAGTTGTCCAAAAGACGACCACTGACACCTTGCACCAGGCAGGCAAGACACAAACGTTCATTGCAAAAGAGGCTGGCTGTTCACAGAGATCTGTGTCCAAGAGACACAAAGAGTGGACTGCAGCTGGAGCCATTGCTTCAAGAACCACCTCACACAAACGTATGCAAGACATGGGAAGAGAGGAGAGGCACAGAATCCACGTTGCTTGAGGTCCAGTGTAAAGTTTCCACTGTCAGTGATGGTTTGGGGTGCCATGTAATCTGCTGGTGTTGGTCTATTGTGAGGTCATAGGTCAATGCAGCTTTATACCAGGACACTTTTGAGCACTTCATGCCTCCTGTTGCCGACCAACTTTATAGAGATGCAGATTTCATTTTCCAACAGGACTTAGCACCTGCACACAGTGCCAAAGCTACCAGTACCTGGTTTAAGGACCATGGTATCCCTGTTCTTAATTTGCCTGCAAACTCGTATGACCTTAACCCCATAGAAAATCTATGGTATTGAGGGCTGTACATGCTCATACTTTTCATGTTCATACTTTTCAGTTGGCTATGATTTCTAAAAATCCTTTCTTTGTATTGGTCTTAAGTAATATTCTAATTTTCTGAGATACTGAATATGCGTTTTCATTAGTTTGTCTCTTTAGAAATTCTGTGTTGTCTGTTACGTAACTTTTCTCTAATTTCTCTGGTCAGACTCAGTGGGGAAGTATTGGACGGTGGAGGCAGACGGCTCTGTGATCAGCAGTAGTGACACACCTGCCTATTTCACATTTGAGTTCTGTGATTATAATAAAGTGGCCATTAAGACAAAGGAGGGCAAATATCTTAAGGGAGACCATGCTGGGGTGCTCAAAGCCAGCGGTCAGGGCATTGCTGATGCAACATTGTGGGAATACTGAGAAACATTCAGCAATTTACACACACAAACAAACGTGTGTGTTCTCTCAACTTATACTTAAACACAACACATTCTCTACAGCATAAGCACATGATAACAATAGAGTCCATATCACACAACATACAAAATATATCGGCATAATCTAATGGATCAAAGCACAAAAACACATTTGAATGTATAAGTATGCACAAATTATCACAATGCACAAATTAGCTTAAACTTTGAAACTCATTAAATTATAGTTCAGCCAAAAATATGAATTCTAACGTTGTTTACTCATCCTCATCTTATTGAAACCTGTATCACTTAATTTTTTTCTGTGCGGCAAGACAATATTTTGAAGAACCCCCCCCAAAAAGTCCTCTTGAGATTTTCATTGTATAAACAACAACAACAACAAAAAGTAAACAGAAGCCAAATCTGTTTGGCTATCTGTGTTCTTCAAAATATCTTCTTTTGTGTTCAGCAGAAGAAAGAAATGGATACAAGTTTGGAGCAACATAAGGGAGAATACATAATGA
Source organism: Enteromius trimaculatus (assembly GCA_032361065.1). Classification (NCBI taxonomy): domain Eukaryota; kingdom Metazoa; phylum Chordata; class Actinopteri; order Cypriniformes; family Cyprinidae; genus Enteromius; species Enteromius trimaculatus. The sequence goes on along the minus strand of JAUMHP010000040.1, from coordinate 13,483,845 downwards.
CAAAATTTACATTTTGGGTGAACTGTCCCTTTAAGAAAAGCAGAAGTTGATGGTGTACTGATAAAAAAATATTTTTAAAAATCTCGATAATTGACGCAGAATCTGATGTTGAAAGTTGATGTTCTTTGCTCAAACTCAAGATAGCAGTAACACTTCACAATAAGCTTTCATTGAACATATAACATGAACTATAACACTTCTGCGGTATTTATTAATCTCAGTTAATGTTAATTTTAACATTTACTATACATTTTTAAAATCAGAAGTTGTACGTATTAACATTAGTTAATACACAGTGAACTAACAAACGAACAGTAACGATTTTTTTTTAAAGCTAACATTAACTAGGATTGATAAATGTTAAATAAACACATTCATTAATAAATGTGATCTTATGTAAAGTGTTACCAACTGATCCTGTTATGAAATCACATTGAGCAATTTAACGCACCTCATGTAGGCTCATTCAAGTCACTGTCTCTGCCTCTCAAATCCTTTCCTGGCCTTATTTCGCTCCTTATAATATCCGTTTCTAGAAAATTTAGAATCTAAATGTGCTATTACGCAATGGTCAATAATTTGCTTATGCGAAATGGGCATACAGCAGTGTCTCATAAGCTGAGCCTTTGGCCATGGGGTTTGTTCCTGCTCCCAAAAACATTTTTAGAGTGAACTGGCTTCTGTAATGAGGCCAGGTTTTAAATAGCTGCACCGAGTCTCAGAAAAACTGGAGAAATACATGTGTTCACATCAGAGACATTCAGATATCATTGTGCACACACACACAGAGAAAAGAAGCATATCATTTGTTTGTCAAATTGTTACTTGTGGTGTTTGTGGCCATTTTGGGTAGCATGAGGTGTATTCAGCATTATTCTGACTACTGGAACAACAGTGTTTTTTATGTAACCCTAGCTTATTGTTAATAACATGTTGATTTGCACTTTTTCGGCTAAAGCTTTTTCATGTGAATGTGTTGAAAGAAAAAGACAAAGTGTTTGTGCCTTCCTTAGTAGGATAAGATCTCCCACTAAGGTGTGAAAATGCAGTTTTTTTTTAACTTCCTTTTTAATTTATTCTCATTATGTGCCATTTGCAACTGGACATGACAATGAAATAAACAGAAAATGTCAAAGTAAATTCCTAAAGTGTGCTTTCAGTTCTTCTAAGACAATTAGGTTCATCTCACATAGTAACCTAAATTAAACAATGATAAAATGTTAAACTAGAATTTTACATTTTCTAAAGCAAATGTGAGTAGATTGTGTTTCTTCGTTCTCTTCTTTGTCTATCTCTATCATGTGTGCCTCTGTTCCTTAATATTTTCCTCTGAATTCTGTCGACCTTGGAGGCTTTCCAAGATTTTTTGCGCTGACAGTGTGGCTCTGAATGAAACTCAAGAAGACTGCACTACACACACAGACACTCTCTCTCACACACACAACACACAAAACGATTTACTAATATCTAACAGATGTGAATATATGCTATGTGGCAACAAAGAAATGTCTGCAGCTGCTTTCTGTGGGTTTTAGAGACTACAGCAACAACTGGAGGACAAATTATTTGATGGAGACATTCCACTTCAAATCGTGTTATAGATATAGAGAGATGAGAATTTATTTTTCACAAAATGGAAATGTAAACAAACGCCAAGAAATGGCTTATGATGGTCTGTGTGAGATGTATGTATGTATGTATAGCTAAAAGACAGAATGACGAATTTTAGTTAATAGATGTTAGTTAATGTCAATAGATAATAATCAAACTTCCATTTCAAAAAATACAGTAGTGTGTGTGTGTGTGTGTGTGTGTGTGTGTAATTAATATGAGGGCAGCGGAAGACGTGGAGGAACAGACAGCAGATCCTGATTCAGAACGCTGCTGCCACCTAGCGGTTACATTACTTCTGTTCTCTGTAAGGAAAACATCTTAACATGAAATCACTACTAAGCTACACATTTGCAGTTTATTGATGTGACAAATATAGATCAAAATATATCCAAAAAGTTCATATATATATATATATATATATATGAACTTTTTGGATAAATAGAGCAAATTCTATTACCTTATTCCCTGGTTTCACAGACAGGGCTTAATAGTCACTAAAATGTAAATCTTAGCTGTTTCAACTGAAAGAAACTTGCACTGATCTTAAAACATGTCAGTGCCTTTGGTTTGTCTAAAGATGCATGCCTTCCATGTGCACAAAGAATTGAGAAGTTAAATTTCGTTTATCTATATTTACAATGTCATAAAAGTTAGATCTCAGTAACTATAAAGCTTGTTTGATAGTCCAATTACACAATTAAACAGCGATTATGCATAAGAAACATTTAGTCACTATACCTTTCGTGAATCAGTTAATCTAATATTTTACAAAATTTAGCAGAAAAGCATTTGAAAAGATATGTTGCACAACTTTACAGAGCATTTCATATTTCCAAACATGTGTCAAACCCAGAAAACCTAGATTAATAAGTACATTTAAATATAATAATTTACATAGACAAATGTGAATGAAACATACAGAAATGGACATGGTGTAACAATAATAATTTTATGAAATTAGATGGTGCGTATGAGTGAATCAGTTATGAAGAACATGTGCATTACTTCCAGCGGTTGATCCTGCGCAACTGTATGTATGCAAACGTCATGCACACCAGTACAATGCCCAGAAGAGCCACCTGGTTCTGCCAGAAGCCCCACACACTGTAGTCGATCCCCTGAGACTGCAGATATAGCTCTCCTGTTAGTCTGACCATGAGAAACAAACCAAATACTAGTAAGTCAAAAATGTAATTTATAAATGACTCAAAGGATAGGGGTCTGCATAAAGAATCATGTCTGTATTAATCAATTTAATGCATGCATGCTGAATAAAAGTATTCATTGCTTTAAAGAAAAAAACTAATTTGACCCAAGGCTTGTAAACAGTAGTGTCATGATCCAAGAGGAGAAGTTATAAAACTTAGTGTACTTAACTTAACAGTCATTGCACTTACGTCGTATTGCCACTGTAGAAGACCTGCCCTTTCATTTCATTTATAGTCACAGCCTGCAAAAGATGAACACTCATTTACAGTATGATCTGCGATTCTTATATAATCTGATACATGAGATGCATGTGATACACTTTTTTCATTCAATAACTTTTGCATTGGAATACACACACACACACACACACACACACATACTCCTCCTTACATCTAGTCCATATCTGAAGATACTGGCCCACTTGAGCCAGGACAGCCAGCTGAGCATGGAGTTGAGGTTCACCAGGAACCCTCCAAACACCTGCAACAAATAGACAGAGAGAAAGAGCGAATAACAGAGAATGGCAGAGAACAAGAACTGGTAACGTAAGTGTGCATGTTTGAATTCTGACCATCATGAAGACGAAAGGCAAGGCAATAAGAACGTTGGCAATGGCGAATGTGCTCACGCTGGCACTGACCAGGAAGGCCAAGCTGACTCCTGCCAGACTGACCATGGACAAGGTCAATGCAAAGCACAGGAAGGCCGTGAATGCTGGATTCAACCCTGTTCACAAAAATATATTTGGTACAGAATAAATGCTACTGATAGTTTTAATGATGTGCCACATGTTTAGCTAATATTGTATTAAGTGTGCTAACCCATCATATAGTAACAAATGCTGGAGAAGATGAAAATCGGCACAATGCGATTTGGTAACAGATCCACAAACACCTTGGACAGGAAATACACAGATGTACGATAATATCCCCCAGAGTTCTCATGCCTAAAACACAGGCATAGAAAACAGACTTTTGTAAAAGAAAAAATGAACGAAAGGATGTTAAATTTCATACATACTGTACAGTATCTGGACACATAATCTGCCATGTTGTTACTGTTAACCAAATCTAAAGCTTAAACTATTATAAATAGTTGTTAGTTGAAATATATCAAAAATGAAATAAAACAATAAATAACATATATTTGAAATTAAATTATAATTATTAATTTTAATTATTTATTTAGAAATGCTGTCTGAATTAGCAACAGTATTACTACTGAAATAAAAATAAATTAAAGCTTAATGTTAAAAACCAATACAAATAAGCACATGAAGTTAGTAAAAACTAAAAAAAAGATAAATGCTAAAAACTCAAAATATGCTTAAATGCTATAATATGAAATAAATAATACTAAAAAAAAAAAAACATAACTAAAGCTGCTTTTAAAACAATCTGCGTTGCATGAAGTGCAATAAAAACAAGTGTGACCTGTCATAATTGCTAATGTTATACTCACACAAAGATCGCTCTTTCATTAATGAAGAGGTCAACTGCTGATAGGTTGCCAAACACCATGTTGATAATGAGAAAGAAGAATGCTCCAATCCTGCATACACACACACACACACACACTTTAATGAAGAATGGATGCACTGATGGATGGATGGATACATGGATTTATCAGCACCTGTTCTGCAAGGCTTCAGGAAGAGTTAAAGGCATCTGGTAGTAGATGAGTCCAATCAGCAGAGCACAGAGAATGTTCATTGCCATCTGAGCATAAGAGGTCTGAGGATTCCTGACAACGTTAAGCATTGTCCTCCAGCATACCACCTTCAACTGCACACAAACACACATACATGTCAGCATACACACATAAAAACAGAATCTGAAATATCTGTATCTGAAATACAAGGTTTATGGCTCACTGTTCATTTCACCCATAACTGACCCGATAACAGCTAAAGTTGAACGGCAGGTCAAGATAATGTACTGGTTAATCATTTACTGAACACACAAGCAAACATATAGCTTTTTTTAATGAAACAAACCTGGTAGGAAAATGAAGTGGCATAGGCTGCTGCCTTGCTGTCAGCTTCAGATGAGGGATGCGATGGTCCAGTGATACATTTGAGCTCCTCTTTGACAGCAGCGCAGTAGTGAGACTCCCTGTAAAGCTCAGCCAGTGGCTTCTCTGAGCAACAGAGAGAAACTTTTCATCCACTGCACCATGCAACTGAACAATGTCACAAAACATTTATTGCTTCGTGCAAGTCGATGCCTTAGTTTCATTTATATGTGTTCATATTCGCATGCTCGTGTATGTGCATCACCTGTTGAAACTGAAGAAGAGGCCTCCCCATTTGTTATGTCCAGAAAGAAATCTGCAGGATTGTTGAAAGCCTCACACGTATAACCTAATCACCAGAGGAGAAAACAATTATGAACTCTGAACTATGAATTTATTTGATAATGTCAATAAATAATACACATGAATATTATTTTTCTAACATATAGCAAGAAAATATAGTGAAGATACTAGCCACTGACTGAAATATGTTAATGTTGTTTAGCGTGGTAAATAATAGAACTTTTCTCTTTGTGAATGAATAAATAAATAAATACTATATATGCTGTACTGCTATATTTGTATATCACAGTGTTTATATGAAACTCCAAGGGAGTTCATGAGATCTCCATGAGATCAATCAGTCAATCAATCAGTTTTACTTTCGTTCACATTCATATCTCCAGCATATTCAGTCTATTTATATATTTTACCCAGACTCTGGAAGTAATCCATGGCTTTGCCGGCAGGGCCAGCAAAAACAGTTTCTCCCTTATGGAGCAGTGTCAGGTGATCAAAGAGCCTGAAGATTGAGTAACGTGGCTGGTGGATAGAGAAAATTATAGTTCTACCACCCCGTGACAAGCTGAATGACCAGAAGAGATAAAGAGGACAGTGGAAGTGATAAGATAAAATGACGTGAACATTACGATTTCAAATGGTTACCAAACAAGCAGGCAATGTAGGCACTGTATGAGCGACATAATAAGCTGGGTGACGGAGGGTTATTAAAATAGGTTCGTACCTGTGCAAGAGAGCAATGATGATGTTAGCTGTATTGGAGTCTAGGCCTGTGGTCGGCTCATCCAGGAACAGAAGAGTAGGAGACGTAATGAGCTCCATACCAATGCTACAGCGCTTTCTTTCTCCTCCTGATACACCTCTTATAAACTCTGTGCCTATCTGGAAGAAAGACATCCAACTTTCTGTTTACCAACTTTCAATTAGTGCTTTCAATCAAGAGGATTTTTTTGTCTTTTTGCACAAAATTAAAATTTGTAATTATAAATATAGTTTCACATTAAATCTCCATAATAATGTAGAAACTACATAATTTTTTGTTGTTGTTGTTTAATAGCATCTTTATATACTAAGGACTCGGACGTACCAATGTCTGAGGATACAATGAGTAAATATAGCCATTCAGCATTACAGTAAAACTTCTGCCATTACTTCTATTATTATTTCTGCCTCTATCAATATAATTACATAGTTATTTTGCACATTACATTTGGCAATATTTGGAGGAAGGGTAAAACATTAAAAGCCTTAATATTTTTATGTATTAAACAGCAAGTATTAATAACAAAAATTAACATTACTGTATTTTGACAGCCTTTAATGAAATGACATTTCATTTAAATAAATAATTTCATTTTCATATTTCATTTTTTAGATTGAAAGATTTTTTAATTGTTAATGAATACCTTGTCATAAAAATATATTTATGAAATATCTAGCTATTTTTCTGAACAGACATTTTAATATTTATTTTAATAATAAATATTTTAAAACAAAAGTTATTTCACAAAAATCATCAAAATGAATGAGTGTTTTTTTCAAGGCAATGTCTGTATAAATTGTTTCTTTTTAACCTAAATTAAAAGAGCTGGACCTAAAAAGCATCACTAGCATTTGTGTCTAACCTTGGTGTCTGCGCAGTCCTCTAATCCCAGCTCCTGGATGATGCTCTCCACTTTTTTTTCCTTATCAGCAGTGGAATACTGTTTCCTTGGCAACCGCAGATTTCCAGAGAATAAAAGATTCTCCCGCACAGTCAGAGTGCCCATCAGGATATCATCCTACAGACAGACAGACTCAGATCAAAGAAAATGTTGAGAATTAAATGGACGTGTTTGATTCTGGGCTAAGCAAAAGACTCTTGAACAGAAGACAAAATAGTCTTCCCTACACATGTGCCACACAATAGAGCAGAATACGCCTTTATCCACACGAGAAGACTTCCTACTGACTAAAAATCTACGTTCTCACCTGTACGACATAGGCAGACATGAGACGGAGGTCAGAGGTCACAACCTTATTGTCAACTAGAACCTGACCTGAACGCAAACCACGAGGATCCTTCCTCCCGGCTATCACATCTAACAGGCTTCCAGATAAACACAACAAAAATACAGGTTAGAAATTGGGTGTAGTTGCCGGCTCTCCGTCAGCTGTATCCTTTCTATGCTCTGTTGATTCTGTCAGCGTCTTACGATGTTTTTCCGCTTCCTGTTGCTCCCATGATTGCATTCAGGCCGGTTTTCATGATTCCACTAAAACAGGAAACAGCAAAACAGTGCCTTATCAAATAACATAAAAACGCTGGATATGGCAACATTTGAATCAAATCAATCAAACTAATATGCCAGAACAGTTATAATACGTTAGGTTTTATCAATGAAAGTAATTTGTTAAATCTGCAATAGCTCCTTAAATTACAGCTATTTGGTTTATACTTCATAGCAGCGTTTCTCAAATCTTACACAAAAACTACGGAGAATTAGAATTTCAGTTCTTCTTTTTTATTTCAATCTCGAAACATCTAACCTCTGGACAAACGTTAGGTCACAAAACATTTCCTTTCCAGATATAAAAACACTAAAACACACTGAAAGACCAATACCAAATGGATCTGGGATGCTTATCTTAAAGATAACAGTTATCTGTATCAAAATGATGCGAAATCAAATTTGACCGCACAGCAGTGCCTGACTATGGTCAGTGTGAGACGTCAATTCTAACACTCACACAAATAAAGGTACAAAAGCTGTCATTGGCGTGGTAACTTTTTTAAAAAGATACACTTTTCTACCTATAAGGTTCAAATATGAACATTTTTAAGTAGTAATATGTATCTTTAAGGTACCAAAATGGACCCTTTAGGTCCCTTTTGTAACTTTATTTCTGAGAGTGTATGGAGCATCTGCGCGAACTTTTTCTACAGCACATAAACAAACACAGACACTAACCTGACATTCTTTAGGATTTCTCGCTCAGGTCCTCTCTTGCAGAACAGTCCACGGCTTTCTCTTATGCAGTACTGAATATTCTGGTATGTCAGAGTTGGGCCCGGCACTTTCACACACACCTTTGTGCCGTTGCTTTCCCCAGAAGGCAACACTTTTAACTCACTTACATCCATTTAGCCGGAGTGCCTGAAGCAGAGAAGAAAAGAGAAAAAGTGACAAGCTTCCAGGTGGAATGAACATTTACGAGTCTATTGATGCTCCACCTCTTCAGGACCTTATACTCCAGGTGAGAATTACCCATACAACCAAGGTCACTGTGCGTCTCCTGCCAAAGTCCTTGACTGCTGCGGTTATACGTAACACTGGCTGCTATGTAACTCCTGCACTTATGAAACAACATATAACACTAACACGTGATAGGAAAAATCACACTATTTTTAATGTTAAAAGATTTTCTAAGACTATCTACATGCTTAAAATTTTATGCAAAAAAAAAAAAAAAACTCCTTAATTTATTAAACGTCAGTGGAAATAATTTAAATTCAGTATAGCTCACTGAAGAGTTTAATTTAACAAAGAGTATTGTATCATATTTAATAGGCAATTTCCTAAATGATCCACAATCTACCCCATGCCCTCTGCCACATGATTGATAGTTTGTGGCATAAATGTCTGATATATTTGTGAAACATTTAGGCCTATTTATTTTAATGTGTTAATAAACATTAACTGTACTGAAGCAACTTAAGGTAACTTGATTATCAATACTTGTCAATAAATGTGTTAAGGGTTTTGAGGATAATTTATTTCCCTTTTCATTTTTATACCCAGAAGCAGTCAGTAATCAGGTATTTTTAGTTTTAAAAGTAAATATTTCAAGTGTCTGTACTTTATCAGAGAGGTTACTTGTAGAAAACTTTTACTTCACAACATTCAAAGCATAATATTGTACTTTTCCTGCATTCAATTTAGTTTTCACTTAATACTTAATTGCATTAGAGATCTAGAACTTTCTTTCCTTTACTCAAGTAAAAGCAATACTTGAACAAAGTTTTACTTCAAAGTAAGCAAAATAAACATTTATTTATGAAATGAAATGTAGTGCAGTAAAATAAATATTGTGCTTTGGAATGTAGTGAAGTAAAAGTTTTCCAAAGAATGTAAATATTTTTTTAAATTTACTTGAGTAAGATCTCATTGTATTGCATTGCATTATGTTTTGCAGATCTGATCAGAATTTCATCTTTCTTCCTATGTCAGTTTTTACGTATCATGCCTACCTGTAAAGACGTCTGTGACTTTAAATTGGTTTAATTTAAGTGGTTTTAAGCACTTTATTGAACTTGTATAATGACGCCCTCTGTAGGCCAAAGAAGGCCATCACAACAGGCTGTATAATCAAAATCCCTTCTTTGTTTAACAGAAGCCTACTGTAATGAACAGTAGAGCAACAGGAAAAGACTTTGTAAAGAGCACTCGCTGCATGAATGGGGACTCATTACGGGCTTGCGCAATCTTGCGTTCCTATTCAGTGTACTTGAGGGCTGAAGTATTTGGTGTGGCAGTTCACATAAACAGGGGCGGTGTCTTCATTCATTGTCGCTCCGTGACAGATGACAGACAGTTGACGCATCTAATCAACAGTTGAGCCGTTGACGTCTAACCACGCCCTCCGAGCCTGTAGCCAATGGGCGTCGAGAAGAATTCAAGGGGCGGGGTTTGAGTCTCGGCAACGTTAAGTTGTTTTCATCGACTCAAACCGGAGAAGAGCAAGCAGCGTTTGCGATGCAGACGTAAACTAACAGCTGTCGATGAGGCCGCCGCCGACAACAACCGACCACGGCCGGGTTTAATCACCACGGAGAACTTTTTACGCGAACGTTAGAGCATTACAGCAGCGGTTTAAGTGTTTTTGTGGCCATGGAGGAGAAGAAGGAGGAGGGGGAAGCGGAGATCCAGGAACACGGACCCGAGCACTGGTTCTCCAAATGGGAGCGGCAGTGCCTAGCCGAGGCCGAGCAAGAGGAACCGAGCGAGGAGGAGACCGAGCAGAGCCAACAAAAACTCTGGCATCTCTTCCAGAACTCCGCCACCGCCGTCGCACAACTGTATAAAGGTGCGAAATATGTAATAAAAAGTCACTGAGAGCTAGCATTAGCTGGCTAACGTAGCTGGCACTGCCAAACAAAGGACACTAACTCATAAGCTCAACGGATAGCTACCAAACGAAATCATATGCGGCCTAATTAAGATGCAGAGGAGTTGTTTTACAAGAAAGTACATATGTAGGGCTCAATTAAGATTATTTAGGCCCCTTATTTGACTGTTTTAAAGGTCGGTGGCATTTACAGATTAGCATCGATGCTAAGTGGCAGACGAGCAACGTAAACTGACAAACAAATTAGTTTCTGTGAGGACACGATCCAGAAATGTCGCCGGTTACCCGTCTTTGTTTAGTGATAAAACTAGTTACAATAGGTTCAGACGTTTTTCAGATATTTTAAAGTTGTTTAAAGCGTCACCCAGCTGGTTGTCTACCAGCGAAACAAAATGGCGAAGTGCAGGGAGGAGTTCGTCTGATGAAAATAAGTCGATTTGTGATCGAAAACTCCTCTGCTAGGACCTCACACGTCTTGCGTGTAGACAAAAACATCTAGGAATACAAACTATGATGTGAATTGATGAAACCGTGAGATTATTCTTTAACAATAATAATAGTATGCGAAACAAAATGGCGAAGGCAGGATTAGCAGGCTAAGTTGAAACATTGTGAGTTATTGTGTAAGCGCTCGTTTTATTCATATTTGCCATTTAATAGATAAAACGCCATACAGCTTGTTTAATTTGCGAGTACACGTTTTCGTACTCAAAGTTGTGGTTTGGACAACACCGGTACAATCAGATGCACTAAGGCTACTCAACAAAATGGCGTAGAGTCCTCTTGCTACATATCAAATTTAGACGTCGTGTAATTAATGGCTGTGTCTCAAAACATAGAGAGCTGCTCATGTACACCGCACTTATGGTCATCATAGACGCTTTTAGAACATTCCTAGCGCGCTTATGCTGCCCAAAAGTGCTGTTTAAGTAGGCAGCTCACTATCTCATGACACACAGCCAGTGCGAGAGGCTGTTGAGGTACTAAATATAAAGCTGATGTTGGTTTAGTTGTCTTGAGTGTTTTCTTGGCTTTTTTTGAACACAGTGGCTAAATGTATGTTACTTTAAGACGGGAAATGATGTATCTCAACTTGCAACGTAAACATTTCCTGTCTGTTCGCTCCCTCAGATAGAGTATGTCAACAACAGGGGCTTTCCTTATGGGTTCCCTTTCAAAATGCTGCAACTGCCGTCACTAACCTATACAAAGGTAAGATGGGAATTTTATAAACAAAACATTTTATTTTTGTTGCATTTTAACCGACAGTTTTGTGGTTCGTCGTTAATCGGACTGCAGTTTACTGTATTCCTTTGTTTTGTTTGTGAAAAAATTGCTATTTTCAAATGGGCCTTTTATCACACTTTCACTTAAAGGCATTCCTGGGGCCAGTTGCATAAACCGTGTCTTAAGGGCTAGTCTGACCAACTAGCATTTAGCCAAGAGTAATGCGTTTTATTTTTTTTTTTTTGCATTTACCTTAGACTAAAACATATATTTTTATGTAAATGAAAAAAAACAACTTATTTACTAAAATTTAGCTGACTGACTTTTAAGACTAACCTTTAACTGGCCCCTGGTGTTAAATTCAATAGGCAAGAAAAATAAGCACACTTTTCAGTTGTAGCCTGTCGCTTTAAATGCTTGATAGTTCTGAAAGTGATTCTAGTGATGTTTGTGGTCTTCCTTATTCTTATGAAATCCGAATGGTTATTTTATAACTTTGTAGCTATTGTTACAGCTCTTATTGTTGGTTTGAATGAGCAACAATTCAGCAACCAACCAATAGCATTAGAGAGCTGGCTGGAAGGAGCGATGTCATTGGTTGCACCTACACTCTGAGGGGAAAAAAATGGGTGTACAACTTTTACTAGGGAGGTACCCTTTATGTAACTTTAAGATACTAATATGAGTAAGTGTTTTGAGTCTGAACAAAATTTGGAGGGACAAGGTAGCTTATTCATAAATGAGTAGCTACTAAACGATCTACTGATTGATGATAAATCAGTTAAGTGAGCAATTCAACCACTCATTTCACACATAAGATACATTTCGTAACACACAGAAAGAACAGGCTTTTTTTTTTCTTCCCAGAAACTACATGATGGAGAACACCTGTTTGCTCATGAAAAAATAGCTGTTGAGCAGTGTTGTTCATTTGAGACTAGCAACAACATGGCCGACAGCAGTTCTTAACATTCTATTGATTCATTCCTCTCTATAGACGGAATCTCTGATTGTAGCAAAGTCAGCCTAGAGTAGTAGTTTTATTAGACCTTAAACTGATCACAGACATGTGTACGGCGTTGTCTGCTAGCAAAACTTGAGTCATCATTCAGATGTTTGTCTGTGTGGGGTAATGAGAGATGATGTGGTGGGGAGGTTGTAAGATGTGTCATGAGGATGATTTGACTGTTAAGAGCTGTCAGGAACAGGGAGTGTTTGTTTGATCAGTTTACTGGAGATCACTGCCTACATATGACTGATTTAGCAAGTTATCCGTGGTGAGAAGTTCTCGCAGCGTATAGGATGTTGTCAATTCAAGTTCAGTTACCTGCTCACAGTGTTCTGTGTTTCTCAATTAACAAAAAGTTTAAACTTAGTTTACTTTGACTGAACCAGAATTTTTCTCATAAACACCTTGGTGAGATTTTATCTCCTCTTGAATCATTTCATGCACCCCATCCCAAGATTTTGTAAGCGTATAATTCATTTCAACCTGGTTCCAGCCTGGCAATGGAAACCCTGTCAATTGAAACAAATCTTCATGCCTGTCGGTTATGGTTGAGGCGGTTTATTTGTTGCCTATTATGGATTGAAAATAATATATTGAAGAACAGTGGCTGCTGTTCCTGAGAATATGAAGCTGCTGTTTCTGGCAGTATGAAAATTTATGGTATTGCGCAATTGCTTTATAAGATGATGATGATGTAACCTTTACATAATTATGTTATTTTAAAGCTTCCTAGTTTAATTATCAGCAATAATTTACCTGCAGTTCTGTTTTATTATATAAAATCCTTGCTCTCTGCTTGATGCCGTAAAACAGTTCCTGAAATCAAAAGCCCTTATTAGAATTTTTAAAAGAGACTGACATCATTGGTCATTAAACACTAGGAGACATTGATGCAGCTGGGCTGATTCCTGACATGCATACAGAAATACTCATGCCAAGTTTTTTTTTTTCCCCAGAGAGTGTTGATGCCCATCAGCGGAGTTATGAGCTGGGTATTCAGATCGGTCATCAGAGACGAAACAAAGATGTCCTGGCATGGGTGAAGAAAAGGAGGCGGACTATTCGGCGTGAGGATCTTATCAGCTTCCTCTGTGGTAAAGCCCCACCGCCACGTAGCTCCAGGGCTCCGCCAAGACTTGCAATGGTGTCGCCAAGCCGACCCACGTCCTCAGAGACAAGTTCATCTGTAGAAACAGACCTGCAGCCTTTCAGGGAGGCCATTGCACTGCATGGTGAGTGTGCTGTATGTATATATGCGTGTGTGTGTATAGATGTCAAACATCTCATTCATACTGAACAGAAAAGAAACCGCTCTTAAGACATTCTTTGAAGTGTATAATATAAAGTGCTTCTTTGCTTTGGGCAATATGCGTTGTTCAATTTTTCACTGCATCTCGCTCTATGGCCCTCTAGTATTGTTCAGATATTTCATTTATTTATTTTAAATAGAAATGGTATGGTACAATATAGCAAAATGTCACTGACAAAGGTTTTTCGAGCACACAAACTGGACATGCTAATCTTTTTTTTTTTATGCATGACATTCAGGCAGAAATATATGTATTGAGGCCACAAATGAATAATTTGTTCCCTCGTTTTATTAATTTAGCCTGCTCCCTCGTTCTGATTCAGTTGGGCCACATTTGAAGAATTTTCTTCCAATTACTTAATTCAGATTGCTGGGATTGATTTTAAATATATATTTGATGTGCAGGGTTCTGTAGTTTCTGACAATTTAACAACAATTTTCGATTAGGTGGTAAAAATTTGAACATGTAGTTGTGGCATGTTGTCTTGATGAATTAGGGTTTGTGAAATGCATGTTTAAGTCATTTGTGTTTCATATTTGTTTTCCTACCTGTGTGTTTAAGGTCTAAGCGGAGCCATGGCGAGTATCAGTATGCGCTCCGGAGCCCCAGGTTCACCTACACACCTGAGTGCCAGCTCCGCCCCCAGTCGCCGCCGAAACGGTCTCCACGACGTGGACCTCAACACTTTCATTGCCGAGGAGATGGCGCTCCACCTCGACAACGGAACTCGGAAACGAAGCTCCGCCCAGTGCAATGATGTCATAACAGACTCGCCCACTCACAAACGCAATAGGATGATCTGAGCTCTTAAGAAAAAGACGACGATGACAACAACTGCGAAATACATGAAAAAAATGCCACTCCTCAGTCATCCTCTCATCTTTATTCAGACCAGGAAATAAAAGCAGCCAATAACAGTGCTCACCACAGCCCAGCACATTCTCTGATTGGTCTACAGAGCCCAGTTGAGGTGATCGGTGGGAGACGGTGTTCAGTGCAGAGGCCTAAGTGCCCTTCCATAGGATCCTGTCGACAAACACACAACCCTCATTCACTATATTGCTGCGTGAGTTGATTGTGTGTATGTGTGCGTGTGTGAGGTTGCGTTATGGCTGAACTCTGAGATGTGATCGAACGCAGGAACAAGAAAACATTTTTGTGTGCATGTTTCGCAACATAAAGAGCAATGTCTGTTTGATTGCGTGTGTGTACAAGTACTTGATGTGTGTGAGTGAACGACTGATGAGTTTTGTGTTAGAGTGCGTGTTACCTGCCTCTTCCTCCAGCACCTGTCACTGCCCCAGCTCTCAGTTACCACGCTGCGGCTTTGAAAAGCAACAAAAGTTTTATTTTAATATTATTGACAAATGTTATTCATGATTTTTTATTTTTTTTTTTGCCTTCTCTTAATTCTGCTCTAGCAGCAGGCACAAGTGCTGTGATAGCCATACGTCCGCTGTCATGCACATCTTTCAATCACTCTTGTTTTTCTTCAGTCATTTCCCTTCATTCTTCCACAGCATCCATCTTTTTTTTTTCACTCATCTTCTGTCGCTCTTTTCCCCAGCACCTTTGTCTCCAGTGTAACATTATGTAATGTAAATACCTGTAGGTGCTGACATAGACTTGTGGTACATATTGTAAAAAAAAGCTGTGCAGAGACCATTGAATTGTTAATGTACAATAATGATTCTTGCATTAAAGAAATCAAGCTTTTAACTACCTCTTTTTTGCTACCTTTGTCATTCAAGTTTTTTTGTGACCAAATAGGATTTTATCCTTAAACTAGATTAAAATGTGAATATATTGAAAGCACACTCTGCTGTATCAAACGTGCAATCTGTTACTGTTCCTTTGACAATCTGTGAACAACAGCTGCCGATAACAATGCTTTCAAAATTATTGCTTGTGCCCATGTGTTCAGTCATGTTTGAACACTCAGTGCTGCCATAGGCTGGTGATAATATGGCTGCAATACTAGCTACAATGCAACTATTTTTGTTCATATATCGTGTCCAACATCCTGGAAATATAAAGGGCAGTTAATAGAAATGTAAGTGCAAAGAAATTAGTTGTGTGGACAGAACTAGAAGAATTGAATACCAAATCGTTTACCATTCTCAACGAGCTGCTGAAATGTGTCTGGCAGGTGACAATGTGTCAAGCGGTGTCAACAACGTGATGTGTTAGATCCAAACAGAATAATCATTTGACATACAGAACCACTGCACCATTAAAATTGTAACAATGTAAAATGATGCCAATTCTCCTAGATGATAACACTCACTTATGCAACTTAAATTTGTTAGGCTTAAAGAGATAGTTCACTCAAAAATGACAATTCTGTCATTTACAGTTTAAGATACTACATTTCTTATACACAAGAATTTAAGTGTTAATTTGCAAACTGTTTTGGTAAACGGAAATGATTACTGTTTTCTGTGTATATTTATAAATTATGTAATTGTACATCTAATGACAAATTATTTCACAGAACGATTTTCAGAAAGCTGCTTCATAAATGTAACAGGAAAAAGATCCCATGTTAATGCAATATACAATCACAAAAATTTTAATTTTGTATTATATGGTTACCATTTAGTTTTTCCGGAACATTGAGATGACAGTTTTTATTTTTGGGTGAAGATGTTCTGAAATTCAACACACCTTTCTTGCTTGTTGTTCTGTTGAAGCCGTTTTACCCATCCCTCCACCTTTCTCACGCGACACCTGTTGTTTCATTGATAAAATAAGCGTTGACGCTTTGCGCGCGCGCGCTCTTCGATCCCCTATTTCTATGGTAACAGTCTGCCGCTCACCACACACCGTCATCGGCTCCGCATTCCTTTACGCTGCTGTCCTCCGAATCATCTTCGCTTCTCGGTAAAGAGGACCGTGAGCCCATCACCATAGCAACACGTTACATATCTAGAAGTAATATTTATCCTTCCTAGCGAAGAGAAACCGAGGCTGTTTTTATGGTTTGTGGAGTAATGCCGAGCAGTCACCGCTAGGGGGCAGCAGTTAACAACACAAAGAAGCGTGACGACCAGAGCATGGAAAATCAAATCCGTAAAAAACACCAAATTGCTCTTGCAGACCGCGTCTTCTCGACAGAGATTGTGTGTAAATGAGGTAAAAGCTTCTTTTGAAAGTAGTTTTGGCGCAAAAAAGGTCAATACAAGGTGGTTTTCTGTCTTTTTGAAGAGGAATAAGAGAGGGAGGGGGACTTGGAGAGATAAATTTCTGTAAAGAAGATGAGCTCACTGGTGCTCTGCTGAATGAGAAAAATCACAAACAAAGCTTCATGAGTGGGTTGAGGGAAGGAAAGGGAGAGAGAGAGAGGAGGAGAAGGAATGAGAGAGGAATAAATGTGTATTGTAGAAGCCTGTCTGTAATACACATCAAGCGCAACAAAAAAATTAAACTTGTGTCATCATCTACACACCCTCATGTCATTCTGAACCTGAATGATTCTCTTCTGACTAACACAAAAGGAGATGTTAGGCAGAATGCCATGAAAATTACAATAAAAATGTTTTTTTTCTTTCATTATTGTCGACAGCATAAATGAGTCTGCCAAGCTCAGTTACAGGAAAAGGCCTAAGACATATTTAAAAGAATAGTTCACCTCAAAATACAAATTTGCTGGAAATGTACTTAGCATCAGGTCATCCAGGATGTACAGTTTGTTTCTTTAACAGAACAACAGAACAGATTTGGAGAAATATAGCATCACTTGCTCATCTAGTGAATGGGTGCCGTCAGAATGAGAGTCCAAACACCTGATAAAAACATCACAATGATCCATAACTAGTCCACTCGACTCCAATCCATCAAGTACCATCTTTTGAAAACCTGTGTAATAAGCATATCTACTTGTAACCATCACTTAAAATTTTTAAAATTACTTACCAGTGATGTTACATTTCTCCAAATTGGTACGAAAAAAACAAAACAAAAAACACACACACACAAAAAAAAACTCATCTACATCTCGGATAGCCTCAGGGTGAGTAAATTTGCAGCAAACGTTCATTTTTGGGTGAAGTATTCCTTTAAATAAGATTTGAATGCCGCAGGGAGATTTCAATCAAAACATCTTACATTTTGGTCTGTTAATCACAAATTTATCATTTAAATATATATCAAACCATATGAATTACTTTTATTGTCTCAGTTTTGCTTTTTTATTTGGCACTTGGCAGCCGCATTTACCTTCATTGTACAGAAAAGATCAGATGATGTAAAATCAGAGAGACTTTAAGTCTATTTTTGGATTTGGATTATTTTGGGTGACTATTCCTTTAACCCAAATACAGCCCTCTCTTATCCCCTAGATGTTCCTCTTCTGAGTTTTCTAGTCCACCTTGGCCATCTTCCACTTGAAAACACACAAACACTTTGGTTCGTCTCATGTATTGAATGGTCTGCGAGACCCAGCCCCGGAGCACTTTGGAAATATTATTACTTCTGTCTAAGGGCAACTCTGTCTGTGCCTCCATCTCTGCCACACACACAAAGCGAGACCCCGAGGCTGGTTCTGTGAAATTACTTGCATCTCAGAAACACCTCAGAGTGAACAAAAGCCTATTTTTATCACCGGAATCCTTGTGCACAAATGTCCGTATCTAAAAAGATGCTTCTCAGACAGTACCTTTTTTTGTATTTGATATACAAATTGCATATAATGTACATTCAAAACTTCCAAGGGGGTCTCGATATGACTTTATGTGATTATTTAAAAATGACCTAAAAATGAAAGCATTAAAATAATAAAACAACTAAAAATCAAGATATGTCTTATCAAGATATTTTCGATTTTATTTATATTTTAGGCTTTTAAAAGGCTGATTTTAGACAGGGAAAAGTAATTTAGTGTCATTTGCATTGTGAGTAAAAATATCTTTTATATCCAGTGGTAAAAAACGAAAAGGCCATGTGATCTCATTTAACTCTACAAATCTAAAATGGTTTTGAAAATCATTGTGACTTTAAACTGATTTGACATTTGTGAAAACACCATCTGTTCTGTAGTATATTTCGGAGCACATTCCACTTTTATACTAATTTCTTATGCTTATCTTACATTATTCTCTGATTTGAGAATAGTTTTATAGTCACAAAGACCACAGTGACGGCTTCCTGTATACATAAGCAGATGATGAGAAAGTCAGATTTGTCTCTTGTGGAGAGCAAAGACGAGCTCTGCTCTTTCATGCACAGACTTCAGTTACGCTGCGGCCCATAAAGTGGAGCGGCCCTTTATCGATCAAAACATCTTTTTATTTTTTAAAATATGAAATATAATTTGTTTTTGGCTAAAATGGCTTTGTTAAGTTCCAGGCCACTCAGCAATGTTCCATCTGACACAAACTTTTCCTCTTCACTCTGGGTTAGACCAGCTGGCCGAGACAAACACACACATGCGCTCACACACGCAAACACACTATAAGACTGTGAGCACTTATCAGAACGGACAGAAAATGCTAACTTTAGTTCAAGTTTTGCATTCCCCAGACACTCTCACTCTTTTACTCTCTATCACTCCCTTCCCTCTTCCTCGCCATTTCTCTCTTTTTCTTTTACCCTCTATCTCTCTTCCTTCATCTCCCGCAGGGTGTGCTGTCTGGGATGAGAGCTTTCACAGCAAGAACATTTTCTCTCTCTCTCTCCTCTCTCTCTCTCTCACACACACACACACACACTCATACAGTCGCAGGACTCAGCATGGACCTATGCACTATTTTGAATAATATATGTTGACCGCAGGAGCTGCTCAAGAGAATCATCCTGTCTTTAGTAGGGTAGTAAATTTAGCAAGTCTGATCTCATACGCTTTTGGGGTCACTGTACGATTCATGCTGACGTTCGGTTGGTGTCACCAGTTCACTGCTACTTTGAAATGAGAATGAAATCGAGATTAATCTTGAGTGCATTTATAGTCTTGATAAAAAGCTTTCTGATTCAGGAAAGGCCGTAGGTGTATGTGGAGTGGAATAGCAAAATATCTCAAGGAAAAAGTTGTGTTTGAGTCATAAAAACAGAATATATATGGCACAGGCTGAAGGCTGCTGATGATTTATAAGGGGTGATTCTAAGATTTTGTGACTCAGAATTATACTTTACAGTAACAGTTCTCACAAAAATGTAAAAATCTGCCCTATTCATTTACTCTCCCGTATATAAAAAACATCTGTTTATGCCAACAAACAGCATAAAAGGATGATATGGTCACGTAAACTACATTTGTGGTGCTTGATATGTGTTGAAGCATTTATCTAACCAGCTTGCACCAGCTCAAACCAGCTTCCCTGCTTCAAGGCATACCTAACCAGCAGATGTTGGTTGTTTTAATAGAGTAACATTTTATTTAAATCTTTATGAGCATCTATGAACCTTTAACATCCATGGAAAAATCTCTTGCACAAGTGGAAAAGGATCTTAAAAATGTTCAAATGCTCTACACACTAAAGTCTTGAATACACATGCACAGATTTTTGCCATGATTTGCGGTCTGGATGAGTCAACGCTTGTTCCCGAAAGTAAGAGCCAGCCTGCAAATAAGGATGGGGCCGTCAGAGGTGACACGTTTTGCAGAAAATCACGCAGTATATGATTGACATAAAATCAGTTCCAATGTTAAAGGTTGTGTAGTATATTCCTGCCTTAAAGGAATAGTTCACAGAAAAACATGAAGATTTACTCAGAATTTACTCACCCTCAGGCCATCCACGACGTAAATGATTTAGTTTATTCTTCGGAACACATTTGTTTCACTTGCTCACCAATAGATCCTCGGCAGTGAATGGGTGCCATCAAAATGAGAGTCTAAACAACTGATAAAAACATCCCGAGTAATCCACTTCACTCCAGTTAATATCTTGTGAAGTGAAAAGCAGAAACAAATCCATCAATAAGGTGTTTAATTGCCAAAATTTGAGTCCACGATCCATAATAATGCTTCAGCCAGTGAAAAAGTCCATCCCCTGTTATCATCATAGACATATTTGTTTAGAACTGTTAGGACTTTTTTTAGGTTGTATATGGTGATTGATATGTGCATATTTCTCTTTCGATTCAGATGGGATGACATTTCACCGATATAGATTATGGACTTGTTTGAAGATAAAAACTTCTTAATGGATTTGTTTCTAACAGTACACAAGACGTTCATTGATGGACAGGAGGGGTGTGGATTGCTTGTGGATGATTGTAATGTTTTTATTAGCTGTTCGAACTCTCATTCTGCTGGCACCCATTCACTGCAGTGTGTCCATTGAGCAAATGATGTATTGCTAAATTTCTCCAAATCTGTTCCTATGATGAAACAAACGCATCTCAGATGACATAAGCGGGAGTAGATTTTCAGCAAATTTTTACTTTTGGGTGAACTATTCCTTTAAGAAAAAAGAGAACTGTTCGGTGAAAGGTTCTCTGGGGAATTTAAATGGTTCTTCTAAGAGAGTGACATGAAGATTCTGTCTGTGCCTTTTTGAGCTGAGGAAAAAGCCCATAGAGGTTTGAAATAACATGAATGTAGAGTAAACATTGACACCATTTAAATTTTTGCGCGACCTTTCTCTTCAGTCTAATGAGGTTGGATGTTTTTAAGTTTAATGACTAGCAAGGGGAAGATTCAGTGTGAAACGACCTGTGAAATAAGATGTTGTTGTTTTCAATAAACATGAACGGTCTTATAATCACTGACTTTTAGGGTGCTGACAGCTAAATTCATTGCTGATTAGATGAAAGACAAGAGGGCTGAAGCCCCCCTAAATAGGCTCTTTAATTGCCTATGTGATGTATTATCAAACAAAGGCTCTTGTGCAAACTCAGGTGTCCTTATTAGAGCAGAAATTCCCAGATTAGAAGTAATCACCAAAGGCGCACATATAAGGCTGTGCCAACCCTCATGATGTTTGATCTGTTTTAATCAAATTCAAATCCAAATGGCTGGAATTAGGAATTCAGATTCTGCAATAATTAGAGTGTACTCTGAAAGACGAAGACAAGGCCTGTGATTGTGCAGCACCAACATTGTCTATTCCCATTTCCCTATTAAGACTACCTGATGGACAGAATAAAACCAGCTGACATCAGGGGCTGCGGAAGGATTCGGAAAGCAGAGGGGGGACACATCAAAAGCACGGATCTTTGAAAAGTAATGATTATCTCCCAAAAGCACTGACAATGAACATTCTCAGTTTCCAAAAGTGAGGGGGACATGTCTCCTCTAGTTACAATGATCGCCTGGCTCCTGCCAAAGCCTGCAATCTGGAGGAAACAGGAAACACTCTGCTGCATTCGGAAGATTTCCCTCCTTAGATGTAGACGGGGCGCTGCATGAGTGATTTGCATATCTTTTTTGGCATTTTTGCTTTTCATTTGGTATGAATGGGAGAGATATAGGAATGCTTTTGAAACAGGATTGTGAAATTCAGCCAAACAGCTGGTCCTGGTGAGATGCTGGTGAAACTCAGCATGAACCTTCTAGGAAAGGAAGACAACTTTTCAAATTATATTCTCAGTCGGAGCTGTGACGCAGCAGGATCTGCACGTGCTCGACGGGACACTGGTTTGAGTTCGCCCTGTGCCGTGTCCTCATCGAATTCCCACCGGCTCTCCCTTCACGCTGCTGTCTGCTCTCTTTGGTTCCTGCATATTGAAGGGGAAAAAAAAACAGATCAATAACCTATAGGGATTGTGAAAATAAGGATTTAATGAAAGGAACACACAAATCTTTCAAAATATAATTTAAAACATGGATGCTTAGAAATGTGGTCTCAATCTTTATATTGTTGGTTCTGTATCATGTTGGTTATTTATGTTTTTGAAAAACCTGCATAAATGCCATTTTCAGGAAGTTTTGCTTTAATGACTGTGAAATTGCAAGTGGTGCATCTATGAATAGCCAAACAAAAAATAACATTTTACAAAGTTAAAAGTATTTGTATATCATAAACTTTACCAAAAGCCAAATTATCTGTTTCTCGTCACAGGACAATAAAATGCCTATATGTGCTTCACACAAAATATCAAAATGCATGTTGAAAAAACATGTTTATTATGAAAGAGATATAACGTCTGCATTGCAATTTTCTGTGAGTTTCAGTTGATTGGATGCAAAATTCACTGTGCGTGTTGAAGAGTGTGTACACATCCATAATAATAAAATCCACCCATTTTTTATTTAACCCTTTTTTTTAAAATCCCTTTTCTCAAATCAGGCTGTTCTGAGATTCCTGGCAGAATGATGTAGTTCTGCACAGGCCCCTCCCACAATAAACTATGTTTCAAGTAATCATTTGAGATCCAGCTTTATCTACAGAAGAAGTGAGTAAAAGCCTTTTTATGAATCTTTGTAAATCCCCTTTTCTAATAATGTAGCCAGTTTCTTCTTTTAAAGTTTACAGTCTGCTCACCACTCAGCAGAAGAGAGCAGCAGAGCTCATTAGCATTTAAAGCAACATGAATTAGAATGGCTCAGTGAAAACAGGGTAAAGGTGGTGTTTTTTTTCACTATCATTGACAAATTTTAACCAAAGTGTTTTATAGACTTTCATTAAGACCCAAAAGAAACATATCAACTTCTCATTCATTCTTAAATCTGGCATTTCATATGCTAACTTTATTCATAAAATGAATAAGAACTAAAAGATGTAATATTTCTAACCTCTAAAATGCTTTGCTTCTTTCATAACGCAAGCTGAGGATATATTCCTCAGGGTTTAATGATACAATAAACTGGTAAACGGTAGATGCATGGAAAAAGCACAGAAAGTGCTTCGCTAAACACACTGTGAAGTACTAAACTAATGGCCAGTGCATTAGTATGTAGACTAATAGACAAGACACAAATGTACGATTATGGCGCTGCGTATGTGTCTCAAATAAGTGTAAGAGAACTTATGTGTGTACCTTTCATAAATACATTCATGACGCCCTAGATGGAAGCATGTAGGTATGGGAATTTGTGTGTGTCTTACATAAATTTATAATTACATGTCAAAGTGTGTGTGTTCATGTATGTGCACAGGGAGCAGGGAGTCCATCATAAATATATGAATATACGACTAAAATGAGTGTGCATGGCATGATGAATTATGTACATAGTGGGTGTCAAAATGAATAAATATCACTCTGTTAACACTTCATGACCTCTGTGTGACTATTTCTCTCTGTGTGTGTGATAATGGGATGTTAGATTAGATTTCAAAAAAGTCAAAAAAGAATCTCACAAGATGTTTTATTGTAGCCCGTTAAGTGAATGTGTGTGAACATTTGGCAGCTAGCGTGAGACTGAAAATAACATGAGCTGGCACTCATTACAGGGAGAGAACAGACAAAAAAATTGATCAAATTAAATCAGCCATTATTCCCATTAAATTCTGTTACCTTGTTGGGAGACGTGGCCCGGCGGGTAGTAAATGGCTTCTAATGCGCTGGTGATGCGTCGCTGAATCTAACTTATGTCACGCTTTGACCCTCCCTGCAACTTTTCAACAAAAAAGTATTAAAAACTGCATTTTGCAGTTGCATCATAATGGCATAGCTTGGAGTCTAGTTGCTCTCACAACTGCCGCAAATGCTCATTTCATTTCTATATACTAACTAGCGTAGGGTGACCATACGTGCCATTTTCCCCGGACGTGTCCTGGCCAGGATTTCTATAAGGATATAGGTTTTGGCTTGGT
>JAUMHP010000040.1:13427266-13458460 GCA_032361065.1 Enteromius trimaculatus | reverse complement strand
GTTAAATCATCATCTTAGTGTCTCAAAGGACGGCAGCCTGTGCTGCAGTCTAGGCCCTCCTTCGATGCGTGTGCATCTGGCCCGTGGGTTTAGGAGACCATAGAGATGGTGTGGTTCCGGCATCCAGGAAAGTAGAAAGAGAGAGAGAGTTTCTGCTGTATAGGCTTTTGTAACCTGTTGAGGTCACACCTCCCTTGGGTCAACGGCCAATGGTGTGCTGATGCTTTGGAGGGAACTTTTTTTGGTTCTTTGTTCCTAAGCAATATGTATGGGATTGGAGGCTGATAAACAAATTAGAAGGGATTCTTAAAACAAAGATATCAACATATAACAACCAATTTCAATTAGATCGTCTGAAGATAAGTCTTTAGATACCAAACATGAAATGTGTTGACACTATGAGGTGAGCTATGCTAGTGATGTGTTGTAAACATGCATAACAGTGTACCATACACTAGGCAATATACAAGCACAATAACAATATACACTATAACCTGAAGGATGTGTGTTCACTCAAAGGAAGTTTTCCTGTGAATTAATTTAGGGAAAAGTACATTGTCTTTGCCAAAAGGGAGGACTAGTCAGATTTACTACGTTCATATTCCTTCAAGCAATATACCATGGTTTCCATGGAATCCGAGGCCTGGTTTGCCATAAGCGGTAAGTGGTATAAGCGGCCCTTCGGGGGAAGATTACATGTAACAAATAGTTTGTGTCCGATTACTTCAAATGCAACAAGTAAATTAAACCTAAACTAAACTAAGTAAATTAAACTATCCCTTTAATATATCTTTGTATCAGTTAAGCTTTTAAATATAAACTTATATATAAACAGTTTTTTAATTATGGGAAGTAAAAAAAAAAAAAAAAAAAAAAATAGTATAGAAGAATGAAACCTCAAGCAAAATAAAAATATATTTATATTTTTTTATTTTATTTCTTGTAACAAGAATGTTTTTATGATTATATTTTTGTGAACATGTGATCATGTTTTTTTTTTCTTTTGACATATTTATTGTTTCCTTTTAGCTTTAAAGTATTTTATTTCATGGCCATGGCAACATTACTAATTTAGGTTTTGCATCTAAAATCTATATTCCCGAAAACAATTTTAGTTAACCATAACAACCCTGGACTCTGAACAACACATTTTGACAAGTGCATGATTTATGCTACATTAGCCATAATGAAGATTGTTGGTTTAAAATAATTAATCCACTTCAGTCTGAACGAGCATCACACTTCTGCCTATCGTAGATCAGTTTGAGTTCTACAATGGCTCCGTTGTTTGGGATTGGCAGCATTCGCTCTTCTGGTTAGCGACAGAAGAAGCCTGCTGGTCTCTACACCCTCTTCCAACTGCCGTCAAGTTGCATGCTACTCCCACGTATTCTCAGGCTTTTTGTTTTTTTCTATCTGAATGTCTCCAAAACCCCAAAGTAATCCCAAACCCCTTAATATATGTTTAATGAGTTAGCAAGACTGAACAACCTCTAACTATAGTACAGTAATTGCCCACTGCCAATTAAAGGAGGACAGGCTCCCCTCGGGTCTGATTCCTCACTAGGTTTCTGCTCGTTGCGCTTCTCTATGGGAATCATTCCTCCCACAGGTCGCTTAAAGGTACCCTACGGCATTCTCTGAGGGTTTCAGACCCAGCATTCTGTGAAGTTGCTCTCTGACAAGATCCATTTGAAGATGCATCGCAGTAGGAAGAAATTTAATAATGCATGCCCTGGAATTGTTGGAAACCATCAGTGAAAGCTGCTGTATAGGACCAGACATCCGGCTGTGAGAAGGTGAAAGATCTATGATGGAGATGGAAAGCTGCTCATCTGGCATAACAGCGCTAACTAAAGGTGGCGTCCAACCGGCTGTCTCGGAACAACTCCATTTATGCTAGAGGATGTCAGACATCCAAAATGTTTTCTCACCCCGTTCTGTTGGAGGTGACTAAACGACTGCCTCTGACATTTCTGTCCATCTCCCTGCTGCACAGAGCTTGCCAAAATGCGAACGGGAGCACGGCGTGAGCATAAACTCCTGTAATTCATGGAGTGACTTTATGCTGTGAATGTGGGTGATTATGTATTTGTCCCTTCGGGGCTGTTTAATGTTTGTGCGCAGCTTCAGCGAGAAGACCATTTACATTTAATAAACCGACTGCTCTGCCTCAACTTATTTTATTAGTCATTTAAAGTAGGAAATATCCTAGAAAAACACTCTGTGGATGACAAATGGTGGTCGTGATTTATGACTTTGTGTTTGTTGAAGAAATGGTTTAAATGAGATCACAGCATGACACAGTAACACTGACTCAGCATAGCAACCGTGGCTCAACCAATGATGTGAATTTTGGGCGGTGCAGCTGTTTTCTGAGCAATGGCAGACAGGAAGAGTGTTCGGGAAACTTTTTGGAAAACAGTCATTATGTTTGCTGCTCTTCTTTGTGATTAAATACGTCAAAGAGGTTTACACACCACTCTGAAACATGATGCAACACAAAACGAATTGTGATTGGTTGCTTTAATTGCCAGTCATTTGGCCTCTTGTGCACACCTTGGACATTCAAAGCGGCCAAAGTTGCCAGACCTTCTGCCATCAGTTTGAAGATCTAGCTACATAATAGTACAAAAATAAATAAATTAATTAAATTAAATGTTATATCCACCAAGGCTGTATTTATTTGATTAAAAATACTATTTCACAATATTACAGTTTTTACTGTAAGACAGTTTGGTATATTTTTTTTTCTTTCAATTCAGTTTTCTCTTTTAACATATTACAAAAAAATATATATTTTAGCTGCCAGTCTTCAGCGTTCTCACTCAAAAAATAAAATAAAATCTGGTTATTTATTATTAAGTGGTGATATTAAGTGGATTCCATGTATTCCACTCAAAGTACTTATTATTTGGGTTGTGATGTTAAATAAAGCATAAAAAAACAAACATATTCAGCTCTCATGTTTGCAGTTTCTATGACTGTACAACTGTTCCGCAAGATGAGAACACATCTTTATAATTTCTTGGGTCAAGATAAGAGTTGAAGTAGGATAGATTTCCTCCTCTCGAAACACTTGCTCTTGCTGGATCTGCTTGAATACGTAATAAGGATGCTTTCCTCACACATGCATAGTTCAGTAAACCCAAAAAAATCAGGCTAAAGTGTTTACATGGGGGGGCGAGATAATGATACAAAATGATACAAAAAAAAAAACTGAATTTATTTGAAATAAAAATGTTAATTTTGTCAATTTAATAAATTAAATAATGTATTGAATAACAATTTTTTTGCAACTGAATAATAATAAAGAGTCAAGAAACTTTTCTGTACAAAACAAAATTTTGTTGGTATCTCACGGTCGCAAACACTCATAAAAACAACACCACAGCAATAAAAAAGATAAAAATGTCTTGAAGTCGGCATAAAATGGTTGAGATTGCCCTTTTTTTCTTAGCGTGATGTATATCTGAGTGAAACGGCTTCTAAAATGGGAAAAAATATAGGGCGGGTCTTGATTTCGTCCTTCGGTAATTGATTAGATAGTTGGAAGATGGCCGTTTCTTAGTGGTAGGTTTCTGAAGAGGCAGAGAGACAGACACCGATCGTGACCGGAAGAGAAGATGAGTCGTTTTGAGCGAGAGGGGAGGTTTACGTTTTTGATTAAAGATTATGAGGGCACATGCATTTTAAAAAATTAATGAAGTGCACGGATAAGTTATTTATAATAAACACTGCAGTATTCCATTAAAAAACAAGGCTTGTCGATTTTGATTTCATGTTGAGTTTAAAAGATACTAAATAAAACAGCATAGTAGAAAAGCAACAGACTGTTTATAGTGTGCAATGTAATTATATCATTTTTAAGTGGAAACCAGTTTAGGAAGGGTTCAATTGTTATTCAGCTCTAGCAAAAAAAGCTACTTTTCAGTCGTTTTGAAGAACGAGAGTAAATTGTTCTGTATCTGCTACCAGAGGGAAGAAGATCAAAGAGGTACTGTGCAGGGTGAGTGAGATCTCTATAATTTTAGAGGTTCTGCTCCAACATCGGAACAAATTAATGTATATGAATGATATTTTGTGCCATTTTGATAACTTGTTGCAGAGCACTCTGTTCCTCTCTTGTAGCTGTATCAGGATGTGATGCAACATGTCAGTACACTCTCCACTACACATCGATAAATCTTCACAAGAAGTTTCTATATAAATAAATCAATAAATGAATAAAATCTTACTGACCCCAACGTTTTGAAAAGTATACGTATTGACTATATCTAATGAGTTTGAAAAGCTCTGCCAACACTGCCCGTTAGACACATATGGCAAGCCACATTAAAGAAATATGCAACTTTTAAAAAAAAAACAAAAAACAAATAGGCAAATTTTCCAACTTCCCTAGAGTTAAACAGTTGAGTTTCACCCGATCTCTGTGTCTGATAGCACTTTTAGCTGTAGTTTGGCATAGATCATTGAATCTGATTTAGACCGCTAGCATCTCTACTGTAGTTACATCGTGTACCAAGACGGATGGAAAATGAAAAGTTTTTTTACCGGGATTCAGATTCAGTGATCTATGCTGTGGCGAAAAGTGCTATCATCAGACCAAGAGACCGGATGAATGGATTAGAAAAATGAAACTTAGCTGTTTGACTCTAGGGTAGTTGGAAGTTAGCCTATTTTCAAAAAAAGTATTGAGTTCCTTAAACATTTAAAACTTAAAAATTACCAGGTTTTTTTTATTATTTCTACTACAGCTTTTTTGCATTTTTTCTTGTTATTCAAACGAGTAGCATGGTTTTGCTTGCTGTTTTATATCTCTTATATGCAACAGAAATAGCATTGATTATGAACAATCCTGGAGTCCTGGAGTATCAAATGAATAATTAACACTAATAAAAAGCAATAAAATTAGATACTATTACCCAAATAATAAGCTAGTATTGCTAAAAACAAAAAAAGTACTTATGAAGATAAATACTATTATGCTTTAAGGATTGAATGTTAAAAAAGCTTGCCATAAATTACTAAAGTACCAATGCAATTCTTAGAAGTCTTCATGAAACTGCTTGAAATTATAAACCTGTGCCCGTGCAAATACATATAAACACACATACTCACAGTAAGGTCAACACCTTCCAAACCAGCAAAAAACGTGCTGAACAACTACAGCAGTTTAAGTTGATAGTATGTGTGTTCTTTTTTTGGGTCTGTCGTCAGGTTGCCCTACTTAAGAATGTGTGTATGCGTGTGTTTATTGGCGAACATTACAGGCCGACTGGAAACTTTGGTCCATCTGTTACTAAAATGTGTTCTCTCAACAATTAGGTCTAATGGAGACTCCCTGGTAGAGAAGTTCTAAGTGCCGACCTCATCCCCAGCCTATTAAAGTCTGCTATAACACACACACACCAACAGAGGTAATTAACTGTGACCAGTGCTTCACACTCTTCAAATTACTGATGGACCTTTAGTCCATCCTGTGCCTGAGAAATAGATCCACTCACCGTAGGTAAGTCTACTAAGTGAACTAAAAGTAAAAATTATTCAAGAGTTAGATATCCACCCCCCTGGAGAGCAATTAGTGAGACTTATAAGGTATTTTAAGAAGAAATCACAGGGTGGGTATTTAAAAAGGATATAATCTGGATCAAAAGTGAATTACTTGACTGGGCATTTCCAATTTACAGTGACATTTGAGTTAGAAAGTTACTTTTTTCGCTTCCCACACACCTTAGCAGCAACTTCGGTCTATTTTACATGGAAATATCATCCAATTAGTATCCAATTATCATTTTAATGGGTTTAATTGAATCAGAAGTGTTAAAATTTATTTTTGTACAGGCATTTTTTTTTTCTTTTTAATTTTTTGTAATTATTATTTTTAAGCAACAATGCTTTGTGGTGCCTAAACTGTCCTTCAATATTGTAACATTTGACCCCAAAACATTTTGAATGTAACACAAAAATCCATCAGAAAACAGATGCTTATTATTAAACATTTTATGATCTTTAAAAAAAGTATTGAGTTCCTTAAACATTTAAAACTTAAAAATTACCAGGTTTTTTTTTATTATTTCTACTACAGCTTTTTTGCATTTTTTCTTGTTATTCAAACGAGTAGCATGGTTTTGCTTGCTGTTTTATATCTCTTATATGCAACAGAAATAGCATTGATTATGAACAATCCTGGAGTCCTGGAGTATCAAATGAATAATTAACACTAATAAAAAGCAATAAAATTAGATACTATTACCCAAATAATAAGCTAGTATTGCTAAAAACAAAAAAAGTACTTATGAAGATAAATACTATTATGCTTTAAGGATTGAATGTTAAAAAAGCTTGCCATAAATTACTAAAGTACCAATGCAATTCTTAGAAGTCTTCATGAAACTGCTTGAAATTATAAACCTGTGCCCGTGCAAATACATATAAACACACATACTCACAGTAAGGTCAACACCTTCCAAACCAGCAAAAAACGTGCTGAACAACTACAGCAGTTTAAGTTGATAGTATGTGTGTTCTTTTTTTGGGTCTGTCGTCAGGTTGCCCTACTTAAGAATGTGTGTATGCGTGTGTTTATTGGCGAACATTACAGGCCGACTGGAAACTTTGGTCCATCTGTTACTAAAATGTGTTCTCTCAACAATTAGGTCTAATGGAGACTCCCTGGTAGAGAAGTTCTAAGTGCCGACCTCATCCCCAGCCTATTAAAGTCTGCTATAACACACACACACCAACAGAGGTAATTAACTGTGACCAGTGCTTCACACTCTTCAAATTACTGATGGACCTTTAGTCCATCCTGTGCCTGAGAAATAGATCCACTCACCGTAGGTAAGTCTACTAAGTGAACTAAAAGTAAAAATTATTCAAGAGTTAGATATCCACCCCCCTGGAGAGCAATTAGTGAGACTTATAAGGTATTTTAAGAAGAAATCACAGGGTGGGTATTTAAAAAGGATATAATCTGGATCAAAAGTGAATTACTTGACTGGGCATTTCCAATTTACAGTGACATTTGAGTTAGAAAGTTACTTTTTTCGCTTCCCACACACCTTAGCAGCAACTTCGGTCTATTTTACATGGAAATATCATCCAATTAGTATCCAATTATCATTTTAATGGGTTTAATTGAATCAGAAGTGTTAAAATTTATTTTTGTACAGGCATTTTTTTTTTCTTTTTAATTTTTTGTAATTATTATTTTTAAGCAACAATGCTTTGTGGTGCCTAAACTGTCCTTCAATATTGTAACATTTGACCCCAAAACATTTTGAATGTAACACAAAAATCCATCAGAAAACAGATGCTTATTATTAAACATTTTATGATCTTAAAAAAACTTTTTCAAATAGTATTAATTATTCATAATTTTATTTTATATTAGTGTGATTTATAACAAAGCACACCAGACCTGACAGACTTTACCTACAAAAAATTAATATCTTAAATAAATCCTGTTAATCAAATAATTGAGCAAAATTGAGCTTTTGTGGTTTGCATACTTTAAACATTTCAACATAATAAGAAATGTTCATTGAGCACCAAAGCACATTACAATATAATAAAACATTAAAATTTAATAGTAGTCATATTTTAAAATATTACTTTGCACCATTCTTTTTTGATCATTGGGTAAGCATAAAACACTTAAATTTAACAGCCCCAACACATTTGAAATAGTTTAGCTGTTCAGAATTCAATTTCAGGCTTATAACAAAATTGTGACGGGGTTGAAATAATACAGTAACAATAAATAACTATAGTTTTAAGTAATCACTTATTTAGGATTGAAGGGATAATTCATCAAAACAACAGTCTCACTCCAACTCGTCACATTTTGACGCTAGGTCAAAACAGTTTTGCGTCATTTTTCGACACTCAAGGTACCCCTTTTTATGCACTTTTTGACGTGAGGGGTCCTCCTTGTTTGCAATGGTTTGCTTACATGTATTACAATTATTACATAATTTTTATGTATTATATATATAATGTATTGTATATTTTGTTTTTTTGGAGCGCCAAACCCTACCCTAAACCTACCCACCTCTGAACAACATAAACACACAGGCAAATGCAAAACAAGCAGTATTAATACATTACAAACAAGTCGTATCACACTCCACGTCTTCTGAAGCCATATGAAGTCTTTATGTGAAGGAGGGAGTAAAACACAAGGTTTTAATCGCTAAAAATGATCCCGCTCCGTTCATGCGCTGTCATCTAATTCAGAAAACATACTCGCGTCCGATAGTATGACGCAGTTGATCACGCGATAAAACGAGACACGCACGAGTCAATGACAGCCACTGTTGAGTAAGGATTCTTGAAGCGCATTTTTTGAAATCGCTCACAGACAGGAAGTACACAGAAGAAGCTCGTTTCTCATTGGTTCCCATTTTTTGGGGAACTGAAATGCTCTACAACGGCAGCTTGGCCAGACTAACTTTGCTCGCAAAAATAATGTAGTGACAAAGGAATTATGGGCGGGCCCAGGCTAACTGCGTTGATAAAAAAAAACAAAAACTGTCATTTACATTTAAAACTTTATTACCGACTTTCTTCTGTGGAACATAAAATAAGCCATTTCTTTTGGAACAACAAATGACAGAGTTTTAATATAAGTTTGAACTGTCCTCTGTAATGACTGAAAAAGACTATTTAAATCAGAATTTCAGAAGGTATGATGATGCCCCAGTGTCTATGTTTCTGTTCTGGCCCAGCTATTTCAGGTTCAAGTTGCAAAAATATGATTTCTTGCAAATTCAGCAATAACCTTTTCAAATGAAACTGAACTTCAGGCACAAATGGCAGAGTTGCCTGAGAACAACCCATTTTGCAGTCTTGTGACTGATAGGTACTATGCGTGAAGCTGTCAGGATGTCATGTATCGTTAGGTTAGAAACCTGGAGGCTTGGAAAAAAATCAAACAAACGTTGTCAGCCATCAAACAGCAGCTTTTGTCCCAATGACCCAATATTTTTTTTACTGAGATGTTCTTTGTGCCCATTGTTTCTGAAGTTTTGCTCCACGGGTAGTCAGGATGTCAGGATGACATCATCGCTGCAGCCCACACTCTGACAAGTCAACACTCAAGAGATACATATTAAATGTTAAGATATCACATTAAAAAATAAATATATAACACTCGTCATGAATTTAACATGGAGGGGGCCACCTGCGTAATGTTCCAGACGTTCCACTGTCTTATCATTCCCATCCACATTCTTCTCTCTCTCTCTCTCACACACACACACATTTATGAGGGGAAACTAGGTCTTTGCATCTACTGACAGCAACATGAAATGCCCAGCAAAACCGGAAATGTTGCTTCTTTATCCCCAAAAGGCAAAAAAGAGCAACAGTAATGAAGTGTAAAAATTCTTTCAATTTTAACAGCTCTACAAATACTAGTAGCTCATTAATTTCCCTCCTTATCCAATACACGTCTAAAACAAATGCCCGTGAATTTTTTTGTTTTGTTTTGTTGGTTAAACAGTTTTAAAACAGCAACAGTAAATGCAAAAAATACAAATGTACACACCCACAGGCCATTCAAGATGTACATGAGTGGGTTTCTTGACAGGTTTTGGAGAAACTTGCCCACCAGTAGATCCTTGCAGTAAATGGGTGCCGTCAGAGTCCAAACACTTGATATAAACATTACAATAATCTATAAAACCCACAACTACAGTTTATCAATTAATATACTGTGAAGTGAAAACTACATCGATCCATAATAATTGCTTTCCCCATGACGAATTTGTCTTGTCTGTATCAGGAGAGAAATATGTACAGATCAAATAGTCCGTTCTAAACAAATAGCATTTTCATTTGATGTAAGAGGGCCACAGGATTTCAAATTTGACCTTTCAATTTCAGCAAAGACTTATTATAGATTATAGACTTGCATTTTGGCCAGAAGCAATGGTTTGAAATGAAAATCCCTTAGTATTATTACAATAGACTGAAAACCACACAAAATACCACATCATTTCAATATTTACTTTCTTAAAGGGGTCATATAATGCCAATTTTTCACAAGCTGATATGGTTCTTTAGGGCAGGGCTGTCCAAACTCGGTCCTGGAGAGTTTAGCTCCAACTTGCCTCCGCACTCCTGCTTGGGAGTGTCTAACATGCCTAGTGAGAGCGATTAGCTGCTTCATGTGTATTTAACTAGAGTTGGAGCTTGAAGGACACCGTCCCTCCAAGACAGAGTTTGGACAGCCCTGCTTTAGGGTCTTAATGAAAAGTCTGTAATTTAGTTTGTTTAAAATTTCTCAATGATAGTGTAAAAAAAAGACCCATTTCACCCTGTCAAAAACAGCTCTTTTCAAAACACACTGTTCTGTGTACTGTGTACTTTCCCTTTAAATCTTCATGAGCTCTGCCGACCCCGCCCCTC
Source organism: Enteromius trimaculatus (assembly GCA_032361065.1). Classification (NCBI taxonomy): domain Eukaryota; kingdom Metazoa; phylum Chordata; class Actinopteri; order Cypriniformes; family Cyprinidae; genus Enteromius; species Enteromius trimaculatus. The sequence continues at coordinate 13,448,044 of JAUMHP010000040.1, read as the reverse complement.
TTTTCTGAGGCGCTCTCAGAGGATTTAGCCGCATTTTATAGTCCTAGACGTTACATTCATAGTGAAACTTGCTAATTAGCACATTATTAGGAAAGGCAATTTGCAAAGACTCATTAAAAGACATTATACTGCTTCTGTAGGTGAGGTTGGATCATGAATGATTTGCCCGAACAGATTCAGAATTTAGCTAATATTAATCATCTGTGTCTTCAGCCCCTCAGATGTCAGGAGTCTTGCTTGTCTCTGCGTCTCGGACTGATGACGGCTCACTCAGGGAGGGTCTGAAGTAAGACACCAGTTCAGTCTGTGTGACACACTGCTGTCAATCAACAAAAAAAACCCACTGGGTGGTTGTGTACACAAACTGCCAACACACATTTCATTTCAAACAACTTGCAAAAGTACATCTGGCATAATATAATGCTCAGAAAATGAGACATCCCTTTTGTGCACAAATGTTTCAGGGTTAGTTCACCCAAAAATTTACTCGCCCTTAAGATATTTCTATGTGTATATATGGCTTTCAGGATACAGAATTATATTAAAAATCTATAATTGCATTTGGTGAGTGTTTCTGTTCAACAGTCCTAACACGTCAAATAAAGCACATGCATCCACAATAAAATGTGCCTCACACAGCTTCGGGGTATTAATAAAGGCCTCCTGTGGCAAATTCATGTCTTTTTGTTAGAAAAATATAAATATTTAAAACGTAATTGAAATACTATGTTTTTTTAAATAATGTGTACATTTTAGACAAGATTTTATCCATTTATTTTGGTTCATCTAAACACAATAATTTGTGTCATATTCTGAGATTTTAAGGTAGTTACTTATTTTTGTGATATTTACAGAGCCACTGAATTATGTTTTTAAAGTGTGTAAAAAATCTGTGAACAGCAGAAGATTTTGCCCATATGTGTTTGCTGAACATTTAACCGCTTCTATTCTTCTGGGAAGGCTTACCACAAGATGTTGGAACATGGCTGCAGGGATTTGCTCCCATTCAGACATGAGCATCAGTGAGGTCAGATACTGATGTTGGGTGATGGTGTCTGGCACACAGCCAAATTTATCCCAAAAGAGTTCAGTAGGATTCAGTTGTGGACTTTGCACGTGTTCTTCCACACCAGACTCAGTAAAACGCTTTGAGCATTATGTTGAAACAGAGAAGTACCCCATTTTGCTGAAAAAGGAGATTCCTTGGCTGCACACTTGATTTTATGCACCTGTTAATACTATGTGCAGCTGAACGTCCTAAACCGGTTCATTAACAGGACTGTCACATACTTTTAGCCATGCAGCGTGTTTATTAGATACACTTCAGGCTTAACATTCGAATATTCATCCATTTATGTCAATTGCATTCCACAGAGTATTTACTGTTTTATTGTATTGAAATGAAATTTCATCACGTTTTGCTTGACGGCATGTCTAATGACGCTATATTTAATCCAAACATTTTGACTTCTGGCTCCAACTGGGAACTCACCTAAAATAACACTAATTTGCATGTGCATTTGCATAAACAGTTCCCGTTTGGTGTTTTTGAAAGCATAATTAGAGTCATAACTTTGCTTTATATGTGTGGTCTCTTTCCCAAGTGACTTTATGAATGAACGTATTCTCATAGACTGGCACTCTCTGGGCGCATAAAAATATTTGTAAGCATACACACCCACCCTCCCTCCTTCACACACCTGTGTGTGTGTGAGGGAGGGAGGGTGGGTGTGTATGCTTACAAATATATTACAAAAAGAAGCATATGGGTTCATATGCAATATATTGGGTTTAATACTGTTTTCTTGATTAGTTTTAAAATGCTTTCAAAGTTAATATGAAATAACTTGCACTGCACATGAAGCCTATATACATAACTTACCATTATGGGATTCTTAATGCACTATAATTCACTAATTATGCTATTAATCACCTTAATGTATCCTAAATACATAAAATACACTGTGGATCACAGCCATGTGTTATAAATGCACCTTTTCATTGTAATGCCTTATATGGCATCTTAATGAAATGTATATATGTATACATATATGCTTCCGTTTTTACTCCTTATATATCTGTGTCCTTTTCGGCCTGATTGTGAAGATATACAAGACCTGGCATGGACTTGTCCCATTTTGCCACAATGCATTACAATGAAAATGAAGGGCTCTAATGGACACAACATGGTACGCACTGATAAATACAATAGCTAAGGGAACAGCTGTTTAGCATTACAGCTGTTATTAAGCCTTTTTTTCAGCACAACTGGAATATGTCGACCAATCCATATCCAGTATACATGTTTAAGGTGCATTGATCATTTTGAGAATACGGCTGATACAGATGAACAGTTATGTAATTTCTATACTAAATTTCCTGTATCTTAAGTAAAACAAAATAAAACAAAAATCATACATTACAAATTCAAGAAATGTATTGTATAACCATTTTCATAAGGGACATTATAATGTTGCAATTCCTACACTCATTTGTAATATAGAACACTGTTTATTTTAGTGTTATATTGTAATTTTGACAAAGTAGTACAGAACTGTAATATAAATATTGATAACTTAATTGTATAAAAAGGATATAATCTTTATGTAATAAAATGCATTGTTGCACTATTATTTGGTAAATGTATAATTAAGTTTTCAGCACTTTTTAAAATATAACTATGGGAGAAAAGCACATTAAATTATTATATGTCAAATTATTTCATGTAAAATGTAGATCAGGAATTAATTTGATCCATCAGGCGTTTGATATATTGTGCATCTCTACACACACACACACACACGTGTGCAACGCTCCCCTGCTCGCGAACGTCATCCTGTTCCTCCCTCCCTCGCCTCCAACTATTATCTTCCTCTGTATTTTTAGTATTGGAGAGTAGGCGTCGCGCCCTTATGAATTTTCATGGGTTCTTCTATGTGTAGGCAGAGCGCGCTCTTCTGGCAAAAGCTCAGAAATACTCGCTCACAAACATACACTCATTCTTTCGAAACTGCAACCTAGAAGAAAACTCATCAGCATCATCTCTGTTCCTCCCGTTTGGCACACACACACACACACACACACACACACACACACATGTATACACCCACACGAGCGAGATACAGTACACACCTAACACTACATGAACATTCAATGTCTCACAGTAGATTAAGCCAATGAGAAATGACTTGCATCTAAAAATGGATAGATCTGGGTCTCTCACTTTCCTCGCAGAGCCCCCACACAGACCTTGCGAGGAAAAAAATCCCTTGACTTCCGTGTTAATGACATGATAATACAATGTTAACCGGGTTTTACAGCAGGCATGCTTTTGAGTCGCCGACCTCTCCATTTAAGCTCAAACGAACGTGCGCTCACACGCTCGCAGTCGTGCGGCGAAACGCACACGCGTGATTACACGCAGACTGAACTTCTGCAGTACTTACTGACAGCAATCCACCGTATAAAGTCTGTGTGAGTGTAAATACTAATGAGTGAGCATATTATAGCCCTTCTGCTGGAGGGAACGGCGCATATGTCCACATTAGGGCCTTAATTATGCTAATTCTTCAAATTTGATTCATTTAACTGTGTTCTTTTATTTTTTTGACATGTGCTTGTATGCGTGTGAGTAATTATCTCCAGCTCCCCTCTCTTTCTCTGATAGACATCAATGTAAACATGTCAGAGCCTGTGTGCAGTTTTACTGCAGGCTATACAGTTGTGCATATGGATCATGTTGCGATTAATTAGATTAGGACGATCTGACTGCAGATTAACGCCTGTGTATTCGAGGCTGTTTGTTCGAAGCAGAATAAATGATGAAAACTCCTTTGATAGACTCATCGGCCCTTCGCACTGACTCCTCTCAGTCTCACCACAATACATCTGGACCTTTTAGTGCCCAGTGATGAGTAAAAGTAATGCTTTCACCCGTGTGCATCACTAAACACACTATGACACATACATAGAGAGACACGGACTCCAGATTTCCGGAGTGGGAATGTATGGAGGCGTTTGGTCCTTGATATGCATTAAAACATAACAGATATTATAAATATAACTGTCAAAAGTGTAATTAATAAATAGAGAATAAAACAGAAAGAGAGAGAGAGAAGGAATAAAACATGAAAATTACAGAACAGGCAAAAGAGCAACAGATAAAATAAAATAAAATAAAACGCTGTAGAATTGTTCATTCTTAGTGCATGATAACTAATTAACCATATATATTTAGTAAATAAAATATATTTAAGCTAACAAAAAAAAAGCCTAATGAAAAACGACAAAAATCTAAGCTAAAATGAAAGTTGAAGGAAACAAATATCAATAAATACAATAAAAAATTACACTGCTATAAATAATAGAAGAAAACCCAGCTTTCACTTTCACATTAATATAACTAATAGCAGAAGCAGAATTGCTAAATTGAAAAATTAAACAAAAATAAATAATAATAAAAAATAATTATAGCTTTAACTGTAATTACATGAATATAAGTCAGGCATATTAATGGACTTGTACTTTTTGCCTATTTCATTAGCACTGTTACATTCTTTGTATCATTAGCTATATGGTCTGGAACCATATAATGCTGTGGTATGGCCTAAAGCGTGTTAAATGACAACCCAAGTCATTATAAAATCATCTAAATTATAGCATTGAAAATCAAACAGTTCTGTAGTGCACTTACATTCTCCCATTGAGGTTCTCTTATGAAGTGCATTCCCTGCCATTAAAGTGCTCTCAAGAAATAGTAGGTCACATCTGGTGGAAATCTGTAAAGCATGCAAAGCGGTCTTTTAAGCCTCTATGAACAAAACAGTGATAGAGAATAAAAATAGAAATTATCGTTATCCTTTATTTCAGACCAGAGGGTCTCAATGGATACAGAAATCTATGATAAAACATGCATGGACATTATGAAATACCATTATGGAGAAAAGCATTAAGAAACAATTGAAAATGTATTATATGTCTTTATATGATACAATTCAGCAAGAAAATGTTAGTTAAACAAAGTATCATTTTCTGAAATGTATAGACATTGAGAAGAATATTTTATTATTGGATTTTGTAACATTATGCATAATATTTCTAAAACTGTTTTAAAACAAAATTAAAAAGATTTTTAAATCGTTCAGTTCTCTATGATATTGCAAAAGAAATCATTGTCATGGCAAATTATTATTTTTTTAAATTATTTTTTAAATCTCAGAAAATGTAAAGCGTGTCATTTCTACACCATGATTATTACAATTATTTTTTTTATCAAACTGGTTTTCAGAACACTCCTACCAACTATTGGTTGGATAAGTGGCCATAGGTTGGGCCAGTTTTGTGGTGTTGGGCTGGTTCTGATGCCCAAACAAACATATGAAGTTACACAGTTTAGTGATATTAATCTGAATGAATAATCAGATACATTGCCTACTAAGACACTTACCCAATAATCACACAAACTCCTAACACATATCTCTGAGAACACACACACACACTAGTCTATTCTCAGGACATCAGCTTACTTGTACTATATAGTCTACCTTGCACAAATACTCATCTGTGCTATTGAAAGGACTGATATTTATATATACAGTATCTACCGGTCACAAGTTTGGACTAATTAAACGTTTTATAATCTTTTTGAAATAAGCCTCATATGCTCATCAAGGCTGCATTTATTAGAATACATTAGAATGACTTCTGAGGGATCATATGACACTGAAGAAGAAATGACTGTTGAAAATTCAGCGTCGCCCTCATAGGGCTAAATTACACTCTAAAGTAGAAAATGTCCTTTAAAATTGTTGTATTTCACAGTATTACTCTTTTGAATGAAAGAAATGCAGCTTTGGTGTTCTTACAAAAAACATTATAAAAACCTAATGCTAAATTAATAAATGAAATGAACATTTTTGTGCAGAAATTGGTTGTGCAGCTATTCCTTTCAAGACTTTAAAAAAAGTGCTGATAAAGTGAATATTATAGGGGTAGTTCACCCCAAAATGACAAATTGGTCATTGTTCCCAAGTTGTATGATTTTCTTTCTTCTGTTGATACAAGCCATAAGAAACAAACATACAGGTTTGGAATAACACAAAGATGAGTTAATGATAACAATAAAAAAATGGGGTGAACTATCCCTTTAAAGACATAAATAGTAGTTTTGCTGAAATGAGAGGATTTCTTTCTTCTTTGAGCCAATTGCAGTGCCACGAGATGCCACATTTGTCAGGGTATTTTGGCAACTACAAATTATAGGAAAAAAAAAAAAGAATAAAATCCAATGCAAAGTTGTTTTGAAAGATCTGCCAGAAACCCATCATGTAGCTGTTCTCAACACCATTACGTTTCATTTAAAAGGAATGGGCTATTTCATATGTTTCCCTGTAACAGCATGACCAGGCTTATGACAGAGGCAAATACTGTTGATACAGAAAAAACGCTGCAGGTTGACAACATTAAATATAAGTAATAGATTTTACTGATACTACCCATACATTAGCCTTTTTAATATACAGAAACATGGTGAGAGGTTCCCTACATTTGTGCTACGGACATTTTTCTTTGGGGAGCTGAAAATAGCTTTTTAAAATTACTATTGTAAAATGCTGGCAATCATTGCTTTCTGCATGGATATGCACCACACAAGAAAATTGTGTTTGTGAGAAGACTAGAAGATTGTTCAGTTGTTCCTCAACAAGTGGTAATGAAATCAGCAATTTTCCACTTTATAAGATTATAAGTTAGCTGATTAACTTAACAAAAAGCAGCTGTTTTCTACAATTAGGTCAGAGAAAAACAAATCAGTTTACACTACAAGACAATTTCATAAGCATCCTAATTTTATAAAGCAAACATTTGGCCAAAATGTGTGAAAAACTACCTGATTAAAGCATCACTACCAGAATTGATTTAGCATAGAGAGATTTCACCTAAAAGGATAAAACATAATGTTACTGGTCATATCAAAATAATCCCAAGTGATACTACAAGTACAGCGTGAACATTTGAAGTGGATCAAAACCTTGCATCGAAGTTGAAACCAAGTTTAAACCAAAATGTGTTCTTGTCTTTGGACAACTTTAATGTTGACTACTGTACTTTTATGGGACACTTATTTAAAAAAAAAAAAAAAATAGAAGCAGTTATATCTCACCCTTTGCCTTTGAATTTCCTATTACATGTTCTTCTGCAGAACATAAATGACTTGCTGTATGCTAAACAACCTGATGGGAAAAAATAAATAGCTTTTAATGTTACTTTTCCATGGAAATGGTTGCAGTACAAAACAAAAATAGCAAGACAAAAATAATAAAACGTTGCACTTATTTGGCTACGGTGTCTGTTTTTAACCTATAAATGACTACTTCCAGTAAACACAAATTTTGTATTTTTAACACGAGGAATTCTTCGATTTTGATGTCAAACTCAAATCCTAAATAGGCACCAATTGCAGAAATGGAGCACAATGTTTGTGTGAAATGAGAGTCGACATTAGCATAATTTAACATTATTAAACTATTTTAATATAACGAATTCTAGCAGGGGATCAAGCAAGTGTAAATTGGTCTAAATTTGCATAATGAAAGGGATGGTAAAATGACGTAAAACAGATCAATGTGCAAATAGATTTATTCAAAATCTACCTGGAGATACAAACGCATAACGGCTGTGTAAACCACTACAATCTAATCACAACCCATCTACTCTGGACATGAAAATATCATACTGTGTCTTGGATCTAGTTGTTGTTGTTGTTGTTGTTGTTGTCGTCGTCTACATTCAAGTGATATGTTGATGCACACAGAAATGGTCTTTTCCATGGAGGCTAGTATGAAATCCGAAATATGAATATGCTAGTATTTCATAGACATTAATGAGGTTAAAAAACAACCAGCTAATTTGAATATTTCTTGAGAGTGTAAACACAAGGCGGCCTGTCCGGAAATGGAAATTGTTCGAGGCAGACGTGTAGCATCTGACAGACTGACCTTAAGAAAAATGCTTCTCTTTTCTAAAGCCACAATATATTATTTATTATTTTCAAACCGTGTTCGTGTGGCGAGTCTGAAAGCCAGTATGTACCCTGAAAGGTTAACCTCCTCACTTCGCGTTTACTGAAAACACAGCAAAGAAAGGTGATCCCAGTTAGCGTTTGGTCATACAACAGTTTTATGTTTGTATTCAAATGAGAATCAAAATCACATCTGAGATTAATCCATATTTTCACATTCACTGTAAACATATACTCCCATTCACATCAAAATCAAAAAGAACAATTCTAAAAGTTTGACCATAGAGAAGATTAACATGCTGTTATCTTTTTTTTCTTTTAAATATATATACGCAATTAAATCACATTAATAAATTAATTCCACATGTATAACAATTCTTAAAATGAAAGGAACTAATAACAAAACATATTAAAACTAGGAAATTTCATAAATATAATATTGCAACCTGATATTGTGCATATCGCTGGAACGACCATTATAATTCAAAACAACCAAAAATGTTTGTGAATATGAGTGTGTGGTTGGATTCTACAGGAAGTCGTGTGTTTGTGTGTTCGAGGCAAACAGGAACTTTTTATATCTCGGTGGTTCTGTATTGACATCATTAGTTGGTGTGGGCTTTTACATTTTCTACGCCTTCTCAGAGTCCCTTACGACCACAAAAAAGACGGTATACCTCTTTTCCCTGCATTTCCTCTCTATAACACAATAAATACACTTGGCACACCTTTTTCAAATATTTGGCAGTGTAGAAAACTGTAAAAATTAACTTTTTTCAATATTCTAGACAACTATAGAAATATGCTCAAGATGATAAAATTTAGATGAATAAACAATTACACTTACTACACTGTTGTGCTGTGAGCAGAGGAGTGTCTTCCTGCGTTTGCGCTCTGCATGCAGGCAAGGTACGGACGGATTCAAGGGTGGGGAGGGTCAAAATACTTTTCCCACTTGGTGTCCTCAGAGACACGAACGAGTCGCAGGCCTTGTGTGCATCGAGTTTTTCTTCTCTGAAATCCTCTAACGTATTTGATTTCAGAGATTACACCCGAGACTAATCATACAGGTAGTGCATTTTGTCACAGTTCAGGCTGGAATGGAAATCTAATCTTTGAACTCTGAGCAGTCTTTGTGGACCGTGCTTCAGCGCAGCTTTTACATCGAAATGCATTCGTACGTGCATTTATAAGCCGTTCAAACAGTGTAACAGATGTTCTGCTGCCTTTCCAAAAACTCAATCAGGTTTGGATCTGCCAAGCGATTATTTATTTCAGAGCATGAGATTGTGTGCAAGTACACTCCTGTCATTATTTATGCTAATTACATTGCACATGTTTTTTTTTCTTTTTGATCGAGCGAGATTCTAGTTTATTCCTAACGCTGTCCTTTCAGTAGTTTGCGATCGTTTGTGCCTCTTGCATGTGCGTGTGTGTTTTTGTGTGTGTAAAAGTGCAGAATGTGGGTATTCACTCATGTTTTTATTTACTAAATTTTTTGGTTGCTCGTGTTGCGTGAAAAAGGAAACTCTTTGGAGCTGCCCCTGTACTTCCAAGCAGCTTTTGCTGCTCTTCCTTTGCTCGAAGGCGCGAGAGCGTCCTGCCCACCATTTTTGATGTTTTCTGGAAGACACAGAGCTGCCGCTCAACTAGAGGGGAGGACCTGATGTAAAGTTGAACTAAGACTTCTGTTCAGACAGATAAGTCCAAGAAGGGAAACAAAATATATTCCAGACTTGCTTGCCTTATAGTCAAAAAGCTTTACAATCCCGCCAAAAGTTCCACGGTTAAGCCATATCCTGGTGGAAATATCCATGCATGTCTCTTTATAGTCTTTCAGAACACGTCGAGGTCTCTCCATCAGACATCAGACTCGATGCTCGGCATCCTTTTGTAGACACGCCGAGCTCCCCCAGCACTCAATGCCCTGGGAGCGGTGTATGTGCCGACTGGGGGAGGGGCTACATAAGGCATGACATGCTCGGAGTAATAGATGTCAGGGGTCGGCATCCCCATGCCGAGCACATTGCCATCGGCCTGGCCTAATGTGAGCGGCACGAGCTGCTTGTAAATGTCCGTGGAGCTGCGGCCGTGAGCTAGACGCTGGTCATCGCGTAGCGTCTGGAGGAATGGGTTTTCCGTTGGGCGTGCCGGATACATCGACTTGCTGCGACGGCCGATCCCGAGTCCGCTGACACCCACCCCTGCGAGCGTGTGGTTTAGGTGGACCGGCTGGTTTTTCAGGGGCTTGTCTGGGATCAGAGTCGCCGAGGGAATGTTGGCATATGGCGTGTTGTCCTGCAGACTGACTCGCCGTGAGGAGTTCTTCTGGGGCAGGTTCTCATACGAGTGCTGCCGGATGATTACACCCTCATTCTGATAGTGACTAATAAGACCGTCGCCCTCTTGGTCACTCTGGGGAAGATAGGCTGTGAAGGAAGCATCAGGCTGAGGGAGAAAAGGAGAGAAGGCCCTGTCAACACTTCCGCCACCAATGCCCCGTCCATCTGGATGGAGGAACTGATCCTCGCTGATGTCATACAGGTTTGCGGAGTGCAGACAGGCATCGCAGCGGTACTGAGGAGACCGTACAGTATAAAGGCCAGAGTAACTGGACACTTTCGACAGGCAGCTACGGCAGTGTGTCTGTCGTGGATCCTGAGTAGAACTAGACCCGCCGGCGATGGTCCCCACACCACCAGGCTTTCCGTATGTGTTGTATTTCTTATCCTTCGCAACAGCGGTTTGCATCACGTCTGGTTCATGGGCCTGGGAAAGAAGACTGCTGTTGAGCTGCAGTATTGGCTGCTGCTCGGAGGAAGAGGACGGCCGGTGCTTGTTATCGCGGTGATCGCTGAAGATATCTGGGTAGTGCAGGCCATGCTCCTGATCAATGGAGTCAATAGTATAAATCTGACTCCCCTGGCTGCTCTGAGAGTAGATCTGAGCGCTGTGGTTACTCTGCTGGCTGGGCTGGCTTCGCAGAGTTGAAAGCTCCACGTCGCTCAGATCCCGCGGTAGGCGGTTCCGTTTCCGAAGCGTTTCTTTTAACTTGTGTTGCTTCTGCAAGTCCACCCGGCCGGAGCAATCTGATATATCTGAGCGGGCGGGTGCATCTTCAGGCAGGTAGCGCTGGCTCTTCATAGGTAGGGTCTCTGTGGGCTGCGGGGTCGATGGAGGGGAATTACCCCCAGGACCTTGGGTCTGCCGCAGAGTCTCCACAGACTTCTTCCACAGAGCACGTGGCTTGGAGGCTGGGGGTCGAGTGGTCTCACCTCCGCCTCCTGAGCCACCGTTTCCAGCAACACCTGGCTGAGCATCTGTCAAGCTTAGGGCACGTTGCCCTGGCAACAGAGTATTGTTAAGTGGCTCTTTGTGACGGTTGCTGAGCATAGTGCTGGTATTGCTATAAGGAGCATTTTTCTGGGCAAGGTTGTTGCCTTTTGCTCCATCCATAATCTCCAGCATGCCCGTGGTAGGACGGAGAATGCTACTCACAGGGCGTTTGGGTGAAGTGACGCCGAGGGTGGTGATCTCTTTAGCCGATTTCAGAAGGTGTAACATGTTGGCCTGAGGGCTAAAGTCCAACTCTGGGGATTTCTTCATCTCAATATGGACACCATGAATACAACTCCAAATGCCCTATAGGTGAAGTGGAGAGGGAAAGGTTAACAAAATAAGTGCATAAGTGGAGGCCAACACCAAAAAGTATATATTAGCACAATATTTCTCAATATAGTCCCGCTGTATTTTTTCTGGGGTCTGAAACTCAATAAACTGATGAAATAAAGTAATATATCCTGCTGTGACAAACAACCGCACCCTGTAACTTTATTCTAGAGATGGTGACTTGTGCTATTATATTCTGTTATATAAGCTCTTTCTTATTTCGCAGCAAAAAATGTGTTTGTCAGCACATAAGCAGCAATCCCTACACTGATTAAGCTTTAAGACGACTGTGGTAAACAGCCACCATGACAAGTTAATATGTCAAGATTGAGCAGATAATGGTTGCCTTCAGCAACGGAACCTCTCTAGTTAATTTACCGTATTGTTTCTGTGACATACCCTGCTGATAGTGAAGAGAATTCCTGGCCGACCAGAACAGAGACCAGTGAAACAGTAACGTAGCCTCCAGTAGAAGAGGTGCTCCCAGACAAAAGTAATTAGCGACAGAGCCATGGCAGCCGCGAGCATATAGAACACACCAGCCATATTATCCACATCCAGCTGACTGCTCATCACTTCATTCTTCTCATTATGACAGATACCAGTCAACCACTGGGCCTCCAGCTCCTCCATCTCACCTAATACAAAACACAACATCACACAGCTAATGTTTATGCACAGACTCACAGAAAAAAAACAAAACAAACAGGCTCACGTTCTGGCTCTGTTCCAAACACTAGCGAGCTGTTTACCTGGGCTGCATTTTTAAGCATTTCAGGCAAGCTTCTGATGCAAAGCCTGTTAAATAGGCAGCAAAATAATGTTGCACTGTGAAAATAATCTGCAACTAAAAAATATCTGTATTCATCCAAAATAGCAGAACGGTTTAATCTAAAAGAACTACCCAGAATTTTTTTTGCTCTGAATTTTTTTTATGTTTAAGTAGAAACTGAAATTGTAAAAACACAATAATATTTATTTGCAACTTGCATTTACGCACTATTTCACTCTCTGGAATACCTAATTCTGACTGGTTGCTTGCAGTGCAGTCAATGTTTTTTTTTTATTTATTATTATTTTTTTTAATCATGACAGCAAATTGCAACATTTGACCTCTGTCCCTGGCTATTAGTCACTTTTAGTCACTTTTCTATTAGTCACCATTAAAACGTTTAGTCTCTTATATTCACCAAGGTTGTAGTAATGCCCTGTTTGTAGTATTGTAAAATATAATTACAATGTAAAATAACAGTTTCCTATTTTAATGTATTTTACAATGAGAATCAGTGTTTCATGTTCAAGGTCAGATCTATTCTAATCAACTGAATGCACTTCATGATTATTATGCTGCACATCTGGGTGCGTGTTTTCTCTCTATGTAGTGTGCTTCAAATCAAACTTTTATGAAGTTACATTTAATTTAGGATGCTGCATACTGTAGAGAGCAAGGAATGTCAGTATGGCTAGGAACAGAGCGAATGTTTAATACAGAGGTCATGACAATAACTGAAAGAAAAATAGGAAAGAAATGCAAAAAATGATACCGTCTCCAATGATCCCGAGGATAGCAAGGTCAACCAGCCGTTTCCAGTAGGATCCTTTCTGCAGGGCAATGCCATATCCTGTTGTGGCAAAGATGTAGCCACTGCCAATAGTTACTAGCTTACAGCCATCATCACGCCCCGCCATATAGTTGAGCACAGCAGCATCATATATGAAAGCATCCAATTTACTGAACAAACCAAAAAGGCACAATTAGTGGCTTTTATATAGAGAAATATCAACATCACGTGTACCAGAAGTAACCCTGTTGACTTTGCTCGGCTAATTATATGCATATCCCAGCCGTACCCCGTCTTGAGGCTGACCAGTGCATCCTGAACTCCAGTCTGATGGTATTTCACCATGTACTGGTGCATGTCTGGGTAGTTTTTCCTGATGTTTCGCTCGGTGCTCCCATTAGGCACGGTCCCGAAGCGAAACGGTGGTGAATAGGAATAGGGACTCTGAAACTAGAAAAGAGAGAAGAAAAAAATACATCAATTACATGAATAACATATCCGAGGAGATAAACCTTGTAACTGGTGTAGTTCAGATGATCCTTCTTGTAAATTTATAATGACATACGTATGCTTTCTCAAAACCTTGTGAGCTGCCAAATAGACAGCACACTGTAAAATATGTTTTGTCAGGTAGCCTGAGAAATGTGCTTCATGTGGTAACATCTAAATTAACTGGTTTTTTTTCAAGTCAGAGAAATTATTTATTACGACTTGAACGAACTGGAATACATTAGATTACACTAAAAAAATAAGAAGTAGAAATAGAAATGGCTTTAAATAGCACCAACTGCATATTTTTACTTTTTACAGCATGTGTCATCCATAGATAAGGTAATCTCACAATGGATTTGTGCTGAGCTCAGCAACAAATAAATTGCTAAGATGACTGACAGAGCCAGAGTAAGATGATGTCTATAAATGTAGGTGTATATTTATATTAAGTTGGAACTTCAGAGTCAACAAGACAACTGCTGTCAGGTGTGTATGCATATATTATCTCAAGGGGTGCTAGTGCCCTAGGCAAGATAAGACATGATTAAAGTAAAAAAACACATTAACCACTCAAACGGTTCTCGACATATACTACCATTCAAAAGTTTGAGGTCAGAAATATGTATATATACACACACACAAACAGTAAGAAACTTTGAACATTAAGATTTTTTTTTATAAGCCTGCATTTAACCAAGCCTGCATTTATATGATCCAAAGCAAAATAAATTTTGAAATTTTTAGACTCTTAAATAACTTTTTTCTATTTGAGTATATTTTAAAATGTAATTTATACCTGTGATTTCAAAGCTTTTAAAGCATCAACTCCTCACATATTCTAATATTAAAAAAAAAAAAACTTATTATTTTCAGTGATAGGCACTAGCGTCGCTGCAAGTAGTGACGCTACTAGTTTAACTACATTTTTTCAGTAGCGTGTTGGTAGAATCGCTGTTTTCTGAATCAAATAGCTTTTCAGTAGCGAAGATATTTTATTGATCAAGTAGCGCGGTAGTGTCCACACAAGCTAACGTTACATTTTCCCAAGCATTTCTGACGCTTAAGCACAAATCGGAAATACAAATGCTACGGATCACTGATCCTAGATCAGTATATGAGGCCACCACCATACACGGGTCAATACAGCCGCATTAATGTCAGTAAATTCTAACTGCGGTTGGCAATGAGCTTTTTGGTGTTAGCGCCACGCTCTGCACCAGATGCGTGACACGCTTGGGCGAACACTTTTTGGAAAGATGGCAGAGGAGGGAGAGGAATTAATCCCGAGGGAGGAGTCAACGTAGCCGTACCTCGAGAAGTTCATGACGCTGACTGAGACAACGCTCTGTTTTTTTGCCATGTTAGTACTGTTTGCAGTAGTTTATAATTCTACTAATGTGGTTTGTCCTATGGTTTAAGCTGCACTGAGTTACACATATGCATGCATTCATATAATACATACACACTCTTGACACCTTTTGTTATTATGTTTGTTTTTGTTGCCAAATTGGTTTAGAGCAATTGTTAAATAAATAATTGCACAATTATATGTGCCTATCTGTTTGAATGTAATTTTTTATCACTAAGGTAGCATTGATTTAAAATTGGTTCAGTTAAAAAATAGCTTAGCTTGCTACATTTCTCAGGGTAGTAGCTTAAGTGTAGCTTAATTCAATGTAGAGTAACTGATAGCTTAGCTCACTACATTTTCTAAGTAGCTTGCCCAACACGGATTATTTTTATTATTATGTTAAAATGAGTCGATTTCTGTTCAGGTTTCTTTAAGAAAGAATTTACCTGAAATAGAAATCTTTCGTAACAACATTACGGTCTTTATTATCACTTTTAAACAAATGTAAAGCATCCTTGCAAAATAAAAGCATTACTTTCGTAAACAATACAGTGTATAATGCTATCATATTTTACATTATTACTGTTTTTGATCAAACAAATGCAGCCTTTGTAAGCATAAAAGACTTCTTTCAAAAACATTACATTTTAATAACCTCAGTCTTTTAAACAGAACAATTATCAGACATTAAATCTTACATTTTAGTTCTATCCTAATAGAGTTATAGGTACATACGTACAGTTTTGTGAGGCAGGAGACAGCTCACTATATTTCATGATATACAAAAAAAAAGTTACCTTTCTGTCACTAAGGCCTGTTACTTGGTCCACAAATTCCTCTTGGATCATAAAGGCAGCCAAGTTGGCAGTGTAGCTGGCCAGGAAGATCACAGCGAAAAAGGCCCATACAGACACAATAAATTTACTGGTAGTGCCCCTGGGGTTCTGTACTGGGACAGAGTTGTTGAACACCAGACCCCATAGCAGCCAGATAGCCTTACCAATGGTGAAGGAGGGTCCATGAGGGTCTACAGAAATAATAGACAAGAAAGAGGGAAAGTTAGTGAGTAGGAGTTAGGAGTAAGTGGGAAATCATAAGAGATTTGTGGATCTACAGGTTACTCAAGGTGCTTATTGTTTAAATTTTTAATGCTGGGATTTTAAAATTTTAACTACGTATTCGGTTTCAAAGCAGACATTGGTTGACTGTGTGGTGGAGTTTGTGTATCATACCTTTGCCCTGTGCCAGGTTTCTATTGAAACCGAGCGGACTGATGAATTCAAAGAGGAAAACAGCAATTGCTGTAACGATGAGTAACATGACGAACATCATAACCCACACTGAAGCACTGAAGGGTTCTGAGAGAGGAGAGCGAATAGAGAAGGGAAGGCAGAGATTAAAAAACAAAAACACTGGTTCCAGAGGGATTTCAAAGATATTATTTCATCTCTTACCTAGAAACGCAGAGGGCGACACCGTTCCATTGCTACGTGACACCATCACACTGATGCCTGTCTCGACAAATGGGACAGAGAAGTCTATGGCCTCTGACCGCTCTTCATTTATGGTCAATGAGCCCACAGCCATTACAGCCTTTTTATAGACTACCTATACAGCAGAGAAGAAAAAAACACCTCAAGAAACAGAAAACACACTGACTGAAATAGAAACACACAGACGGATCTAGATAGTAGAGAGGTATGGATTGGTAGACAAACAGACAGGCAGATAGACAGGCAGATAGATAGATAGATAGGCAGATAGGCAGACAGACAGACAGACAGACAGACAGACAGACAGACAGACAGACAGACAGACAGACAGACAGACAGACGGATCTAGATAGTAGAGAGGTATGGATTGGTAGACAAACAGACAGGCAGATAGACAGGCAGATAGATAGATAGATAGGCAGATAGGCAGACAGACAGACAGACAGACAGACAGACAGACAGACAGACAGACAGACAGACAGACAGACAGACAGACGGATCTAGATAGTAGAGAGGTATGGATTGGTAGACAAACAGACAGGCAGATAGACAGGCAGATAGGCAGATAGATAGATAGGCAGACAGACAGACAGACAGACAGACAGACAGACAGACAGACAGACAGAGATTTATTCACAGTCGCCCTCGAAAGCCACTATGTGAACATATTTTCCCCCAAAAAAGTGCGGGGGGATGAAAGTCTGATAGATTAATATAGACGCAAAGGCAGAACAATACACTGACAGCCGAACAGCCAGGGAAAACTGACATCTATGCGACTGCAATTAAACTGATGATTCATTTATTAAGTTATTGAAAGTGACTAACCTCCCCCACCATGCCGTTCCATACATTATTGATCTTCTTGCCATGTTTGCCATTTGTGACCAGGTAAAGATCATAGGTGAACTTTACATTCCTGGCAATCTTCTTCAGGATGTCTATACAAAAGCCCTTGCAGCACTTCTTGATATAGGAGCCATCCGTGGTATTACTGCAGCATATACAGGCACAGCAATATAGAAAACAGCGGATACTGAGAAAGACTGAAGATAACTCAATCTAATAAGTTCTAAATTTAACACACACAAAAGTTCATAACCACATTAGAGACTGCACAATTATTTCTGTATTCCCCAGGAAAAGAAAGCTCTTGTGCTAAAGGTTAAGATAGGATGTATAATGGCTATGGACCCTGCTACTGGTCTGAACTTCTATTAAGTTAAACAAACAAAACTCACTCTTTAATGTGTTTCCTGCAAGGTACAGAGTTGCGCATACATGTGCCAGTAAGAATGTCCACATCATCCACTATAACAAAGGGTCTTTCCTCTAGAGTCACAATGCTCAAGTGGTTTTCATCAGCGTCCACATCCCCAAACGAGTTATAACGTGGCCAAACCGGAAACTTCAACTTCAGTGTGTGGTTTTCCCATCGTCCCATCTGCAGACACACACAAACAAACATTGGCTCACAAATAAACAAGGTCTGGAGCTGGTCTGAAGTGGCCTCTATTATTATTATTACAAGTTTGAGGACAAAAATGTGATTTTCTGCTCTTCGAAACAAAGCTAAAAAATGTATTAGAGGAACATTATATATTTTATCCAGCAAGCAAATAAGTCACATTCAAAGACTGAGACCCAGGTCAACTTTTCCTTCAGTCTTCCTTGTTCTCATTCGTCCTCTTTTATAATGTTTTTAACATCTAGATTTTAGGGGTGTGTGTATTATATATATTCATTTTATTATTTGTTTTATTATTAAGATATTAAATCTCTACTAGTGGTTTGTAGCCTAGAAATTGTTTGCTGACCTGTTTGGATGGGGTTTTACTGGCAACAAGGGGAAAAAACAAAACAAAATTCAAATAATAAAACACTAACCTAGCCAAACGTGCACAGTCAGGTCAGAAAAATAAATGTGCTCATCAACGGAGGGGAAGATGCTTCCCATATCTTTTGTTGTTTACGTTAAAGGCTGCCCAATCAAACTTTATGGTATTTTGGTGCTGATTCATCTGTCACTTATAATAATGTGACTAATACCAATATTATAGTTGGCCTGGTATTTGTTCCATGTGTTAGGCTGATAAATCACACTTGTGCTGCTGTTTATGCATTAGCAAAATTCTCAGTTTTCCCATTCAGCCTATGTCATGTTAATCACTTCGCACATTGTTTGGCCTGTGCAGTTCATGCTAATATTAATCAATGTTAATGCTACTTTTGTCAATGTTTAAGATAATATTGGGGTCTCGATACAAAACCAGTAAGAATCAAAGATTTAAATAGTCCTGTGGGGTACGAGCTAATTTGAAGCGGTCTTAAAAACGCATGTGTACTAATTACAAAATAAAAAAAGCTGTTTCAGATAGCACGGCACACTTCAAGACACTGCTGTTGCTGCAAGAAATGCCATGTCAAATTTACGCCATCTATATGCACAGCATTCTATGCAATACTTATGCATTCTGTCAGGTGTGTTTTGCCGTTCCTGCTTGAAATGCCATGTCAGCTACCGGTGTAACAACATAATGTGTCAAGTTTACCCCATGTATGTGCACTGCACTCTTCATGCAGCAGTTGTGTGTTCCGTCAAGTGCGTGTGGTCGTCTATAAGCTCTGATAACACGATCGGCTCACACTCTGTTCTAGCCCCGCTGCAGTGAGAAATGATTAGTGTCACACTTTTCACACAATCACTGCAGGGTTTTAATGTGAGTGTGTGTGTCTTCACACACACTGCAGGGCACTGTCAAAACACACAGCATCCAACACACCTCAGAGAAATAACAACTCATTAAAAGAACGCATGAGTGAGCAAACGATTACGAAAACGAGTGTGTGAGGCGCCGAGATAGAATAGGAGAACATGTAAAGCTAATTAGAGAAAGGGAGCAAAGACAGAGAATAGATTACTGTACAAAAAAACAAGCAAATTATTACTGCTAATAGCCAAAATAGAGAGAGAGAAACGAAAAAGGGCATTAACCAGCACAATCAAATTGGATGTAGACATGTGCACTCTTCTTCAATTTAA
This sequence comes from Enteromius trimaculatus, assembly GCA_032361065.1. Lineage (NCBI taxonomy): Eukaryota > Metazoa > Chordata > Actinopteri > Cypriniformes > Cyprinidae > Enteromius > Enteromius trimaculatus. Next base: position 13,428,417 of record JAUMHP010000040.1, on the reverse strand, counting down.
AGCTCGCAATAAATCCGTTTTGAAACCAATGCCTTAATAAGGGCTATTTTGACTCTTTATGACTAAGTAAACAATAGTTCAAGTCGTGTGCATGAAAAAAAAAAAAACCCAGGCTGGGAAAAGGGAACTACAAATTAAATGTTCTTCTTCTCTAATAGCAAAGTCCTGCACATTTTCAGTCACAGTCACAGAAAGGCTCTGAGCTAGTAAACAGAATATTGATTGCTTATGGTTCCAGAATCCCCTTACAGGCAGAGCTAATAAAAGAAAATGAAGATTCGGAAAGGATATAAAGATTAAAGGCTCTTACCTTCTCCCATTCCCTCTGTGTGTTCAGAACAATGACAACCAGCTTGGGATTGACTTGGTAGCCATCGTCCATGAACGAATGATCTCTACCCCCTAGATTGACTCCCATCATATATCTGCAACAAACAAACAAAGGCAAAAATATCAGCCAAGTTACGGCATGCTTTAGGTCTGTCTGTCTCTCTCTCTCTCCATCCATCATAATGTGTTCAGACTAAAGAAGTTTTCACTGACTGAATGTTCTTTCAAACTGTTTCGGGGTAAAATGCAAGTCATTTAATGAAATATAAGTGAAAAGCTCCAAGGTAAACAATATAAATAACGTCTGATTGAACACCATTAGTTGTCTTATCTGTTTTCGCAAGACATTAAATTGCCTTTGTAATCTTAAATGAGGTAAACAAATCAGACAACCCTAGTTCTGTGTTTTCGTAGCCAAACCCCAAATTCAATGAGCCAGCAAACACAAACACAGAGTCTTGCAAATGCATTTAGACTAATCCATTTTAAATGGATAAATTATGCAGAGTTTTTTTCATTTTTCAATGCATTAAAACTTTAAATTATTTTGATGTTGGAAGTATTCTGAACAGCAGCAACAACAGTTTCTGTATCTTCACAGTTTACAACACAGTCTCACTCCAACTCGTCACATTTTGACGCTTGGTCAAGACAATCTGCGTTGCTTTTTGATGCCCAAAGTACCCCTTTTTAGTCACTTTTCAATGTGAAGGGTCCTCCATTGCTTTCAGCGGTTTGGCATAATGTAATGGTTTGCATATATATATTATATATATATATTTTTTTTTTTTGTTTGTTTTTAATTTTATTAGAGCACAAAA
>JAUMHP010000040.1:13409674-13427166 GCA_032361065.1 Enteromius trimaculatus | reverse complement strand
TTTTTAAGTTTATTAGAGCACCAAACAGCAGCCCTACCCTAAACCTACCCACCTCAGAACAATATAAAACACACACAGGCAAAAGCAGTCACAGGTATTTAATGCACAAACTAGTCATGAACAAGCAGTATAAAATCGTTACAAACAAGTCGTGTCACACTCTACGTCTTCTCAAGCCTTTACGTGAAGAAGAGAGTAAAACACAAGGTTTTAATCACTAAAAATGATCCCGCTCCGTTAATGCGCTCACGTCTCATTCAGAAAACATACTCCCGTCCCGTAGCATGACGCAATCGGTCAGGAGATACACAAGAGCCAATAGTATTTCACAACCAATGTTGACACAAGGATTCTTGTAGCAGCATTTTTTTAAAATCGCACAGGAAGTATGCAGAAGACGGAGACAGCGACCGTGTCTATGCCTCTCACAAATCAATCATTTTGTCTCAAAAGACTTGGAATATTAATATCTTTAAAAAAAAATGATGACTGAGGTTTTATCTGCCTGCTGTATTTTGTGTTTTATTGACAGATGGTAGGTTTAGAGGCATGGGTTGGGTTACGTGCTCATAAATGTGTAAATAATATCATTTAAATAAAACTGCTTTGACTGTTTACATCGAGAAAAAAAAAAAAAAAAATATCACACACAAAAATGCCATTGTTTTTACCCAATCTTTTAAATATAACCATAAAAAAATAAAATACAATTTTGTGTCGTTATATTGACGCTAAAAGTTTCCTCATTTAAAACAACGAAGGACCCTTCACATCAATAAGTGACTAAAAAGGGTACCTTGATCATCAAAAACCGATGCAAAATGGTTTTGACCAATCGTCAAAATGTGACGAGTTGGAGTGAGACTGTGTTGGTAGATGCACCCTTTGCTGCAAAAACATGTAAGAGCTGTGTGTATGTAAGAGCTATATTAATCTGGCATTAATTTGGCTTTTAATTGAATTCTGGCAGATTTGCTCTAGGTTGTTCAGGGTAACAGGATGACTGTTTGCAAATTTAGTTTCACATACTAATGTTGTATGGAAATTTACCTTGGTAGTACTTGGTAGTAATACTATGGTATTACATCTGACACTTTTTTCTTATCAGTGACTGACTTTTTTGTTTGTTTGTTTCAGCATGTTCTTAATCTTTTCTGTTGCCATACACCAATTTACACCAATTATTATTCACTTGTAAATCTTTTCCTCTGCATGGACAGTTTTCATTGTGCTTCTTGTTGGTAGCTTGACAGTAGCCATCCCCTTTCAAAACCTTATTTTATTTTATAAAATCAATCTGTGGTATTTGATGTAAGAAAGGAGGTCACACTTTTCACACAACAATGAAAGCGAGTTAATAAAGCCAGAATTTCAATGTTTGGGTGAACTTTTCCTTTAATTATTTTTTCTTGAAATGTTCTAAAAACACTTCATTCTAGTACCATCTGACAAGTGTTTTTTTTTTTTTTGCTACATCAGCCACCCATAAGGCACTATGATAATGCTTGACTGCTCATTCAATCTTTTACTTTCTTCTCAACTGTTGAACTCTAACTCTTTCCAAGTGATCTCTGGCCTCTCTTACAAATCTGCTTGTTTGTGCAGAGACTTTTGAGGGATGACCTTTTCTCGATTGCGTCTGGGGGGTTTGTGGTAGTTTCCACTTCCTCATAATTGAACCAACACCGCTGAGACATCCAAAGATTTGGACATTGTTTTGTAACCTTTTCCTAAAGCATTTGTCTAACAATATCGCTGACATATTTAGAATGCTCTTTAGTCTTCATTTTCACAGCTGTCCTTTAGATTAACAACCTGAATAATTATCCTGTAACCGTGACATTTTTGTTTATCTACGAAAGGTTATAATGACTCACAGGTATAATCCAGTTGTACCTGTTCAGAACCTTTACCAGCATATTTTGTTTCAATTATTTTTTGAAAGTTGTCAACCGATTAAAAATGTTATTGTTATTAAAATATTTTGTGTATTGTGCTGTTTAAGTAATCATATGAACTGAATAAAATAAAGCCATTAAATATACAAGCATCATATTTTAATTTATTTACTTTTATTATTATTATCATCATTATTTTTTATTGTATGTAACCATGAGCTCAATTTACTATTAAAAAGATGGTTTGGTTAAAGTACTCATTCTCTCAAAAAGAAAAAAGTCTGTTGTTTACTCACCCTTATGTTGTTCCAAAACCATATAAATGTTCTTTCTTCCATGGAAAACAAAAGAAAATTAAAATATTGACATCTGCCCTAAATCTCCTGGAAAAACAATCCGCATCTTTTCAATTAAATGTTGATCCAGTTCACAAAAACAGTCTGACTCAACAGTTCACAGGAGGGGAAGATTACTATTATACATAACGCTATCATATGGCTTCAGAAGACTCGGAATGGAGTACAAAAGTTGTAATGACTACTACTATCATACTTCTGCAGTGCTTTTGCGTCCTTTGAAGCTTGAAAGCTTCAGTCTCCATTTACTGTAATGAAATGGAAATGAGCGACCGGTTTCGTTATTCAAAATGTCTCCATCTGAATCACACGGAAGATGGTCACACGGGTTTGGCTCGACATGAGGGTGAGTAAATAAAGCCAGAATTTGCATTTTTGGGTGAACTAATCTTTATGTGAATCTGAATTATCTGAATACTTTCGCCAACTTTCCTTTCTCTGAATAAAAGAAGCTCAGTACTGTATCTCTGCCTTCTCCGTGTAATGCACAATGAAGATTAGCTCAGCTGTGCACTACTCAACACACACAAACTCTCTTCGGAATTTAATTAAGAAACAAGAACAAAACTAGGAAATGGGGTTTAGCTTCAGGCAGAAATGAAAAGAACAGGGTCAGAGCTACACCTGCTACTCAAACATAGCTTCTGTTGTGTGTGTGTGTGTTTGTTTGTAAGTGTGTCTTATTCATATATTAGAGATTTCTACAGTGCAAAAATGAAAATTGATTTTTGTCATATAGCAATCCCAGAGTTTTCTCTTCAACAAACACATCATTGTGTGCATCTAATCTTACTGATTGAGAAACGGAGAGACGGGGGGAGAGCATAATACACTAGACAGTGCGCAGGGTGACCTTTATTTTCCATAGTCTTCTGGAAATTATCGAAAGCTTACAACTAATTATGTCAGTGAGAGTTTGCGGTTTATAAAATGTCATTTCAAATGGCTTTCTGTACACAGAGCCTCTTTATGCATGATCTCAATTAACAGTGAAATGTTAGTCGCAGATTAGATGTAGTTAAATGCATATTAGGTGATCATAATTCCATATGGTGCCACGAATGCTATTAATCTTTCTCTGGTCAGGATTTGTTAGTGCTGTGCTAAAGCGTATTATCACTAACAGTGATATCACTAAATGGTCTATTATTCCAATATGAAAGGCAAGTCATTTCATATTTGCATTTAAATCTTTAAATAATAAATAGTAAATAGTTTTGTAAAACAAATATTTCACTTAAGAACAGAAAAATAAATAAATAAATAAATATTCATAATATACATATACATACACAGCACAGCATATCCACAACACAATGTGTGTATGTAACATATTTTCTTGTCTGTTTTTAATTATTTGGGAAACCAGCCAACCTGAAAATTACAGTAATACTTATTTGTATTATGCAGTACTTATTAGCCTTAACAACTATGTATTTACATTTAAATTAATAATTTGGTATAATGCATTTATTGTGTACATCATGTTTTTACATTGTACTTATGTTTATAAAAAATATCTACAGTATATGTAATTACATCTGTAATTAATTTCTGTAATTGTATTTATTATTACAGTGTTGACCCATCCCTTACACCTTAACTCCCCCTTAAACCTACCCATAGCACTTAACCAGTCCCTAACCTTACCTGTATCCCACATTAATAGCAGTGTAAAAAGAGTTTTGTAATACAATATGGACACAATAAATACATTGTACTTATTTTTTGATGCAAGTACATAGTAGTTGAGGCCACCTAATATAAAGTGTGACCAAAAATAGTAATAAATTCGGTCCTTTTATCATTGACATAATTTTAAGACAGGCCAATTAACCACAATAGCCTTTATTTCACAGGAAAGAAGACCTTTAGACTTCTGTGTATATTCTATGATAGTCTTTCCAACATGCTTCATTCTCTCATCCCCATATATGGTTAATCTCTTCTGTTTTAATGGCATTTGCGTGATAACAAAAAAGAAATAGAATTTATTAATTGGTAAGCAATACTGGAGCGCTCTACGCGTTTACAATCCATGTTAGGCTTTTTATATTTAAATATTCACACAATGTTTGTGGTTACTGAAATAACTCAATCACAAACTAGGCATATAAACCACCTATATGCCACTATGAATACCCTAGAATGTCCAGTTTATAAATAAATGCCAAAATGTTAGTGGTTGAACATGAACAGAAAAGTTTACATTTTGTACAATTTGTCAGATCATAATCAAAAAATGCCAAATTATTAACTGAATATCAGAGACCTTTAAATGGCATTTCGCTAAGATAGACTATGTAAGTAAACACAGGTTTGTCAGTAATAATACTCGGGCTGACATATCCAATGCAACCAATAAGAACTAGCCCAGCAGTTATTATGTTGTTTTGTGTGCTGAAAGACAATAAATAGGGAGGTCAACTACAAGGGAAAGCTACAACATAATGCTTCAGAATCGATTTTCAGAGATCCTGCCTTGCCTACATGCGAGGCAAGTAAACAAGACCAGAATCAAAGGACAGTAAGCGTAGAGGAAAATGTCTGATGGAAAACAGATTTCATGTTCCCGTAATACAGGGCCTGCACCACTAAGGTGTTTAATGATTAAAAAGTATATCAAGCGTTGAAAAAAATCCCCAGATGAAGTCGACTTTATATCTGTACAGTGAGAAATACACTACGTGTGACTGCATCAAACTGAGTGAGGGGGGAAAAAAATGAAACCAAACAGCAGCGCTCTAAACGAGCAGATGATAATCGATGCCATTAACAGATAATGTGTCAGACTGTGAATAATTTGAAGTAAAAAAGTTGCCACGACTCTGGCAAAACAAAAGGCAGACACTTTTGCCTTAGGCTGTGAAATCACTCAAGCGCTTAAAACATGAGACTTGTCAGCCTCGTGGCAGAGTCTTCTGTGTAAAGGTGATAATGTTGCAGGAGGTGCTTATGAAAGGAGCTGTTGTGTTTGCGCTTGAGCAGATACAGCAGGTCTGTGCTGGGCTCACAACAACAGTCAGATAAACACAAAAACAGGCAGAACTTACAGAAGTCTCCAACTAACTCAAGTTAACCCTGACAGCTAGGGATGCAGAAAATAACAAGGACTGTCGTTTCGATTAATGATGTGCAAGACTAAACAAAAAAATACACATATGAATCAATCTGATTTATAAACAAATGGCAACAACAAGAAAAGTTGTGATGTAATGACATCTGTCTGTATACTTGCAACCCTTGTCAGATGTTTTTATTAAAAAAGTAAACTAAATTGCTATCGTTAAATCTAATTCGTCACATTTAAATAAAACTCACAAAAACAGTGATCTTTAGTTCATGTAATAAGAGGTACAGTAAGAGGTTGGCTGATATTAGATTTGGAAAATATAGCCAATACCAACATTAATATGAACAAAAAATGTACAATATATAAAATAAATGAAAATACAACATCACTACTGACAATGACTAGATTTTTCTATTTTATCGTCCTATAAAAATATGTAATGTACAAGAGAAAAATCATTTTCACAAGGCACTATATGTCATCACGTGATATTTTCCAGATCGTTTTGACAAGGATAGGGGGATGGACTAGTAACCCAAAGGTTGCGGGTTCGAGTCCCAGGTCCAGCAGGGATTGTGGGTGCGGGGAGTGAATAACCAGCGCTCTCTCCACCTTCAATACCACGACTGAGGCGAGACCCTTGAGCAAGGCACCGATCCCCCAACTGTGTGTTGTTCTTCACTTCTCACCTCTGTGTGTGTGTGCACGTTGGATGGGTTAAAAGTAGAGCACAAATTCAAAGTATGGCCCATCATACCTGGCCACAAGTCACTTTCTCACTTTCTTTCTTATCATACAAACTCATTATGTCTCATTCACTAATAATTTTGTAGATGCATTATAAAAACACATTAATAAAATTGTTTTTTCCTTCTAATGTTGGTATCATGAAAACCCCAGACCAAGCAACATAGTACAAGTGCTTCATTTTTGATTCACTAGAAGGAATTATTCAGTGAAAGATTAAATAATTTGCATATAAAAACTGCCGCTTGCTTCATTGCAAGATGAATCAGTGTTTTGAAACAAATTGCTAGAATGAACGATTCACTAGTAAAGGCAGTCATTTGTTTCATTCTTTCATTCATTGAGTCATCGTTGTTGTTTTTTATTACTTTTTACTATTAATGCAAATGCACAGATAAGTGTGTGAGTGATGTAAACAGTGAAATGTTGAAATGCTGCTTCACCAATTAAACTAAAAGAAGAATACATGATATTCAAAACAACAACCGAATATACAGAAGAATTATACTGTAATTTCAGAATAAATCTGTATTGACCAAAAAGTCTATATCAGCATATTTCTTTAACAATATATGACGTCTATATGATGATGAAAAATATATGATGTCTCTAATATAGGGTCTAATTGTTCGAGGACAGCTGTATGTATCCATATGTGTGTGTGTTTGTGAGTGTGGGAGGGGAGTAACAGACTTAATTAAGACAACACATACAGTACATTTGTCAGAAACGGGCTTTAGCCTCTGGGTAGACAGAAGGACTAAAGCCAGAACTACACCTGCTACTCAGATGCTATACTTTTTGTTTGTGTCTATATGTATATGTTTGACTGCCTTAAGATACGCTCCAACTTTCACTGACATCACACTAACTGATTACAACGCCATGATTCTCTTCTATGATCATTCTGTGTTACATAAATTCTGCTGCTCACACTACACTATATTTGCATACTTTGCTATTACAAGTATCACAAGGTATCTATCCATCTTTCTTGGAGGCATTTCGAAGGTTAATTCTAGCTCTGTGGATGGTGGCGTCATATAAAATGTTCCCACATTGAAGAGTCTGCAGTGTCCCAGATACAGACAGCCTTAGCAACGAGGGAGAGATCAAAAGGAACACCTACTCGGAGCAGACGGATACCAACGCTGCAAACAGCTACTGATGGTAACCCATGGCAACTCCTGATAACTGTGCATTCTGAAAAAAAAAAATACAGCCACAGCAAGTACCTTCACAATCTAAACGAACAGTAGATTTTGTTTCCGACTACCATGTGCGATACGGACGTCTTCCTGGCCAATGTAGACATCACAAGGATGCCCTCGCAGCTCAGAACGGAACTGAAAACCAACCCAATCATTGAGATATAAAAGGAATTGGGCAGGAGGAATTAAATGGGATCTAAAATAGCAATCTTTGTGCTTCTTTAAACATCCAGCACCTCTCAAATGGAGCAAGAAAATGTGGTGCCTGGAAAAAACTCCTTGTTTGTCACTGCTTATTAAGCTGAGGCCTAGAAATAGGAATATTAAGAGACCTAAAAGCCAAGAAAAATAAAATTAAGCAACAGTAAATAAAGGGACTCTGCAGTGTTTTACTGATATATTGATATATATAAACAAATTTCATTACATCAATACATACTGTATGAATTAGAGGTCATCCGATATTGAAGTCTGCTAATAAAGATAATAAGCATAATTGTGCTGACACTAGTAAAATCTTTATCCACAAAATGTGTTAAAATAACGTTATTAGTTTTTTTGTTTTAATTACAAACAAGTCTGTAATAAAGTAGGACTTTTGCTTATAATGTCTTTGATTTACTACTGCCAGCCGCTCATTCAAACAATTATCAAAAGTAGATCATAAGCAATCAAATGGCATAAATGTATACTATTGATTTTGAACCGCTGTGGAATCACAAGCCTGTAGAATCAATCCACAGTGTTGCGTTTGTACATGCACCATTCACATTCAGTTAAGTCTTTTGAGGTTTCATAATCACATTCAATCTACCACAATTTCTGCTTTTCAATATCCCACATCTTAAAATTATAATATAATAACAACTTTTGTTTTGCCATTTAAGATATTTAGAACTTTATGGCCAGGTTTCACAGACAGGGCTTAGCCTAAGCCAGTATTAGGCCACAGTTCAATTAGGGCATTTAATTATTTTTTATACATACCTTAGAAAAAGGCATTACTGGCATGCATCTTAAGACAAAAAAAAAGATACTGACGTGTTTTAAGATCAGTCAGTGCAGGTTTCTTTTAGTTGAAAAAGTTTAGATTTAAATTTTAATCTAGGACTAGGGTTAAGCTTTGCCTGTGAAACCGGGGGTATATTTCAGACATTTTAGGCTCCCACATGATGCATTAAGTTGATATTGAATAATTTTAATTATGTTACATAATTTACAGTTTTACAATATCTAGTTTGATTGGTGGTTCTCAACCTTTTTGAACATAATTCTCAAAAGCAGAATGAAATATTTCCAATATTTCTGCTGTATTTATGCCAAAAAATGTAATATTCCAATAATGAACCATGATTTTGTTATTTCAACAGTTGCAAAAATTCTGTTCTTTAATAAAAACAAACAGATTTTCGTTAGTAATATAGTGGGTTTTAGCAATTTAATTTAGATCATTTAGACTAAAGAAAAATGTAGACATTTTTCCATTCAGGCATTCTGAGGTTGTTTTTTTTTTTTTGACCTTTATGTTTTGCTGGCTCTTAAGTTCAGTGCACACTACAAGGACTTGCCTGTCACACTTTTATGATCTAAGCCCCAGATCTTCATGGATACTACACATACAACATGCATAGTGCGAGTTATATTGTGCGTACTAGTCGAACAGTCAAAAAAATATGTGCATTTGTGCGTCTCTGAGCAGCAATGTCAAACCGCCAATGAGATTTCCAAGAGAAAAAGCAAAAAAAGAGGGCGAAGAAGTAGAAAGCTAAAACCAACATAAAACACATCAAAGTGGCAGCTAGCTACTGTCCACGTCTGCTCAACCACTGTCTCGTCCACATTGTTTGGTTCTTTTTCCCCATTCTTTGCAAATTGCAAGACCTTCCTCCACATTGTTTGCTGACATCTTGTCAAGAATGGACTTACTATGGGTTAAGCATGTGCATGAATTTGTTCCTTGCGAAGGGTGCTGAGTTTGTGTCTCATAGAGCGCAGAGGTCTGTAATGCCTGGAGAAAGCTGTCCGTTAGCATTCGTTTCAATGCCAGTTGCGCGGTCTTCTTGGAAGTACGCAGTTTGAATGCTGCCATCTTCGCTCGCAGCCACACAGTTCCAGACACAATTGTTTACAAGTCAGTCAGGGGCTAACTGGACCATGCTAACCAGCCAAACCTTGACCCCTTGGTGTGTTGCCTGTCCTGATTTGTCTTCAAAAACAACCAATATGATGGCTCTAGCCTCTCTTCTGGCTCAAAAGCGTCCAGATAACAGACTGACTGGTGAATAAGTTGAAAAATTGTTCTCTGAAAGTTAATATAACTCATTTAAAGTTCTCTCAACATGACGGCTACAATGAAAGGGTCACTTATATTTAGTCAAACAGCTTTTTTTAGTCCACTTATGTATTGAAGATCATTTTGACACATTTGTCAAAAGTACTACTCATTTCTTTAAGTACTATTCTAATTTCTAAGTGCACCTATTGCAGAGCGAAATAATGTGCTCTGGAAAACCATGTTAGCCACTTTGCTGGATTGAGTTACAAGAAAGAGCACTGTTAGCCAATGAGTTTGAGGCTTGTAAAAGGAACTGCTTGCCCAAAAGAAGTAGGTGGCCAAGCTGTAGTACAGAAAGGCGAGCCAAAAGACACAGCATGAAGCATCTACATAAGTATGTTGAGATTACATGAATTTGAAAAAGATTGTGCTTTATCATGTTAACGTTATGTAATCTCTCTCTTTTTTTTTTAAGTGTAACTACCATTGCGCAGTACATACAGTATGAAAGGATTTACCTCGGGTTAGCTCTGTATTTGTGTATGTGCATCCATTTCATTATGCAAACAGGTTTTCATGCATGCGACAGTAAGCAATCCATGCTTACCTGCGCAGAGCACTTGGAGGCACCTCCGGCTTCTCTGATTGGCCGTAGCAGCTAGCCGTTCCGTCAGGTATCCGACCTTCCTCTCTGAACATGGCAGCGGCGGCAGAACTGATAATTCCCACAGCGTCCTGCACACGCGTCTCCAGGGGATAATCCCATTCGTCGTACGCCACAGATATCATTCCCGTCGGAAAAGCTTCCGGGGTTTGTTCGAGATTTCCTGTCGTCAGACTAGGAACAATCCACACAAAGCCAGCCCCAGTGAGCCCTAGCGAACGGGCTTCCTCCATAACTAAGGCCGCTTCGTCTTTGGAGCAGTAGAGCAGGATGACAGGCGACTGAATGCGTTTAAGCTGCACGTGGGCTCTGTCCTCTGGTTCGCCAACGCCGTCAAGCGTCACTACGCTTTGAAGGTCCCAACGAATGAAGCTGTGGTCCACCGTGACACGGACAGTGGCTATGAACTCCTGGAAACCCGGGAACTTGGTTGTGACCACTGAGAAGACGTGCCAGTCATACTCCTCCATTATAGCAAGCATCAACAGCGCCTCCTGCTGGAGGGAGGCCCCAAACTGGAAAAAGGAAGAACTCGCATCCTAGAAAAAGAGAGATAGAGAGAGAGCAAGAGCAAGGGAGAGCCAGAAAGAACAGGTGGTGCAAGAGAAAAGGAGAAAGGGAAACATGAGTAGGAGTGAAGACAAAAAAGGAAAGTTAGATAAAGAAATGCGGGGAAATAAACCATGTGTGTCACATCCGACTATGATAGTTGGGTAATTGTACTTCCACCTGTATTCTTGCCAATGGACAGTCATCAGCTCTGATAAATCAACTAAACCATCTTAGCTGAACAGGAACAATAAAAACGGCACATTTTAAACAGTTCCCTTATATTAACATGGTACATTTCTGCTAGTGTTAGACAGTATCTGAAGAAATAAATAATGAGGTGATTCTCAGACAGAGCCTTAACGGCCCATGAAGAAAAACGATAAGTTGCATACTATTCAGTTGACTGAGGATTTCATGCAGCCAACTCGAGTCCAAAGAGACGTTTTAAAAACTAATGTTACTTCTAACACTGATGCTGCTGCAGCATATTAATTTTCCTTTGTACTTCAAACGTAATGTAGTTGCAGACACAGCAATGTTTCCATCTTTGGTATTTTGCATCCAAATCCGAAACCATGCAGTCTATCTCGTTGTATACATTTGGTCGTTATGCATTCAAGCTCATATGGCTAGGGCTAGAAAATATGCCTTTATCGGAACAATTTAAAATGGGTTTTAAAATGTCTACAGAATATATGTGGAATAAAAAGGCGTGAAACTAATGTGAACATCATTGTTCCCTCCGTGCAGCATTGTTGTTCCCTGTGTCCAATTTTTCCTCATAAATGTATGCTTTTTGTGATGCATGCCCCCGTTTCTCTAATGTTGTTTAATGTGCTATATGTAGCCTTGTTATATTGCAATTTTTGTATTTCTTGAATTAAACAACTTGTTGAACTGCTGTTCACACATGGCCTCTTGGACACTTATTGTAAGTCATAGGCTATTTAACATATATTAATGTCACTGCATTGGATAAGTGCCATTTCTTTTAGGAAAAAAAGCACACTCACATATTAAAACATGCATAATAGTACAAAACTTCTCTATTTCAAGTAAATTCTATTGCTTTACTATGCAATCCAAAACAAAAATATTAAGCAGAACAACTGTTTCCAATATTAATAATAGCTTTGCAAATAAAGGGATTAATTGCTTTTTTTTTGTTTTGTTTTTTTTAAATATATTGCAATAGAAAACAGTTGCTTAAATTGTTGAACAATATTTCATAATATAAAAATGTAATATTTCATAACATTACAGTTTTTGCTGAATTTTTCATCAAGAAATCCAGCCTCTCTGAACAACAGAGACAGTAGCGTGCTTTGATATTTTGTGTCTAATGCAATGTTATTCATAGATTTGTAAGTGTGTTACTTTAGGTACTCCTGCTTTAAACCATAAAATAACTGCTTTTATCCAGCTGTAGAACATGAAATCATTTTGTTTCGTCACCCCTGAGAAATATTTGAAAACGGTGGAAAGGCTGTTTCTCACTGCCACCGATAAAGCAGAAGTTCCTTTACCCTACAACTGAAGCCTTCAGCTTTGCGAACGTGAAAGTGTGAAAAGGTCTATAGAGGGAACAGGAACGAGCAAAAGAGAGAAGGGCAGGCATCAGGAGCAGACAGTGAGCCACTGAATACAGGAGAGGGGAGAAAGACAGAAATTGCTGAACGCTGTCACACTGGAGTCACTGACTGAGTTAAGAATAATGACTGCATCCTTGCGCGGTGACAGCTTGATATCTCAGAATACACAAACACATAAACGAGCAACAATGGAGCTTATGAATATCATGGTTCACATGCTGTGCAAACACACAGACGCTGATCTGTCCACCAAGGTGCTGTGACAGATTTAAAATACCGAGCTTAAGCAAACAGTGATAAGCAAATAAACAGGTAAGGAGGAGGTATTCGCCAAGGATTAGCACCATACTTTGCGCTGAATAAAATAAAGAGGCCAAAGGCAATTGAATTTACACGAGGTAAATGTATGCTCCTCAAACTGTACTTCACTGTAACTGAACCTACTGAGAAAATTGAATCTTCAGCTCGTAACTGAGTCACAAAGCAAAACATCTCCACTGATCCAAAACCGAGCGAGCACCAAACTTCACATAAACCAGTTATGTCACGTTCTAAAAATATATCACACAAACAATTCAGGAGACATTAAAACTGTGTCCCAGATACACTGAGGAGTTAATAAATCAATGCAAATTTAGTGGCTGCACTCAATGTTTTGGATGGTCCCTTTTGCACTGTGAATGCAGCACTTCAGCATTTAAGAGGCTCTAGGATGAAACTGGATTAGAGGTATGCGCACAGCTCAGGGGCGCTCACACATACACACGAAGGCCCACACAAATCTCAGGTGTAAACAGATATAAGCCAAGGTGCACATACTGTACTGTACGTATATAGCCATGTACGTGTGCACACACATACAGTGCACCTAATCAAAAACACCCGCTCTCAGACCAGGTTTAAAAAATTAATCATACAGACGTAACGTTTTTTTTTTTTTTGATGTACTTGAGAGGTTTTCCAGTTTGGCAGGAGGTTGATAAGCATGTGAATAGGGTTAGGATTTAGCTGCAGAGCTGGAGGTTTGCAGGTAGATGCACACACAAACAAACACAGAAAAGATGTGCGTGTCGACAAAATTGCTTTAATCAGAGAGGGTATGGTCAAAGCGTGGAAATATCCTTCCATTAAAAGGAGTCATTTAAAGACAATTTTCCACAAGCTGATATGATTCTTTAGGATCTTAATGAAAAGTTTGTAATATAGTTTGTTTTAAAATTTCTTAAAGATAGTTTAAAAAAACACTAAATTTTACCCTGTCAAAAACAGCTCTTTTGAAATCACTCTGTTCTGTGTACTTCCTCTTTAAATCTTCACGAGCTCTGCTGACCCCACCTCTCTTTTTCAAGGACTCTGAGGATCTTTATTTAGCCATAATCATAGTGAAACTTTCCAATTAGCCCATTATTAGGAAAGGAGATATGCAAAGATTCATTAAAAGACATAATACTCACTGCTTCTGTAGGTGAGGCTGGATCATGAATGATTTACGCGATCATAAATACATTTCGATTGATCAAAGGCGCGTTTCCCTTCAGAACCAAACATAACATTAATCCTCTGTGACTTCAGTCACTCGGATGTCGGGGTAAATGACTACTGCTATGTTCATTAATACATTCAACAACAAAACACCTCAATCTCTTAAGCGTCTGGCTTGTCTCTGCATCTCGGTCTGATGTTGGCTCACTCAGGGCGGGTCTGGGGTAAGGTAAGACACCGGTTCAGTCTGTGTGATATGCTGCTGTCAATCAACTATTGTGGGAATGGCTTCATTGATAACCATTGCAACAATGTCTCATTTTTATGCTTTTTGTTATCCAGCTTTGGAATGTCATGCAAATTTAAAAATCACATTAATAATTTAACATCTGCATGGATCTTTTGAAGTAATCTCAAATGATATGGACAGACTCCAGAGATTATCCACAAATACTCACTGATGCTTACCATCCACATACTGAATAGCCCTGTATAAATGTTCATTCAAATTTTCCAAAATACAATTTATCAAAGATTATTTGATTTGTTTATGATGGTTGTTAGCATTATGATTCAGAATACAACACTTGGGAGTTGGCTGTCCTACGGTCATATTTTTTTTAAATACAGACGCTTAAACACATTACAGAATAATGAGCTACTCTGGCACTAAAGACATTTGGAATAAATCTTTCTCAACGTATTCTATATGTCCCAAAGCCATTCCATTTTTTGTGGAAAATGCCTGCTGTTCTCACTTCTTCAAAGCGGGAGAAGTACAGAAAAAGCTCCCTGTTCTGCTATTACTCAGCAGAGACTGGCCAGGGTTTGAACAACTTTGTGACTGACACTCCTGGGGAAAAACAAAAACAGCTAAAAAAACAAACAAAAAAAAAAAAGGACAGGAAAAGAGACAGGAAAAGAGACCCTAGCATCCACCCCTAGTACTTCTAGACCAGGAAAATGATGGAGGTTCTAAGCTGTCTTGCAATTTTGTGATTCTTAAATTTACTTATATTGATTTTATTTATTTTTCAAAATAAACTGTACGGAACGTTAATATCATGTCAGCAAAAAAATTCTTATAGACAAATAACATGACATTAAAGTCATCCTTAATTGCGGTCCACATCCACAAATGTTTGGTGTTGGTGTACATCATATTCTAAAATATTTGACAATATTCTACAATAGAACATAGCTATTACTGCTGTAGTCAGGAACAACCTACTCATTCTGGCATAATTTGAGAGGATAAAAGACATAGTCCATTGATGTTTATTAATTTAGACAGCACTCAGCCAATTATCTCTAAGTTAGAGCTATCAACAGAACTTGCTGTTTTTTGGTTAAGCATGTTCAACCCTTCAGCATCCCCTGCTCTAAAGATTTCTGATGATCACTGAAGAGAGAAGGATAAGAGCGATTTGGACAGTACTTCCTCCTTGGCATGAAAGTGGTACCTCAGGCTTTCTGCTAGATGACCTGTCTCTGTCATCGCCACTGGGTGTTGTTCCACCATTGACCTCTTGGATCAGATCAAGAAAGGACACTCAGAAAAGATCACCTTCAGTACACCTGCCAGCCAATACCATCCAGCCGCTTCCTGTGAGCCCTGGGCTTCAACTTGCCTTCATAAAGATATATTAGAGCCAAGGGATCCATCACTCAGAAACTGACCCTCACAAAGTCCAGATACATAGAGGTACAAGAAGCTTTTGCAATCAAGTGTACAGTTCCGTTGATAACATTTGTGATAGTAACAGAACAACAGACCGATTTGTTGTACATGGTGTCGACTGACAACAAATACTTCCTCTTCACATCTATCACTTCAAGAAACCCACTAAAAACAATAGTGCCATGACTTTGAATCATGTACACTAACCCAAGAATCAGAATTAGTTGAATTAGTAAAAAAAATTGTTTTGTTTCCAGCCAAAAAAAAAAAATTCTTTTTTAGACAAGTACAAATTATTGTCTTATTTTTCAGAAAAATTAAGTGAGCTTCGCCTAGTACAAGCAAAATAATCTGCCAATGGGGTACGCAAAATAATCATATTTCAAACACAAAACAAGATTATTTTACTAACCCTATTGGCAGATTATTTGCTTGTTTCAAACAAAAAATAACTGAATTGCCTGTAAGACCTTTGTTCATCTTTGAAACACAAATTATTATATCTTTGAGCTTTCTGCCCCTGAATAAACTACAATGTAAGATATTCCAAGGCCCAGAAAGATAGTACATCAATAAAATAGTCCATTTGACTCAAGAAGTATGGCTACCATAGTATTTTGCAGTCACATGTCATCCCATCTGCTTTGCACTTAGTGAGGACTTTGTTTTTCAACAGGACAATGACCCCAAATGCACCTTTAGGCTATGCGAGAGCTATTTGTCAAAGAAGGAGAATGATGGAGTACTGCATCCTGGTCTCCACAATCACCCGAAGAAATAACAGCCAACAAATCCTCAACCTCTCTGGGAACTGCTTCAAGACTGGTGGAAAACCAGGTGACTACCTCATGAGACTGACATGAGAGAACACCAAGAGTGTGCAAAGCTGTCAAAGCTAAATGTGTCTACTTTGAAGAATTTAAAATATACAAAAAATACTGTTTACACAAGTTTTTGCTGATTATGTAATTCTATATTTGTCCATCATAATTTGTCCATCGTAATCATAATTTCAATGTATTTAATATTGAAGATTACACTGCACAAAAACAAGAGATTTCAAAATGCACATTGTATCATGACCCAACTACACTATAATAATATTGTGTCTTGGGATTCTTTCTGATTCCTGCCTCGGAATATTTTTGTATCATAAAATTACTCTTGCACCGAGAGGCTATAACAAATGATGAAACCTCCGGAGTAAGAGATAATGAGCCAGTTAAGATAGCAAAACAGAGATAAATTAGATAACGGCAGACCTGGACAGACTGACAGAAAGGAAAAATGTGCAGCAAGAAAGAACCTGACAGTACCAAACCACACAATTTCATCTTTGAATAATGTCCCAGGGATCAATGGTATATGGGTACTACTGGTTCTCTCCAATTTGTCATTGTTGGCGATTAAACTGTTGGATCTTATCCACTCGAATGCCTTAAAAATCATTGGATGAGACTCTGTTTGGCAGCTTGACCATAACTCTGCTTAGGCACCCTATGAGCGTTCAGGCACAAACAAACAACAAAAAAATGTTTAAAACAATCGTTTAATCTGAATCCAACGGTGTGTTTTTGATATCAGAACGACAGCAAACAAGGAGGCACCGAAGGTGGCAACAGTACAATACAAACCTGGCAGAGCATCACAGAGGAACATGTCCAATGTCTACAGTACGAGCTGTTAGCTTCAGGTAATGAATAATTGCTAAACTACAGTATAGTAAGACTTTCCACAAGGTTGTGCAATTCAATTCAACAACTCAAAAATGTTCAAGCATCTCTTTTTGTCTAATAAGCTATTCACCCATCAACAGATCAATCCATCTATCTATCCATCTATCCATCTATCCATCTATCCATCCATCTATCCATCTATCCATTTATGCACACATGCATCTGTTTTGTATCCATCCATGTATCTGGGTTTCCCATACTTTGTTTTTTTATTTCCACACATGC
>JAUMHP010000040.1:13387178-13398984 GCA_032361065.1 Enteromius trimaculatus | reverse complement strand
ACACGCAAGTGTGTATATATTTATTATATATATATATATATATATATATATATATATTCACAGATAATGTACACAGTATACAATTGTGATTAAATACCAAGTATTATTATTAATAATAATATTATTGTTATTTATTTTGAAAACAGGACAATTTAATGGACAGAAACCTCAAATAAAAAGTATTTAATTTAAATAAAAACGTCTGTACAATTATACTTTTGATCAATTTAATAGCGGAATAAAAATTAATTTCTATTTTAAAACACCTAAACTATAGTGCATGGTGTTTTTAATAACTCTGAACTACTGGCAAGGTTTTAGAAAGGCTACATTACCTACATCCACCTTTTTCTCATCTGATGAAAGTCGTTTCTTAATTGATGAACTTATATTATTAATCTGAAATGAATCAACACTGAACTGACTACAGCTGTATAATGATACTACTTTTTATTCAGCTTGTTTTTTACTGCAAGTAGTTAATATTATTTTCCCCCACTCGCAGAGCTCCTGAATAAAAAAATTATTTATTTTTAAACTGACAAGAGGCGGCACATTTTTAGTTTTTACATTGCTGCACGTTTGACAATGATTATGCTTTCCCCAATCAAGCTTGCAAATACAATATCCATGCCATTCTACTACAGTTGATGAAAGGCATGCATCATATACATACACTACTAATAATCTTATTTTCATCCTTTAATGCAAGTCCATCAGGGGAGTGTAACTCCGTAATGATCAGTCAGTCTGTGAAAGACGTATATAATTTGCGTGTTTCTCTGTTCTTGTGAAGTACAACATCTAGTGTTTGTGTGAACATGAGTGTGTTATTCTTAGAGCATCAAGACTCCACTGATGGAGAGAAATAGCTGCTGCAGGGTACTCATGAATAAAACACCAAAGTTACTCAAGAGCATATCTATTCACACACACATGCACACATACTAATCTAACGGGAGCTACATGACTTTATGGTTTATACACTTCTCACACACATGCACCCAAACGGAGGGCGCAAAACTAACATAAAACTAAAACAAACTACTAGAAGCTGAGATCTTTTTTGTGTCTTCTATCGGGAAATTTGCTGTTAAATGGCCATTCATTCTGAATTTACTCTAACTCTCTAATAGTGCAACATCATGAAGTCTGGCTGTCGTCGGTCCTCACTAAGTGACCTCAAACTCACTAAATAATTCACCGGGCTCTGGGATGCGTTGGAATGTTTTTGCAACTTGACAAATGTTGCCACTGCAGCTTCAAAGACAAACTGACACACTTCATAACGAAGTGGACCGAAACATCAGAGGCCAAGATTTGCAGTCTCTCATTTTCTTTGACCAACACAATCACAGCAACTGGAAGGATCCAAAGAATTGGGTCTCTGCACTGCAAATAATTTGGTTTATTCAGATTATCCAGAGCCCTTCAAGGTGCTCCAGAAATCCCTCCCCCTGGGTAAACTCCAAACGGATTAGACATTAAAACCATTATTTTCCTTCCATAACATCATACGGCATTGGAAAATTTAATCAGAGTCAAGTATAAAATTACAGACCGTCAAACACTGCTCATTTAAAATCATTCTATACGACTGTAAATGCACATATGTAGCAAATAAAACAAAAAGCTTCTCAAACAGGTCACATGTTTATTTT
Organism: Enteromius trimaculatus; assembly: GCA_032361065.1. Classification (NCBI taxonomy): domain Eukaryota; kingdom Metazoa; phylum Chordata; class Actinopteri; order Cypriniformes; family Cyprinidae; genus Enteromius; species Enteromius trimaculatus. The sequence continues at coordinate 13,397,323 of JAUMHP010000040.1, read as the reverse complement.
GCGCACTGTTACCCAGTTTAGTTAGTGCATTATGAATTATGACTTTCATTGTATGCATTCTGACCCCTGCAAACGCCTACACTAGAACTATACATGAGACTTAGAAGCAGGACTGATGAATAATGAACAATCCGCTTCTGATAACTCTAGTTTCCCGTCTGGACCAAATGTACCAGCAAATGGGGATAAACTTCTCTCATTAAAGTACAAGTTCAGTCTTCTGTGCCGTATCTCAAATCCCCAAATCAAATTTCTGCACCATTTAGTGCATACCCTAAAGTTTTAACTTTTAGCTCCTTCCACTCAAGTCCAAATTAGATTTGAAATATCACATATGCACTACAAATCATCCTGAAAAGGAATAATTACCTCCGTCAGCACTTCTTATTCACTTAATATTATGACTCACACTTCTTATGGACTCATCTAAAGAGTTCGTTTGTTAGCAGAATTAAGCAGATAATAATATCTTTAAATTGCCTGCACAAATTGGTATTCTGAAAATAAAAAGGCCCCATGCTGCAAGCCCCTCGCATGCTAGATTTGTAGACGAATCTAACAGACACGTAGGGTAACCCATCAGTTTCCCGCTTTGCTTTCATCCCATGGTACTAATGGCTCTAAAGCTTTCATCTCTCACCTTTTGACATATTGAGATTGGTGCGCAATTCACGCAAAGGTTGTGCCAAAGGACCTTAGCTCAGAGCTGACCAGCCAATAGCAGCACAAGATGAAAGCAAAGGCAGGAACCTGACTAATTTCTTGGGAATTATTATTTCCTTTGACTTCTTTTAGACCAACTTGAAAAGTACCGCATTGTGCAGAGGATTTTGAAGTTTATCATTATCTTTATTCCTGGGAGATTATAAACTTTTTTTAGCAGCGCTCTCTTGATCTGGATAATTTGAATAAAGTTTGAAAAACAATTTTTAGTGTACTGGAGAATACATTTATAATCCCAGAAATGTCTGTGCAAACAGGACAAAACGTACCGTCAATATAAAGGAATTTTAGGCATTATTTACACAGATGTTACTTTTGAATTACATATTTAACTGTGCAAATGTCTGTAAACTCTAAAATCTTTCTACAAGATTTAAGTTAAGATTAATAAAATTCAGCTAAATTGTATACATTGTATAAAGTATACATTTATACAATGGCTAATATAAACATATGATATATTTTTACACACACATTATATTTATTTATTTATTTATTTAAACTTTAGCTAATGCATTAAGTATTATGAACTAACCAGAACATACCCATGTGTTACATATGATCCAAACTATTTTGATACTTTATTGAAAAGGAAAAAAAATTAAGAAAAAAAAAAAACAGGCATAAATTCCGAAAAAGCATTGTTAATTGTTAGATCATAGCACAATATATTGATACACCTTTGTTGGGTGTTACATTGAAATTTTATTGGCATTTAACTGAAAATGAGCTTATTTTATCTGAACATAATTCAGACCATTTTTTCTACTTAAAACCAATATGAAGTGCATATGGTGTCTTTCACTTGACCTTTAAAGTGTCCCTTGTTATCAAAATATCTATTGATTTAATTCTAACCTCATGGCTTCCTTCAATAGCAATGATATTGAATCAGTATAAAATTATATTGACATATTGGAAAACAGTTCACACAGTATAAAAAACACATTTATCCATGAAATATATTTGGGCCACTAGAACAATGTCAGACTGACAGGACTGGGTGTGTGACCTGGGCTTGTGTGTGATCAATATTTCATTGGATTTTTGCAGTGAGCATATCGCTGTGGCACATGCTGCTGCCTTTCAATGTATTTGTACGGCATTGATAAGCACAGTGTGAGACCAGCCATTAGAACAAAGCCCTGCTGCTGCTAAAACACACACTCCATTCTCTTTCTCTCACTCGGTTTCTCCTCTTTTCCTCTCTGTCATACAAACACACACACAAAGCCATGCCATTACCGCACTGCTGGTTGCTGTATTATGCCTAAACACACCCAGCAGTGAGTCAAAGACTTACGCAAACACTACTAGCATGTTAGAAGAATCATTCATGTTCATTTGCTATGGTTCTGTATATTAATTTGCGTGCAAGAATAATTTGGTGAATAACAGTTTCTGTGAGCCCTATGCATATGTAGTATCCTTTTTAAATTCATGCTACTCTGCAGTAAAAAGAGGTCAGCTAGTGTTACCATCAAGCGTTTGATGCGGAGACATCGCTGCTGACTGCACAACTGACAAACGTCAATCAAAAAATGGTTTTGTTACTCTTCAGTGATTTGGATGGTTTGGAATCGGAATGAATGTGAGCAGCAAACCACATAACGGTCTGCAGCAGTGATTCCCAAGCAGGGGGCACTTAAGCAGGATCCAGGGGGTCCTTGGAAAGATTTCAATTTTACTTTGTTAAATCTATAAAACAGAAAAGACTAAAATAACTACTCATTATTTAGTCAGTTCCTTAGGAAAAGGGGGAAAAAAAAGTGTGTAATGGGTGTAAGAGTCTCTTTTCCACTAATAGGGCTGTGGGGGAACAGAAGACAAAAAAAGGTCAAGAAAAAAATCAGTTTACACTATTGACTATTTAACACCACATTTTATGTAATTTTACTGTAAAATACTTCACAAAGATACAATTTCAAAGACATTTCATGTGACATTTTGAAATAGAAAGCCTGACAGCATTTTCTTATAAAACAAATGTCAGTAATCTTTGCTTTATCCATAGCTTCACATATATTTTTAAAAGTGTGTCAAAAACATTTTCCATAGTAAAACTATGATCAACTGTGAAAGGCATTAAAATGACATTCCTGGAAATGTCTGCAATATATATATTTATATTTTACTTTTTAAATAATTGTATTTTTGCTATCAGTAACATACATTAGGGTGTTTTGTGCTCAATTCTTTTATTTAATGAATGTTTATTGCATTATTATAGTGTTGTGTGTAACCCTGATAATGTTTTGTCCTGCTCTGAATCTGTACAGTACATCTACACTGCATATGTGTTATGCTACATTTTAACTGAAACACTCATTTCTATTTTATCACCTGCATTGTTGCAGTGGTTTTTATTTTATTTAGAGTAAATAGCGCACATAGTTTGGTAACATTACATTACTTAATGGAACACACTGCTAAAAATATACAAGAACCAATATGCTATCCCGTAAACACTGTCACAGTATTTTTAGCGTGAATTTCTGGCAACCAGAGCTGTCAGTTTCCTACCCTGAATTTAACAGGAAATTGAAGGAGATTAGAAAACAACACAGCATAGCGTACTGTAACACAGGAGAAGAGGAAAACAAATCACAACCAAATCTGTGCAATCTACTGACGAATCAAAGGATTCCTGACAGAAAAATGAAACTGCTTTGACAATTCACTTCAAAATAAAAACAAAAACGAATGGCGTACATGCAGATCTACTGTATGATTGTGTAACGTAAAGGGTATACGGTGCACTGCGTTATAAAGGGATGAACGATATGGCTGAAAAAGTTCCCATGATACCATGCGTGTTTGGCTCGACCCCATGAGGGCTTCATTAAAAGATCAAACTATCAAAACCAACAAATTTCTCCCTCGCTCAACCCTTCTTGTGTTATACATCTCTCACCGTGTCACTCCCATGTGCGTGCGTTTAACAGCTTTGAAACACAGAAGCTCCCTGTGGTTTTTATCCTTTTCTGGCATAATAACTTTAATAAAGCAGGAACACGCGAGCGGCAGAGTACATCCTAACGATTTTGATCTCTCGCTCCCACTGCTCTGAGAGCCCTTGGAGAGTAAGCGTGTGATTGCGAGCGCACGCGTGTTAGGCTGTGGGTGCACATGTTGCATGTAATCCCACTCCCGGGGAAAATTCCTCTACAATCTTCACAGCAACAGCTGGGGTTACGGTGACAACACCCCATTACTGCTCGGTAGCCTTGGCAACACCGTGGTGACACCACGCGGTTTGCCATAGATAAGAGAGGTGGTTAGCGTCGCGGACAGGGAGCATTTAAATTCATCGCCCTCATCTTGCATCTGCCCTCTCAGCGCATTACTTTTATATAAATTAGATTCAATTCATTGTAGTGCTGAAAAATGCGATCGGCTGTAAATGCGGCCTTTGAGAGTCAATGGGAACGTGGGGCGATGATATAAAGATGATGATGCTGCCTGTGTTTGGAGATCCTCTAATATTTATCATCTGGCGCTCGATCTATACATCTCTCCCTCACTGGTGCGGAGGAGAGTCGAACAGTCAAGCTTTATTCTGTCAGGCTGTAATTAGTTTTCAGATTCGATGACACTTCTTTTGTTTATTCATCCTTCGCGGTGTCTTTTTCCTCACTGAAGCGTGGCTTGGAGGAGTAACATCCTTTATATCAGATGAGAAATAAAACAGTGTTTCATATTCTCAGAACGCTCCCTCACTTCTCTCTGAATTCTCCCCGCTCCCTCTCGCTATTCTTCTCAAAGACTTTAACTTTCGTGTTTCCTTTTTTTTTCCCCCATCCCACTCTCCCTGTTGTCTTGTTCTGTAATTCCCTTCCTCTCTCCTTCCGTCCATATGTTTGTTGTGCTATTCCTCTAAACCTCAGATCTTTCTCTCTCTTTGTTGATCCTAATGTCTGTTTGCTGTTTTTGTAACTTCCTGTAAATGAAGCCAGTCTCCAGCAGATGTAGGGCACTCAAGGAAATAAAGTCAGCAATTTAAGTTGTCACTCTGAACTCTGGGGAGACGGTCAACTCGCTAATGCTATATATGCTGTGCTGCAATCAGACAATCGCTAATGCATCTGACATTTGTTCTGTCTGACCCAGCATGCATAAAACCCCTAATAACAATCTGAAATGCGAAGGAAATAAAATGTACCTGATTTGTGACTAAAGCAACTGCGATAGCATACTACTAAACAGAAAGAGACATGGCAGATAACAACAACATTAATAATAAATAATAATAAAATAATAAAGATTTTCTCTAAAAAAAAAAAAAATTGTTCCCAATTCCATTGCCGTTTAGGAGAAACAATTGAGAAATTAACTAAATCTCAGTTGTGATTTGTCTTTCCTTAAATTTTTTTTATGCACCATTTAACACAATTTAGTCACATCCTCATGAACGTAAAGAGTTTTAAGCTCTCTCTTGGTAAAATGAGCATTTAGAAACGTCCATCACTGCTAATGCTAAAATCAAAGTCAAGATTGTTTTTCCAAACACTTTGTTCAATACATTCCTTGCTATTTTACTAAACAGAAAAGACATGGCATGATGTGATGTCTTGTAACACCTACTGTAGAATCCATTTTCAAGAGCTGAACATCCAGTCATAACATGACAGGTCTCCAGTAATAAGTAATATCTCTCCTCACTTAAAGTGAAAATGCTGCATGGCATGACACAAATCACAGCCAATCAGAAAATATTCCATGTTTTAATATAAAATTATGTGGACAGTGATTTTGAATCAGGAAGATTTTACTGTGGGCAGCGCTACCCAAAATAGAAACTAACTTATCTCTTTTCTTAACACGGCTAATCAAGAGAGGTAATACACCTTAATACAGTATAAATCACATGCGGCATAAATATATATTCCTATGGGTTCCTGCAGTTAAAACGTGTCCAGCAAAAATCTAAAGCACATAGGGTTATTATAACTGCCTGCACTAAAAAGCATTTAACAGCAATAAAATATTGGGTGGGTGTCAAGATCCCACGCATGAACAGACAAGCGATTGAGCAAGCCAGTGGTCAACCATTAAAAATCCTTAAACGGCTGCTGTCTCTGGCCTAAAAATCTTCAACATGTTTTGTAAATGGACCATGGATCAGTCACTAATGAACTGTGTAATATCGCAGAGTCTCTCATCCATAAAGGGAACTACTCTTTACTTACAGTTCTTCAGTCTGAACATGGGTCTTTTTTGACGTATTGCCTGGAGGAGTTGTTTAATTAGTTTAAGGAAGATGTATTATTTCTGGGGCACAGCTGGCTATTAAAAAACATCTGACAGAACCGTTTGACATTCAGAAGTTCACCTTGGATTTAGCAAAGAACTGCTTTTTAAGAATCATTCCTAGTCTAAATTATTTACAAAGAGCTCTGATATGGATCTTACATGTTGGGAGTGACATGATTATAGGAATACATACATTTCTACTGACTACAAAGATGTTTGAACCTTGAGATGAGCCACAAACGTGCATTCAAACCAAATGGAGAAGCTGCAATGCAATGTTATTTGTCTTTGCAAATTGTCTTTGTGTGGGGGTTCAAAATGTTTAAAAGGCTTTCTTTTATTTTTTATATCTCTCGCTCTCTGTATCTGTTTGGTAGAGGTCAAACCAATCATGTCAAACCAACTGTGTGATTGTAGGAGTGAAGACTGCAGGACTAAGTCTTTCCATGAGTCACGCACTCTTAGATACAACAAATAAACAGGATACTGATTCATAGTATTATACATATTTACCTATTATTAAACATTACATTCATGTTGCTAACTGTACTGTTCAAACTACGGACATTCACAAATGATCCTTGGGTTTTTTTTAAGCATTAAAATGCATTGTGTAATGTGTTGGTGCTACAGACAAAGATGAAACCACAAATCATGTTGCTTGCTGAGGAGAGGTGTGCTATTACATTTCTAAGTGATCAGATTTATGATTGTTGCCTAGAGCATGTTAAACTTGGTGTAAAAGTACCACAAAGTTTCATTGAGGGAAAGAACCCGAGCCATTATCTAGGTTCTAGAACATCAGAGACTTTGGGGCAGGCTTTTTAGATTAGCAAACACCAGACGACCATAGCAACAGCACAGCAACACACTAAAAACAACTCAGAACACATTAGCAACCACACAGCGATGTCCTGGCAATCATCCCAAACACCCTAGCAGATATTAAGATCTGGAATATCTAAGCCAGAGAATGTTCATTTTCACATTTCATTTTTAAGAGATAGTTCACCCAAAAATCATGATCCTGTCATCGCTTACTCACCCTTACATCTTTCTTTTTTTCTGTGGAACAACACAAAGAAAATGTTTTGAAGAATATTAGTAACCAAACAGTTTTGACTTCAAAAAATATAAAAAAATGTCATACAGGTTTGCGTATTATACCATCCCTTTAATTTTCTCCCAGACATTTTCACATTCAGCAAATGCATTCTCTTAATGTCACTAGTGATTTTGTGAAAGACCCTGAGATAATGCAAATAACTCTCAATTAGTCTGCCTTTGTTCTGCCTAATGTTCATCAGTGCCATATTAATCTTGAGAGCAGCTGGGATTAAATCCTTCGGGGAAGTTAAAATAATTCACATTACCTTGTACATTTTAACCTAGAATCTTGATTTAAGAAAAAAAAAAAAAATCTACGGACATGTTATGAATCAACTACTCGTTTTTTTTGGCAAAGCTTCTTTAATAGCTGAGCTTTAAACAAAATACAGTGTTTACCTTCAACAGTAAACTCAGCAGGAATGCTGGCAAAATGGCTATAAAACTAATAAATGATTTTTTTTCATGTTCTGAAATGGAACAGAGCTACTGTATCTCCCTCTCTCCCAACTCTGAATTTTTGTTAGTGTGCGAGTGTTTATACTGCACACTTCCCACGCGCAGTGAGCCTATGACTTGCATAAGAGAACCTCACCTCTTTAACTCTCCTTCTCACACACACACACAGACACAAATCACAAATACACACAAAACCACAAATCAAACTCTACTAACCAGACTGATATTTCTTTAAAACCAATAAAATAAATACATTTTTCCAAAAGGTTGGAAGCTGGAGAGCTAAATATCACACTGCAACGTCAAAACCAAACCACCAGCACTGGATAAGCAAACTATAATAAGCATTAAGCTTTGAGTTCACGGTTCGGTTCACTGATAGCACACGCTGTGAACACAAAGCACTTCAGGTCATTTCACAATTACAAATATTTATGGACTTTATAAGTTATTGACCAAACAACACAAGATGAACAATTTATCTACTTTTATAGAGATGACAGATGAGAAGTATATATAACAAGTATCTAAAAAAAGGCACATCACAATGTAGAAATTACATCAAAGCTTGTCAAAAAAATAAAAAATAAAATCTATTTTGCACTTGTACTTTATTTAGAATAGACTTACTAAATATTACAAAAGATTGCCATTTCAAATAAATGCTCTTCTTTTCATCTTTCATCTTCTATTAATCAACGCAGAAGAAAAGTATGAGAAATGTTTCTTGAGAAGTAAATCAGCATCAGAATGATTCTTGGCACCGAAGACTGTAGCAATGATGCTGAAATTTCATCTTTGCCATCACAGAAATAAATTACATTTTAAAATATATTAAAACAGGGTTGAGTTTTTTGATCCACTTTAAATGTTGACTACTGTATGTGTATCTGTAGCGAAACAGTTAGCAAGAAAAATATTGTGCCAATATTGTTTGTCTCTCGCTACGTCTCTCTTGTCTCTTGTACTCCTGAAGGCATTTAGAGGCTCATACATAAGACTGTCATTTTAATTTAATTTAGTTAGATTCAAAAATATGATAAACACAACTGAAATGGAACTCAAGTGTGGAATCGGTTTAAGAGGTGTGACTTTCAGACTGTCCTGTAAATATAATGGCTAACCAGAGTGGATCATATACGTACTGTCTCCTCTGGATGCTCTTCCTTCTGGCAACAGTATGTAAACCCGTAACCACAGCAACAATACACAGAAGTAAACGTTAAGACCTTCTATGCCATCTATAAGAATATTTTGTATTCTAAATAGTTTAGTATTTCAGGCAACTCCAGCCGTTTCTGTTCTTTAAGAATTTAGATTCTTTTTTTTCTCCTACCACCACATATTCCCAACACGTAGCGGTTTTATCTCACTCTCGGACACAATACCCAATTCTCTGCCATTTTTCATAACCGGAGGGCTGCTGACAGGCCTAACATCAGTGATTGACAGCGAAGTATAACCCACAACGTACATGCTAATGTCATACGCATGTCAATGACTAGCTCACTGCAGTTCATGCAGCAACAACTGAACTTTTTCGTAAAATGTGAGTCCTGAAATTTAAAAAGGTAGCCCCTTTCATTACGCAGTAGGTTTTTCTCTTCGTAACAGAATTGTGCATGAACATCATTTGAACGGGACTGACAATCATATTCTGCTGCTGCATGAATACGGACTTACTACACTCTTGCTGTTCAATGACAAATAAGTCATCTGTATGTATGATGAATACCTTCTGTAAATCTAATACGTTTTCTTTGCCCTTCTCGAAGGACTCCAGTACATAATGCAGCTGGACTGAGAAAGACATATGACTTCTTCGTAAATTCAAAAGAACATTTTACCTTTTGAAGCCAGTTGGTAAAATGTCCACTTGTCAATAAAAAACAGATTTCTGCCCGAGGCATTGTGGGAAGACTCCATCTTTCTCTCGCTTCTACTCTTTCTTTCTCTTGTATTCCTGAAGGAATTTAGAGGACACTGGAGTAAATAAACTCCAGTAGCTAAAAAGTCCCTTAACTAAATTAGTTTATTTGCATAAGATGTTGCATAAGTCATTTAAATTTTATTTAGCGTGATTAATAAAAAAATGATGTGATATGATTATTTAATGCAGTGGTTCTCAATTCCAGCCTTGGAGACTAGTGTTCATTACATTAACAAAAACTATGCAACAAATGTTGTTGGCCAAGGTTTTTTTCCCATGACTAAAACGAGATGCTAACAAGATGACAATGAGGTCAATAAATGATAATGTTAATATGTAGTATTAATAAGATATTAAACTAACATTTACTCAAAAAAATGAATACATTTTCCTTTTGTCTAAAAAAGGAGAAAATATTTTGGCGGCAAACTACTGCACACACATCTATGTATGCTTTTTATTTTTGGTTGCCAGACATCAAGAAATCAAACCACTGAATCAGAGCTTCTCTGTTACAAGGAAACATTTTCTGTTTATTTTTGCAATCTGGCAACCATGATCTCAACTATGTTGTTTGCGGTTTTAATTGATGAACACATGCATTTACTCAACTGCTGTTGTTTTAATAGAGAAACACAGGATATTGCTATTTGGAATTAGAGCCTAGGAATTA
>JAUMHP010000040.1:13342417-13356259 GCA_032361065.1 Enteromius trimaculatus | reverse complement strand
TTTCAAGCTATTTAGAACTCCTAAATCTTTCTTTCTTTCTCTCCTATCCCTGCGTACACAATTCAGCATTAAAGGTGATGTGTTTAAATTTTTCAATGTTAAAATACTTTCTTCTATCCCAGTTTAATGTGCAGAGACAGCTATAAATAAGCCATTCATGGTTGATTTCCCCAAAGAGTGTAAACACTGTGGCTCTGTGATGCTTTCAGCATTGCTCTATTAGTTCAAGTCTACTGTATACCTGGCAGACAGGAGAGACAGAGGCAGACACTGGAAACATTATCTTTTTCAATTCTGATGGTGCTGCTAAAAAATTATAAAAAAATTTTTTAACCATATCATATGGTATTATGGCCTATTGCAGAACCTAGTTTACTTCATGTTCTTTTGTCACACAGAGATACTAAATTTAATAATTTGTATTTAAAATAATACTTAATTTTTAAAATAATAATGTATTACATTGTTCGGAGTTTGCCATCCAAGCTTACTGTTACAGTTACAGCTTAGTGTTACATCGACCCTTCAAGTTCCAGGTTCTTTAATAACTGTTATCAATGGAAGCCAATACAACACATTTTAGCACATGACATGCAACACAAAAGTCAGTTCGTTAAAGCTTAAATGGACTCCCTGTACGGGTGTAAATCACTGAAGTGTGTGACACTAACTTGAATGATTTACAATCCCGCAACCCCAGTGTCACTGCACTTTAGCCATTAGGAGAGAGGATGTGCAGAAGGACATTTGTAAAAGTCAGCTGGTCATTAAGTTGAGGGAGGAGACTCACTGTCCTGTCTGATAATGATTTATTAAGAAGCTTTCAGATCTAATGGGGGTTTGTGTGACGGCTTGTGTGTGTGCGTGTGTGTGAGTGTATTCATCTAAGTGTAATTCGCTAATTTAGGGTTGCATGGTTAACTTCATCAAGCTGAATGGCTCACTGTAGTGAGCATGTGCTTTGCTCCACAGTTTCTGTACTGACAGTTTTACTCCGAGCCAATATCTGGAGCACGCGTGGGCCTAACACATACTCTGACGCAACACACACATGGTGTCCTGGATACGCCACAGATCCGACAACAGCCAGGAACCACACATATTCAGACACTCGGGCTATTATTCCACTATTTAACTTCAATGGTGTTTACACATTAACATTGGCATGTCTGTACAAATGTACATGATAAGAACGCTTCTTGCATGACTTTTATGTACTGTGTGTGTGTGTGTGTGTGTGTGTGTGTGTGTGTGTGTGTGTGTGTGTGTCTTATAATAACTTATGACCAACTGTCCTTAATGATTTAGTGCAATTTCTATTTTACAAATTGCAAATGCAAGAATGCTAGATTAGAAATTAGCAGAGTTTAAGTACTTTCGTGGTTTTTGTCTTGATATTTTGGATGCAGAAATTGTCAGGTGAATCCATCTCATAACATAAAATAAAAAAGTAACAACATAAAATTAATATGAAAAGACATTAATAAGTGTCTCCCACTTATACTCAATTGATTAAAAACCAGGACTGGGCAATAGACTCTGCTACATATTAGCAACAGATGGTATGTTAAATATCCTATTTAATTTTGCAGTAATTATTTAACTCAATCAAACAATCAACAAATTAAAATAAACTCCAGCTTGTCAGACAAAGTTGGTTGCGTGCTGAATAATTTTAGCCACCATTAGGCCTCCTAAGTTTTGTGAATCCTAAAACATTCAGCTGATTTTAGGCCAAAATCTGTTGTCTTTCATCAGCAGTTTGACACATCCACCAGCCAAAAATTAATGACCACTGCAGTCAAATTTTCTCTGATGAAATTTTGTCATTGTCAGAATTGATGCATAATCCTGCATTGAGCATCTCAAATCAAGACTCATTAGAACCGATCCTGAATACAACCTGATGATGCAATTAGTGTAGCAGCAACAAAACCACCGCTTGCGTTAACACATGTGCTTTTGTTCTGTTTTTAAGACAAAATGACAAAGATTATGACATACTTTACTGAAATTAAAGCAAGGGATAAAAATAGACATTTCCACCTTCATCAGTTGTATTTTCAACCCAAGAGTATTGATTAAATTTAACAGTAGAGATTGTGTTTGAATTCAGCTCACATCACTGAGCATGTCACCGATTTATGATGTAAAACCCTGGACGAGTCTCTGCGTGAGTCTTGACTCATACAGTCTAACATTAATGACAACCGCTTACAGCTGGGATCATGTTCATAGTCTAACAAGCAACAATTCGTAAAGGACTATTGTAAATCGCACAGTGAAGAATGAGAATGCTCCAAAGAGCGTCCTTTTCTCATTACAGTACATCCAAGAAATTATCAGACAATAAATCTGAAAAACAAAAATCTGTTTATGTCCAGGTTTAAACAACAAAAACATCCCTAAATGTTTGTTCCTCGCTGTGTAATATATTTGTGTAGAGGATCTCAGCAGAGCTCTGCTTCAGGCTTCTTGGTTACTTTATAACCTACTTTGTATTTCTGAGTGGGACAGTTTTTCCCCAAAGTCCTGGGCCTTCTGTAGCTTTCTGCAACAAAGTCCACATTTGTTGTGTTATACATACACTCCTGCAGCGAAATATAAAGTGCATTGAATAAACCAAAACACACCAGAGACAATGCATTCGACTCATAGCCTATCATAACCACCCCTCACTTGTAAAGTCAAATTCAAGTACTCAGTGGGAAAAGAGGTATGCTGGATATTTGGTGTTTTCTGAGGCAATCGACTTTTGATACCGACCTTGTGGTCTTGGTCTTTGGCTTCAGTAGATGACATGAACATGGCATTAGTCTGGGTCTTTTTGCTTGATGTCTTGATCTGGATTTGGGTCACTGCTTACGGTCTCAGACAACAGACACAGTCTATTTCCAGTGTTTTTGGCACAGTAGTTTTTCATAATTTCAGCTGTGGAAGGAAGCCTCCACAGCTCCTGTCCTCTTTGGTGGACCCAGAAGTCTTTGTTTTCATTTTGTGTTCATCAGGGAAATCCGTTTTTAAGATTCATGTTTATGTTCACAAAAAAGACGACATTTCTGCCAGAATTTAAACAGAATTTCTAGGTTTGGAAAGATTAAAGATAATGTGACAACTCTCTTAAAAGATTTTATAAATGAGTGCTGGGAAGGGTTTAGAATTTCTTGTATTTCTGTTCATTAAGCGCACTACTACCTTTCAGTCTGCGGGCCGAATCTATTATTATTCTCTACTCCACCCGTGTTGCTGGTATTGTTTAAATAAAAGTGAACTAAGTTGATAATTCTAGTTTTTAGTTGAAACACATAGAAAAAATACTGTATGTTTCAGTTACCAGAGAATGTCATATTTCATATTTCACAAATCAATTGTGTATTTTACCAGCAGGGCACTAAATAATGCAATAAACATTAAGTACATAACATATAATTTAATTCAAAACTCAATGTACATTTCTGATAAAATGACAATAAATGGAAATTTTATATAGTTTTTAACTATGCAAAAACCATACATTTGACAGTATTTTAGTTTGCATTACTGTAGTAGTTTTTTTTTTATGTAAAACTGCAACATAATTTTTTTACAGTCCCTTTCTTCATTAGTTTTTAAAGATGAGCCAAACTGCAGCTGATTTTTCATTTATTTTTTATTTTTTTGCTGCACAGTGTTTGTGTAAAAACCCAATGTTTAGTCTGTAAACGTATGACTCACCTTAAGCTTGAGTCGCAGGTATTCTAATATTTGCCAAGGTATTGCAAATACATGCAGGCCTTCAAAACTGTTATTGGAGTCTACAGTAAGTCACGTGTCTTGAGCTGCATCTGAGTAATCACTCGATGTGGTTAATGTCGATGAGGATACCTAGTTGAGTCTAAGGTTACATTCACACAGTCAGTGGAATTGACAATGGATTTCCTCTCTTAAATTTATGGTTTTGTTTTAAGTCAATAAAAAAATTCTCAGGAACTGCCGCCTTCAATCAACAATCCTCCATACATGTATACCTTAGCAAAGTGTCAGTTCTAATATATGTGGGTAGTGAGAAGAGTGTTTTTCTGACAGTGTCAAACCCACATTTCTTATGCTGCCGTCTCGTTTACACCGTTTTCATCTGGACAATGTCTCTCTTTCTGCCTGAGAATGACTAAGATCATTATCCACATATAGACTCCATGGCTGCAAAACTGACATGCTAAAGAGAAAAAGAGAGTGAGCCTGGGAGAGAGACAATAAGGAGAAGAAAAAATTACAGATGGACCTATCAGAATGACACAAAGACACTGAAGCAGAGAATCACAAGAGCCAGAATAACTTGGCTAGAGAACATAAGTCAGTAGGAAGACAGCTTCACTACACTCTAAACATTTTAGGCTTATTATTTATGTCATATAAAAGTAAATGTTGTGAATATTTACCCATCATATATTAATGGACAAGAAATAATTAGATCTGTGTAAAAGCACTAATATACATTGACTAAAGTTATATATTTATCAATCAATTCAATTGGTTTCAATCTCATACATTTTTGCTACAATATTGCATGTTTTACTGATAGCCTTTTTTAAACCATCTTACTTTTTAAAGGTTTTGAAATAAACAGATTTTCAACAGTCGTGTTATTTAAATCAGCTGTTTAGACTCTCAATCTGACGGCACCCATTTACTTTAGAAGATCCGTTGGTGAGCAAGTGATGCTACATTTCTCCAAATCTGCTATGAAAAATAAGCAAATCAATAATTTTCCCAACCATAATATCAAAGCTTGGATATTTTAACCTGAAAGCAGTTGACTGAAGATTTATGCTTGCATGTTTCCTAAAAAATATGTCAAAATGTACAAAACAATAGTGCTGTATCTGTTGTTTTGTTGTTTGCAATATAATTTTTTGTTTGTTTGTTTGTTTTTGTTCATTTATAAATCGTGTCAAATATTTATTTACTGCACTCAGGTTTCAATAACCGTTAGGAATATCCAATGAAGAAAAAAAATATATATATTAAGAACATCCATAATATTATCCACCAGAGGGCATCAGGTAACCTTATCGAAAGAGGGCATCTTATTGGTTTTTTAAAGAATGCAGATTTGTTCTCAACGTGACTTTTCTGGGTCAAATCAAACAAAGAGACAATCTCAGTGTTCATCTGCTACATAAAAAAAATCCCTTTATGTTAGGTGATACATTTTATTGGTTCTAAATTTCCAGAGTTTTGCAGAACATTAGCTATCAAAACAGAGCTAAAATTAGAAAGATTAATTGAGACTTTCTGTCTCTCTCACCCAGGATAAACCATTTGCATGTGTTTCAGCAAGGAGAATGAAAACCAAGCACAGTCCCCAGCATCCACTGAAGTTCTGCAACGGCAATTTAAACGTGAAAGCTGTGGGTCCAAGATACGTTTGAACCCTTTGACAGGTTTAAAACACTAAAGGTGAAACTGATTCGATATGTTTATAATTATCTGAGTTAATCACCTTGTCTGTAAACATATAGCTATTTATTTAATTTTTTTTCTAGGAAAATACTTTGTAATGTCAATGCAAATGGCTTGATGTAACATTCTCAGCTCTGGGAAAACCCCAAGGTGTTGTTCCAACCATTGACAAGATGCAATCACTGCAACAGATACACACGGCCTAAAGCTTGTCAAATGAAAATGCTAACAATGTACCACAAGCATTTCAGTTAAATCTGAGTGTTCGGTTGCACATGCAATTCTTTAGTGACCGCAGAAACACACCAGACAGTTCTAGTTCAATCTAATTGCTGTTGGCTCCGACAACCGGCCTGGTTAAATTACATTACATTTTAAGTACAGGAATTCAGAATAGTTATCACTCAGTTGGTCAATAAAAGTATAGGTGATGACTGATTTCCTTGATGGAAATGCTAACGTATGATTTCTGGGAAATCAGAAGTTTCTGGTGGAACCAGTCTTGCAGAGCTATTTCACAAAGTGCCACATTTGTTTCTTTTTGTTTCAATAAATCACTCCAGTTATTTTGTTTAAAGAAGCCATGCAAGACGGTGAACATTCCACAACTTGTACAGACAAACACTGGTCAACAGCAAATTTTAATATATGGTTATATTATCCGTTTTGGTTAGACTATTGTTTATCACATCTCAGATTTGCTATCAAGGGCCAGTGCACGTGCACAGTAAATGTTCCATAGTGAACATACATACATTACACACTATAACACTAAAAACCTCATTACAATTAATTTTTGTTAAGATGTAACTCTTCCTGATTCACTCAAATCTCTTACTTTCCCTGTTATGGCTGCTTTAGGAGTTGGTCTTGTACATTCTACTCCCCATTTATGTTTTTAAAATCTGCTTTTTTGATTAGCTAAGCTCCCATTTAGCTTTTTTCAACATCTCATTAATAAAAAGTCAAATCCAACGAATCACCACCAGATAAATGTAACTTGATAGATCAACAGTGTGGTAGAATGAATCTTGTGGCCTAAAAATGCCTCTCACGTCTGTTCAATGAAAATATATCTATTTTAAAATGAGAATATATATCTATGTTACTAAATATCGCTAAACCTCAAGTAAGCGATAGGATTTAAGCCCGGATCTGAACGTTAGCTTTAACTGAATGAGGTCAACAGATCTTGAGGGATTAAAGGCTTTAAGGGGTGGATGGCAAAACTAAATACACTAAAACAAGTTTGATCAGCTTTATGTCTTTAAGCTAATCTTGTGGGAGAAATAAATCAAATATCTCGAAACATTCATTTAAAAAAATATATATAAAAATTAAAGAAAAGTAACTCACTTTAACATGATTAAAAATGTAAGTGTACATGTTTGAACTCCCTCACACTAAATACTGATTGTTACTTACATTTCTGTATTTGAGAGGCACTTACATAATTTCGATGAATACATATTGGTATGCATATATATATATATATAATACAAATTAGTAATAAAAGTTTTAAGTTAGGTCAACAGGAAATGAACACTAGAATGTATTATACTCTCTTTGTCTTATAGTGCATGATTCACTGATGCGTGTCATTCCTATAAAAACAAAACGCTGCCTTCATCCCCCCCCCCCCCCCCCCCCCCAACACTACTTCCTTTTTTAGGAAACACTTTTACTTTTTAATCCTTTTCCCTTCAATCACCTGACTCCATTCACGTAGACAATGCTCTCATCACGGTCCAATCACTGCTGATACATAAAATCAACCATTTTTTTTCTCATTGAATATCTCTCTTGTGCTTACAAAAATGCCAATTAAGGAAGAAATTAGGTTACGTCGAGTATTTCATGTTCACGCGCATGCCAGAAAGTAAAAAAAATGAACAGACTACCAGTTTTTTGAAATGTAGTGTCATTGTCATGTTTGGAATCTGAAAGAAGTGTGTGTTGTGAGAGAAGGAAATGTTGCATTAAACATTGAAGTGCTATTAATCTTGCTCTCTTTCTGTCTTTCAGGGGGTTTTTTGTTTTATAAGTACAGCAATACCACACAACACAAAGACAGTTTTGTTAAAGGACTTACTGACTAATGAACGTAAAAGAGAGGTAATGCCAAGGCATGCAGAAACAATGTTTTGGCCTGTGACAACATTTTCAGTCATCACAGTGGTAAAACTCATTGAAGTGGCTGGTTGAGCCTTGTATGTTGTTTCTGCACTTATTGTCTTCTGATGAGAGAATGGTTGGATGATGAATGAATCTGAAAAGGCTTTGACTGAGGGTGAGAAAATACTGTGTACTCTTGTCATCTTGTCTAAATATTTGTAATATATTAATCACAAATAATGTCATTCAAATTAAGTATTTGTGAATGTGTGTACATTAATGTGTGTATATTAGAAAAATGAACAGACATACAGCATATAAAAAAATATTTAAATGTATTTGTGTTTGTGTGTGTGTGTGTGGTGGCATTCTTAATATAAATAGTAATGTAATAGTAGTCGATAAAGACTTTACGTTTAAGATCTAAAATTACTAAAACCATAACTGCAAAAAAAAAAAAAATACAATGGCAAAATGATTCAATATTTCCACAACCTAACATAAAACTTACAATCATTTCAAAAATAGATACGTCTATATACATAAATAATACTAAAATAACTCAGCTTTGGATAAGCATCTGCTGATTGATCGTCTCCTCCGTAAGGTATGTGAGGTATTCGACAGGATTACAATGGATGTCTTTGTGTGTTTCTGTCCTGAAAAACCAGGATTGTACTCCATTTTGTCCACAAGGATGTGATTTCTATAAGCTCAGTGGTCTGTGTATGCACGCTTTGTGCTTTTTTGTGTGTGTGCGCTTCTGTTCCAGTACTGCTTCTGCTGTGAGCATGCAGACAAATACATAACATGAACACAGTTGTGTTAAACATGTGCGGTCACACGGCCTGGCAAGCCAGTGAATGACAGGCAGTGAATGGTACATTTCAAAATATATAAAATCAGATCATTTTAACAAATAGTCATTCTTTTGTAGAAGTATATATTGAAAAGAAGAAAAAAAATTCATAAGCTGACTTATACATAACTCATATTTTCCCCTAGATGGGGCCGTTTCTGTAAAACCAGTAAAAGAGAGGTTGCTGATTCTTTTTTAGGGTTGGGCAACATTACAAGAAACTTACCCGTTAGAACAAAAGAAGCGAAAGAGAAATTATCCCAGAGACAAATGATGGCAAAATCAACTTCGAATCACTTTAAATAATTTATCTTTAATAACAAAAAGCAATCTTGAACAAATAAAACCCTTTTCTCACTAAGTGAAATGCATATTTCTGCATAGCAGAATGTGTTGCTATACAATACATACCGTACTATACATTATATAGCCTACATATTGTATATGTACCAATATATAAAAATCATACTGATAATGACAGTGCATCGTTTTCAGTGGTTTACATTCATATATATATATCTATATATATATATATATATATATAAAGACAAACAATACTATTTAAAGGTATTACCAAATTGTTAAATCATTAATTTTACACAAATTTAAACTCTGCACTGGCCCAGTACCAGTGGGATTGCTATAAAGCAATTAAAGGCCTGCGGTGGTGTTGTGCTGATCTTACTGTAAAAAAAAATAAAAAAATAAAAATGTTTTTGTAGTGCATTGTTAATATTGCAGAATAGTCCAAACAATAGTCTAAACAATCACTACACACATAAATACAGTACATGTTGTAGTTGGGTCAGTGAAGAGTACAGAATCCTATAGACTTTTTCCTCACGCCAAATCCAGCCAAATCCTAATTTGTTCGTACAAATTTGCTAGGTTGCCTTAAAATAAATTTACTTGGCATTAAAGTAACTTCTGTGTGAACAGAACTGCCACTGCTGACAATAAACAAAGAATGTTTTATTTGGCCCTGTGAAATTTCGCTGAATTTCCCCTATTGTATGAAATGCACTTTGAGATAACAGTTATAATAAATCGTACTTTGTTTAAAAGCTGCAACATCTGTAACATCTTCATATGAGCTACACACATTCATATACTAAAAGGGTACAACCACAGAAATTCTTTAAGTTTCTTGCTCACAGGCAGGTTTTGAATACTATCTTTCCCGAAACTCCGCACCACGGCTCTTCTCGCCAGTTCTTGCAGGCTCTGCGCCGCTTCTCCGCGATACGGCATACTCAGACTCTTTTTTGGGGATGCAATATAGTATCCTAGCAGGCCAAAAAGGCAAGAAAAGGTATTTTTACTGCCTGCTAAACTGAATCCTCCATCCTTCAGGAGCACCCTCACACTGGTCGGGCCCTCAGGAGCCCGATAGCTGAGAGTAAAGAAAACATTTGCCTGCATGCTGTCCCGGATCAGGAACGTCCCAAGAGGAAGTCTGGCAAGTTGAGCGTGAGCTTCGTCTACTTCCAAGGGACCCCAGTAAAATCCACTGTGGTTCAAGTAATCCACTGCCTGGGTGATGAGGTCACATTCCCGTTGATCCCGAAAGGGATGAAAGTGTGTTGGTAGGGCAGCACAGGGTTTAGGGGACTCGGCCAGCTTGGATGGGTCCTGTTGCGCAACTGCATGGTCAGTGTCATTATGCTGGACCATTCTGAATCAGGGCCCACTCATACCATTCCTCCATGGTCCTAAAGCATAGATGAATGATTCTGTGGTACCTGTTTTAATAAACAAAGCGTTCTTACGTCAAAAAAAAACTCTAAAAAGTTCTTACTCTAAGAAGTGTGTGAGAAATTGCATTGATCTGTGAGTGTGTGCATTGATTTTTAATTGTTAAAAATTGTTTACATTTTTTTAATCGTAACCTATTTCTCATTCATTTGCAATTACATGTCTGATAACTTTTAATGTAGTAGGTTTAGAATTAGTAGGATAGTTTGACATATACTTGCAAAGTTTCTGATAGTATGTGGTGTATCCATCAAAATAAAGTGATAAAGCAGACAGTCCACTTTAAGGACTGCTAGTTGACGTAGTTGCAAAGTTACTTACCGTTAGTTAGTATGTCTAAAGTGGACTATCAAAATAAAGTTACTAATTAAATTCTTCATTACGAAACAGAAAGCCTACCATTTCTTGGAAGAAGATGCTCTGTGAAGTCAGTGTGGTGTAACCTAACGCAGCCTACAATAGATGTCATGCGATAAGAAAGTGCTCTTTAAAAAAAGGATACCTTGAAAGGTTCTTCACAGTGATGACAAAACAGAATAATTCCGTCTCTTTCTTATTTAATCTGAAGAACCTTCTTTAGCCACACCTTAGGTTCTGCAGATGTTAAAGGTTCTTTATAGAAAAGGTTCTTCTATGTCATCATGCACAAAAATATAGGCTACAGTGAGGATCGTGCATTGAAGTGAAAATATTAATTTGTGCACTTTTACTTTACTTACCACATTTTTTAATCAAAAACGGTGCAAAGAAAGTGTAAGAAGAACGGGTGAAGTCAATATTAGTGCAACGGTGACATTTAGAAAATCTCTCTACTCGAAAGCTTTGTTACGGTTCAGTGACAAAAGAAAGATTATATGCCTCATGCGTAGTTAATATAAAAATACTAAAAAAAAATATTTAAATAATTTATATGAACTTATATACATCTATTTAAAACTTAAACCCCGTCATAAATAAAGAATGTGGCGTTTTTGGTTGGCTAAATAATTATTTTAATTTTTTATATGTCTTTGTGGAATAAGAGTTGAGCGGTTAGCAGGAAAAGCCTATATTCTGGAGTACCAGTAGCGTACATACTGGTTATTCTCGAAAGAACTCTCAGGTATCACATGATAGCCTGCTGTATGAAAACGGTTCTCCTGAGCAACAAGTTAAACGATTTCTATTTAACGCTTTTTAATGTATGTCACCTAGACTTGTAGGAATAACCATTAAGCTACATGTGTACCGAAAAGGTTTCCATAAAGTGGTGTTTAATCCACGGATAGCGTCACGGTGAAATTAAAGGTGAAAGAAACACCTCCAGCCCGGTCTCAGAGGAAAATACCCCTAACGTTATCCCACTTACCGCAAAGCAGTTTGATGTTGTCTAAGCCAAACGTCTCCAGAACTGTGTTAGGATTTCCTGCGATGCTGCATTTTTAGTTGTAACACATCATTCTCTCATAGGCTGACCATTACTGAAGAACGAAAGCGAAAGCTCTCTAAAGGTCTCGCCTCTAGCATACAAACAACTGGAAGAACTCTTCCAAGAACTGCCAGAGTCTGTATGAAGGAAGTATATCTGGCTTTATGCGCGCTTTATGCCATTTAATGTATTTTACCACTGGATGTAGGAATAGGGTTGGATTTTCTGTCCCTGCATCTCTGTGTAATACCGTCAAAATGGCGAATATCTTGAGGATTCAGCAAATAATTAACATTAAAACGTGATATAATCAAGCTACTGCGGTTTGTGTTCACGAATGTGTATTCTGAGTTATTATTTAGTCTGCTGTTTTGAATGCAAGTCTGTTTCACTTTCATTTCGGAGGCATGTTTTACTTTAAATCACGTGATCTTCAACTCATCTCGCCTTAGGACAGGTTAAAAGGTTGAATTACCAGGTTTTATACTGTTCTAATTTTATTACTTAAGACTATAACTCTTAACAAACATATACACATTTAAGAAATAAAATGCTGTTTTCAGTAAATTTGGAAAATTAGATAAATATAGAATAGAAGTGATGCTACCAATGTACATTCATCCTCTAGTGTTTAGCATTATTAATATTATTATCTTTCAGACCACTGCAGAAAATACATAGATATTAACCTAAATGTGAAAGCCTATAAAAATCAGCCACTGAAAAATCCTTTATTGATGAACTATTATTTCTAATTTATTAAGGGAGCATATCCACTTTGAAGTGTATGATGGTTATGGACCTGATGCATCCATTAACAAACACTATATAATTTTAACTTACGAGGAGAATTAAAACTCATGAACAATGTTAAAGACGCCAGTCAGTTTTTAGTTCACCAGACAACTACTGTATCCGTAAAAATCACAGCAGTCACTAGTAATTGAATACATTTTGACTTAAAATGGATGTTGCATGATTAACTGTTATCTCTGTAGATTGCCTCTGACTCATGCAAAGCAGAACATATACCTGTACAAATTTACCCTACATTAATTTAGAATAGAATAGAATAGAATAGAATAAGCTTTATTAATCCCTTAAGGGAAATTACATTACTAATTTAAGTTTTTTTTTTTACATTTTAGAAAACACTCCCAAATCAATTGCCAGTATATATCTTCAATAAATATTTTAGTTTGAACCATAATTAATAATCAGTCAATTAAGGATAAATATTATATAAATAATTTTCATTTGCATGTTTTGTTTGCAGATTTCAGGGGGAAAAATACCTGCAGATGAATCCAAAGATGAATTGTCACCCAAAGGACTGAAAGGACCTTGATGATGAGATGAGCCCCAAAAACCAAAAAGACCACAGCTCTTATGCAACTGCTTGCATATTCACCTACGGAGTATTTACTACAGCTGAGGAGGATACTGCTCTATCTTTATAGGAAGAAAAAAAAATACCACATCCAACCAAAGGTGCACATAGGTTTTTCATTTCAGTTTCACTTTAGTTGACCCAGTTGTAGATAGTATTCACATTGAGGTGAAAATATATATATATATATATATATATATATAAAAACATAGTGACAGTCAGAGAGACGTAGATGACATAACTGTATAGTAAAATGTCTAAAACAGAAAAAAAACAAACATATGGCTATAACAGATTGTATTAAAGAAAATGGGTCGTACCTCAGTCATGTGTTTATTGGCATAATAATGGAATATTGTAGACTTCACAACAATTACATTTAAATGAAGATTCGCTTTCACAATGACACCTGATAACGATTAACTGTCGTGTTCATCCCGAAACAAAAAGCAGAAATAAAACATTACAAAAACGCTGTTATTTCTGAGCATTTCATTTTACAGGAAAACATCCCTATCTGACCTGCTAGTTTCACTAACCTAAAACCAACAGCTGTTAACAGAACCACACAATTTGCCTTTATAAACAGATTAGGCAAACGGCTTTCAAGAAACGTACATGACAATAAGCTTGCACTGCACTCTACTGGCAAATCACCAAAAAGACTTATACAGCAATGCTATTAAAAACATTGTAGTCATGCATGAAAGGAAAGTTCACTTTATCTATCTTCTAGATGCATGTTATAAGTTTTTTTTTTTTTTTTTTTTTTTTTTTTGAACCATACATCCAGGCATGAATGTATGGTTAACAGGCGACAAACTTTTATCTTGGTGACCTTAGCAGGTGTTCATCTGCCTAAAACTTGTCCCT
>JAUMHP010000040.1:13317585-13341372 GCA_032361065.1 Enteromius trimaculatus | reverse complement strand
GTATTACATTATGTATTTTTTACAGTGTTATTAAATGAAACCATAATTAAGCCATACACCATATATTGCCTCGTTGTCGTCATGGAAACTGCAATGTTAAGTCAGATGCGTTGTTGGTGGTGGTGAAATCAAGAACAATAAAACACATTAGTCTGCTAACATCAGTCAAACATACGTATTAGCCTACCTGAAATCGAAGCACTAGTTGTCCATCAATTATGATTATTTGTTTTCTGCCGCAAACACAGGTGAGAGCGCGCGCGTGCGCAGATGTGGGATCTTTTTATGTTTATTTATAAATTTTTAATAATAAAGAACGAACGTTTTTTTTTTTTTTTTTTTTTTTTTTGTGAACCATACATCCAGGCATGAATGTAGGGTTCACAGGCGACAAACTTTTCTCTTGGTGACCTTAGCAGGTCTTCATCTGCCTAAATCTTGTCCCTCAAGTTCATCTTCATCCACATTCACTTACATTTAATCAACATCTGATGCATAACCACGTCCACAACCAAAATGCATTTGGATGTACCACACTATCTGTGTGCATGATAGAAAAAGAAAACATCTGGCCAGTGAGTTTCATTAACCACGGTCCACTCATGTCGTAATCATAAATAATTTATTGTATTCTTAACCCCCCATAACTTTCCATTTGTAGTTTATGCGGAGGCAGATGCTGTTTCATGTTGCTCCTTCCTGCTGCGTCTCATCATGAAGACGGCAGCTGTGAGTGCAAGAACACCATATGTGGCAAGAACAAACTGGAAAAGGGAATAAGTGTGGGGGAGGGCACATTTAGATACAAGTGACATGAGCTAGAATGTTACTGTTGTCTTTGATCATGCAACAATCTGACAGATTCCTAATGATCTTACATTTCGGCGTCCTTGTAATGTGTAGCTGTTAAAGTGCTTCCTCCATCCTGTCAGTTCTGTTGGGGAAGGTGCATCAATCCTGAAGAGCTGTCTCTGTCATAAAAAAATACATTTTTAAAAAATAAAAAGGAATTATGAACGAAACCACATGCATAAAATGAAATAATAAGTCTAATAGATGGTAATATCATACGGAACAAACCACACATACTATTGAATTTCTTAGGAATGGTGGAGACTTCATAAGATATATCTATTTTTTATATTGTATTTTATTTATATATTTATGAACATTACTTTGCCATTTTTATTTATGGCATGTTATATTTATTTATTCAGTATGACAGCAAGGTTGTTTGGTGTTGATTTATGACTTATTTTACTTATTATTACACACACACATATATATATATATATATATATATATATATTACAAATTTGTCTACCTTTACTTCGCTAATAAGATGACCAAAACTTGTAAGTGGAATCCGTGTCTTTACAGGGGAGGTCGGCATGTCTGTAGAAAGAAAAAATATCTGTTTTAAACCACGTGCTGCTGCAATTGAAAACAAAGCACAATGAAAACATTAGAATGTCAGCCTTGAAATGCCCTTAACATAACTTACTGAATCACTCGAAATATCCCGTTTCTTCAAAGGAAATGCTGCTCTTGTTTACAGCCGCGGTATTAGTTCCGGGAGGCGGGACTTTGAAGTGGTTACGCAAAAAACTTAAAGCGCCCGTGTTCGAATTAATGGTCGAACGTCACAGGGGGCGGTACTGAGAGTATCGGCGGGCGCTGGAAGCAATATTTTTGAAAGGGGGTCGCTTGGGGGGCGTTTGGTTAGGGCGAGTTTTCACCAAAGATGTAAGATATGAAACTTGCAAAACAAAATGGTCCGCCACATCCTAATGCGCCTCTACACTGTATGCATCAAAGCGCGCTTTCTATATCCGTTCTTCACCTTATCTGTAGAGCGCGGCTTCCGTTTACACTAGCGCTCGTGCTCAGACACTGAACTACTGATTATAACAATAACGTATGTGTAGTAGTGTATAAGTCGCTAGTTTACAGTAACTATCGCTTCTCATTTCCATAGCTTTCTGTAGCTGACTTTCCGTGAAAACCAATACCATTTAGACAAGACTTTATTAAACGTTCACAAATATTGCCTAATTTATAATCACATGGCTTTTGTTTGTTTGTTTCTTGGGAAACTTATGATGATGGTAGGCTATTTTAAGTCCAGTAAAATAAAATATGTTATGAATGTAATGTGTCATTCAATTGCATATATATTATTTATGGTCTGTTATATTTGAGTTAAAATGCATGCTTATACAATGTGTTAGTCCTATATATTACAAATAAAATATAGCCTGCTACACACACCACCATTAAGTAAGATTATTTTATGGTTTTGAAACAAATGTCATCTGCTCAGTATAAGGTTGTATTTATTTGATTTAAAAAAAGCTCCAGCTTTCAGTGTCATTTGATGAAATCATGCTGATTATTATAGCTGGCACACCACACTGCCAAAAATAATTTTAATGACATAACTATGATATAAGTCAGGACTGCACTAAAATAGTAACTATTTTAAAAACAATATTGTTGTAGAGATACTTTATAGCAAAATTTGCACCTTGCTTAAAAAAGGCTACTTCCTCTTTTCGAATCCTTGTTTAGTGAAGTGAAAATAAACATATCTGAAATAGTTTTACAAAAAACGATTTGCATAGAAGCTGTGTAATTCATCTGAGACGGTCTGACTACGCATTAGCCAACTACAGCTATAGCATGCTTTATGCTCTGAGACCGGTCTCTGGGTGGTTCCCTAAAATCTATGTTCCTGATAAAAGAGACATGATTTTGTAAGTTTCTTTCAGGCTATTGAGTTTCACTACCTCCTGTGACTCACACTTTTGCATAGTTGATTTCTGTTTGTTTTTTAACTATCATATACGACCAGACTGCAGTTTGCATAGAAAAGAAGACCACACATAATAATGGCAGTCAGGTAATAAATTTTTTTGTTTTGAAATATGTTAGACTGGTAGGACTTTAATATTCAATATACACGTTATAAGACTGCAATCATTAGCTTGCAAAACTGCGATTACAAGAATGTGGTGTAATTTTGAGCTATAGAAACAGAACAAAATGAAAGTGCATTGACTGATTGACTATTTTGGATCAGAAATTGAGGACTTCTGTTTTATGTGTTTCTCTTTTTGTGTATGCTAAATGTAAACTGTGACGCACAGCTGAATGTTCAGTTTTAGAAATGATTCCATTAGACTCATTTGTTGCTCAAGAAACGATTCTTAAACATGAAAACAATTGTGTTGCTTAATACATTTTGTAGAAGTCATGATTCATTTTTTAAGAATTATTTGATGAATATATAGTTGAAAAAGAAACAGCATTTATTTGTTTTTTTTTTATGTGCATTTCAGTTAACTCTATAAATATATATGCCATGCAGTGCAAAAATTAAATACAGGTATAACACCTGTAAATATATTAAATTCCTTTATACTAATACAGTACACTGTGCCCTATTTATATGTGTGTACTATGACTTTTAATTTTATGCGTCTTTTATTATTCATATGAAAAAACACTTTTGTTTTACAGGAAGAGAACCTTGGAAGCAAAGGAGTCGATAATACTGTTTATATTCATTTTGGCCGAAGGCTTTGACTTCTCCAGAACATGTAGTTGTGATCAGCAATATTTTTGCAACTGTTCATCAAATCATCTCCAGCAGGTCCCAAAAGTTCCAATGAATGTTCTTGACCTTGACCTGTCATTCAATCAAATTGAGTCTATTGGCATGAACGATCTCAGCCCATATAGTGAGCTGAAAACCCTTAACTTGCATAAGAACAGACTGAAGTTTATACACGAGGAGGCTTTCAAATCTCAGCACAAGCTGGAAGTTCTTGATCTGTCCTTAAACAACCTAAAAAATCTGTCTTCGTCTTGGTTTCACGAGCTAAATTCTCTTCAGCAACTGAACCTTGTAGAAAACCCATACACCACCTTGGGACCTGCTCCTATTTTTCAGTCTCTCCTTAACCTAAGGACACTACGATTCGGTAGTCCTTCACTTAAGGAGGTATACAAGAATGGCTTAGATGGGCTCACTCATCTGGATGAGATGACAGTCATTGGCAGTAACCTGAGGACATATGAGAACGGGAGCTTAAAAGCGGCCCATCCCATCGGTTCAGTTTCTTTGAGCCTTCAGAATCTATTTGAGAATGATCCAGAAATAGTCTCAAAGGTTCTTCAAGACGTCTCACACCCTAAAACTCTGCTCACTATCAAAGATGTAGAACTCAGAACGAACACTTCGACAGAATCCTTTAAAGCGGCTAGAGAAGGTGGGACTGAAAGCTTGAGTTTCCAAAATTGCACCACAACTGATGAAGCATTGACCTCTTTTTTCTTCGTCATGAATGGTTCTTCTTTATCTTACATTGGTCTGGAAGATGTGCATTTGATTGGTCAAGGGTGGTGGGAGAAAGCTTCGTACACACATTATGAAAACTTGCATACAGTGTACATACGCAATTTAGTAATTGAAGGGTTCTTTAAGTTCACTAGCATGCAGGAGTTGGGATTTCTGCTGGCGAATCTCCACAAGGTGTCTGTGATCAATGGCACAGTGTTTGTAATTCCTCCGATAACTACTATACTTTTGAAAAAACTTGAATATTTGGACCTTAGTCAGAACCTGCTTTCGGACCTGACAATTGCGCCGACATTATCTACAAGTTTTGGCGGATATCAAAACCTCACCACTCTAAACGTGAGCCAGAACATTTTAAAATCCCTTTGGCTGATGTCTCAGTTGGCCACTAACCTTAAGAGCCTCGTATATTTAGACTTAAGCCATAATAGTTTTGTTTCTATGCCAGAAAAGTGTAGCTGGCCAGAGACTCTCAGGTTTCTGAACCTTTCCAGCACAAAGCTACATAAGATAACCCCTTGCCTGCCTTCTAGCTTGACAGTCCTGGATCTCAGTGACAACGATCTGATGGTGTTCAATCAAAGACTTCCTCAACTTATTACGCTTATACTAACAGGCAACCGCTTTATTAAACTCCCACAGGGGGAACTATTTCCCAGCCTGCAGACACTGCTTATCCAAAGGAACGCCTTGCGCATGTTTAACAGGACTGATTTGAAGAGATTCAAAAACCTAGAATATTTGGAAGCGGGTGATAACAATTTTGTGTGCTCCTGCGAGTTTGTGTCCTTCTTTAAAAGGGATGTTGACCGTGTCATCACATTAAGGGATGGTCGTCGCGATTATGTGTGTGACACTCCATTCACTCTCAGAGGTGATGCTATTGACAATGTTAGATTGTCCGTTTTCGAGTGTTATATGATCCCTGCCGTCTCAGTGCTTTGTTCTGTGATTCTAATAGCGCTTGGGCTTATTGTTGTCACCTGCCATAAACTTCACGTTATATGGTATCTGCAGATGACTAAGGCATGGATACAAGCCAAAAGAAAACCTGCTGTTGGTCGACTGCCCGAAGAGCTCCGCTATGATGCCTTTGTATCCTACAGTCAACATGACGCTGAGTGGGTCGAGGAGATCCTTGTTCCTGAACTAGAGAACTCCTATCCTCCATTTGCCCTGTGCTTGCACAAACGGGATTTCCAGCCGGGCCGCTGGATTGTGGACAACATCATCGACTCGATTGAGAAGAGCCATCGGACCCTCTTTGTTCTGTCTGAGCATTTTGTTACCAGTGAATGGTGCCGCTACGAGCTGGACTTCTCACATTTCCGCATCGTCGATGAACACAATGACTCCGCTGTCCTGGTACTTCTAGAACCAATCAAGAAGGAGACCATTCCCAGTCGTTTCTGCAAGCTGAGGAAGATTATGAACTCCAGGACATATCTGGAGTGGCCTGAGGAGGAGGAAAACAGAACCGAGTTCTGGAGCAATCTGAGAGCCGCCCTGCAAAGAGATGACTGTTAAAGGCTAGGTTTTGTGACAAAAATAGAGTAATCAAAACTGACCAAGGACCAAAATTCAAAACTCTTTAGGTCTACTGTATATACCATGGTAACGATAACTGAAAGCAAAACTAAAAAAAAAAAAGGAAAACAAAAGCTACCTTAAATGTAATATTTTGACAAAGTGTCAAAATGGGATTGCTTGGGTAAAACCAATGCAGATGCATTTTACTTTATACATAGAGTCATTGTTACTTGACAGACTATTTCACATTTTGTGTTCAGAGCGCTAACACACTATTGTTTGAAGTACAATATTAGCACAACAAATATGAACTTTGCAGGCCATGTGTTATCAGAAGAGTGTGTGTAATGTGAGATGTAACAATGGGAAGTTATCTATAATGTTATTTACTGGTGTAATGACTGACTGTTTATCAACAGTATGATGGTTTCAGCCCATTTCCTGTCATCTAAGCAAATAACACTAGACTGAATCAAATGCCAATGTACAATATGTGACAATAGCAGCAATGAACTGTTATAAAATCGAATTTTACTCTTTTGGTGACTTTCTTTCGTTCATATCTTATAATTTTAGACTTATCTTGTAATTTTAGCGTGTTGTCTGTACATACTATAGACGTCTTACTTTTTAAAGGAGACTTTAGGTCTCTTTTGATATTCTTGTACTGTTTTTAGATCTCTTTTTCCAGAAATCACATGATACTGACAACATTTAAATATTGTTTTGTGACTTTGGCGCCATCTGTCGGATGTTTCTAGATTTGAAATTGAAATTGACTGGTAATTTCAGAATGTGAGCTTATAACTTATCAGGGAAAGTATTAGTAATAAAGGCCACATCAGAATTGTTGCAGTTTTTTCACCTGTTATTCTCATATTCATTATACTCATAATGAAACCTAAACCAAGCATGTCATTTTGTGCAATAATTTGACAGTTTAGTAGTATCTTGTACCAGTGTGGAGCTCAGCAGAGGGTGCATGACTATCAGATGTTTTTATTACCAGTGCAGGTGATTTAAAGAAAAGGGTTTTGTTACGTTGCTGATTGTCAAAGAATACACTTTGACTGAATATTGCACATTTAATGCAATCACGGACTGAGTCCTCATAAATAAGTTTCATCACGTTGGCTTCATCACAAGCTAATTAGTGAACATCAGTGTATCAGTGTATCTCAGAGTCAGATAACATTTAACAGTGATCACATCTGTTAGGTTCGATGATGTGAGGACATTCCTCAATGATGAGATCTTTTGTGTTTGTTTGTAAACTCAAATCTCTTTTATAAGCCCTTGGTCAGCCTCTGATCATCAATTGCATCAATCCAGAGAAAAGAATGACATGATAATATCGGCAACTAAATATCTCAGTTAATCGTTTACAGTTGAATATCTTATGTCGTGGCAGAGCATCTGCTAAATGGCAGAATCTATTCAAATTCAAAGGGGATTTTTTGTTCCGTTGCCACAAATAAAGAACAAGGTCTGAAACGTTCCTCATATAGTCAATTTATGCATTGCTCATGAACAGTAATTGCAAGGACAGTCCCCTTGGTGGTGCCTGGGGTTAAGTGTCTTTCTCAAGGGCACAATGGTGATTATGGTGAACTCTTGTTCATGGGTCACCACGACTGGGATTTGAATCAGTTCAGATTATAGACCACTAGGCTTCAACCATGATGTTTGCATCAAATGCTGCTGGAAAGAGAACGGAAACATTTTCTGGGGAAAAAAAAAAGAGTTTAAAAGAATTCATACTCTTTAAAAAAACTAACCTTTTTAAAGTGTAAGTGAAAGCACAAGATAAAACAAAACAAAGTCATTTGTTCAGAAGCTAAATGAAGAACAAATGTTCTCAGGAATAAAATTGCTCTTCCTTAGAAACCAAACAAGTTACCACCCTTTCTGCACATATTATAAGGTGATCTGTGTATACAAGCTGTAGTTTTTTTTTATAGACAATTACAGGTTTGAGTGCCAACATTTTTCTAAAACAATGTGTCACTCATATGACAGTCGGCTTGAGATGGCTTTGGGGGCTTTTCAGAATTGCAGTCTTATCCATTTCAAGAGTCCTTTCAAAAAAGACTGGTCTCTAAATAACTTATAAGGTTTCTTGAGGTTTCATCATGGCTCCAGAACCTTTGTGCATGACGGAATCCTTAAGTTCCTTCAAGAAGTTTAAAGACTGTTCTCCAGTCTATCACGAGGGAAAACGTTTTTGAGGGACATAATACATACACTGAAGTTTAATTTGTGACTGATGTATGGGGACAAAGATATCAAAGTA
Source organism: Enteromius trimaculatus (assembly GCA_032361065.1). Taxonomy (NCBI): domain Eukaryota; kingdom Metazoa; phylum Chordata; class Actinopteri; order Cypriniformes; family Cyprinidae; genus Enteromius; species Enteromius trimaculatus. The sequence goes on along the minus strand of JAUMHP010000040.1, from coordinate 13,333,186 downwards.
TCTTATAAGTACAGTATTATCTAAACGGGTTTCATGAATTGGAAAGGTAATTTAGGTCGTTATTATTGTGTAAAGAAACAGCAAAAATATATGTTGGGACATGAAATATTTTATGTAACAAACAAACCAGATTTCATGCTTGGTTTAATACATTTAGCTTGAGATCACTGCAAGTAATTTTATTAAATTATATAAACAAAAGCATTTGGATTTACATGTAAATTAAGAAATAAAGAAATAAGAAAGACTTGAAATGTCACGGCTGACCAGACTTGGAGGGTAATCACACTACTTTCACATGTACTTCTACTCAACCCACAAAGATTGCACAAACTGCAACAGTCTGTAACCTGACTTTACTTAATTGCAAAAGTTTATGCACTCACACAGTGCCGTCAGAATGTGGTCGTTTTCTTCGTTTGTTTTTCAGTTATATATATATATATATATATATATATATACACACACACACGCACACACACAGTGAGGTCAATAAGTATTTGATCACCCTGTGATTTAGCAAGATTTGTTACTTTGAAATCATGGAGGGGTTAAGACCAAAAACCACAGGACTTTCTCCCATAACTCCTCTGGATCATCGTGCGATGCAAGATTTTAAACCATGACGTCTTAGTGTATTACTGATAGAAACGATGGTCCCAGCTCTCTTCACAACCAGCTCCTCCCATGTAGTTCTGGGATGATTCTTCACCATTCTTAGCATCATTGATACCCATGGGGCCCCAGTCCGAGGGACACTGACAGTCATCATTAGCCTCTTCCATTTTCTGACAATTGCTCCAACAGTTGTTCTTTTTTCACCAAGCTGTTTGGCAATTGCCACGTAGCCCTTTGCAGTTTTGTGAAGGGCTACAATATCATCTCTTGTGTCTTTTGACAGCTCTTTGGTTTCAACTTTGGCTGATTGTGGGGTGCACAGGTGTCTTTTTGACATCTAATGACCTCAAACAGGTGCTACTCATTTAGAATCATGAGCAGAGAGTAGCTGCACTATTTAAAAGCTCTTTGAGGATCAGAAATCTGGCTGATAAGCAAGTGATCAAATACTTATTGGACACAGTAATTCCCTAATCAATTGTTAAAAAATCATATAATGTGATTTCCGGATTGTTCTTTTTAGATCCTGTCTCTAACAGTGGGAATGCACCTATGCTGAAAATTGTAGACCCCTCCATGATGTATAAGTAAAGTATGTATATATAACTACAGAAATGCCTAAAACAAAAATACCTGCTACAATACTACAGTATATCGTACTACATAATTAAACCTTTTAATATTTAAAAAAAATAAAATATTAAAATAGTACGGTTGTTGCTATACTGTACACTGGATAATAAATAAATGTCCACACAGTGAGTATAACGACATTTATCCTTAAATGCAAAAAATATTTTGCGATAAAAAAGAAAAAAAAAAAAAAACGAAGAGAGTTTAATAATGGATATGAAAAGAAAAATAATAATGGTTAGTAGCTACAGGGAATTCTGGGAACACCCTTTTCGCAGTAAATGATTTTATAGTTTTTACTTGCTAATAAAAGACAGCAGATCATATAGCTTTCATGTCATGCCAGTGATGGATAATAACCACGTAGCACAATTTCAATATAATCTTAAGCATCTACAATAGTCAATGTTTGCATTGCGCCAAATCAACAAGTGCGGTGCATCTGGCGCTCGCTCAAACACTCTTCCAATGACAGTTTCCTCTGAAATTCTTTTTGGACGGGTTTTTCAATCTGCACTAACAACAGCAACAAAAAATGTTCTCAACCGCAATAGTCATTCAAAGTGGCTGCACGAAGGGGGCGTGGCTACCGTCTCACTGACTGAAGCGCCGCTGCTCGAGACGGCAGTCAGCTGGGGAGAGGCAGGCGTTTGCGCGCGCGCGCCGACCAACCGGGAAGCGAAGCGCAAGCAAATCAAGACCCCGTACAACGGCGCAGTCTACAAGTCGAGGAGATTTCTACCCACTACATCCATTCTGTCCCCATCATGGCCGACCCAGCGGATGCGGAGGGCGCGGGGGGCGCGCGAGGCTTCGCCAGACAGGGCGCGCTGAGGCAGAAGAACGTGCACGAAGTGAAGAACCACAAGTTTATCGCGCGCTTCTTCAAGCAACCGACCTTCTGCAGCCACTGCACCGACTTCATCTGGTGAGTATGCTGGAGGACGCAAAGGTGTTGTTGCATGTAAACGGCCGCGAATGGTACAGGTGATTCACTTGATGCTCGTGACAGGAAAAACACCAAAGCGTTTGAACGCTCTCAGACATCCGCAGTGCTGTCAACACTGAATAAAGACGCCGAGCGCAGACGGAAAAGACAAGCGTTTCGCGCAACGAGTCCAGCGCAATGCTGCACCTCTACGAGATGTTTAGATTTGATTACGCTTGTATGTTCATGCGATTGCAGCACATTTATTTAGGCTCTTCTCTTGCTCTAGTAAGAATAAATGTTTACTGTCTATCATGAGAAATCCCTCTCGTTATGATTAAGCCATCATCATCATCATCCTTGAGAGGGATTTTGCGGAATATGGCGCGCCTGCGCGTCTTGCAGCTGAGCGCAGAGGAATGCATCCAGATTTGGTTTCTGTGCTGTAATGTCTCACGCAGTGCCTTCTCTTTTGCAGGGGTTTCGGCAAGCAAGGCTTCCAGTGTCAAGGTAGGACTCTTTGGCCCCCTAGAGAAATTTGATTCCGTGCATTTTCAATGACTGCAACTGTTTATTTTCCGTTACATGACAGCTGCTTGCCTTCTGAATGCAAGCGGTGTTGAAAACATGGTTACACTGTTCTTTCATCTCATTTGCTTGTGTTTGAGGAAGAAATAGACTACAGAGAAGGTTCTATAGAAGGTTTTATAGTGGCGAGCTGAAGAAATGAAGAGTGACAGTTGTTGTTATCACAGCCAACACAGACAGCAGCTATTTTATACATTTATTTTGTATGATCTTATACTTACTTTTTGGATGGATCACATCATAAAAATTAATGTAAAAAACAATTTTCTCATGAGATCTGTTTGTCACTGCTTGTATGTTTCTTCTGTATAGGCCCATATCTTAAAGTTTCAGCCTCAGCTGCCCATTTGCCCCTTTATTTCCATTCCATACAAAAGCACTGCAAGAGAAAAGCAATTGTAATTGAACTGAACTTTAGCCTCTTTACTTGGCATCACTGAGTATAGCCCTTGGTGACAATCTCCCCATGTGAACTACAAAGTGAACATTCAGATACGAAAATACAATATTCAGGCACTGTTGCTATGAATGTCAAAGCCCAAACTGCCATTATACTGGCATTTGGCAGCATTATCCTTAACACATCACCTCCTACTCAGATCATTAATGGGCTGTTAAAAACGCATCATCCACAATTACTACATTGCAGTGCTACTTTACTAAGACGGCGAATACATAGCAGAAGAAACCAAGGCTAGTCATCACACATTTTACAATGTTTTGCACTTAGGTCAACCATAAAATAGCATTTAGAAACTATGGCTGAATGAACTGCTTTGCCTATACCACGAGTGGGCACAGGTCTTTTGTGTGGAAAGGTCTATTTTCAGCACGTCTTTCAGTTTCAGTTTTACTCCAGATTTTAAATATGCAAGTGCTTCCACAACGTTTAACTTAATGATATGTGAATGATCCTTGATATTTAAGTACTGGCTGTTGTTCTAAGCGTTATCCATAATACACTGAAATTGTCATCTGCGTGTTTTAGCACAATGAGTTCTGTACAAATGGACCGCTTGGCTTGTCTGCGGAAATAACGCCTCGTTCCCATGTTTCCTGCCTCCACATGGTCTCCAACAAATTCTAAATTTATGGAATTTATTAACATATTTTATCACACTTAGAGACATGGCTCTTCATCTTTGCAATCTCTAATATTGTGTTCTGTAATGAATTAGGTTTCTGATAGTTAATCCTTCTGGCATCGCCTGAAATCTTGCCAACATTAAATCTTTGCTCTGTTTTATCATTTAATGCCATTTGGCATTATTTCACCATTTTTAATAATTGCTGTAATGCATAGTCATATAAAACTGCATTCATTTTGGCAGCTTTAATGTTTACCCAGCAGAAAGACATATTCGCTCTGTTGATATATTTATAGCACTCTGCGAGGGCCAGACGGGTCTGTTGCTGATGCAGCGATATGTTAACAGTTATTGTTGATCATTTACTTGACACACACATACAAACGCAAACGTAAAAGAAATAAAGACTGATTGATCAAAGCACAGATCAGGCCTCCATCTTGATCATGTTGCACATGTGCACACTGAACAGGGAAGCCTGCTTTTGCCAAAATTACCTTTCTGTATCATTTAAGTCATTCATTTGGGCACTGCGAAATTAAAATGGGAGTTTTGTTTCTTTTAGTCAATTTCTGCTTTGAAACTACTACCATTGCATTACTAAAAATGGACCAAATCAACCTTTTAATGGGACAGAAGCAATGTTCGTCTTGGGATTGTCATGCACTCTTTATACATTCAAAATGCAAATATTAATAGGTACATTTACATAATAATACACAAGACTACTTTCAGTTTCACCTCTCATACTTGTTTTTTTGTTTTTCTTGTAAGTGTTTACTGGTAGAAGTGCAAAATAGAAGGTATATGAGAGGAGGTCAGAGCTGTGTGTCCCTGACCTGCTTCAGGTAACAAAGAGATGCGTCTGATACCAGCACAACAGCTATTTTTACCATTTAATTTTACTGGCAAATGCTTGCAGACAGAGAATGAGGTGAAGAGAATGAGGTGGAGCATAGAGATGGTGAAAATGCAAACAAGAGGTTGAAGTGAAGCCTACTGTTCAGGAAACCCAAGACATGTTTGAAATTGTACAACATGCTTTTATTAATCTAATGCTTTTCAGGACGCCATCACATCACCAATTCGTTCATTATTGATCTTTCTGCAAAACAGGTACTTGTGCTGCTGCGTGCATGTAAATTTATAAACCTAAGCAGGTAGGTTAAATTACCGGCTTGAACAAGATGGAACAGTGCCAAAATGTGATGTTTGAAAAAGTAACAGTTGCTGTTATTGTTTTTCACTTACTTTATGACTCTTATCATTTATATGCAAGTACTATACTACACTGAAAGTGTATGTGTATACTTAGAGTGGAAGTAAAAAACACTCTAAAAACTAAGAATAAGTCTTCATTCACCTTAATTTTAAGACCTTAAAAAGGTTTTTAAGGACAACAAGTCAGCAATTCATTGTAATGGCATTAAAGGTTGCATGCATTGAAAATAATAAGTGTCTTCCATATTGTTTTGAACAAAATTAAGTCAGTTTATGCTCAGCAAGAACAAATATCTGTCAGTGAGCTATAAAAACTGGTTTTCTATTTTAAGTAAGTTATTACACCCGGCCTACTGTTAGATATTTGTTATTTTAGTCAAAAACTGTATTTTGTCGTCTAGATTCAGTGCAGAATATTTCCGTATTCTAGTGGTTAGAACATAGGTATTCAAGCTTTGAAGGGTTAATCACCCAAAAATGAAAATTCTTTCATTAATTACTCACTCTCATGTCATTCAAAACATTCATGACATAGTTTATCCTGAGACTTGAAGCATTTCAGTATGAGTCAAGATGCCACTTAGTCTAAGGCATGACACCTTTTCATTTTATGACTGAGGTCTGAGGATGTCCTAAAATGTACACCGTACTGGAGTTGTATTTTCAAACTTTTAAATCTGATACAACTCATTCCTCGCTTCCTAGACACTTGAATTTAGAGAACATGGGTTCTCTTCAATTTATTCTTCACACTGTCTTTCATTGTCTATAAGAAAAGTTGGAAGTTGTTTTTGGTAATTGAAAACTATAGTTTGCAAGATGTCTTACTGGTATTTGTGTTTTCCTGTGTAAAATTCACAGCAGTGAGTGTTTGCCAGGGTGCTGCTATGCGGTTGTTAAGGTGTTCTGAATGTTTTTTTTTAATGTGGTTGCTAACAAGCTCAAGTCTAAACAGTCAATCCCATAAACTCTCTATAATGTCCTGGTCTCTAGTTATGGCTTATGTTCCTCTTTCTGTTTGCTCGTTTGTCTAATGAAGCTTGTCAGATCAGAAAACAAATTGTCACTCAACAGACAATGACTGTGAAGTAAACCGTAACATTTAGTGTACAGTGATGGGCATGACGTCTGCACTAATGGAACACTGGATGCAGTGTTTGGAAGTGTTATGATAGCGACTACATGGACTCCGAGGTTGCTTGGAGAGTTTTAAAGGAACAGACAAACTGATAGCAGGCCTTTGCTGCAGAACCCTGTCATCACTGACGGCATGAACCTTCTGTAATCACACATCTGTAATGACTGGAGGGCAATAATTGAACACAAAGATATCATTAATAAGGACCTTGGCCCTAATTAAGATGCATAGCCATGGGATTTAAGAGATTCCATAATGAATGTGTGGAAAGGCCTAGTTTTGCCATTTGTATGTGGTTTGTGTTCGCTGTAATTCCTTTTATTAGTAGTGACTGCTAGAACAAGCGTCACTAAGCATTTGACCAAACCCTTAAAGTTAAAATCTTAAATTCTCTTTGAATTTCAAAGCACAGTTTTGTTTATTTTTGTATGATGTTGGATTTGATACCCATTGTCAAATCTGAAAACTAGTGCCTACATGATCAACTTGCATTTTCACGCTCGCGGCATCATAAACAAAGCCCTTATGTAAATACTAAATGTATTATATGCAGAAATATGCTGAATGCCGTTTTTATCACTCCAGCTGTCATAGCAAGTTAGTTATGGACTGCTGCAAATGCTCCCGTCATGATCAATGAAGCTGTCTACATTTGATTGAATATTATTTACTCTACAGCCACTCCTTGCTGATTCCTTTTTTTTTCAAAAATCCAAAATAATCCTTTTCAGTTTTAAAGCTTCTGGCGTCAGGTGATGTTCTGTAAAGCACTCCTTTTCCTGTGCCACTACAATTTATTTATTTATTTTTTGTATTGTGCATGTCCTTTTATTTAATGTAGCCAGTGTTGTATTTTATTATTGTGCAGAGATTTCCAACCTCGTAGCATGTCACGCAACCTGTTCACGTTCAGATTAAACTAATTTGGCTTGCTTCTACCAAATTTTGCACCAGCATCAGTTTCATTTAGACATTACGGGAAGCTTTTCTCTTCCCTTTTAAACTGTGCCTGCTTATTTTTTATCCTAACAATGCATGATCATATGTTTGAGTAAATTTGCATGCTGTTACTTGCATACAGAATTGTATCTTCCTGCAATGAAAGTAAACTTGGAACCCACCTAATGAAAAATGTGCTAATTTTCCTATCATGTTATAAAAACATTTCTCTGAATGCTCAAAACTATTATTGCAAATAATCATATTGCAAACATTGTGCAAATGTTACTTTTGAATGTTCTCTGAACATTCTAAAACAAAGAGTAACTTTTAAAATAACTTCCAAACATCCAACTACGGTGTTCCAAGACAAAAACATTCCACGAATGATGAATGATGGTTTTTGTGCAAAGTTTTGTGGACGTTGTTAAAGACCTTTGAATGAATATGCTACTGAAAGAACTTTTGTTCATAACCTTTCCAGTTCTGAGAACATTCCCTGTAATCTGAGAACTCAATTTTCTGTCTGTGCTAGTAAAACTTGCTACACCATAACCCTCGGGGCAGGGGTGGGGGAGTGGACCATCAATATGCTGATGGTCCATATTGAAGCTCAGAAAGCTAAGGAGCAATTCAGCAACTGGCAAGTGTGCTGTAGTGTTCATGATGTTCTAGGTTGTAATCACACCTCTAACTAGTCTGCCTATCCGAAAGCAGCTTTTTTTTCAATGCTTTGCATATTTGAGTATTTGAGATGCACCAAAGGTTGAACTTCTAGATAATGTGCAGGTCCAAACTTGCTTAGCTTCCAAAGAAAACATGTCAAAAACACTGTGGTTGGAAAGCCTGACATTACACAAATGCGTAGGTGTAAACTGGAGAAGCTCGGCCAGTTAAGTTGCCTCTGCTCAGTAAAAAGAGGTGATGCTAAATTTTGATAATATGATTTCTTTACAAAGTAGTTTAGGGAAAAACTGAAATCCAGGGCCAGGTTGAATCATTAGGAATACTTAAAATGTAGTGTTGTACTTAAATACATATCAGTTTTTGAGTAGTGTGGTTTCTTTCTTTCTTTTCTGAGCACCACCTGAAATGGCTTTGGTGAAATTTTATATCATTTTACAAGCTTTGTAGAAAATGTACTTTTTAAAGGCCCATTCCACATGAACTACAGTCTACATTTGGGGTCTGTAAGGTTTTTTTTATTTAATATTTTGAAATAAATTATTTTTTTATTCTGCAGTGATCCATAAAATTAATCAAAAGTGACAGTAAATACATTTGTAATATGACAGAAGACAATTTCAAAAAAATGCTGTTCTTTTGAATGTTCTATTCATCAAATAATTCTCAGAATAATTAGTTTCCACAAAAGTATTAAGCAGCACAACTGTTTTAAACTGTTTTTTTTTTTTTTTTTTTTTTTAATGATGCAGAAAATTCCAACTTGGTCTCATAAAAATATGTACCTACAGTAAGCTCGCTTTTTGTGCAGCACCATTGTTACATGCCTTGCTGCACATTTCGAACAGTTTCAAAGAGAAATGTCCACCAAGTTGGACAACCTGAAGGTTGCGGGTTCAAGTCCCAGGTCTGGCAGGAATTGTAGGTGGTGGGAGTGAATATCCAGCACTCTCTCCACCTTCAATTCCACGACCGAGGTGAGACCCCTGTGCAAAGCACCAATCCCCCAACTCCTCCCCGGGCACCACAGCATTGGCTTCCTTCTGCTCCGGGTGTGTGTGTGTGCACTTTGGATGGGTTACATGCAAGGCACTAATTTCAAGTATGGGTCACCATACCTCGCCACAAGTCACTTCACCTTCTCAAAAGCACAGGTTCAATACAAGAACCCTGGCACATTTTATTACATCGCTATAAGTATATTGCCATGTTCATGTATCTGGGACAGTCACTAAAAGTTAGTGCTCTATCAAATTGGAAATATGTCCTACACCAAATCCAACCCTAAACCTATCAATAGTGTTATGCAAAATAGAATGCAAAACTGATATAAAAAGGCATTTGATGACACAACCATGCCATTTCGACTTAATTTTACACAGATTTTAAATGTTTTGTCGAACCATAGTTACACAGGATTTGAACCGAAACTCCTTGCCTCTCAAGTACACCTCTGTACTCCGTGAGCTACCGAAGTCTATAATAACCCATAGATATGAAGCCGGCTAACATTCAGAAGCATCCGTTTTCAAATCTCCCAGCATATTAATATTGTTTTGAAGTCTTAACATGGTATTCTTTATAAGAATAATTGTAATTGTGCTAAACTTATGTTTTATTAATCAAAACTCTGTATATTTGTGTGAAAAGGAATAAAAGGGAGTTTTACTGCATCTATTGTTGATTTCTTTTGTAAAAGAAATTACTATAGTTTTGCTCAAATAAATCCTGCCTTAGCAGACTAATTAAAAAATCTTACAAATATAATCACATGGCAAAATTTGTATACAGTCCGTACACATCTTTCCCCACTCTCCTCTACATGTGTATAATTGTGGTATTGTCAAGAGTTAAACTGAGGCAGAGTGTAAACTTGACATTTAGCAGAGAGAACAGTTCCACACTCTTTAACCCTTAGGTCTTGTTGCCAGGCAACAGCTGACAGATTAAAGAGGGAATGTCCTGGAATGCTTTTCTAGAGAGGGGAAGGGTGTGCCAAGCAGAATAGACAGTTTACATGTGAAGGGGAGATCCTTTAGCTTCAGTCTGGCCACTGTGACTCAATTGTCCCTGTCGCCTCCTTTATGTAACTACGCAGGCTGGAATGTCACTGCACACCATGGTTTCTTGCTTCACCTCTAACCCTGTATTTATGTTACCTGGCCCATCTAGTTCAGCCAGGTGTTCAGAAGGCTAAAATGTACACTACATCCACGTGTGAAATGAACAGAAACAGCATTTTTGTGAAATAAGATTGTATCTAAACCACAGATTGGCAACAGTTGCTGTTGGGTTATCAACCTCATAAATAATTTGTCAAATAATACATATTTAATAGTCTGGTTAATAATGAATGCTAGTTCCCAGTGATTAAAGTCTGGAGGCCTGTGACGTTTTGTGTGTGTTTTGATTCTTGCCTCTTTCTTTATGGTTGTCAGGCAAGGTTTATTTGTCAGTAACATTTACAGTTCAGTATGCTTAAAAGTATGCTTTAATGTATATAGGCAAGGTTATATATTTACACGGTCATGAAAAAATAGACAGTAACACTTTACAATAAGGTCCCATAATATCAGTAATAACATTCACAACACTAACTAACTATGAGCAATGCATTTGACAACAGTATGCATTAATCTTTTTTAAAAGATAATAGTTAATATTAGTTGATTAGTTAGTTGATATTAGTTGATAGTATGTGGATATATATATATATATATATAATATCGCCATTAATCTATTCACAAAGTTGGATTGGAGTCTATACTTTCACCTTTAGCACGGCTCTATAGCCAAATTACACTGTAGCCTTATTCAGACCGGACTAGTTTTCTAAACTACTGTACGTGTGAGCTTCGATTCTTATCACCTGTCTTCCGTGATCTTCATATACCGTTTGGAATGCATTGGTATTAGATGCACGAAACCTGCACGCTCACAGACTTGCACGTCACGTGAGCGTGTTGTTTGTTTATCCTGAAGCGTCTGATCGCAGCTGCGGATAAATGCACTTGCATCTTCTAATGCTTTTACACAAAACTGATGAACCCACCGTCAGTTATGTTTTGGGAGCGGAGCAAAACATCTGATATATGGAAAGAGATCTGTGCATTAGTCTGAAAGCAGCCTGTTAAAGCTGCCACTGTATATGAGCTCATCAGTAATAATCAAGCGGCAATAATGCAGAGAAAAAAAAAAGAAAAATCCAACTTTTAAAAGTCAAGACTATTTCTGTAAATTTTCGTATATTGAGAGAGCACTTTTTAAAATAAGTAAAAGTTTTAAAAGAGTAGCCTGTTTATATAATGATTAAAAAATTACATTTTGCACAAAATAAATAAAATTAAATAAATTGATTTAAAATGTAGCCATGTGCAGTAATACTGAATGAGAATGTGATATTATCCTGGTTTCACAGACAACGCTTACCTTGTCACAGACTAAAATGTTTGTTTGAACTGGTTCTACTCAAAATATCTTGCTCTTAAAATTTTGTGTGTGTATATATATGTGTATATGTGTGTGTGTGTGTGTATATATATATATATATATATATATATCTCAAGTGTGTGTGTGTGTGTGTGTGTGTTTTAAGTTCTTAGAGAATAAAATGTCAAAATTTTGTTACGTTGTTAAAATCATTACATCATCATTCAGTGTAACAAAATATTTATTTAACTACATGCTTATTCTGAAGTGTACATATTAAAATATATAAAAGAATAAGGAATCATATTATATTTTATTGTGTTTTAAATGAGTAAAACAAAATTGCAATTAATGAAAACAGCAACAATTTAAAGCAGTATAATTTACACTTATTGTTTTGATGTTTTTTCATCTTTGACCCATATATATATATGTGTGTGTGTGTGTGTGTGTGTGAATTCTGACTGGGCGTGTTCTTGAAACCTATGTTATTAACCAGCCATCATAACTATTCGAAGAATCTGGTCTTTAACACCTGCCAAAAAAAATAATAATAGTGTGGACAATCTAGACTCCTTGTACCTTCAAAACTACTGTACCCCTTGCAAGCTGTGCCTACTACATACTTTTTAATAATTAGTCTTGTTTGTTTGTTTGTTTGTTTCAAAGCAAAATCCAAAACAAAACATTTACTTGAATAAAAATGCATGGGGAAAACAGGCAAAGCAATAAGACAAAATAGACTTGTTTTAAAGATATGCTAAATATTATATACTGTTTTGCTTTTCTAGTAAAATGATCATGAGTCTAGGATTTTTAGATATTTCAACCATACAAATAAGACAAAAACACTTTTTTAAGTGTTTGTTTTCAATGTTTAATGCTGATCGGGATGAGCTAGCAAATTATTATTGCCGTGGTGTGAAGGTGTGAGGTTGTGAACATCACCCTTTTTTGACCGCTACCAAACTGTGCTTAACATGAACCTGTTCGGGCTGACCAGAGAATTTGGGGTATTGGGGAATTATTATAATGTTTAAAGCGTATTAGATTTTCAGAGGAACATTCTGTTACAACCTCTGGTTGTGAGGTTTATGATCATGTAATATGCAAATTGAGCAATTATGCAAACGTATGTCGGAAGACAAAAGACTTGGCTCAAGTTCACAAAGCAGCTCAAGCAACATAACTCAACTGTACATCATGCAGCTTAATAACATATGGTGACTTTTATTTGTTGGATAGTGTGGTGAAGAAATAAATCAAACTACTGAGATTCATGTTGATGATGTTATTGTGCATTTTACAGTTAATAGAAATAGATTTGGAAAAAAAAAACATTACAATAAAAAACGTGTGTATATATACAATTATAACTTTAAAAACGACAAAAACCTAAATAGAAATATTTTGAAATAAGCCCTAGTAAGAAAAAAGAAAGTGTGTGTGTGTGTGTATATATATACAGTATATATATGCACTGAAAAAAAAAGTAAGAAATTATGAATCTACATATCAAAGGATAATGTTATTTCAAAACCTTAAGAAATTCTATAATAGTATATGAAATACTGAAACGGCACTGGTTGTGAATAGTTACTGTACATGTCATCTCAAGCTTTTAAAAAATATCACAAAAAGTGAAAGTGTTTGAACCCTTGAGCAGCTCTAATATGTCTAATGTCTAAAATATTTAACCACATGGTATTTGCGAACAAATGCCACCACATTACTCAGCACTAATAGAGTAACAAATACCATCAGATTTACTAACCTGTGACATCAAAATGTTATATTTTGTCTTCATTTTGAACAGTATTTGTCTACTCTGTAGTTGAAGCATCAGTCTAACTGGAAAATGTGCTTGTCTTTCTGTGAACTATTGTGCAAAATAATGGAAATGCTCAAAACTGTTCTAAACAAGTTCTCTCTCCTCCTCTCCCCCAGTGTGCTGTTTCGTGGTCCACAAACGCTGCCATGAGTTTGTTACTTTCTCCTGCCCCGGGGCCGACAAGGGCCCCGCATCAGATGTAAGTAAAACCGTGAACACAATCAACACATGCACTCGAAAACTGCACCCTCACCCACCCCCCCACCCCCTTCTGACTTCTCTTGCGCCATCTTTTCTGATATTGAAATACGCTTCCTTTTCAGTTGAAGAATCTTCTTCCTGTGACTAAGCAGTACACACACACTCGCACACTTATTTATGTAGACACACTGCTTGGTGAGCAGTTTAAATATTTATTCACTGGTAACTGATTATGTACTGTTTAATGAAGCCTAACACTAATCATGTTCCTCATGTGTTCGCTTGCATTATATATTCACATGCAAACAGGCAGAGGCATCAGTTTTCTCTTCTCTAATCTCTATTTATAACCCGCTTCCTCCCTATATGTGTAAAGGCAGGCGCACACGCGCACTTCCTGTGTTTGTTTCAGAGTTGCAGCCAATTATGTTTGTTTCTGTGAATGATAGAAGTGATATTTGATGCTTCTCCATTGTGTCTGACATAAAGCTTTGATTCTTGTACCTTTTACCATTGACTCTTCTGCATAAGCTTGAAGAAACAAAGAGAAGGTGCTGAATAAGACCACTAACTTGCTTTTGTTGAATTTGCATTTTCCACTTATTTAAACAAAGGGAAAGCAACAGTTGAAATTCTGCTTCTTCACATACTGTAGTATTTATTTATTTAATTTTTTTTTATAATCTTTGAAGTGCATTATTTCTTTGGGTCTATGCATTTGCGCCCCCTAGCTGTGGGAATTTATCATAACATTTCATGTAGCGCTGCAGAGTTGACTTCATTGTTTGTTAAACTGATAGCAAGAAGTATATCTTGCTATCAGTTGCAGTGCTTGATTTTTCAGTTCCATGGGTGCAGCTGACCTTTCACCTCCTCCACAAGTTTTTCTGAACTTCCTAGGATTGAATGGGCGATTTATGTGAATTCTTAAAAATGTTAATATAAATTGAATGGATATTATTTGTGTTTAAAGTGGAATGAATTGTGAAAAAATTGCCTAAAATGATAAAAGCATTTAGTTTATAAAAATGTAAAAATAAAATATTTGAAAACTTAATTAAGTCTTAATTTAATTTAGTCTAAAAGTATGTAATAAAATAACAAAAACTAAATCTGAACAAAAATGTATATATAAAAAAGACAAAACTACTAAAATGACCAAAAAAAATCTAACTAATATATATATATATATACACACATACAATATATAAATTTGAACATTACATTACAAAGTCCACATTTGAAGCGGATCAAAACCTTTCATCAAAGTTGTCCTAAAATCAAAAACCTATTCTTCTCTTAGGACAACTTTGATGAAATGTTTAATATATATGTATATGTATTTGTATAAAGATTTGAGAGAAGGAAAAAAAATCCAACTTTTGACCTGGTTACACTCACACAAACATATACATAGGCTACATATATATTTTTCTCTATTGATAATGTTACTATGTACTCCGCTGTAACTGCATCTGTGTTTGGTTCTGCATTATTGTTGTAAGGTAAGGTTTAGTAACCTTCTTATTTTGATAAGGTATGTTTTTTTTGTGACAGGACCCTCGAAGTAAGCATAAGTTTAAGGTTCACACATACTCCAGTCCCACATTCTGTGACCACTGTGGTTCTCTACTGTACGGGCTCATACACCAGGGGATGAAATGTGACAGTGAGTCTAAACCTGCACATACACACTGTGTGACCTCTGCTGGTTATGATCATGCATTACATAATATGCTGTTTGATCTATTCATCTGTTTGTTCATTTGGAAGTGATGCATGAAATGCAAAATATTTGTTATGTCCTGTATGAGACAACAGATATGTAGATATATTTTTATTTTTAACTAAATAAAAGACAATAAAAATCTGAAAGCTTATATAAATACTCTGTATAATGGAAAACTAGCACAGCTATAAACACACACATATGTATTTTATATATATATATAACAGTGGGTATTTTTCACTCTTTGTTATATTGCAGCCATTTGCTAAAATCATTTAAGTTCATTATTTTCCTCATTAATGTACACACAGCACCCCATATGACAGAAAAACACTGAATATATTTGCAGGTTTATTAAAAAAGAAAAACTGAAATATCACATGGTCCTAAGTATTCAGACCCTTTGCTGTGACACTAATATATATCAGTATATATCAGTTGCTTTCCATTTTTTCTGATCATCCTTGAGGTGACCTTGATTTGAGTCCAGCTGTGTATGATTATACTGATTGGACTTGATTAGGAAAGCCACACACCTGTCTATATGAGACCTTACAGCTCACAATGCATGTCA
>JAUMHP010000040.1:13294361-13311539 GCA_032361065.1 Enteromius trimaculatus | reverse complement strand
ATAGATATATATAATATATTTATTCTATATATATATATATATATATATATATATATATATATGTATGTATTTCATGTATTAATATGTGTTTCATGTTTCACATAGTTTACTATACTATTATGAAGTTCTTGTTGATTGAAATTACTCGCTATTATTTGATTTAATCATTTTAGTAGTAAATTTCATTTGTAGTAAATGAGCCAAATTGCAAATTTTTTCTGAGTCTGTTTCTCTGAATATAATTATGTGTGAACTACTTTATACTTTATAGGCCTCAAAACCACAAAAAAAACACACCTTTTTTAGATTTAATATATTTTTCTGACCATTATTTAATATGTGAGCCTTTGCAGTGTTAATCAGTGTGCACATAAATGTACAGGTCTTGCCCAAAGGTTGCGGTTAAGATCAGATTGTATGCTGCAAATGCAATGCAAAAACTACACTCCATGTAACTACATAGAACTTACTGGCAGAGAGGCTGTTGGCCGAGGCGATGGACACAGATACCCTGATGTTTGCAGTATTCAGAGTGGCACATAGATGTGCAGGTGGCATTGCCCTTTGAAGAAACACACTGGAATCCAGAGGGACATTCAAACAACCATTCACAAACATCTGTCTGCAAACCTGAGAGAAGAAACAAAGAAAGGAAACAAATGTGAGATAAAGCCAGAGATATCTAAAATGTAACTTGTTAAGATCTTATCATTTAACACTCACCTCCCACAGTAATATTCTTCACTCTAACTCCACCCACAAGTATTCCTTTGTTGGGCAGTGGTTTTAACCCCGCCTCTTGTAACAGAGACTCCACCCTTCCCAGCCACGAGAGTGCTTCCACTGTTTGGAACTGAACTAGTGTTTGCAGAACTGGGCCACTGATGAAAACAACCATCACAGAATCCATCAAGTCTACTTATTTAATGCAAGGCACCCACCATCTAGATATTTTAGATCAGGATTTCAAAAATGTTCTCTGCTGAACCACTGTGACACTGAAATACTCTCTGAGATTGTAAACTATATTTTGACTTAGATTTGAAATAAATTAAAATGATCACAATTTCATGAACCCTTCACAGTCAACTCTCATCCTCTAGGGTCCCAAACTTGAAGTTAAATTAGACAATAAGACAACAACAAAACATTAATTTAAAATTACATGTAAATCCTAAGTACCCACTGAATTATGAATTTATTTATGCAACATAGTCTCTCAGCTAGCCCACATTGCATATATCTAAATATATTAATTGACAATATATGTCAGGAAAACTTTTTACCTGTGCCAGGTCACATGTTGATTCTGAAATCCAGAAAGGCTCTGCAGAAAGTTCTCAACCTACAGAAGTGAACGAAGATTAATGGTAACTTTTTTTGTAATAAATTAATATTTAGCAAATACACGTTCAGTTCAGTTTTAAAAGTGATAGTACGGTTATTTATCATTTTGCAATGTAATATTACAGTTTCATAACATTCTGTTCCATTAATCTATTCTTAGCAATCCTGAAAAACAAAGTATCAAACGCTCTACAAAAATGTTAATCAGCACCATATCAGCATTTTAGAATGATTTCTGAAGAGTGTAATGATGCTTTCCATAACAGGAATAAATTATACAGTATTCACTGAGATAGTAGTAGTAACAATATTTCACAATATTGCTTTTACTGTATTTCTATCAATTAAATACACTCTTTGTCATCTCCAAAGGTTTGAATGGTAGTGTATATAAAGTCATTCAAATGGGTTCACCTCAAGCAATCTCATACTAGGAGCATAATCTCCTTCCAGGACAATCTGTAAGAGTACTTGAAATGTTTTCTCTGAAAACAGAAGAACAATTATTTTCAGGAAAACAAACACAGAAAAGTACCTCAGAAACATAGAGAAGTGAAACATTATGGTTCTTAGAAGCAAAAATGACAGACACGTTACTCACCCTTGATGATTGCTGGCTGGTCCTTCACTATAAAATAATGGCGTCCATGTGGCCACTTCCTGTCAAAGCTGGATGCAGTAGAATGGATCCAAGATGTTTGAGTCACAGCTTGTGTAGATACTGTGTGTGCTTTTGTTTTAATTAGATTAGCGCTTGTGGTCATATGTTGGGGAGGTCTGACAGTGCTGGGTTTATGCCCTGGAAAGTCTGTCTGGACCTGGACTGAAGTAGTTTCTGTGGACGTGGCATGTGGATTCATCTGCTGGGTAGTTATTGGAGCTGTCTGAACCACCGAGGTCTCACTAGTTTCCCATTGTGAAGTGGTGGTACTAACAGATGTGCTTGTTGGAGCAGTTGTTTGGACCTGAGAGATGTATGGAGCTGTGGTTTCCAATGATGAAGTACTCAATGAGGCAGTAAAACCTTCAGTGTTTTCTGTTGATCCAGTATGAATGTCTTTAAATTGGGACAAGCCAAGAGTCGTCTTCGAACTTCTTGTTCCAGTCTGAGTAGGATCACTCACTGTTTGACCACTACTCATCTCACTGATATCAGTTACATCGGAAAATCCCACATTTCTCTCCGCGTTTTCAGAAAATGTTGGTGAATACTGAGGTGTAGATGTGTATACAGGGAATTCAGTATGCATACTTGTTTTTGTGTTGGTATTCTGGACTTGTGATGGAGACACATCAAGTTCTTGCTCTTCAGTGCGGTTCTCAGATCTCACTGTAATGCTGTCTTCAACCATGAGGTCAGAAGTGACATTAGGACTAATCTGAGGAGTCGACAAAGAGACTGATGGAGGGCTGGTGATGGGGCTTTCTTGTTCGCCTTGTACTGTAGATGGTAAAAACAAAGTGCATGCAAGACCAAGACAATCATTTACAGATGTTGACAGATCCTCGTCCTTTTCTGGGGAACTAGGACTTTTAGTAGAGTTCAGGTCTGGAAGGATGGTAGCTGGGAAGGTGGTAAAGGCACTGATTTTGTTTGTGTTGTGTGATGTCTGGTAAGAGATTGAAGCAGATGCAGAGCTGGTTTCTTGGGTGCTTGTATCGTTTTGCTTTTGGATGGTGTGTGAGATGTGGGTGGTTGATGCCTCCAAAGAAGTCAAAGTTGGAGTCAGCGTGTTATATGAAGAGTGCAAGAACTCGCCAAAGGTTGTTGGCTCATTCTCAGTGATAACATTTATTGGTGGTTCACTTGGCAACGCGGAGTATTCATCAGAAAATGCTAATGTGTGGGTTTGATCTGGAAACTTTGACACTGTAGCAGGTGTCCTAGTAGTGAGTACTGAATCATCATAGATGGTGTGGTTAGTAATGTTTTGATCTGGATTAGTTGACCTTGGTGAGCGATCTGTCCTGTCCATCTCTGATGATATACGTTGGTTGTCATCCATCATTGTGTTTGAACTCAAAAGAATTGAATCAAATTGACTCGTCCCAATGTTCTCTGATATTGTAAACCCGTCCTTATTTCGGAGCGTCACTGATGTTGCTTTAGACTTGTGAGAACTGTCACTAAAAAAGTGTTTGGAAGTTTTGTCGAATGGCTGAATATTATGCGGACTTACAGTCACAAAGCTGGAAGTTGGAAACACTGACACTGGATCGTCTCTTTTTATTGTTTTGGGCTGTTTTTTGTTAAATGCATGTGTATGTGTGTTCTGTGAACTTCCTCTATGTGGTTCAGTGTGTGCAACATCATTGGTGGTTAAAAGTGCACTTGTTTTTACCACATCAGTTGTCTGTTTGGGTGTAGTTTGTACAGACACCGGTGGTGATTGGATTTCAGTAGAAGACTGAGCCAAAGAAGGTTCATTAGACAACACTGTGTGTGTGTTGATGTGTGTTTCAAGGGCAGAGCTGGTCTGTGTATCAGAATAAGAATGTGTGCCAGCGAGTGTGAGGTCGGAGATCCAGGCTCCAGCCGTTTCCTGTCCATTGTTGGTCATTTCCTGCGGAAAGAGAGGTCTGTGCTTATCGTCCAGGTCAGACACACCTCCGCCCTTCTGTATACTCTCACCCCTGAGAGTGTGTGTTTTGGGGGCTGCATTGCTGCTCACTGGAATGTCAGGGGTGTAGGTTACATCGTTTGAGCCATTTGGAGAAGGAGACACCGGGTCAGCGTCAGAGTGTGTGTAAGGAATCAAAGCAAGACTGTGATTGTCCTCTGACGAGCTCCATCCTAAAAAAACACACATGCAAAGATGAATGGAAACAGGAATTATGAGATTACTCAACACACAGGATTTCAGCACTAAGGGAAACATACAACCCTTTCACTGTTAATTGTTCTAATACTTAAAATATATTTTGAAAGAATACGATATTAGCATGGTACATAAGTTACTTACTCAGATGTAATGTGGCAAATGACTCTTCATTCCATCTAATGCTCCATTCAATGATGGTCCTCCCAGTACTATAGAAAAACGCCTGCTCCTCTCTTTCGTAAATCAGAGTATTCCCATTCCCAGATTTAATTCCAATACGAGCGCCTTTCCCAACAGAAATTACCTCTATACGAACAGTCTGATTTTCAGAAGCATCAATAATCCAAGTGCAGGTAACATCCAACAGTTTTTCTGCGCTTTCACTAGTAGTTCTGCTGAATAAAAGATTGTTTGGGTGTAAAGAGTACCGAATTGAGCCGTTCCTCTCTCCAAGAAATTTACCTCCACAGTCTTGATTTAACAGTGTGTTACCTACAGACAAAACATCAACATTATCGCCTTCAGTAAGTTAAAAAAAATTACATTTTTACCTGAAAGTTAGGTAATAACTTTACCATTTTAAAGTATCAGTACTTTTGTGCAATAGTATTTTTGTAAGGAATGTCACAATGGTTGCTACGTTTATTCCAAGAATAGCATAGTATATAGTAGCCTATCAATGTGCATGTCCAAAAACAAAACCAAGAAGTACCATGGCACTTTTAACACGTGTGTAAATTCTGTCCTGCAAACATTAGGCTATGTTATGTTCAGGCCCATATAGTAAATTTTAAGATCACCTCGATATTATGGTATTATTATTTTGCTACCTTGATGCTTTTAAAAGGATATTATAGGTTATAGATGTATTATAAAATCAACTTTTTTTTTCTAAAATATGGCCAATGGACACATGACATAAGCCAGGTAATGTGTTAAGCATCTAAATACCTCGTCTATTATTAAATAAATAAAAATATAAAATAATAATAAAAAAGTCGTCTTACCTGGAGCGAAGATAAATAAGAAAAGATACACAAAACGACGCATTTTGCGAACCAAAACATTCCAGGATGCAGTCCGTTCCCACAGTTAATTCCATAAAGAATAGTTATCAATTCTAAAATATGATGTTGCTATATAAACTAGTCAAAATGTATGTGCAACAAGATTAATATCAGTTAAGTCAATCAGTATCAGTCAAGTTCATCCCTCAGTCCGCCGCAGAAACCGCGACGAGTCGACCTCAGCTCACTTTATGAAGCTCGCGCGTGCGTGTGTGCACCTCTGTGAGCGCGCGAGCTCGCCCAAGGGGTGTTGTAGAAAACAAGGCATCGTGCAGACATATGATTACGATTAGGCATCTTTTTAAGGGGGAAAATGGGACGGAAGCGGTAAAACGTTAAGGGGACAGAGGAGATTTCAAGATTAGATTAATTATCGAGGCTGTGTGTTTGTGTGAATGAAAACAGAGAGTGTTTGTTGGCGCTCCCCTGACGAGCTTGTGCTCTCAATTCAAACTAGAAAATAGCTTAATAAGATCATTCAGAGATCGCTGGTCAGTGTCCGTGTCTCAAAACCAAGAGATTTTTTACACAGCAGTTTTAAGGGAACGAATGCAGCAGCTGAAGAAATAAGCTCATAGTAATACCAAAGTATTTTTGTGTGAGTGTAGATTAGACACCACATGAAAAAAAAAAATACTGGTATGGTTTTGAACTTTAATTTGCTGTGGTAATTCTATAGTTGCTGTTGTAATATAACAGCTACAGCAATATATGCATTATTTTACCACAACTATACTAGTGCAAAACACTACAGTTTACTATAGTAAAATAAAGTATACTACAGAATGTATTGCAGTTTATCAGTTTACTGTAGTTAATACAGTATATAGTTAATGCTGTAGCATTCATTAACAAATACTACAATATATAATACACTTTAGTAAAGTATGGTTCACAAACACTATATATGTATTTAATATATATATATATTTTTTTTTAGACCCCGTGTTTGTATTTGTAAAGCAAAGTAACCTTAAAACACAAACTTAAAAGTCCATTTAAGTTCAAATCTGACTGCATTTAAAACTTTGCTTAACCTCTTCCTAATGTACAGAAATCCTGACATTCATAAACGCTAAAAAGGAGGAAATGCCCGGAGCATCCCTCCCTTGCTTCTCATCATCACAGTGAGAGGCACGTTCAAAGACGTCCCACTGAAATACTAACGCAGCTAAACACAGAGGGAGGGAGAAGGATTTATTACACCTGAAAAGGAACCATGGGTTTAAGTCCATAAGATAGGAGTGTCTTTAAAATTAAAACCTTTTTGAACTTAACATCAACCAAAGTTCTTTTTCACCCTAAGCTGAAGGTTAAATTTAAACCTTAAGTCAGAACAAACAATTTTATGGATGTCAATAACATATTGCTTATTTCAGATTTTTTAATTGCTTTATTTTAGATTCTCACTGAATTTGTTCTCTGAATCCTGTTCCTCCTTCAGAGTTTTTGACTATGTGTAATATTTATGGTTAAACGTCCTTTCATGCAGAGGAGCCGATCCTGAAATGCTCAAAGTTAAGAAACGGCATTAAAGGAATTCATGTGCAAATTTGGGCAAGAATGTGAAAGTATCACTGTTTTAAGGCCACACTGCAATAAATGTCAACAGCTTAATGTTGTTTAGGGTAAGTTAAAGGTTATTAGTGAAAGATTGTATTAGTTTTATTAGCATGAACCTCAGGGGGTAAAGATTAAGTACCAGACAAGAAATGTTTCCTAATATAACCCGTTTAAACTCTTGGCTCCAACTCTGGAAAAGTCTAGCAATAATATTTTAGACTGGGAAAGAATGTCCAGCAGGTGGTGCTATAACACACCAAATACAGCCACTATTAAACCCCTAACTAATCCACTGAAACTTGTGTCGTTTTTTTATTTTATTTTGTACACTACTCTTCAAAAGTTTGGGGTCAGTACAATTTCAAATGAATGTTTTTAATTAGCAAGGACATATTAAATCGATCAAAAGTGAACGTAAAGCCATTTATATGAATACACAAGGTTTCCATTTGACATAAATGCTGTTGCTGGATATGACTCTAGAGACAGGAGAGATGGTGTTAAAAATTGAGCTTTACCATCACAGGAATACATTGCATTTTTAATTAAATCAAAATAGAAAACAGTTATTTTAAATTATGATAATATTGCACAACATTTACTGCATTTATGATCAACTGAATACAACCTAGCATTATGTTTCCAATACATAAAGAAATACTGATACAAATCGTACCAACCCTAAACTTTTAAATGATAACCTACCCTTTTTTAAAACGTAATTCTTAAAAGCACCGTATGATTTTGTCTTAATACAGG
Organism: Enteromius trimaculatus; assembly: GCA_032361065.1. Classification (NCBI taxonomy): domain Eukaryota; kingdom Metazoa; phylum Chordata; class Actinopteri; order Cypriniformes; family Cyprinidae; genus Enteromius; species Enteromius trimaculatus. Next base: position 13,303,981 of record JAUMHP010000040.1, on the reverse strand, counting down.
GTTTACATATCAGAAAAACAAACCCCTGATCAGTCACATGAATGAACACACTGAAAATATTAGCATTTACCTGAAGACAAATAAAAAGTCTTTTAAACTTATTCAAAGTCTTTATTTTTTGTAGCATTTATATGAATTATTCACGTTATTTGCACACACTTATTGTATGAATGAGAAGCTTGTGCATGTATCTAGCAGACAGTGCTGCAAAACACAACCAGCCACAAACAAAACTATGAACACCGACTTAAACGTATCCAAGTACAAAAAGAATAAAGAATGACGAAGAACAGCAGAAACATAAACAAGTTTATGACAAAAGCTCCATGGTCTTTGTCATCTGACGGGATTATCTTTATCTGGGTGAAAAAGAACAAACAAGTGTTCATAATAAGGTTGACCCGAAATGACTGAAGTGATGTGAACAGTAATTCAACTCACAATGATTATTTATGCTCATTCATAAACATCCTTCTTGTCTGCGATGTACTCAACAATCTCTTGTGGTGTCATCAACTTCTCTGCATCAACATCAGGAATTTCAAAACCTGTGCATGAATCAAACACTTTATCTATAATAATCTCTACTTTTCTATTAATCCCTATACAACAGCAAGAGCAATGCATGCATTTACAGAACACATAAATACAAAGCAATTGACATGATTAGAGAACATTACACTTGGAATTAAACTTGTAATTATGAATTGTAAAAGCAATCACATACCAAATTCATCCTCCATGGCCATGATGATCTCCACCTGGTCTAAACTGTCCAATCCCAAATCCTTCATGAAGTGAGACGTAGCCTGAAGCTTTAAATGATCACCAAACACAGTTAATCTGCACAGTATGGTATATTCAAAGCTAATTTGAAATATTTCAACCAGACATGTTGTCCATCTGATCAAAGCTATTAAGTGTTCATCAAGTCCCTTTTATTTCTTGTAGAAGTGTCTTTATATCACTTTATTTTACGCGTATTTCCCTTACATAGTAAATATTTTGTACCTACAGGCAAATGAGTGATAACACAAGGTACTTAGCTTGAAGTGTATGTACATGGAAACAAATAAGAAATACATGCATGGTATTTAGTTTGAACATACAGACAATTGTGGCTAATAAGGTAGTGCCTGTACATGGTAACTAATTAGATAATGTGTAGTACTTATGGACAGGTGGGTACAAACATGCACGTCCTTACAGTATCCGTATATGGTAACTAATAACACACATTACTGTACACACTAATGATGAAAAATGTGCTATTATGTGATAGCAAACAAGACACGTACTGTTCTTGGTATACACATGGTAAACATGTAGTACTTACAAACAAGTGTGGGCTAAGACTAAATTGCTTTCCACAACAGTGCTTACAAAGTTTAGAGAACTGGTAGTTACTCTGTAATGTTTGGGTAAAATGGCATTTCCATATACTTACTTACTATGTACCATCTACCATCAATTACTCAATAAGTACCTTGGTCCATGTTTATACCCTTCACGTTGAGTACCGCATAACTTATTCTGTTCATTAACTAATAGGTCCAACATAAGCCATTAAAAACAGCCATCTTTATATAAGCTGAGTTTAGTCTTGTTTGTTATCACATAATAGAATATTTTTCAGTAGGTACTACACATTTAACATGTACATATCATTAGAATGGACATTAATGCGTCTTATTAGTTATGAGGATACTGTAAGGACGTGCCTGTTTGTGCTCACTTCTCTGTAAATACTACACATTTACTATGTATATACTTCACTGTGCTTATAATGTGTATCTAATTGGTTACCATGTACAGGCACTAACCCGTAAGTGACCATATTACCCACAATTGTCTGTATGTAAACTAACTAACATGCACGAATGACCATTACAGTCGTGTTTCTTATTTGTTACCATGCACATACACTTTGCACATTCAGTTAAGTACCTTGTGTTACCACTCCTTTGCCTTGTATGTACCAGGAAAGTACACATACTGCTACCAACTAATATCTTTCTGTAGTACCTTCTCAGGGTTGATCTTGTCGTAGAGCTTCAGGACGTAGAGGACACGGTCACGGATAGTCTCTAGGGTTAACGGAGGCAAGTCACCGTACTGCCGCCACTGAAAACCCTGAAGTGAACTGCCGGAGATCTACAAAAGAAAACAAAACAGTGTTATTATTTATAATATTTATTAATGATTTGAAATAGCTCTTATTTTTAGCTTTTACATTTTTATTTACATTTTATTTTAAGTTTTAATGATTTTGTTACTTGCTTTCTATTTATATTTCAATTACAGAAATAATTCGAACAATTGTAGTTCAGAATAATAATAATAATTTAAAAAAAAAATACTGTTACACTTTATGACAAAGTAACATTATTTCAACCAAAAAGAATTTGAATCCTTAAAGGTATTATATAAATATTCAGCGAAGAACAAATACACATTTAAATGATCTTAAAAATATCAATACTGACATATGTATACATACATATAAATTATTATAACTGTGTAATAAAAAAAAAAAATCATAACTGATTACAGCAAAAGAGCGAATTAAAAAACAAAACATACAGGCCAGTCTAATTATCTATTTTGCTAACTTACATAAATATAATAACGCGTAAGTTAATTTAGAAACATTATTCTGAAATGTGCATGCAGGTCAGTCGGTTAAAAAGTATATTATAGCAGTAAACCGATATGATGTTCGTCTATCATGTTGAAGTCTTACTAAAGACACGGGTAGGTCATTGGATGTCATGAGTCAATCACTAAAACATACCTGCGCCAGCAGAGACTTGTGTCCAGTAGTCAGCTGTGAAAATGTTCGACCGTGGGTGAGCGGAGCTGCTGTTAATGTCGCGGCAGCATTGACACGGTTAAAACATACAGAACGGTGGTTTAGTGATCGGACACACCGGGCAATGATGCGCGCCGCCATGTTTCTCAATCCGCTCCCACAATGCACGGGACTACTACTGCGCATGCGCGACACTTTCGAATGAGTGTTGTAAATAGCTGTAAATATTAAACTTTCAGTAAGTATAAATAAACCCAATATTCTAGAAATAAACTCCATTCCATGTTAATAAAAGTAAATTATTCTGTCAATGTAAAACATCAACAATTCAATCTAGAATTCACAGATGTGTAGCAGTTTTTTTTGCTCTTTGGTATTATTTTGGCTGAAAACTACTTATAAATCGTTTCAGTCGTTAATCATCCAACACATTTTAGTTTAATTATGATTAGGAATGATTACGACCAGTTTTTGAAATTAAGAGTTTTTAATTGATATATGGTTTGTTATAATATTTGGTTGGTAAATATTTGAAAATGAGGGTGAAAAAACAAATCTAAAGAAAATTAAAAAATCTAAAGTTGTTCAAATGAAGTTCTTAGCTATGCATATTAATTGACAATTATATATATATATATATATATATAAATATATATATATTCATGAAACTTTACTTAGTATCCTAATGATTTTTGTCATAAAAGAAACGTATTGATTTAGACCCATACAGTGTATTGTTGAATATTGCTACAAATATATCTGTGCTACCCAATGACTGGTTTTGTGCTTCAGTGTCATATTAGTTGGGGAGCGAGTAGTCTGGGGGCAATAAAAAAATACAACTAAAGTAATTTAGGTTTTATTTTGTAAAATACATTTTACATAACACATCCAAACAGTACAAAGATTACTCTGGTTTTGCTTATATCAACTGTACAAATAGCTTGTATAATAATGTAACATTTTTCATGGCAATAATCAACATATTTTAGTTTGATTATCATTTGGCATACATTTTGCATTCCAATAGAAATGTATGATGTGTTCATGTAGATTTATAATGAAACACACTAACATCCCCATTCAGATATCCAGTCAGCAGCGTATCAGGCCCTGCCCAGCGAGCTAGTCGACACAACTCATCCAGCACACAAACAACTTTAGCCACACTTCCCCTGAGATCCCAAACTGCAAGATGACCAGAATGGAAAACACCAACCAACCCAGAGCCCAAGACATCACCATCTATTAACCTAGAGAAAGAAACAGTCATTAATTCACTTGACTGTTACCATCACGTGCTTTTCTGTTAGAACATTTATCACTTCTAATCTTACTGCTGTTTGTGTTGATCAGGGAAGCTGATAGAGGTCATTGTGATATGTTTGCCAGTGAGAGGATTTGTGGCAATCAGAGTAAAAAGAGACGCGTTACTCTCTTCATCCCACACATTTCCTGCATTCTGAAGCAACACACAAAGCACACCCTGCAGGAAAGAAAGTGCAAGGTTATCACTGGCACACTAATGCTTTTAACACACACTCTCTCTCACACACACTCACTCACTCTGTAAGAATATCCCTTCATGCAGTTTGTCATGGTTAAAGTCTTTTCCAGGTATATGGTCTGCAGCAGCTGGCCTGTTTTCATGTTCCTGAAATCCGCAAATGTGACCAAAGCCGTAATCAATTATACAAATTAAAATACTAACAAAACAAGATATACACAGTATTAAAAATAATATATATGTATTCACAAAACTGACTTCAAATTCTATTGACCTCTTAGTACAGTGTCAGAAAATACCAGTAATTTTATAATAATTGAAAGAACAGCTTAGCAAAGAAATTCTGAAAAATTATTTGGGCCATTCAAGTTTTTCAACGGGACAGATTTTGAAAAATTTTGCATTACATAATTTGTTCAACAATGGATAATTAGAGTGAATGGGTGCCATCACAATGAGAGTCCAAACAGCTGATAAAAACATGACAATGGTCCACAAGACCTAATAAATGTCAGCAAAAAGTTCAGTGTTTGTCTTGTACAAATCCATTAAGATGTTTTTAAGTTTATAAAGTTACTTTTGGCACAGGAAGAGTCGATGTAATGCTACAATTTCCCACGTGTTACAATGAAGAAACAAACTTATCTATATCTTGGATGTCCTTTGTATATTTTCAACAAATTTACATATTTGGGTGAAGTATTCCTTTATTATTAATGAAAATACTACTATTTCTGCAGTGTGTATTATTATATAGTAACAGAATATTTGCTGTATCATTGTAATCCTTTCTATGTACAGGATGAAAACTAATAAAAACCAACATGTAAAGATGTTTAAGACTCAATATTGCCAAATTCATCACCATATAAGGAGAGTTTTACATTCTGTCCAACCAATCAGGGCATCTTTTTCGCCTTCAACAGCTGCAAGGGTCCGAACGTTCTGCTTAGCAGAGGCCAGGGGAGGAGCGCTCTTTGCTCTGAATGAAGCAAATAAATAATAAATAGTTTTGCATAAATATTTGAATGAGAGATAAAATGTTTAATAGACAGGTGTTTAACATGCACACGAGGGTTTATTACCTTCCATCATGAGTCACTGTTAACACACTGACTCTTTGTTGATCTCCAGGGGTGGAGCAACACACAATCCGACAATTAGAGACACACAAGACTGCTTGCAATGTGTCCTTGCACACTGCCTTCTGAGAGAATGGCCCATCCATACTTGGACAGCAAAGCATCCTGTAGTCAAGAACACACAGGGAATTAGTCTGGCGTTTATTGTGGTATACGAACAAATCTTGAAGATGCCTAAATGAAGTGCCCCAAGGGTTTGAGTTCAGAATGGGATGAATTTGAAAAAAAGCGAAAATATTTTTTTTTTTGCTTACTCAATAGTAATTTTACTGTTTTACCTGGCCTCTGTGATTTCCAAGTGACCCAGAGTGATACAAAGCAGTCCTGAAGAGTCTGGTATCGCTTGCAAAGACATGACGGACTACAGATACAAATACACAAGTCAAATCAGAGAAATCTCATTTTTAGTTATAGCCCAAGGTCTTAAAGGTTTGGAACAACATGAGAATAAATGAAAATAATTTTTTATTTTTAAATGACTTCATGAATTGAATTTGCAATAGCAAATTGGTTTACCTGTGCAAATGTCCAGGTGTGCAAAAGACTCCACGTCTGAACTCCCTTCATCTGAGCCCAAAGGCAAATGCTCCATTCTCCTGCCACACAAATGCACCAGTCGTCCGATGGCCACCGAACCAAACACAAATCCAACACGCATCCACCCTCCAGCGCCTAAGTCAATTATCACAAAAAGACATATGCAGGTAATAAGGACAATTAAGCACATATAGTCGCACTGCATATCAACAAATGATTTCTTTAAGTTTACAGATACCTTAAACGTGTGCATTTCCTGCAGGACTGCAGAACAATGAACTTCATCAGTGAATGAAGTGCCAGTTAGGGATTCCTCATGCAATAATGTCTGGTTGTTAGAAGGAACAGTGTTATGCTCCTCTGACTGTGCAAAACCGGTCCTTCTTTCTGCTCTCTGATAAGTGTCCAAGGAGGTTGTTTCAACAGGAGCTTGACCTACAGCTATGGATTTATTACCACAATGAAAGAGTGTCAAATTTGGGTTTAACCCCATACTTTGGGTTTCAGACCCGAGTTCAGAGCCTTTACAGGTTTCAGCATCCACTTCAGAATTGTTCTCGGTTTGGATTTCAGACTCAAAGAGAGTTTTAAAAACCACTGGTTTATTATTATTATTATTTCCACATTCAAGATTGCTTTCCTTATCAAGACTGCACTCACGCTTTTGTTCATTTTCGGAGATGCATGATTTAATTTCAGGGCCATTTAGGTGCTCACATCCCGGCGTAGTGTTGTTTTGAGTTGGTATTCGTGCTTTTACAGTGTTTTGAGCTATTGTCATTGTTTCTTGACTAATTTGAGTTTGATTTTGTGCTTCAGAACCTCCCTGACCCTCAATTTTTACAGAGATATGACTTTTGATGTCCCCTGTTTTAACTGAGACTGATTCTGGAGACATAAATCCCTTAAGTGTAATTGAAGAGGGAGACCCAAGGATACCTGAGGAAGAAAATAGAGGTGACCGGAGGTCTAATGGTGAACCTGGAGTCAGAAAGTGAGGGGACATTCCTAAAGATGGTAGGACAGGATCTTGACCTTTCTGTGTGTGTGAAGTCAGAGATGGGCTCAAACTTAGTGCCACAGGGCAAGGCGAGTTGTCCTTCTGGAGTGTGTGAGATTGTTTTTGCATCTTGGTTTGCGACTGAATCTCGTTAATGTTTTCAGTTTCTGAGCATGTAAGTGAGGCCTCAACTTTTCTGTTATTATTTACGCTTGCGTCTGGTTCAGGTTTGATAATCTGTCTAGCGTCCATCGCATCTGAGGAGAAGGTCTTTATTTCATTTACAGCATTGAGGTCCTTTTGAATCTCTGTTTGTGACTGGTCAACAGGGTCTGACTGATAAAGAGGCAAACTATCCTCAAGAGAAGAGATAGTTAGGGGTTCTGGAGTAAACAGTTCACCCACTGAGTACGGTGCTTCACTCTTTCTTCCGCTTGTTCTCTGGCGCCTGCTGCTCTGCCGTGTATTGTACACGAGGGGACGCTGTATGAAGGGCTCTACGACTGAAGTGGACAAGCGCAATCTTTCTAACTTCAATTGTCCAAAATCCTCATCAGGCAAATGGAAATCCTGGAAATCAACTGCCACCGGCAGTCCGGAGTTCTCTTCCTTTTCTTGAAGGGCATGAATGAGTGAAGCTAATGATGGCATAAGAGGTGACTGATCTAAAACACAAAACACATTCACAAACATGTATTACCTGTAACATGATGGTTCCAGAAAGTACAACAGCTCTCATTTACATTCATGCATTTGGCAAATACTTCTATTTTATTTAATGTATATTTATCAGAAAGAATATAAAAATCATCTTTATTTGTACCTGTCTGAGATACTTGTTTAGTTTGGCCACATTTTCGTCTGAAAATTGGATACAAATTTGAATCCGGGAGGAGTCGGGAATCGAAGCCAAGCTGAGAATCGGGAAGATGCTTAAAATCTTGAGTAACTCCTTGCTCTGAGCTTGGCTTTAAATTCACTGTGGGCCCAGGAGAATGGACTTCTTGATACTCTGCCTCCTGCCGTACTGATTGGCTGGGTGATTCAGTGTGAGACGTGGACTTTGATTCTGTAGGGGATTCTGAAACTGCTTGAGAATCGCTTGGGGCATGTGATATTGTACAATCAGGATCAGCTTTGACACATGAAGCAGTCCTTCTTGGACGGCCTCTTCTCCCTCTCTGACCTTTTCCTCCGCGTCTGGTCTGGTCAGTGGACCTGCAGACAGAACACTCTGGGGTCAAGTGACCTCTACCACTTGTTTGTGATTGGCTGAGCCTGCGTCTGCCCCGCCCCCCAGTGAGCTGGCTGTAAATGACAGCATCTAGATCGACGGAGCTGTGAGATGCAGCCATGCGCCTTGTCGTCCGAATATAATACTCCACAGGAAAAGGTAAACCCTCAATCAGCGTGCAAGAGTCCAGAATGCTGGATTGTTTTGTGTCTATCCTGTCATCATAACCTTTATTTGAGTCTTTGAGCAACTTGGTTTGGTTAGTTTGTTCAGATGAGGTTTGGATAGACACAGCTGAACCAGAGCGTGATTTTTGCTCGACGATAACCTTTTCCTGGCTACACTGAACAATCTGATTTTCTTCACTTGAAAACATTGGCAGTTTTTTATCTGACTGGCTCGTAGAGGTTTTTAAAACACAATGTCCTACTCTTTTCCCGTCATTTTCCAGTTCTTGTGATGTCTCAGCAGTTTTCCCAACTCTTTTTATGCCTATTAGCCTGTCCTGGGTCTTCTCCCTCTCAGCAGACTTCTTCTCAATTTCTTTTTTCTTTTCACAGTCACTACCCTCCTTTATATCAGTGTCCACCTTTTCACAAATACCGTCTCCACTCCCATCTATTACTCTTTCTTGGCTGATGTCAGTGTCTGATTCTCGCTCTTTGTTCCGTAGACGCAGTCGACTACGCTTAGAACGCAGTCTGTGGGCGGGGCTTCGTTTGCATACTGGAGAGTACAAAGGCGGCGAGGACATAATCTCCATAAAATCCAACTGGATGGCAGGGATTTTTGGTACAGAGGAAAAATCAGGGCTGTCTGTTTCTGCAACTAGGCCTGAGACAGCAAAAAGAAAACCACAGTTTATTCTATCTTCTGAATAGGCATTATTATGTTTAACACCTTCTTTTTAAACTCTTTTCAACATTTATATAAAAATTAAAGGTATTTGTGGTCATCACTGGTATCTCATACCACAGAGGCTATGATTATTGACACATATGTAGTCTCCTATGGTATAGATTCTACAGTGATAAATCATAATATTATCAGTTATGTTTGTCTCTATTAATGTTTTTTCATTGAAGTTACTTACTGGTTTGTGATTGCAAATTTTCATGGTTTTCTGAATATTCTGATGTCGGCATGGTTGAAGTCACAGAAGATGTCTCAAATGTGTGTGGTGAGTCAGTCTGTGTAAGTCTGCGAAAGGCATCATGGCACTCTGCTCTCTAAACAATTACACATAAATATAAAGTAAGATATTTAATGGTTTTAAAGATGTTTCTTCTGCTCACCAAGGCTGCATTTATAAGATTAAAAATCCAGAAAAAAACTGTAATATTGTGAAATATTATTTCAATTTAAAATAACTGTTTTCTGTGTGAATA
>JAUMHP010000040.1:13271981-13294261 GCA_032361065.1 Enteromius trimaculatus | reverse complement strand
ACACTGAAGACTGGAGTAATGATGCTTTGTATCACAGGAATAAATTACATTTTAAAATATATTCACACAGAAAAAAGTTTTTATTTATTTTAAACTGAAATAATATTTCACAATAGTACAGTTTTTTCTGGATTTTTAATCTAATAAATGCAGCCTTGATAAGCAAGAGAAACATCTTTAAAAACCATTCAATATCTTACTGACCCAAAATGTTTGAACAGTAGTAACTAACAGGTTAAATTATATGACTACCGCAGCAATCAATCCATTGTTAACATCAATTAGAAGATACAATTCTTGCATATATCACATTTCTTTACCTGCAGTCTCTGTGCTGTTTTCTCATACTCTCGCTTAAGCTGCTCCAATCGTCTTCTCAGCTAAAACATTCAATAAATTACAAATGAAATAATATTTTGTTGTTGGTCATGTTAAGTATAAACATTAACACATGCTGATCATACAAATAACATATCAATTTATTGTAGTACAGTGAGGATATCAGATATAACATGGCACTATACCATGTATGTCATAAAGTATAGTAATATAGTATTTACATATCACTCCAAGGTATTTCAAACAATGTCCAAAACAAAATAGCATGACCATGGCAGTTAACAGTTAGCCTAACGTTAATCAACTTTTGTCAAACGGTGCTTCCACAAATATATAAACATATGAACTTACTGTCTCTTTATCTTCGTTAGGGAGAATCTCCTCTGACATCCTGCAAACTAATCTGTTATATATTCTATATTCCCTGAGAGATGCAGGTGTTTGCACGTTAAAGTGAGTTAACGTTAAGTTACGTGTGACATATGAAAACATGAGAATCACCAGAATACTGTAAACAACATCATCTGACTGACAAGTACTGATAGATAAACACTTATCTGGCCGGTCAAACAATGAGCTTCAATGAAAATAGCATTTATTTCCATACCCAGGGGAGAAGTTTACGCTCAAATGTTGTTTTTGACCTTTGTTTCTAACCTGACGAGACTTGCGGAATATTTTGCCACACTCAACCGTCCCGCGAGTTCTGACTGCAGACAAAACCAATCGATAACAGAAACAGCGCAGATCACATTCACTCACCTTCAGGTCAGTGTTTCTCGATTTTGCAACTGGATAATAAAGCCGTCATTTATAAAAATAGAACCTAATATACAATAAGATTTAAATACCTCCAGGAGAGCAGGATTTAGATTTAACATTAGATAGAAGTGTGCATTATCCGTCTCATCGGTACTCTGTAGAAATGTCTGTTTTTCCCCCAGCGTGCGTACTATCCTCCTAATTTCTGTGATAGTAGTAATTTAGTAATACTATTTAGAGCAGATGTGGAGCATATTTAGTATGCATATTGTGCATAGTGAATGGAACAGTAGATTTGGGGCTCAGATTTAACCAATGTTTTCCTTGTCTTGCATCAGTGTGGTAGATTAAATATTAGCTTGGTAGGTAGCCTGTTTGCGTTAAGAAGGGCATGGTGCTTTAGAATTTTTTTTTTTTTTTTTTTTTTCAAAGGAGACAGGTACATAAACATCACGTGTAGTAGCCTAAAAGTATTTGTGGTAAATAATAGAGTTTATCGAAGCTTCTGCTATGCTTAAGTAAGCTTAAGCTTACTTATTTAAGTAATGACAACTGCCATTAATTAAATAAGCAACTTAAATTATTATGTCCTTAAATTATCCAATAAAACTTATTGAATGTGTAAAAAAAACGAAGTATTTTAAGACGTAGATAAGATCTCATTGGAGAAATTTAGCATTAGATCACTTGCTCACCATGGATCCTCTGTGGTGAATGAAAACCCAGCTGATAAAAACATCACAGTAATCCAAAAAATTATTCTTTTGGTCTTGTGTATATAAAAAGCTGTGTTCGTGTAAGAATCAAACCCATAAATATTTTTTTAACTGTTGCATTTATCCATATTGCTGTCTCTTGTGAAAAATTTGTTTTCTGAATAAGTAGAGAAATTTGCACACATCAAGCAAAGTAAAAATTGTCCAAAACAGTTAACAAATATGAATTTTGATGTGAGAAAACAGGGAATGGGACTTTTGGTAACAAACAAATGAGACAGCGGGAGAAAAAACTCAACAACAACCTTATCTTAACCATCTGCATGATTTGCAATAGTTTATGTATTATTTGTGTTAGACAGTATTCATTCTCCGCAAGCATAGACAACAAGGGTCTCCTACATCATTGCTCCTTAGAAGTGATACTGATGTTATATGTATCTTGGATATCTCTCCAAACTCTTAATGTCAAAAAGTGAGTCACATGCACCTGCAACAGGACAAACAAACATATACAATCATACTAAACATAGGCCTATATAAATATATACTGCACTGAATATACAGCTGAACTAGACAGCAATGTGCAGAAAAAGCAGAACTGAAGACGAATTAATCAGCCTTATAGTTCCAGATGGACAGATTAGGGAAATAGACTGATAAAGTAACATTGACTGCATTTAGCCTTCAGACTTGCGTAAACACTGTGTTTGTGTGGAAAATATCAGTGCTGTGAGGTGACCGTGTGTATTGCCATGCCTACCATCTGACACCATGGTTTATTTTAATATGCAATATATGGAAAATCATCTCTGACGTGATGAGCTCAGGATATAGTTATTAGAAATACCCTACTTTACCTCACCTGACTTCGCTTAATAACAATTACAGCCTTGCTTAAACAGGTAATTCTCCTTCGAACAGTTTGCATATTTTATTATAGTAAGCTTTCAACAGAATGATGAAAGTTTATGATGACTAATTAAGCTAATTATACTGGTAATATGCTGGAGTATTATGAAAGTCTTTGAAAGGTCAGACATGCATAAAGATAAAGATGATTCAATATTAGACATCAAATAATATAGGCTTGTTCACACATTAGTTAAATAATTAACCCTGCTGACAAAAAACTGTAAAAAAAACTTTTCTACAATTTGCCAAACCTCACCTGCAAGAAGTCAGGCTTCCTAAAGTCAGAATCCTGTTAGGAGTAATAGCACTTTATGTGTAATAAAAACAAATCTGTCTGACTAAAAAAAATAATTTATACAACGGCAAAGTATATATGATAAACTTTTGCACGAACATTCATTGTGAGATTAAGCTGTTTGTCAATTGGGGGACAATACTGTGGAGACTTGGAGGGGTTTCACACTGTTTTGTATTTTCAAATAATTAGTTAATAAATAAATAAAAATTGGTGAAGCCTATTCATTTGTCATGGATCATGCAAACAGAAATCATGTTATTATGAGAAGCATCCCTTACGAAAATTAACCAAGGATTTATTATAGTAAAAGTGTTTTGCTCGCGATTATTGAACCTCATCCGTTTGCGTCCCGAATATTTCCTATTAACCACAGCTGAACTCACTGAATAATTCCTGCAATGTCTTTCAAATAGTCAAACTCTACAACACAGAAACCCACGCGTCGCGTCATTCGCGTTTCCATTGGCTACATCTAGTAGTACGTAGGATGCATGCAGGTAATATAAGGGCAGCATCCTTGCCTCATCTCAACATTTCAGTACCTCTTCTCGATGGCATAAGGACATTTAAACTTTGTAAGTCTGGCTGAATCTCTTTACGAGCTATACTTTACTAAATTAACAGCTGAAGCGAAATGTCTTTGTTGGTGCGGGAGCATCGGACGGTGCGCTTTGTGTTTTTGGGCGCCGCCGGGGTTGGAAAAACTGCCCTGATCTCCCGTTTCTTGCAAGATCGCTTCGACTCCAAATACACGCGCACGGTGGAGGAGCTTCACGCTCTTGAGTACGACACAGATGGCGCAAGGGTGCGCATCGAGATATTGGACACGAGCGGCAGTTATTCCTTCCCAGCCATGCGCGCTTTGTGCATCCGAACCGGGGACGCGTTTGCGCTCGTGTACGCCGCAGACCAGCCAGACTCCCTGGAGGAGGTGCAGCGACTCCGTGAGGAGATCCTGGAGTTGAAGGGAGAGAAGTTTACTGGAATCACTGTGATAGAGAACAAAGCGGACCTGGGCAGCCGGAGTCGCCAGGCCACTGCTGAGGTGATGCGCGCGGTGGAGGAGGACTGGGGCGCGGGGTTTGTAGAGACTTCCGCGCGCACAGGCGAGAACGTCACCGGTGTGTTTCGGGACTTGCTTCAGCAGATGAAGTTACCGAGCCGTGTGAGCCCGGCACTGCGCAGACGGACGCAGACAATGAGCAAAGAACTTACAGAGACGAGAAAAAAACCTCCAATGAAGAAGAACAACAGCTGTATCTTGTCTTAATGAACATTCACGTAATATTAAAGTTGTGCATCATACTGATGCTTAAGTGGACTGGATCAATAGACACCACAAATATGTTGGACAGTTTAGTGGGTCTGATGCCTTATCATTATCATGTAAGGGTTTTTGCCTTTATGTTTGATCTCATTAAAGGAGTGTATGAATGAATAAATGCAAATGAAGTTCTAACCAATATGTTCTCTGTGCAGTCTTTACCTTTGTTCATAAAAGGCAACGACCTCACTTGTGCTAAAACCCAACACAACAGAAATGTTTTCTTGGTTTAACCAAGCATTAGAAAGAATATTATTTCAGTAATTTAATGACATCTGTCATAGAGTCTTGGTCAGATTAATAACAGATGTCTTAAAAAGCTTTTCAAGCTGTCCTGCTGTTCTGATCCCAAGAAAATATCACCTTGCATATAAGACAAATAAGGGTTGTGCTACTTATGATGTTTGACCTGACCTATTCTCAGGAAATAAAGTCAGCTCTGCATCATCCAGATGGCCTTTTGTTAGAATCAGTCTGTTCAACACCTCAACACCATGTCACACCCTTTCTTAGCTGGGATCAATACAGTCTGCAAATAATATCATGACCTTAAAGAAAAGGTTTTGCAAAATTAAATTTAAACACCAACCAGTCCATCCCAGAAGTAGTTTGAGGAGTTGTTTCTGATAAATTTAGCATTGGATCACTTGGATCAATAGATCCTCTGCAGTAAATGGGTTATGAAAAGTATGAAAGACATTGTCTTATTGCTCCATCTGCCGTCAACGGTTTAGCTGTAACTTTATGAAGCTACAAGAATACTTTTTGTAAATAAAGAAAACAAAAATAACAACTTAATTCTAACATCTCCGTTGTGTCATTTTGGACAGCACCCTGTGGACACACATCACGGACACAGCTTTGTGTTAGACGCATTGGGAAGATGCATCTTGTAAATGTATTTACACTGTGATTTACACAAACAGCATAGCTTCATTGCTTCGAATACAGAACTGCATACATAATGTACAATCACCAGATGCATGTCTTCTATACTTGTCTGCACTTTTTATGTTTTTGCCAGTCACAGTCGCAAGCCTGCTGGTTTTAATAAAAAGTAACTGTGTTCAGAGGACGGGTTTGGAACGAAATAAGTGACAAAATGTTCATTTTGGGGTGGAATAACCCTTCAACATATGTGAAGAGCTGAGAGGTATAAAACAAATCCATCATCTTGTTAATTTTAAACTCTTGTCAACATGAGTTATTTTAAATTATTTTATTATTACATTAATATTTAAAAAAGGACCAGTGGACAAAAGAAATGTGGGCAAAAAATAGTCTTTACCAGCTTTACAGCCACATCTACAGTAATAATTATTATGTATAAACAGAAGTTAAAATGAAACAAAAAATGTATATTGTATATTTATAGTATTATTGTATACTATAAATGTATATTTATAGTTAAAACATTTGATCTATCACTGTATGCCAGTCATAGTAATGTTAGTCTCAGCAGTTGCTGACCAACTATGCATAGGTTGATGTATTTGGGAACTGTTTAATATAGCATGTGCATAATTTATTCAGCTTTCAAGGAGGCTGATATGTTTTATGCAAACATTAAGGACTTCCTTTCTCACTGCAACCATGCAACCCACCTTTTTGTATATGCTAAAATTATCTAACTGCCATGACAACCTTTTAGAGAGACACTTGTAGTGTTTTAATTAGGAAATGTGCGTGCATTTGTGAATGGACTAGACAGGAGAAAGTCGTGAGCACTGCGTGAGAAAGTGGTCATGAAAAACAGTAAACAACCTTATTAAGAAACTCTTCACAGAATTCACAAAGACCCAGAAATACTCTCAAAAAACACCTACGCAGCTTATTTAAGTCATGTCTTCTCTTTAACGGTTTGATTATATGAAACTGCATGCATTTGCATAATCTTCTTTTTCTGCCTGTGAGAAATAGTTGAATATCATCAATTGACTATAGAATAAGACACTAAAATGAACGCTAATAATTGTTAAAAACAAATTGAATACAACATTGTTTGTTACCAGGGGCGGACAGTAGGGAAGTACATTTACTTGAGTATTGTACTTAAGAACACTTTTGGAGTATCTGCACTTTACTTGAGTTTTATTTTGGAAACTTATGACTTTAACTTCACAACATTTTAAAAACACAAATTTCTTACTTCTCACTCCACTACATTTCTACCAAGGTCCTCAAAGTAGAAAGTCGTTTCTATGTAGCAGCTTTAGAGATGTTGTTTTTGTTCTTCTGTAATTTACAGGTGATAGAAAGCCCATCAGTAAGCTGTAAGAGACAGTATCATTGTTTTCAAAGCAAAATGTTTTGCCGACACGTAAAGCAGTGTTCCTTTTGGGCAGTTATAGGCCTAGCTATGGTTGTGTAGTTGAGTTAGCAGGTTGGATTAATTGTTTTTATCTGATTTTTTCTGATTAAAGTAATTCCACTGTACACTTGATTCAAATGTGAATCAATGAATACACTTGGATGTGTGTGCACACTGCTACAGCTGTGTAAGAATAATATGCTGTTTTGTGATGCTGGGTAGGAGTGTTAAAGCCACTTCACTAATTTATGAAGATCAATAATGTTTTGCTGCACATCAGAAATATATTCTTTGGTTTTTATCATTGTGATGGATGAAAAAGGGAATTTTGTTCTTGTTTTCCCTGCTATTTATATCCCTGTGAAACAGAAAGCCAGGGCTGAATAATGTCATGTTCATAATCACCCTAGAGTGCTCAGTTATGAATAACAATGGAAATATACTTCTGAGATATTTTACTGATAAGAATTTGATTATGACCGTCTCAAAGTCTTTTTTTTTCTCCCCCAAAAGATGTTCGGTTGTTTGATTTCTTAAGTTTTTTAACATTCATAAAAGCTGTTTATATTGTGAATTTTAGTAACCAAATATAGAACTTATATTGTCATACTAACAAAATAATGTAAGCCATGGAAACAATTAATATACTGAATAAGGTGCTACAACAGTTGAGGCCTTGAGGCCTATCAGTAGAGGCCTATGTCTGAGCATGAGTGTGCGTAGGGAAGATTAAGTTTTCATGAATGTAAATCATGGAAGCTTTTAGTGAGGTGCTAGGACAATTGAAGCCTGGATATCTGTGCGTAGAAGTTCTCATGACCTGTGATTGGAAGCTTACATTACCCAAGGGCCAGGTGCAGACCATCAAAGACATCCAGATTACGAAATCGCCTCAGAACAAAGGGAAGCCCTGTACTTTTTTGCATAGAAGGCAATTTCTCAGCAGATCCTATGAGGTAATGCACAGGGAGGATGAGAAGATGGTGGGGTACGACCAGCCATGCATAGCGAGTAGCGAAGTAAAGGCAAGAAAAGATAAAGATGGTCATCCAGTCAGACATTAAACCCACATGTAGACGATCAGATATGGGTGGCTGGCCAATCAGCATCATGAGAGAAGGTAATGGTGTCATCTTTGAAAGAGCATAACTTGTACACCACCAAAGACCAGAGCAGGCAGTCTGATGGGGCAGCTGTCTTCTCGGCTTTGTTACTTTAATAAAGTCCTATTTCTTCAACTTCTGAAACTCTGCTGTTTGAGCCTGTTTCTCTGCACTGACTGAGAATGAGACCGACAACAACCTTTTTGGGCAACGACATTTATTACCCAGATATTACAAACTAGTCAGTGTATTCAGTAGGTTGCTTCAGAGGCATTGCAACTTTGCAAGTATAAAATAAAACAATGCAACAAATAATGAAACTATGCATTGACCGGAAATTATACCCAAGGACTTTTAAAAGCAAGAACTTCTATACTTTCACTTAAGTAGCCTAAACATTTTTGTTGACAACTTTCACTTGTAACGGAGTAATATTTGACCAGTAGTATCTATACTTTTACTCAAGTAATTTGTGTACTTTGTCCGCCTCAGTTACTGCTCACTGACCTTGTAACACTGTTTTGGTTTTGTATCACAAGGGCAAACTTTCTGTTTATGTAGCTTTCTATCTTCTACCCACACTTGTACAAACATAAAAACGTGTGTAACGATAGGTGACACATTTTTTTTCCCTTGACAAGCTAAAATGTGCCCTCATTTGACCATTTGCACACACACAAATAAGATATACAAAGTGTTAAAAGCACGTGGGATAATTTGGCTAGATTAAAAACTAGAGCAAGATCATTTACCTTTCGAGGTTAGATACTAAACAGACTTTAAGCACACATGCTTGAATGGATGTGTATACACACCCAAAAGGGCACATTTGGTATGATTAAACAAATAGAACAATGTGCAAAACCAAAAGATTAGCTGTATATGTCATTGACAAATAATGAATAATCAGGTAAAAAATTTATTCTTTAAATTGTAAGATAAAATATTTACAATTAATTATTTAATTACAAGTTAGTATGATTCATGTTATTAATTATAAAATTAGATTCATACGAAAACCATTGTACGTTGTGTAATGTTTACCAAAGTTAAATATCCAGAGGACGCAAATAAAGTTTTTCAGAACGCGCACGCCGACTCCCATGATGCTTCGCTGTGTATGGTCAGAATTTAAATCGCAGCAGCCAATCAGAGGCGGAGATAACGAATCGAGCACAATTCAAAAAGTAGCAGCGACTCACTTCATTCCCATCTGAGCAGCGGGCCGACGCACATCATTTATGCCCGTTTAATTTCATTCTCATTGTCGAAATACTGCCGATGCGTGCTTCAGAGCGGCGAACATACATCTTTTAGATAAGACACTGTGTATATTGTGGGTTTTCAAGCTGTTGGAGTTATTATTTGAATGTAACTTTCTGTGGTTCGCAGCGGATGTGGCTGACTGGTGAACTGCGTGCGTGCGTTTCGGGATAAAGAAGCAAAGAGCAAGGAACCTCGCTTCAGTTATTTATTTTCCAGGACTTTAGGGTCCCTTGTTCTACTTGAATCGTCTTGTAAAGCGTGCAACGATGAGCGCTGGAATCGCAAAGTCGGCGAAGCCATCGGCTCATGTCGACCCCAAATCTGCTCCTCTGAAAGAGATTCCTGACATTCTGGTGGATCCCAGAACTACGAAGAGATACATGCGAGGTCGCTTTTTAGGAAAGGGAGGGTTTGCGAAATGCTACGAAATCACAGATATGGACACCAAGGAGGTTTTTGCAGGGAAAGTTGTGCCGAAGTCGATGCTGCTCAAGCCCCACCAGAAAGAGAAAATGAGCACAGAAATCGCCATTCACAAGAGTCTCGATAACCCGCACGTCGTGGGATTTCACGGCTTTTTTGAGGATGATGACTTCGTGTACGTGGTGTTGGAAATCTGTCGGAGACGGGTAAGATCAGGGAAACCGATTTGAACAACACCGGCCGTCAACGGTCGCTATTCCTGTCAATGGCTGATAGTTGTATTGCTGCGCCTCAAACATCATTGAATAAAATGATTACATTCTGTTGAGGGTAACAAGTACTTAACGTTACTGTGTTTTATCAAAACGCAATGTTAATATATTGTATCTATAGTAAGCTTCAACTTTCTCTTATGCTCCGCTGGTGGATTTTAAACTGGAGGATGTGACGTCAGTTGGTTTTGTGTTTCTCGGAGATGTTTGAGGAGAGAAAAAAACATTTTACTGACTCATATATATGTGATGCATATTTATAATACTCGATTTATAATTTATATGTATATATTTTTTGCAGATTATGTGAATTTATATAATCCTAAAATCCTGCCAGATTATTTTTTTTCTCTAAATAACCCTCTTAGACGTCTGAAATAAGATATTATTTCTTGAAGGTTTTTTGCAAATTATTTTAATCCTTTGGCCTTTTTTTGTGAAGTGAAATTACAAACAAGTTTGTTTGATGTGTACATCTGCTCTATATTTTGGTGTTTAATGTTTCTCTTTCCACATAGTCTCTCCTTGAATTGCACAAGCGGAGGAAGGCAGTGACGGAGCCTGAGGCCAGATACTTCATGCGCCAGACTATTCAGGGTTGTCAGTACTTGCACAACAACCGGGTCATCCACCGTGATCTCAAACTTGGAAATCTGTTCCTCAATGATGACATGGATGTGAAAATTGGTGAGGGGAAAAAAAAGATTGTTCTTTTTGCCTTTTTTTTAATTTTATAAATCAAGACTAAGCCCCATTTCTCTCTTTAGGCGACTTTGGTTTGGCCACTAAGATTGAATTTGATGGAGAGAGAAAGAAGACACTGTGTGGCACTCCAAACTACATCGCCCCAGAGGTGCTCTGCAAGAAAGGCCACAGCTTTGAAGTAGATGTATGGTCACTGGGATGCATTCTGTGAGTCCAATGTTAAATAAAGCAACAATGTAGGCATTCGATGTAAACCTCATTAAACGCTATACCTCTAATGGGATTCCATCATTGCATAAGGATTCATTTTTATAACTGAGTATGTGTGATTGCTGATGGAGATATAATGTCCATCAGATACACACTGCTGGTTGGAAAGCCTCCGTTTGAGACATCCTGTCTGAAGGAGACCTACATCAGGATCAAGAAGAACGAGTACAGTGTTCCTAGGGTATGTATCTTTGCATCAGGAGTTCACCTGTTATACCTTTGACGTTGGCATGAAATGGAAACCCTTTTTTGATATTGATTTTGTGTACAATTTGTCTGTTACATTTAAAAACATTTAACTTTTAGATAGATATTTATTTAATTTTTCCTTACTCCACTTTCATTTAAAGTAATGGTTCGCCGAAAAATGACTCCATATTTTTATTTTTGTTTAGCACATTAATCCAGTTGCTGCTGCTCTGATTCGTCGGATGCTGCACGCGGACCCTACTCTCAGGCCCTCTGTATCGGAGTTGCTGGTTGATGAGTTTTTCACCTCTGGTTATGCGCCTCTGCGGCTGCCCACTTCCTGTCTCACAGTACCCCCCAGGTTCTCCATCGCCCCCTCCAGTCTGGATCCCGCCCTCCTCCGCAAACCCCTTTCATCACTTAATAAAGGTATGTGCAGATAAGTTCATTTTTAAAATGCTCTCTTGCACCTCTAAGTATGATTTCCGTGTTCTCCTCCTTCACTGAATATTCTGTCAGAAATATTTAAAATGAGACTAGTCAACTTGAAATGTATCCGTTTGTGTACAGGAACAGATAGTCCTATTGAGAAAATGGGGAAAATGGAACAGCCACAAAGGGAAGATCTTCAGCAAAGGTCAGTTTTTATCTATGTAGATGCAAACCACTTATTTTTTTTAGTGATTGTGAACTGACTTGCATCCCTTATAAACTTATGGTAATTTGTATTTAATGGTTTTATTTGCATTGTTCTGTACAGGGATGGAGCTGAACAACCTGACTGTCATCTAACGGACATGCTGCAGCAGCTGGCCAGCCTCAACACAGCAAGGCCGTCTGAGAGAGACTTTGTTAGACAAGGTAATCACATGGATTTTCTGCCAATGAAGGGTTGTTGGTATTTTAGTGGAAAAAGCATTAGTAGCTACTGTCTTAGCAAGAATCTATAAAATTGTACATAAAGCCACAAATATATGGTGGTAATTACTATGGGAATAAGTGTTGTCGACAAGCACGATGCAATGGTTTCTTTTTCCATTTTATAGAGGAAGCCGAGGACCCTGCTTGTATTCCTATCTTCTGGATTAGTAAATGGGTCGACTACTCTGACAAATATGGCCTTGGTAAGACACCATGCTGACAAAGTCAAACCAATATCCGAAGTGGAATTTAATGTTGCAATGAAGTTTAACCCACTGGAAATATAACTATATGGCGTTAATACATTGCTGCAATAGAAACCCTTCTACTGAATGCATGTTTCTCAAAATGACATGCTCTGGGTTTAATTTATTACGCAGGGTAAACATGTCTGTCTTCCACGATTGCAGCACTTGTTTGTTCCCACAAAAAAATTGTGCCAGGTATTCTTGGAGAATGAACATGGAGAATTTTTAAAAAGTGCTTTATTCACAGATGTTTTGTGATTTATTCCAAATATGTGCACAAATTTTGGTGGCTTTTGGTGATGAATCCTGCTACTTGCATGCTCTGCAAAAATATTGCCTGTATGCTAATAAACGTACGTGTGTGTGTGTGTGTGTGTGTGTGTTTTAATTTTTATTTATTTTTTTTGTCCCTTCATAGGTTACCAGCTGTGTGATAACAGCGTAGGCGTTCTGTTCAATGATTCCACTCGTTTGATCATGTATGCTGATGGTGACAGTTTGCAGTACATCGACCGCAACACTGCAGAATCCTACCTCAGTGTTCGCACTTACCCTTCTGCGCTCTCAAAAAAGGTCAGTGTGCACTGGAAATACAAATGACTTGGATAAATTCTGTTCCAGGGTTGCTATAATATATTTTTTTTTTGTGTGTGTGTAGATTACACTTCTCAAGTACTTCAGGAATTACATGAGCGAGCACTTGCTGAAGGCCGGGGCGAACATAACGCCCCGTGATGGGGATGAACTGACCCGGTTGCCTTATCTTCGCCACTGGTTCCGCACAAAAAGCGCCATCGTGCTACACCTGAGCAACGGAACCGTGCAGATCAACTTCTTCCAGGTGTGAGGTTTTAAATGGGTCGAATACTTGATCTGGGTACTCATGAAGTCGAACTATATACAGTAGTATCCAAAGTGAAAGGATGAACTGACCAATTTCTCTTTGTGCCCTACAGGACCACACCAAGCTTATTTTGTGTCCCCTGATGGGTGCAGCGACGTACATCAATGAAAAGCGAGAGTTCTACACCTATAAGATGAGCTTAATTGAGGAGTTCGGGTGCTGTAAAGAGTTGGCCAGCCGCTTGCGCTACGCTCGTAACATGGTGGAGAAGCTCATGGCCTGCAAAAGCACTGGCACAGCTGCCACTTCTGCCCGTTAACCCACTGACGTCACAAATTGTATAGCTTTATGAGATTCCAGCAGTCAAACTTGTCAGTTTTCTGTGTTCTACACTATGACTTCCTCCTCTGGATCTGTTGTTTACTCTACTCTTCTACTATCACTTGTTGTTCTGGGTTGGGGAGTTTGTGTGCGCTGTATCATGTGAATGCTCTTGTACATGTTTTATTATTTTAGAACTTGTCCGTTTACCTTTTGATTGTTCATTGTATAAAAGCTTGTGGACCGTAATCTTTTAACGTGTAAGAGAATATTTGAAATAAGTTGGTTTTCCAAAAATAAAGATCTTTTTAGAGAAATTGCCATTGTTAGATACTGTTAATGATAAATGTTTATAATTATGAGTTTAATTAAAATGAAGTGTACGGAAAAAGTGTTTGCTGTATTAAATCAAACACAAAACCTTGTATGTTTCTTAAGAAACGTGACGCTGACTGGAAATACTACAATTTCAACTTTGTTTCACATTGCATTTTATAATCTATTTAAAAAGTAAAATGTTTAAACATTTTTACAATATTACTTTTTTAAATGTAATGTAGCCTTGGTGCGTTTTACACCATATCATTTTAAAAATCCTATCAATGCCAAACAATGTATGTGAAAACCACAAGAAACATTACAGGCACTTGCTTTGCTACATCGTAATGACGTGTCACTTTTGTTCTTTGTTAGTGTTTATTTACATTGCCACTGCACATGAACCAATCTTGTTTTTGAGCTTGCCATTAACATCTGTAACCACGACCACTTGTATTTAAAGTAAAGCTGGCCATCACTAAGCTGACAAGTGATATAAACATTAAGGGGCAGTTTCCCAAATAGGGTTTAAGACTAGTCCTAGATTAAAATAAATGTTAAGAGCTGTCTAAATTAGAAAAGGCATGCACTGACATATCTTAAAGTACATCATTGCCATTGTTTGGTCTTAAAACGCTCACAGATAATGCATTTTTGTAAGACATGTTTCTAAAAATTCTTAAATGTCCTAAATTAGCAAAGGTCTAATCCTGGCTTAAACTAATTCATATCCGGAAAACCGGCCCTAAGCGCATTTACACAATAACATCTTACCACAACATAATAGATTAGATTCAATGGCTGAGAAAATGTAGAAATGCAATCAAATGCAAAAAAAGGTATTTTATTTAAGATTATATATCACTGTCCAAAACGTTTTGCAGGGAAAAGTCGGTATAAAAAGGTTTAATTTTTATCTTTAAAACATTGTAATTATGTGTGTTTGACTAGTAATCTGTTGTAGATGCTGTAAAAAAAAGTACCATGGTACTACCACATTTTTACATAGATTTTTAAAGTAACTTTTTACTTCAGTAAATGTTTTTAACACAGTATGTCAGTACCACCGGAAATAATCCGTATTTTGTGCCATGAAAATCCATAACAACATAAATCTGAATCAAGTATAAGAGTTTTTGATCTGTGCCATAAATAGTTTCAAAGATTTTTTTCTGGCATTTAATAATCACTGGGTAGAAAAACAAAGGCACTAGTATTTCCACATTCTGTGAATATTTCCTGTGGCAAAAATCCTCAACACTTAATTTATAAAAAGACGTTTTTTGTTAAACTAGCTAGCAGTATAAAACTAGTGTACAGCAGGATGTAAAACACTTCACAATATTTGGTTTTAAAGCTGTAACACTGAGAGATGAGGATGAAGCTGCAATGTGTGGTGGAGGATAAAAGATCCAGAAATGCAGCACGTAGCTGCAATTAAAACCACACAAAGCAAAATACAAAGAAAACAAATCCCAGTCCCAATGCATCTGAATCACACAAATACATATACATGTACACGTGGTGTACAATATGACAGACAAACTAGTTGTTTTTTTTAAGTCCACTAATTATCAAATATTGTCATATATCTGCGAATATCATGGAAAGTTTGCTAGCTTGTATTATTTTAAAGCATGTAACCTGGCTATAGTATATAAGTATAGTTCACCCAAAATTTCAATTTCTCAGACAAAAGTTATTATATCCTACACATGATTGACCACATATATTTCACTTTTTGAAACTTTTGTGGTGAACTATCCTTTTAAGAAACCTCTGTTTTGAAAATAATTCACTTTCTACCTATTAAGAATATAAGTAGGCGATTCAGTAATCTCTTGTGTTAAAAGTCAGAATTAAAATCAACTAACAGAAACGGTAGAACATATACCGATCTGCTAGCTGATTTCAACTCATCAGAAAATATGGCCTTTTTATTACTTGTTTGACGTGATCAAACCAGCAGCTAACAATGGCAGCTCTGTAAAAGCCCATTAATACACTCAGTAACTTGTTCGGTTAATTTAAACTATGAAACCTGTTTTTGTAAAAGCATAGAGACATAGGTAAATTTCATTCAGCAAGTTCAGTAGGATGTTTAGGAGAAAGCCGTCAGTAGTGCTCTACAATGAAATGCGCTCACAGTATAGAATTTGACATCGACAGTGTTTAGTTGAGTCCTCGAGCTCTCTGTTTCCTCGAGGATCTTACTTTTCCTCTCCAGTCCAGTGAAGGAACAAACAAGCATGTCTCTGCGGATGTTCAGTGGTGGTAGTATGGGTGGAAGGGTCTCTCGGGGGCACAGATGCTAAGCGCTGAATGCGTGTGAAGCAGTAACCGGGGGAAACGGGAGGTAAAGTATACCACGAAGCCGTCAGGGACTTCACCGAGAGCTGTCTGAACCTCTGGTGGGAGCTCATGATAATGATGCTTCTGTTGAAAAACATTACAAGATTTCAGATTTTTATAGAAGGCCTCATGTTCAATTCTATTCTACTATAAATATGGTTCAAAAGTCAGCGTTTTTAAAAAATAAATTAATATTTTTATTCAGTAAATTGACGGTGAAAATTCAGAGGAATACATTTCAACAAAGGAGTTACATTCGAAAATATATTAAGATATAATAATTTGTTTATTTCTGTTTTTACGGTGTTTTCATTAAATAAACGTAGCCTTGATAAGCATAAGAGACTTATGAGAGGTAGAAACATTAAAAACGTACAAACCCCAACTTTATATATTTATTATAATATATTAGAAAACATTATATTATGACCATTCAAAATGTTTTGTCATTAATTGTTCATTCTACATTTGCTTCATTTTTTTTCAGCATGGACACATTCAACTGATTAAAGTGAAAATGCTCCTCATAGGAATTACTTGTGTTTTCAAATATATTAAAACAGTTTAACTTTTTTTTTAAACAATTGTCAAAATATTTCACAATAGTACAGTTTTTACTGTGTGTTTCTTTCAATAGAATTAAAAAATATTTAATTTTTTTGTGATTACTTAATTATGTAAAAACACAAACACTTACTTTATTTCTCATTGCTCTAAGTAGGTCCCTCACAGAGTTTCCTTTATATGTGCGAAATTTTCTAAGATCTGTAAGATGGAAAAAGTTTTATATTACACATGCAAATATGTATATAAGAATAATCATGAATTGAAACATTTTACATTTCCTATGCATTAAAATATTCCAAATTTTATTGAATTTGTCTATAAAAATGTAACTGTTCTAGTATATTTTTTGGTAATAGTAATTGGTGGTGCTTACCAGCCTGCAGTGGTGCAGATATGTGCATCCTCCAGTTGGTTCGAACAACAAATCTGCCGGAGTTCTCCAGACGGCCTACTATAGTGCTGTCTGCCGGCTCCTTCTCTATCCTGTCACTGACATCCTAGAGTCAAAGAACAGCTTTAGCACTGCGCTCTTTCACTAGACCCTTCAATGAACACACACACACACACACACACACAAAACAAACCTGAAAGAACTGCAGTTGTTTCTCTGGGCTCCAGAAGAAGGGATGTTTTAAGACAGACGCTGCTGAAGGACGGGTTTCTGGTTCAGCACTGATCATCTTCTCAATCAGATCTCTGCCAATCACATCCTCTACAAACACCAAAACAGCCAGAAAAACTTAGTAGGAAGCTATTCAGATGTGAGTTTTTCAGTATATACACATAACTGAAGAAATTTTAGATGTAATTTATTAAATGAAACCTGTTAATCAGTCAAGCCACAGTTATTGGCTGACGCTAAAATGTTAAAATGATTCTAAAAAAAAAAATGGTACATTTACAATTTGATAACATTGTCTACACAAAATCAGCAGAAAGTACACATGACTTAAAGGGGTCATACGGTGGTAAATGCACTTTTTCAAGCTGTTTGGACGAAAATGTGTGTTGGGAGTGCGTGTAATACTTTTAAGTATTTTTATTAAATTAAAAGAAGAATAAGATGCCCCTTCTGAAATCAAGTAATTCTCAGTCATTCTTGGAGTGGCGTCACACTGACAGAGGCCGCTCCCACAATAGTTGATTGACAGCAGAGTGTCACACAGACTGAACTGGTGTCTTACCTCAGACCCGCTCTGAGTGAGCCGTAATCAGACCGAGACGCAGAGACAAGCAAGACTCCTAAGAGATTGAGGTGTTTTGAGACACCAGAGTGAATGAAGACGCGGAGGATTAACGTTAAGTTTGGTTCTGAAGGGAAACGCGCTCTTGATCAACCGAAATGTGCTTATGTTCATGCGAACCATTCATGATCCATCCTCACCTACAGAAGCAGTGAGTGTCTTTTAATGAATCTTTGCAAATCGAATTTCCTAATAATGTGCTAATTAGCAAGTTTCACTATGAATACGGCTAAAAAAAGATCCTCCAAGAGCGCCTCGGAAAAAATTATGATTGAGAAATTTTAAAGCAATCTATATTACAAACGTTCCATTAAGATCCTAAAGAATCATATTAGCGTGTGGAAAATTGCCTTTGTATGACCCCTTTAATAAATTAATGCATGCACAAACCATGTATATCCTCCATGAAGTGGTCAAGGTTGTAGACTCCAGAGAGGATATTAGCTTGACGCCGCAGTGTGTCACCAAACGGATGCTGTCCTTTGGACGTCACATAATAAAACACACATCCAGCTGAAAATATGTCCACTGCACTTGTCTAAAGACACAAAAACAGAGTGGAAAGTAGACTTACAACCAGAATATATATCTTATTTAGTGAGTTTTTCAAATTCAGTAGATGTGATGTTTGTGTTCATATACATGTCTGCTGGACATACAGGGTTGCCTTTTGGAGCATTTATGAGTAATTCAGGGGCAATCCAGCCTTCGGTTCCCGGTATTCCTGAGCGTAGGCTGAAACTATGGCGACCATCTGGAAGCTTCTTACACAAGCCAAAATCTGAGATCACCGCCCGGACTCGACCCAATGCTCCCGGGAGAGAAAGCAAAATGTTCCGTGGCTTTAAATCCCTGTGAACTGAGTACGAGAGGGACACGTAATTACAAATGATGGTGGGTCCTTTTGTTTGCATGCATGTATGACGTCAGCATCCAGGTACTCAATAGCAATTCATAAATATTAGTGCAGTGTAATACTGCCATGTGCATTTTTCAGAGGGAAGGAAGTTCAGATTAGAATCATTTCTATGGCAATAGTGACTCACCAATATTAAGGGAGTGCAGGTGACTGAGGCCACACATGGTCTGGTCCAGCAGGGACACTGGGTTCAGGTCTGAATAAGGACAGCTCGGGTCCTCCACATACTACATACACAAGATAGAAAAACCCAATCAGGGTACATGGAAACAAATCAGCTGAAATTACAGTTGATTATACTAATGAAAAGGATTAAAAAAATGTTGTTATACAGATAGATTTAGTAGATTTAGATTTAGTAGAATATCTTAATTATTAAACCACCTTAGAAAATGTAAAATTGTGCATATTTACAAGAGAACACATCTTTAAATGTAACCATAAAGCTCAGTAATTTTTGGTATTTTCGCAAGCAAATATTTGTTTAGTTAAAAGTTGTTTTAGTTAACTCAAATAAAGCTGAAATAAAATGAAATCTAAACGTTGATGACAAATGAAAAACAAACTTAAAAAGCTTGAATTAAAAAAGTATTCAAAGTATGTTAAAAAAAGTATTCAAATTAAAACTAAAAATTTAATAAAAACACACAAAAATAAAATGACTAAAGCCTAAACTAAAATTAAAACTGGAAATAAAATATAATAACTAATTGAAAACCATAAAATAAAAGCTGATTGTTAAGGCTACAAGGCTTTCATGCTGTTTTAAACACTCGCTAACTGAAATACAGCTGAAATTAAATAAAATATTAATTTTAGATGAAGCAATTAAAAATGTGATCGAATTGATTTTAAGAAAGTTCAAACGACTAAAGGTAAAACTGAAATAAACAAAAGTAAAAAATAATTAAAAAATGTAAACATTTTAAAGAAATATAAAATGTGTTTAAATGTAGTGTAATACACCATGGTGGGCCATTTATATGGATACACCTTAATAAAATGGGAATAATATGGGTGATATTAACTTCCTGTTTGTGGCACATAAGTATAAGTGATGGGGGACACTTTTCAAGATGGGTGGTGACCATGGTGGCCATTTTATTATTTATTATATATTTATATAAATGGCCCACCCTGTATTTTAAATTGTTGTTGTTTTTCCGAAATATATATATATATATATTTTTTTTTTCTGAGTAACAAATAAATATCATACATTTTTCCATAATTTACAGAAGACACCAACTAAAATGTCATTCAGTGTAACAATCTTGCTAGGCGTATTTACATTTATGACATATTAAAAGACTGATTACTTGATTACTAAAAATTAGAATGAATGACAGTGTAACATTATTTCAACCAAATTTTAACTTTATATTCTTTCTATGTACATAAAATCACTTTCGTAATTATTTTTTTGATGTGGACATCTTAACATCTTTGAACCTACTTTAACATATCAATAAATATTACAATATAATAGTATATTAATAATACAAAAATATTTTTTTATATTATATTTTACTTTGTTTCATTAAATTATAATTTTTTTGTTCAACAAGACCAACTTTAACTCTAAATGCAAACAGTTTGTTTTTAAACAGACTTCGTTGTCTGTCACTTTTAAATTCTAACTATACAATTCTCGACTTCACAAATCACTATGAAACAGTGAAAGGCAAACAAGTAACTTTTATCTTCTAACACACACACACCTGTTGGAGTGTGGCAGCACACAGCTCTATAGCAATGTAAGTGAACTGTCTGTCCCGTTCTGTGCAGAAGTAACGGATGACATTGGGATGCTCGTCTGATTCACGGAGGAGCTGAACCTCTCGCTCTGCAAACTCCACACACTCCGGAAGGATACGCTTTACCGCCACACGTCGACCGTCAAAATGACCCCTGCATGTATAACACCAGTGAATTAAAGGTAAAGAACAACAAACCCACCAAACTCCAGTATTACAATCCAAAATAACCCACCGGAACACAAAGGTTCCCTCTGTCCCGTGGCCCAGCACCTCAGCAGGACTAAAAGAGATTTTACCAACTTCCACAACATCAGGCTGATCACCTGAAGAATTAAATCATAGGGAACAACATATAGGTTTGTAAATGAAAAAAAAAACTGCTTATTTAGATGAAACTAATTGCAGAACTAATGGAATATATGGAATAGATTCTGTACTCTGTGATTGGCCAGCTGTCATTATTTGGGCAGAGTCTTTGCTTGAGAATGGCTGAGTTTGATTGGATGCCACAGAACTAGTCTTCTCTGAATGGCTGTTGTTGTTGTAAGACGGGGGCGGAGCACTGTGTTCTGTGTTAGTGCTCTGATTGGTTAACACTGGCAGAGGGTTGGAGTCCACTGGCTCTTCAGATTTCTGAGATTTTCTGACAGGCTGATCAAAAAGAGGAGAAAGAGGTGCCTGTTTATTTATATAATATACATACATATACAGTGGGGCAAAATATTATTTAGTCAGTCACCAATTGTGCAAGTTCTCCCACTTAAAAAGGCCTGTAATTTTCAACATATACCTCAACTATGAGAGACAAAATGCGGAAAAAAAAAGAACCTAGAAAATCACAATACTTTGTCATTTTCCCCATTGTTGGCAATGACAGAGGTCAAATGTTTTCTGTAAGGGTTTGCACACACTGTTGCTGGTATTTTGGCCTGTTCCTCCATGCAGATCTCCTCTAGTGCAGTAATGTTTTGGGTTTGTCACTGGGCAACACAGACTTTCAACTCCCTCCAAAGATTTTTTATGGGGTTGAGATCTGGAGACTGGCTAGGCCACTCCAGGACCTTGAAATGCTTCTTACGAAGCCACTCCTTCGTTGCCTGGGTGGTGTGTTTGGGATCATTGTCATGCTGAAAGACCCAGCCATGTTTCATCTTCAATGCCCTTGCTGATGGAAAGAGGTTTTTACTCAAAATCTCATGATACATGGCCCCATTCATTCTTTCGTTTACACAGATCAGTCGTCCTGGTCCCTATGCAGAAAAACAGCCCTAAAGCACGATGTTTCCACCCCTGTGCTTCACAGTAAGTAATGGTGTTCTTAGGATGCAACTCTTTCTCCTCCAAACACGACAAGTTGAGTTTTTTTACCAAAAAGTTGTATTTTGGTATCATCTGAACATATGACATTCTCCCAGTCCTCTTCTGGATCATTCAAATTCTCTCTAGCAAACTTCAGACGGGCCTGGACATGTACTGGCTCAAGCAGAGGGACATGTCTGGCACTGCAGGATTTGATTCTCTGGCGGAGCAGTGTGTTACTGATGGTAGCCTTGGTTACTTTGGTCCCAGCTCTCTGCAGGTCATTCACTAGGTCCCCCCGTGTGTTGCTCACAGGTGAGATCTTGTGTGGAGCTCCAGATCGAGGAAGATTATCAGTGGTCTTGTATGTCTTCCATTTTCTAATAATTGTTCCCACAGTTCATTTTGTCACACCAAGCTGCTTACCTATTGCAGATTCAGTCTTCCCAGCCTGGTGCAGGTCTACAATTTTGTTTCGGGTGTTCTTTGACAGCTCTTTGGTACTGGCCATAGTGGAGTTTAGAGTGTGACTGTTTGAGGTTGTGGACAGGTGTCTTTTATACTGATAACGAGTTCAAACAGATGCCATTAATA
>JAUMHP010000040.1:13236199-13249800 GCA_032361065.1 Enteromius trimaculatus | reverse complement strand
AACTCAATGGCCCGGTTTCACAAACATGGCTTAGCTTAAGCTAGGGCAAGGCCTTAGTATATGTCAGAGCAAGAAATTTTCAGTTCAACAAGCATTTTAGTCTGTGGCTAGCTTAAGCGTTGTCTGTGAAACCAGGAGAACATCACATTCCCAGTTCTCAATATTACTGCACATGCTTATTTTTATATACATTTTAAAGCAAATTTATTTTGTGCAAAATTTACTTGCATATATACTTTCTAAAACAATTACTTATAGACAGTGGCAGAGTTAACGGGCTTCATTCAGACTAAAGCGCAGATCTCTTTCGCTATGTCAGATGTGTTGCTCTGCTCTGAAAACATAACTGACGGTGTGTTTTGTATAAAAGCATTTAAAAACGCGAGTGCATTTAATCACACCCGGGATCAGCCGTTTCAGGACAAACACAAAGCATGCGTGAAAGTCTGACAGTGCACGAGTTTCGTGCATCTACTGCATTTTTTAAAATGGTATAAATGAAAGCATATCTAAAGCATATAAACACGTCTCTAGCGCGCACATTTGCCATAAGTGGAGGGGGGGGACTCAGCTCAGAATCGTTAAAGAAATAAGCGCGACCCATAGGTGAATCGATTGTTTTTCCCCATCCCTATATAATATGCTTTTCATACTCTTGTGCAATAAATCACATCTGCATAACTTGAATGCTAAAAATAAGCTGATCTCACTCTCTCACTTCTCTCTGCAGGTGAAGATGGCAAAGGATCTGGAGTAGTGCATATCGGTAAAGCCGTGGGTAACAGTGACGTATGGTTTCGTTTCAATGAAGGTGTGTCTAATGCAGTGCGCAGAAACGTTTACATTCGGGAGTTACTTTAAAGTGATATGGGTGAGAAAGTGGATGAAGCACATGTGAATCAGTGCGTGAAAAACCAAAAACATTGTGAACCTTGTACTGTAAAGCTAAAAAACAAAACGTCTACAATGTGTGAAAAAGAAGAAACACTGGGTCCTTTTTGTTTTTTATTGTGTTCTTGTATAGTTGTCTTACACTTTTATAAATGCATGTTTTCTCTAAATTACAACAGTTTTCATCTTTTCATTTTACATGTCGTGGCATAAGCAGCGTAAACAAGAAAGCAGATTTACATTTGCATGTTTGCCTGTCCTAGTCAAAGTTGGGCAGTGTAACCATGGCCCTAGGTGGAGTCCCTCCAGTTGCCATAGTGATGAGTGACAGCTCTTGCGCTATATTATAACACATTTACTTGATTCCACCCACGGGTTGTCCTTCAGTATGTCTGGGTTCAGAAATGGATCCTCGTTCGCTTTCTCCTCTATCCATTTAATCAACCTGGAAATAAATGTGTAATAGAAGGCGTAACACACACACACAAAAATATCTATAGGCTTATTATTTATTTGAATAAACTTGGAACTTCACAAATCAAAATACATATTTAAATGCTACATTTATATTATTTATATATTATATTCAGATTTTAATACACAATGATTTACATTTAAATACAAATAGTATATAAATATATATTTTTATACAAAAATGAAGTGTAGAAAGATGATTATTTGGTGTGTTTATTTATTTCTTTACAATTTTATGACCATTATTAAAGGTGTAAAACCCCTAGTTGGAAATCACCGGTTTGAAACAAACCAAAGCAGTCGACGGTTTACATTTGTTTACTCACTCTGGAATTGCGACAGATGTTTTCTCCCTGTTAAACCCTAGCTGCTGCTTCAGACTCTCTACATGGTTCTTCATCTGAGTCTCATCCAGCTCATCCATCTGAAATAGCATCCATCATTTGTCAATGCTGAATTAACTGTAAATGATAACTGGGTAGTTTTATTTCAATATAGAATACAGAATTGGCCTACCGTGCTAATGTCAAGTTAAGTAGCTTTAGAAGTGATAGGATTGGCAGGAGTCCTCCGGCAAATGGCTTGAGTTTGAATGCTTTGTTCCACTTAAGAGGAGGGTGTTTTTTTCCCCCCTTTTGTAAATTTCTGGTTTACATGAAGGAGATTGAGATACACACCTATTTTTGAGGTTAGGTCAGCATTCAAACTACTTTGTTAATCAAATTCTCTCTGCGTCGTGAGTTGTAATGGGAGGGATGTTAAGTTCATTGGACTCTATGTAAAATACATGCAAAATGTCCCATTTGTCTTCGAATAGTCCTTTCAAAATGAAAGAAAATTAACTTTAGAATGAATGCTGTGGTGAAATTATGAAACTACTTGTTTTTCATATAGTAGTCACTTGATAACATCTATAAATGTTATTTAAATGTCCTCAAGTCATAATAACTAAGTCAGTGCATTCGCCAAAAAAATTCTTTAATTGAATTATAGTTACAGGACTTTAAACAATAACTTTTACAACTGTTGTCATGCTTTTGACACTTAACAGTAAGATTTTTCTAGAATCGTACCATTTTAAAATGTAAATTTGTTTTTTTATTATTGTAGTAATATTTAAAAATATGATTGTTTTTTGTATTTTATTAAATGTTATCTAAAGCAACTTGCAACAGGAAAAATGTTGGATTAGCTCTTACCTCTACTTCCTATCATGTCTGCTTGGGATTGATGCAGTAGTAGAACCATGTTTGCCGTTTGGTTAAAAGTGAAGGTACCTGTCTGTTAATGAGATCAGGAAGTGCTACAAGTGAGTGATGTTGTTAGTTGCTAAGTCTGTCTTAAGCCATGTCCCTTAAGCCACTTATAGAAACACCAAAGTCATGTGTGCTCTTCGACTGTGGAGTTAAGGCTTGATGTGTTCTTACAGACAGCAATGAAACTTTTTATTCCTGTTCTGATAAATTTAGACAGTGTTTTTTAACGAATACATTTTTTTTGAGGGGGGGAATCCCCATGAAAATTGACCGTGTACAAATCTATTTTCGAGAGAATATTTACAACACAATTAAAAAATATAAACACAGCATTGTAAATTGGCATATTTCACTTAAACTCTGGTTAATCTTACATGTATAATTTAGAGGTCAGATCATACCCAAAACATCCTTCGATCATGAACCAATAGACAAAATGTGAAAAATCAAAAGTGGTTGTCCACTTTGGAATAGTCACTGTACAGTCTCTTCAGAACTGCTTAAATATAACAAGAATGTGATAGACTGATATGTTACCTAGACCAATGACTTCATCATCCATATGGCAGATGCTTCTATCCATGGTGATTTAAATTTCATTTAGGCAATGCATTTTATTTTTAATTAATGCATTCTCTTGGAATCAAACCAAACCAGACTTTGGCTTCATTGGTGCCTTGTTCTCCAACATCAGCCAATAATTCTGTCCATTAACCTGACATTTATTTTTCTATGCGTCAGGTCTGAAATATACCTGTAACCTTGACAACAAATTAGTTTTTGCTGTCATTGTTAAATGTAAACATTGGATTTTGAAATTTCTTTAAAATAGATGTTGCAATTATATTCACATCCATTATTGCCATTAAATTGTAAGTAATGCATTGCATGTATCAGCCATAAGGCACCCAGCTCTTCAGTTGCCCGATCAACATCAGCTATTGCAGGACCCATGTAAGTCAACCACTACTCAAATTTCAATCAAGTTGGCAGAAATAACAGGACATTGGTTAGATGCTCTTCTGGCTGATTTTGTCCACTCTTCCCAGAACTGCCGTTCCAGCAGCATTCTCCACCCCTCGCAACCATTCAGAACATTTCAGAAGAATGCTCTGATCCACACTCTGCTCATCTTCCTCGTATTCCACATCATCGTATCGGTGACGATCGTTTAGTAGAGAGATCTTCACCAGTGGGATGTTGGATCGAAAACCTGACTTGGCAGGCAGGCGGTCTTTCTGGTGCGATGCTGTTGCGGTGCCACGGATGGCACGGAGCTGCTTCTCACGGCTGCGTTTCTGCAGGAGCAAGGTGGCCTCATGAGTCAAGTTGAGAGAGAAGTTAGATTCGCTATTCAATCCATAGCTTAATCCCGATGAAGAGTTTGTGGGAATGTTTGTTGCTGAAACGCTGACAGGAAACATCTTCTTGCTAGAGGATTTCACTGAGGTTGTTGCCAAATTAGTTGTAGAGGCACTATTGCCAGAAGTACTTTTAGAAGAAGTTGGGGTCGAGGAACCTGGAGGATCAGCCGGTCTTGGAGTCGTAATCCAAGTGCTTTTACCATCGATCCTAATGCCCGAAGGGGCTCGACTAGTAGGTAGCTTGCTTTTGTGTGGCGTGGCCGTCTTGCTCAATTTCTTGAGGCGTTCCTTAACAGAACTTTTCTCCTCCGTGGTCTTGACCGGAATAACAGGCGACGGTCCTGAAAGTTTCTCTTTGGCAGAGCTGGGAAGACTCCTTGGTCTTGTTACAGGCGGGAAAGGCATCTTCACCAGGTAGAGCAGCAGGTAGGACAAGAATTCGGTTTTGGTGGGGTAGCACGACAGAAAAGAGACTTGATCTTTTGCATGTTTAGGACTACCTGTTTTTTCCAGAGCCCCCAACATCCACTTCTTTCTTCAGACACAGCCAGTGCAGAAATGGCATGCAGGGATAGTTTAGCTCTTTATAGGGTGTTGGGAAAAGGGCTTGGCAAAGGCACGATGTACGGATCCTCTGCAGAAGGTAAGCCTGACACGTGCAGCTTAAGCGTTACGTAATAGACTGAGATGTAAACATTCACTGCAGTAGTTGCAGTCTTGCTGAACTGTGAGATTGTTAGGGTAATAAAGCATATGACATATAACTGTCAGTGTTTAAACCCAAATTTTCTGGTAAAAGTGAGGCATTGTAGTTTCAAATACTGATCCCTGCATAACCAACTGTTAAAAAAAGCATATGTATTTTTCTATGTTGCAATTTAAGAATGAAAAGACGGGTCTAGAGTTCTGTATATAATTGTAAACCAAACTGCTTGCCAAGCATTAGTAAGTGTATCTGATCCACACGTGTCTAAGCGTTTTCCTAATTAAAGGCTTTTAGAGTTTATAGAACATAATCTTGTTAAGAGGTCACGTAGTCTTTCTCACACTCAGCGATTATGTTTATTGATTTTTTTTTTTTTCTTCCTGCATGCATTAATTGATTGACAGCATGCAGTAGGTTATGTGAGGAAGCAAACTTTTATATGGCAGGAGCCTTTTGTAGGCAATTTTGTGAGTTTATTGCTCTGGATAACATTGATGTATAACTCTTGTGGTATTTTAGGAGTTTCGTGGTAATTATTTATTGCCTGCCTGGGACTAAAGTTTTTAAAGGGGTCATACAAAGCCAATTTTAAACAGGCTAATATGATTCTTTAGGATCTTAATGGAAAGTTTGTAATATAGATTGTTTTAAAATTTTTCAAAGATAGTGTAAAAAAACCCCGTTAATTTTACCGTCATAACCCACTGAACAATCGTCTTTGTCAGACGTTGAATTGACATCCCCTGACAAGCCAGAATTAAAGTTTTTATGACGTCCAGTGAAAAATGTCCTAAAAAAGACGTCAAAAAACTTTCATTCTGGCTTGTCAGGGGATGTCATTTCAACATCTGACAGAAACGATTGTTCAGTGGGAAACGGCTCACTCTGTTCTGTGTACTTCCCCTTTAAATCTTCACTAGCTCCGCTGACCCCGCCCCTCTTCTCCGAGGCGCTCATGGAATATCTTGTTTTTTTAGCCGTATTCATAGTGTAACTTGCTAATTAGCACATTATTAGGAAAAGGCGATTTACAAAGATTCATAAAAAGACATTATACTCACTGCTTCTGTAGGTGAGGCTGGATCATGAATGATTCTCTCGAACATAAACGCATTCTGGTTGATCAAAGGCGAGTTTCCCCTCAGAACCAAAGTAACATTAATCCTTTGCATCTTCAGTCACTCAGATGTCGGGAGTAAATGACTTCTGCTGTGTTTAATACATTCAACAACAAAACACCTCAATCTCTTAGGAGTCTTGCTTGTCTCTGTGTCTCGGTCTCATGATGGCTCACTCAGTCTGAGGTAAGACACCAGTTCAGTCTGTGTCACATGCCGCTGTCAATCAACTATTGTGGAAGTGGCCTCACACCAACATG
This sequence comes from Enteromius trimaculatus, assembly GCA_032361065.1. NCBI lineage: Eukaryota > Metazoa > Chordata > Actinopteri > Cypriniformes > Cyprinidae > Enteromius > Enteromius trimaculatus. Next base: position 13,243,731 of record JAUMHP010000040.1, on the reverse strand, counting down.
CATCTGAGAATGACTTGATTTCAGAAGGGCCAACTTATTAATCTTTTAATTTAATAAAAATACTTGACGATCTTTATGATTGAAGGGTGGTTGTGTACACACACTCCCAACACACATTTCAGTCCAAACAGCTTGAAAAAGTGCATGTACCACCATATGACTCTTTTAATACCAAAAAACCTATAGAAAACTTATATTGACAAGATGTGAAAGCCAATGTTCCATTGCAACAGCAGCAGCCCTATGCTTCCGTCTGGCATCCACTAGCTTTCTGTTCTCATTATGGCAATATTGCAAATCCAAAGTAATCCAACCTGAATGAGTGACAAGAAAGAATAATGCACAATAACTAGTGATCGTCAAACCAGTTTATTCTACACTTGGTCTTTTTCCATTTTTTTCATAAAACCTTTGAGCACTAGATACCATGCCAGATGTTCTAAGATCATGTTTTTAGTGTGTTCTAAGGAAATTAAATGTACAAGATATATTTCACACATAGTGGAGTAGTAAACGTGTATAGTTGCATACAATGGAAATACTCAAAGTAGGCTAAACCTACCTCAAATGTGTATTTAATGGTTAGATTCCAGAACTGATAAAACATTTGCAAGATAATGCAGCATTTACTGTGATGAACAGATGACTAATTTGAGAAGTTTTCTATTGATTTGGTTGTGAGATTCACCAATATTGGGTTCGTAAGATGTGATGGATTCTGACCGTGTAGCTGAGTGTCACTCACTCACAATCCCTTCCTTCCCAGCCGAACTGTGTGGATTATGGAGCTGATCTTTTTATTAGATCTCCAGAGCTATGACTACGTAAATCCACCAGTACCATGCTGAGCACTGTAAGGCTCTTCTTTCTTAGGTTGAGGTAAGTGTACTGTTTGTCCTTGAGGAGTGCGTATTGTGAATCAGCAGGGATATCTGTGGAAAATATTTTACACTCCTTACAGCAACCATCACTGACTGCAAATTTCACATACACTTCCATCATGAGACTGGTGACCTCATCTCATGTCACTGAGCAGGTCCAGGACACGTTTTGGTAGGACAGCCTCACATCAGACTCGCATAACTGCTCTGGAAAAGCAAATTACATTCAAATATTAATCATACAGGTCACAAATAAAACCAGACATATTGGCCCGGTTTCACAAACGGGGCTTAGCTTAAGTCAGGACTAGGCATTAGTTTAATTAAGATATTTAAGCAACTTTTACAAAAAATGCCTTATAAGAAAATATTACAGGTGTGCATCTTAACACAGAACAATGACGCTGACATGTTTTAAGATATGTGAGAGCAAGATATTTTCATCTGAGACAGCTCAAACATGCAATTTAGTCTGGGATTAGTTTAAGCCTAGTCTGTGAAACGGGGGGTATATGACATTAAGATTAAGTGCAGGCTCATTCACAGATGTTTGCATCATATTCTCCACTCTTTTAATCAGGTTTTCCCTGTATATTTCAGTTATAGGCTAACTGACTTATTATATTTTTTTATGTTTTTATCTTTCAAGAATCTATTTAATAGAATTATACAGGTGAATTTTCATTTAAAGACAATTTATACATGCATACATATATATATTTAGTTAATTATTTAATAAATCGATCACTTACCATGATCTCTAGAGCTATAAGAAGCATCTTGTCAGGAATCAAACTGATTGTGAAGTGTATAGTCTATTGGCTGCTCCACCTGTTCAGCTTTGACTTCAACATTTGCAGTGACTGGTGGATCTCGGTTTACGGTGCCTGTTTCATCTATTCTACAGTCAGTAGTCACTCTAGCATAGCTGTGTTCACCAACAGTCTTCTCAACATCAATAGACTTCATAAGCTTCTGGAGTGTCCGGACAGATGGCATAGAAAACACTTTAAACAGCAGCCTGTAACACTTTGGACTTGCATGTAGCAGAGACAAAAAGAAAGCTTTGTCCTGAGAGGTCCACCGAAATCCATGAGCCTTCCGCTGAAACATATGTATCTGTGTACTCACAAAAGCATATGTTTTGGCTGGTAAGAGTTTCTTTAACTGTTTCAGCACCGGCTCCTTATTAACACCGGTCTTCCTAGTCATCCTCAGCCTGTTCACTTCCGCCTTCAGTTTGCACACCTGTACCTTCAGACTTCGAATCTTCATCTTTAGGGCATGTTTCCCGGCAGCAGCTTCAAGGCCTGCTGGCAATGACACTGGGGGCAACAGCGGTGTCAGTGGCATCGAAGGTCTTGATGCAGAAGCATCAGGTGAGGTAATATCTGTCTCTAAACCAGTGGGTTGTTGAACACTGTCTGCATTGGATAAGACTGCATTTGACAGGAAAACAAAACTTTTTTTGCCTGTAAAACAAACAAATTTGGAATAGTATTAACTAAAATCACATTGTTGCAAAACAACAAGCTGTTACTTTCATATAAGACAGCAACTCTAAGAGCAAATGAGCTTTCACTCTGAAATATGACTGGCATCTCAGTGTCCCTGTATGTATCTTACGTCTCTTTGGTGGTAGCTCCTGATGCGTCTTTGGTGGCTTTCTCTCTAACTGCAAGTCCAATGGGGGTGGTGGGTTTGGGGCATTAACTATTGTGGGCACTGCATCCCATTTCAATCCTGCATGGCTATGAGGCACAACAGGAAAGACAGATACAACACCCATCATTGTCCCCAAGTATTAAGGATCATTATGATTTTTCTAAAAGCAATTTAAAAAAAAAACAATTCTGTATGTACATACACATTAGATGGTCTCTTAAACTGGCTAGTGTGAAAATGTGCACTGCACACCCTATAGTTGTGATGGAGCCGCTGCGAGCTAATCTCAATCAAAGACGCATTCCTGAGATTCTGCACCCACCTGGCACACCTGTAAAAGACAGTATTGTATGCATGTATTATTGCATGGTGAACACGACAATTTAAATACTAAAAAAATGAACAAGAACTGCTGAGAGGATGAAGAAAGAACAGGATAGGCCTACATTCATTCTAAAACATGACGGGGAAGATAAACCTAAAGCCAGCATATTTTATCTACATTTTTTTATAGACTGATTTTTTTTTTTATTTAGATAGGCAGGTAAGTATAATACAAGGCCTTTTATGGTCATTGTACACATATACAATGCACATTATATACATGTACGATGAGATTACTCATGAGACATTACTCTGTGCAAATATGTAAGAGATATATTTACAATACAAATAATAAATAAAGTTACAGTAAAATAAGTAAATAGTAGCGCAGACAGGGGATGAGAGAGGGGTAGGATGAGGTGGGGTAAACCGTTATGTGGTAGAACAAGAGATATTTACAGGTGGAATTAAAAAAAAGAAAAAGTTATTGCACATTGATTAATATATTCAAGGTGGATATTCACATTCGGCTGTCAAGGTATTGCACATTGGGAAGAAAATAAATAGATAATATTTGGTCTAGTGCTGAGGTCATTTTTCTCTATTTTTTACTGTTTCCAGACATTATGAAGAAAAAGAAAATACATATATGTTGTAAAAGTAACCAAACACCCACCAAAAAATAAAACACCCACCCTACCCCCTACACAAGAAATATTTACACATACGCACAAAAGCAAGGTGGGAAATAATTGTAAAATATATTAAGATTACAACTAAGCACAGGTAAACTAACACAAAGAAAAAGTTAAAATAAGTCAAAAAGTTCACAAAATAACAGTCAATTGTAAACACTAGGGTAGTTTTTAGGCTGAAATAATTTTCAGTGATTCAGAAAAATTAGGTGATTGTTTTTTTTTATCAGTGAACAGTTAACGTTATAGCAGTTAAAATAGGTTTTTAAGGCTTTTTTTCCCACGGGAATTGATACAGGGAGGTTATTTCCATCAGTGTTATATTTCTCTTTAAAAACAAATTGACAATTAAGAATGAAGTGATACAAGTCTTTATAAAATACCTGTAACGCCAGACCGTTTCCCATGAGATAACGAGGAAATTATTAACGTAGTATATTAAACAAACAGTAAAGGTTGGCACCTGCACAAGACTGCGCTAACACTGCACTTCAAAACACAGTATTTTTTTCCCACCTTTGTGAATTATTAGGCTACCTTTTAGGGTCTTTGGGAAAACGATGAAAGGCAAGATTGGGACTGTTGCACTGGTAGTTTTTGCAGTTTATTGCCGAACACTGCGTTCTGTTATTCCACTTTGTTCTTCTTCTCGTTGTCATTCTGCCTGTTTCTGTGGAGCTGAAGCTTCTTCTTCTTCGGTGTTTATTGGTGTTGGTTTATTCAAACCAACGAATAGTGCATTACCGCCTCCGACTGGACTGGTGCGTGTAAACAGAATTCGTTTCTTTAGTATAATTAATTAACGTTATGTAATAATATATATAGCCTCTCCCCTTAGCATACCTGCTATAGAAAAGTCTTTATGATCAACCATCTTTAGTCAATAAATCTTTAATCTTTTATTTCCTGCTATGTAGCAGGACATGTTTCTTGCTGACTAAAATAAATACATTCCCCAGTAGCTTGCCGGTTTTAAACAATGTAATGTTTAGTCCTTCAGCCCATGACTGTTGGGCCATGTGTGTCACCTGGCTGCACATTTTTTAGCCAGAATATCATTTGTTTTATACTTTAATATAATAATATATTTCAAGTATAAATTATATAATTATTTATGTCCATCCTAGATGACCTGCCAGTTCTTTTGCTTCCCAGTGCTGGGTAGCTATCAGATAAAGACAGTGTTATTTATTTCCATAGATATATATATCTATGATTTATTTCGACTGCAGGACAAATAGCTCCGTAGAATAAAGTATCCGCGCGGCTGGAGCGCCGGAGCGCCGCCTACTGGCTGTTACCCAAAAACATCCGCGCGGCCTTCGGGCTGCTTCTTCTTGTTTATTAGCGGTGAGAAAGACAACCTTTTTGTTCATTACCGCCACTATCTGACCTGGAGTGTGGTTAAAAACATGAAGTATTATTAAATATCGTATTTTAATCCTTCTGAATGTACTATTAATTAAGTTATAATGTCATGTTATTTGCACCTTGTACTTATCTTTGTTACCAGCATCTGTCTCTCTTTACTATGCTCTATAGGCACTAATAAAACATGCTGCAATTTCGATCTACATATTCCAGAAGGATGCTTCCTGATTTCCATTTAAAGATGAATGTCTTCATCTTAATCTTGCTATATATATATATAGACTGCTATATAATCTATTCCATTTTGTAATTCTTTTGGATGTTATACAGATGTCTACCTGTCTTTTCCATATCCCATTTATGTTGCCAGTATTTAGTAACAGTTCGCTTAATAATTGTCTTTGCTGATTTTTTACATCAGTTTCTACATTACTTTTAGCATGTTTGTCTGCTATCTTGTTTCCATCAATTCTAACGTGTGCTGGAAAACATGAAAATGAAACGAATGTCCTGAGCATTAAGTCTATGTAGCAGTTGCATTATTTCTATAATAATATCTTGTCTGCAATTCGATTGTCCTGACTTAAAACTTCTTAAATCTAATGCATCTGAGCATAAAACTGCTTTCTCAATCTGTGTCTCCTCAAACCAATGTAAAACTACATAACTACAGCAAACACACTCTGTAAATACTGAAAAGTAGTCTGCTGTTAATGTTGTTGTTGTTATGCAATAATTAGCATACTTCCTGTTCTGGATCTTCTGAAGTATCTGTATAGCCGTGTGGATGGTACTTTTACAAAAACATATTGAAAACACACTCATAAGATTGTACAAACTGGAAATATCTTGATATAGTCAACTAGTATGCCACAGTGTTTTTAAAGTGATGCATTGTCAATATTTTATTTTCAATATATTACAATTAATAATATATTAAATATTACTAATTGTATATATTTCAATATATTTTTCAATTAGTAAAAAAAGATTTTCAAAATAATTAATAAGTGCAGAGTACATTATCCGGTTTGGGGTCAGTAATTATTTACATTTTCTAATTATTATTATTTTTAAAGAAATTAATACTTTTAATCATAAAAGGATCCATTGAATTCATCAAAAGTGACAGTAAATGCATGTATAGTGTTACTTTTTAACTTTGTATCCCAGAAAGTGTGTCATGGTTTACGCAAAAATATTTGGCAGCACAACTTAAGAAGAAATGTTCATTGAGCATCAAATCATGTTTTTCAAATCAATGGTTTTTTATCACAGGTAAAAATTATTTTATGAAATACAAGAAAATATGACTTTTTACTGTATTTCCAGCCTCTGAGAGCATACTATACTTCTTTTCGACCCCAAACTTTGAATAGTGATGTATAACCAAAATATATGTATATATATATTTATATATATATCTATATATATATATAGATATATAAAAAAGAGAGTTTCAAACAAATTAATAAAGCTTCTTTAGTTCTAGCTGTTACAGTGAATGATCAGAGTTCCTCTTTCACTGCAGCCTTCTGTTCATTCAGATACTTCATCCTCCGTTCCTTCTCCTGCAGCATATACACAAGCTCAGCATGAGTGCGCACGATGAATAATTCAATAAAACAATCCATCCCTATTAATGTGAGAGTGAAATATCTTACCTTGGCTTTGTCCGTCTTGGCTTTTTCAATCTCTTTTTCCATAAACTTTACTATAGGTTTCAGCTTCCTCTTGCCAGAATATGGCACTACCTGACAAACATTTTAGTATGATTATTATAAAATATAAATATTCACGGACGGTCAAAACAACACAATAAACAACTGATTTCTTTAGCAGAAAAACTATTAATAACATAGCTTTCCTAGATATCTATTTAAAATCGATATTCAAATTTTAATCTTAGATATGTGAAGACAGTTAGTTGAAAGAGACTGCTTACCCTCTCTGAATAAACAGCAGGGAATAATTTGATCGATGGGTATTTTTCTCCTAGATGTAGATTCACGTCATTGGCTGTAATGTCAATTTTGGCAACGACGACATCATCTTTTTTACTAAAATGATCAGCAAGCTCCTCCCACAGTGGGAACAGAGCACAGCTATCACTGCTCCATGGTGCATCTATTGAAATATAGCGTTCATGTTCAAAACGCTCTTAAAATGTCAGAAAACAGAGATCATACTCTAATTCATTCACAAATATTTGATTAACACAGATTACTTGACATACAGCCAACTGTTAGTTCAGACACACAAACCTATGATATCACGCTGAAGCATTCCAATATTTGAGGTACTTACAGAACAAGACTATAACATTATTATTATGGTTAAAAGCCACTTTTTCAAAGTTCATCCCAACCAACTCTTTCACTGGCTGTGCGTCCCAGTTTTCAGGAATTGCCTCACTTTGCAGCTTAGGCTATAAAACACAAATAATACAGACGTTTGAGATCTATACATTTTCAGTTAAGTACTGAATTATATTGTTGAACTCATATGCTGTTATTAAATGTGAAAACATTTTATATATAAACAAAACAATAACATTAACATAATTAACAAAAATGCATTTGTGTGTGTGTGTGTG
>JAUMHP010000040.1:13200751-13233371 GCA_032361065.1 Enteromius trimaculatus | reverse complement strand
ATATATTTATATTTATACATTTTTTTTTTTTTTTTTTTTACTGAAAATAACTGGATAAAAAGACAGTTTAACTAAAATAAATTCCAGAGATACCTTAAATAATCCCAGCACAACAAGCTCATCTTCATTTATAAAGTTTTCCAGCTGTGTGAGATTATTGATGATGTTAGCACTCGGACCTTTTCTTCTTTTTAGCCATGTTAGGATGGAGGCGGAGCTCTTAAGAACTGGGGATGGAGTCACACATCAATTAATATGAAACACTGATCATAAAAGGGACTCTTCTCTGTATTGAGTTTGGAAAGGTATTAAACAAGGACAGGAAGTGCTCATATTTCAACATTACCAGGACAGTAAACTGGGTTGTTCTTGTCTCCAGACAGGTAAAGTCGTAGTGATGGTAGTACTGTGACGTTAAGGGATGCAGCAAGATCTTTTTCCTTTTTCACATCCACTCCTCCCAGTCTCACATCAGACTCTGTTTCCTTGAGCGCACCAGCCGCTTCTCGAAACTCAAGGATGGAGCCAAGGGACTGTCCAGAAAGAGGCGCATCTACAGCAGGTAAAAGAAAAAGCTGCAACAGTTTACGCCTTGTTGCAAATACACACCATATAATGTACGAAAGAGCATTTTGTTGTAGTCCCAGATGTGCTGACTCTAATTTGCTTTACAGTGTACTTCTAGTCTACACATACGCTTATGTGTCTTCATTACCAAGTAGAGAGTCATACATCAGACACTTTTATCCAAAGCAACAACCCCCTTTAAGTTAAAGACTGGCTCAAAGGCACAATGGTGATAGTTCATGGTTCCTTTCTTTTGGAGATCGAACCAGGAGAGCAGCTTTCCAATTACTAGCCATAAAATTCAAGCAAAACACCATGCCACCATTATTCACCTAGGCTTGATTCATGTTACAATCTCTGGGAAACAATCAGAGGGGTCTTAATAAAGAAAAACAAGCATTATATAAAAAAAAAAAAATACCCTACTGTTATACTTTGAGTTGAAGTATTGATTTGTCACACCTCGTGGAGCTGGATTTATGACAGGAAAGCCATAAAACAACAAGATATACTTACAGAAATGGACCAATAGCTGGTTGTGCTGTTTAAGAGCTTGTTCGAAATTGCTTTTTGTCAGCACTAGAACATCTTTGTCTTCGAGGATTGCATGGGAATCGCTCTCCGCCAGAGCTTGGTGTAAATACACGTACAAGCTCAGGCACAGTGCAACGCACACCTTCATACTGCCTTCAGAAGCTGAAACAGACTCTCTGACCTTTGAGTGTGTCAGAATGTATGAAGCGCCACATTAAAAGGTGTGTATCTGAAGCTGATATCAGTGTGTACTTTGGCAATGGACCGTTTACAGCCAATACGAAGAGAGATAAAAGTCTAACAGTCTGAGGCTGACTGAGAACAATAGCTTTGCGCATAAATCCCTCTGAGGTGTCACACTTGAACTCCATTAAGACTGTAAACATCATTGACCAAGACCAAGATCAGTGAAAAGAGGTCACGGTGTTCAGTAAAAGTCAGTGTTAGTCTGATACTGAAACAAAATGATTTCTGAAATACAGCAGAGGTGTTTAGACATCACCACAGATAACCTGGGCAACAGTAAAGCCATTCTGTGTGAAATAAAGGGGGTAACGGATTTCAGATTTCATCTGAATAAACTGAACAACCCTGCTGAAAAAACAGCATGTGCTGGTTAAGTATGTTTTGAAGATGGGATGCTGGTTTAAACTGGTCAGACCAGTACAGGATCAGCACATGACCATCTTAAACCATTAAAGGACAAGCTTAAACCAGCATAAAAACATCAGCATATGCTGTTTTTTTTCAACAAGGACATGACACATCACTATAACTGTACCGAATTTAGAGTTTTACTACATTTGAAATACTAAAACTTTAGTTCAGTTAAGTTTGTCATGGTTTTGTAAATCCTACTTGACATCTTCAGCATATTTACATATGAAATTAAGGATTATTTTATCTGATTAGATTCTTGAAAATGGTGCTTTGGTCAATGTATCAGCTTTTTTTTTAGATTTTCTTTACTTTTGTTAAAATGTTGTTAGTATACAGTTTCAGTACTGTAATTTATACAGAACAGCTGTACAAGGTGTTTAGATATACTGCATCACTTTAAAATAAATAATATAATAGAAACAATATACAGCCATAATATCAAATAAAGTTCTTCAGTATGCCGTCTAATTTCTTCAGCAGAGGTCTCATATTGTGTAATTACACAACACTTGGTATTCACTCTCAACATTCTTTTGTATAAAAAAATGCTAAAAGAAGAAGAAGAAGAAGAAATCTGACCCCCAACAATACAATGTCAACAACAGAATATTTTAGGAAACTTTATTTCCACATTACACCTTCAAATATTTTTTCAAAGTCATTTTTCAATATGTTCAAAAACAAAAGCGAGTGCATGTATATTGCAGCATTACTCAATAACTCGGACACTGTACTTAAACAGCCCTGAGATCATAACACTGGCATCAATTTCATTTCCCAGTCCAACAGCAAAAGAAGAAAAAGTCTCTGGCCTTGACTAGTACAACAGACTCCTTTTCATTTTCATTGCAAACATGTATTGAATAAAATAACACTGTAGTGTGGAAACCCACACCACCTGGTATTGAATATCGTTCATTTCATTTCATAAATAAGTTAGGTTTGTGGATCTTAACTGGTAGATCGCCTGTGAGAGAGACAGAGACACGGCAATTAAGAAAGTATATGAATACAGAAAAATCTGCCTTAGTATTTGAAAGTAAGTGCATTACAAGTGCATATCACTGCACTGAGGTCACATGGCTGGTCTAATCATTCAAATTATAATCAATACTGTGAAAAACAAAAAGACTCGATTATAGTCCTTATGTCCATTCTCAATAAGTGCGTTTTTTCCTCCAAATTAACATTTTTTGAAAGAGATTTGATTCTAAAACATAGAAACGAAATGTCTCCTAATCTGCTCTTTTAAATTAGAATTCAAATCCATGTTCAGTCATATCAGCTCCGTTTTCATAATCATACAAAAAGTAGCACATTTTGCTTTAGGTGACAGCCATCTTTCATTTCATTGTAATGGCCATTAATGTAGTTTTCTCCGAGCGTTTAGACCATCTGTGTGCATCTGGCTTCCATCTGTCATAAAAACAAAATGTTATTTTCTCTCTCAAAATAACACTAATGTGATTGGTTAAATTAAGCCAGCATTACATTGAACAATCAACATGAAACAACTGTCATGTCCCATTTCACTTCCATAATTTGACAATTCCTTCATATGACAGAATATTTCATAACTTAAAATATGTCAGGGCTTAAATTAATTCAATGAGTTTATCAATTTGGAAAATGAATAAACATATATTATTACGCAAGTTATTCAAACACGCAAACGTATTACAAGTAAATGGAGTCCATTTGGATTTCATGTTGATTTTAAAACTCTACAGAACTAAAACAACATACAGTATAGTCTATGATGTCAAAAAACACTAAAATGAAATTAATGGTTTATTATTGAACAGAATTGTGTACCTTTGTATCGATTTCAATCATAACATTAAAAAAATGCAATTCATTATTTACAAGATTGCTCTCCACTAATCTTGGTAAATATGAGCAAAGGCGTCTGTGAAAATATATCTGCCTTGTTTATCCTTTTGATATTGAATTAAAAATACACAAAATTCTAACAGAGTAAAATTCTGGAATGCCTGAAGAATGTTCAGCGATCAGAGACCATTCCTATATCCAGAATCTCTCCAGATCCTTCAGATTTCCTCTCTTATTTTCTGAGTACAAAAGCTTTTTGTACTTAAAGACACATTTTTGTGTTGATTGGTACGTTTGTTTTTTAGATTGTTGTCCTGATGGAAGATCCAATCACAACCCATTATAAGATTCCTAATAGAGGCAGAAAAGTTTCTTTATGTTCCTCGTATTTATAATTCTGTGGAACAGGAAGTCATAACTGGACAATTTAATGCTCCTAGTCACCCTGGTGTGTTAAAAAAAATGGAAATTTACTATTTCACTCATAAGAATTTCTAGGGGTGCCAATAATTTTGGCGAACATGCATTGGATTTATTTCATATGAGATTATTTCATTTCATTTAAAGTTTAGCATTTTTGAATGAAAGATCAGAAAGATCAACGATGCAGATTTACTTTTAACAGTTTCCTCATATTTACCAAAGGTGTCTATATTATTGAAGGGCACTACCTATGAAACGCTAGAGACTAAACTAAAACTCAGACTCATGCATTACTTGTCACACTTAAAAGAAAATTCAAAAGATAAACTCAAAACAGTCAGCTAAAGAAAAGCAGAACCAAAACAACATCATAAAAGCTACATAAAGCAAGCAAACACCAAATTTCTACAATATTAGAAAAACTTGATTTCCATTCATTTTATTTTTTTACTTTCTGGAAAAAAATAGATCTATAAAGATTGTTATAAAAAGTATTAACAGTTAAAAGAATAGTAGTAAAATTAAATTAACTTTTTTAAATTTTTATTTCAATATATTGTGCAGCCCTAATTAAGATGAACACAAACAATGTGAAAGCGTTCCACATGTCCCTGTGGGCTTTCCCAAAGGTGTGTAGATTTACCTAAACCAAAGAGCCATGGTGTTAAAGAATGAAGAGGAGCAGGAGAAGAAACAGGGACAGACAGAAGATGAAGCGTGCTAGAGCACAGCATGGAGTTACCTGAAATAGGAAAGAAAGGAGGAGGAAGAAGAAGAAAACACCAGGATGACAAGTGTAACATTACAGCGATGAGGCAAAGTGCTTTAAACATCACATGAGAGTTATGCTTCAGCTCATCCATTCTATCTATTGCACACAAAGACGAGAGTACAAAATATTTGGTGTATATGAGACAGATTATGAATTTCTTAAGCCCCTGTATGTAGTCAAAAGGTGAAGTGTGTCATTTTAAAAAGCTAGAATAGTTCTGGAATCAATCTTATTTTGTGCAGTAATTGAAGCAGAAATAACACACTCTACCTTTAAACAAACGGAGACGATGCTTACCAAGTTCCATGGTTATTTTCAGGATCAATATCTGCTCACCGTGTGCGAGACCTTGCTGGAAAGTTCCAGTTGCTTGGCCAGGAAAAACAGCTCCTTTGCAGGCTTGAGGCTGTCCAGGGAGTTTGGTGCCAGGGCTGAGCCCAGGGAACGGGAGAGCATGCAGGGGGGCAAAGCTTGGTAAAACACCCGGCTGTACTGTGGTGGGGTAAGAGGATGGAAGGAGTGATAGAGAAGGAGTGGGAAGCGCTGGGTTTCCACAGGAGATCTCACCAGCTGCCTGAAATACACACAAAACTAGAAGTGTTATTCAGTCCAAAAGCTTTAAAAATCTTTAGACAAATCCTTTCCCTTTTAAATTTGTCATACATAATAATATATGCATTAAACTGAACAAAGCTGACAGTAAACATTTCAAATTGGCTACATAAGTTTTTTAAATCAATTTTGTTCTTTTGAAATTTCTATTTAGTAAAAAAATATTTTAAAAAGTTGTTTTTTAACACTGATAAGTATTGTTCCATGAGCACCGAATCAGCATATTAGAAGGATTTCTGCAGAACTGCAACAAATAAACACTGGAATAACAAATATACATATATACACACTTTAAAAAAAAAAAAAAAAAAAAAATGTATTTATGTATTTATTTTTAATTCGAAAGATTAAAAAAAAAAGATAATATCCCAGATTGGGATATAAAAATTACATCTTACATCCAAGAAGCAACCAATGTGTATCCTTTTTAAAATGACTTACTGCTGCCATAGAAACCGGTGTGTCACCCACTGAAGTTGTGGTGAGCAGCCTGGCCACTCCCTGCACCACCGATGGACAGTCACCCTCAGCACCATCCGGCGGCGCCACCAGTGTCAGTTTTGGAGTCGACCTCTCTCCTGTCTGGAGCCGCTTTAAATCTGAATCCACAGCAGACCTGCTCCAAATCACCTGGACTGACCCAGCTCCCTCTGCGGTCACCGGACTTCTCTGAGTGCTGGTATGATGATTCTCAATCTTGTTACCGTCCTTGTGGTTCTGAATAGACGGATGGGTGGAGAAGGCGGCAGACGTTTGTGTGTTTGATGGTGTTTTGGCAGTGGTGCTCAGCGTGGCTTCAGGTTGCATGCTCACAGGTACACTCAGGCGTTTGCGTTTCAGTGCTGGTGGGCCCTGGATTTCTGGGCTATTCTTACTGTCCTCAGGGGCGGCGCTGACCTGTGCATTCAACATTTGAAAGAGCATGGTTTAGGATCAGACTTCCACCTATATTTTCCTGCAACATCACGCAAGAGTGTACACTAAGGCAAGGGTTTGCCGTTTTTCCTGATGTACCTTTTTTAGTTTGGTTGTACCTATTGGCTTCTTCCTTGCCCTGTAAAATGAAGAAAAAGGGTAATTTATTAACATGAACTCTGGTTAGGTTTCAAGTATTTAATGTTCCATGGGTTAATTTGTCCTTTCTGATAACAGAGTTAGAAAAAAAACAAACAAATAATATTCTTCTTGAATAATACAGGATCTAGGAAGTGTGTAGTATAATCAAACTTACACAACTCCAGTGATGTGGCCATGTGCTTTTCGGGTTTCTATAAGCAGAATCCTATGAAGAACAGGACAAAAATGTATAAAATGATTAATAACAATTATCCCCAAGCAAGGTTTTCATTGCATTAAGGGCTGAACAGTGATGGCTGAGTTTTTATTTCGTTTTTTTTTTTTATTTTCTTATTGGATAAGCAAAAGATAACATTTTAATGCAGTTTTTAGTGCATTAAATTAATCAAAAGTGACAGTAAAGACATTAGACAAATGCTGTTCATTTAAACTTTCTATTCACAGAATCCTGAAAAAAACATAATGGTTTCTACAAAAAAAAACTTAGGCAGCACAACCGCTTTTATCATCAATAATAGTAATAGTTTTTCAGCAGCAAATAAGCATGTTAGAACGATTTCTGAAGGATCATGTGACATTGAAAACTGTAGTAATGATGCTGAAACCTCAGCTTTCAATGTTTAAGGACAACAGACGATTTATTGTGAATTACTTGTCACTTGTAAATGAACAACTTAACTTGACCTTAGAGATTTTACTTTTGTTCAAATAAGAGTATTAATAATTTGCTTGTTTACCTGGATTGCATCCATCCTTTAGGCCAAAGTGGTTTAACATCAGCCTCTAGGAATGCTTTCAGATACTCTTCCAAACTACAGCATGTGGGCGACTCCGAATCATAAATAATCATCTTCAAATTGACAATCTCAAAGAGCAAGTCCCTGTAAAAGTCCATACATATTCATTCATACTGATGACATACATAATTGAATATTAATTCATTTTATTACAACATCTAGTATTCATTGGTATGGTGTATTATAAATTCATAATGCATTAGTAGCAATCAAGAGAGCTTTAATAATCATTTGCATTGCACACACGCAAGAGAGACCTGACCTTATCTCTTCATTCCATCTGAACCTCTTGCGAGGCCCAAATACTCGTTTTCCACTCCTTTCCTCTTCTTCTTCATCAGAGCCGTCAATCACCCTCTCTTTCTCAGCCTCGAGTCTTAAAACACAAAAAGAAAACATAAATCAAATCGAAGTTGCATTTTAATAGAAAAAGTCAGTACAAATACAGTGGCTGATTACTTGGCAGCTCTGGCTTCAGAGTGAGCTTGGCAGTGATTCTGGAAACGGGTGATCTGTTCTGGCATGGACCTGGCAACCGCATTCTCCAGCTTCTTCAGCAGCTCTCGCAGCTGTTCGTCCTGATAACATATGACCAGTGCATTAAGAGACATTACAGAGAAATTATATTGGATTGGAATTTGGAATTAGGGTCATTAAAATAAATAAATAAATAAAATAATAATAATAATAAATAACTCAGTTATTACTGTATTTGCTCCTTCAGAAAGCAGAACTCTTCCGAATTCTAACACGCTGATTTGCTGCAAGAAATCTTTTGTATTTGTATTTTTTCTGTTGCACAACTAATTTTGATTTATTGCATCCAAAATAAAAGTTTTTGTTTTTGTGTCTGTACACCATGTATATTTATTATAAAGCAAATGTTACATTTATAATAAATATATTCATAATTAATATATATATGCAAAAAAATTAAAATGTATATTGCATGTGTGTTTATATATACACGTCATAAATATACACACAGATATAATATGTACATTTTTTGTACAACTGCACTGTAACTAAATTGCACTGCTAACTAAAAGTATTAATTTCTTTAAAAAAGGATATTGACCTCAAAACGTTAAAAACAATTTTTTTTTTATCTTATTAAATCCATTATAATTAGTTTTGATCAAAGTTAAACATTTTGGATTAAACTGCACTCATGAATCAAATCAAATAAAACCAGGAACAAGAAATGAATTAAGAAAGTCAGTAGAGCCATGTCACTAGGCTGAAGGGTCATGCGGTTTTGTAAGTTCACAGACCTGCTGTAGACTGTGGAGTTTTTTGGCTCTTTTAACCAGAGTGCCTTTGCTGCAGGACAGCTGTGATGCCAAGTATGAGAAGATTCGGGAGCGCACCTTCCCACTAAGCTGTTTAGAGTTCACCTCAACACTGAACACGCAAAGAGAAAGAATCAATATAAGATAGTACATTGGCTTGAAGTACAAAGTAAGTTTTGCTAAATGTTACCTGTTATATAATAAAAGTAATGCAACTTACTCTAGTAGAACACTGTTGAGTTCTAAAGACAAAATCTCCATCTTGTTTTGTCCTTCAATTTTCTTGACAGCCTAAATAAGTAACGCAAGAGAGCAAGTTACATATCCCTGCAAACTCTCCTCTAAAGTTGTGAGAGCAAGTAATACCTGGGAAAGTTCCTTAATGTGTTGCTCTAATGTAGGAGGCAGACCATCGGGAAGGAATGTAGTGGGTTTCTCAGGGACGGACACTACTAGAGCCTCTCCGTTATCTTCCAGGCTTGGAGAGCAGATGTTCTGCGGCTCCCCCAAGAGTCTATCTAAGTCGAAGTCTTGCTCTGCTGCTTTGACCGCCTGAAGGAGGTCATCTGCACTGGCAGAACCAATGAGTGTGAGAAGAGGGTCAGCTGATATGGGCTGTTCTTGAACCTCAGCTTGCACGGTGTTGTTGTGGGCATGCACGTCTCTCTCTCTAGCGTTGAACATTTGCAGCTGCTGGAGCTTTTCCTTGTGGAACTTCTTCAGCATCTTATCGATACTTAGCGGCTTCTTGTTTTTCTTCTTCTTTGCAAACGATCTGTCTGGTGGGGTGCTGAGAAGAAGGAAAAAGCAAACAGTGAGCGTATTTAAGAAAGAATAAATGATTGCTAAAGGAAGTTGTGAAAAAATAACGTTTTCTTAAGAGCAGTAAACAATGTAATCTATCCAGCAGCAAAAACCTCGTTCTGGCTTCCTCCTCCTCCTTCCTAGCATGCATGTCATCCTCTTTCTTTTTCTTGCCATTCTTCTTGTCTTTTCCTTGCTTGAGCTTTCGTTTCTGAGAAAGGAATCAGAGGAAATAAGATATAATAATGTACGGTGACGCATAAATATGTTCACGTCTGCATATAACTGTATACAACAAACTACCATTTTTACAAGAAAAGGCACCTTAGGTTTAAAACTGCTGTCCTCAAAATTATTCTCATTCTCTTCTCCCTCATCAGAAGCTGGCCGGAACTGCAGGGTTCCAGAGTTGATGTAGAAGCCACCGTATCTGGTGGTGAGACAAGCTGGGACAAGCTCATCATACTGCGCCATGCAGAGAAAAAGAAGACTTGAGTAAATCATTCATGTGGTCTGTCGAGGGAATAGTTCGATATAGGCGATGACTAAACGTACAGCCTCAGAGTTGTCAATGAATGAATCGGATTCATCGTAACCAAAGCCCATATCCACCAAATCCTGTAATCGGTCTTTTTTTCTTTTGCTAGTTCCACCCTAAACAAGAAAATGGAGGATATTTAATGTATAGCTTTAAATATGCACACACATATATGCTTAATCCTGTTGTATAACACCATAAGCACATACAAGTGCAGTGACTTTCGAAACGTACTTTGTCTCCATTCTCCACAGAGCTAACATGGTAAATCTTGGCACAATACTCACGTATTTTGTTTCAAACTTTTTTGCAAGTGCCTCCAGTTCATCTCTCTCCTTGTCCTCCACCACCTCATCTAATGTTACAGGTTTCTTTTTCTCTGTGGTTTCCTTAGAATGAGAAATCAAGACTGATTTTTCTAAAAAGTTTGACTAAAAACTTGAAAAAGCTATTAAAACCAATTTGATGGTCAACTGGTAAAACACACATATCAACTCTTGAATTCACAGTTAGACAATAATATAGGCCTGCCTATTAAAACGCAATTTAATTCTAAATGTAGCCTAAACAACAAGGTAGATGCTTACTTTGGCACCACTGCTGCTAAATCTTCAGGATCAAGTATTTAACTTGAGACTACTTCACCACAAAATCCAAAAACGTTTTGAATGAAATTAAATTAAGAGCCTACAAACTCAAAGCATTTATACTGTGCAGCAATTCTTACAAACAGTTTGTTTATACTGCCTTAAAATCGTGATTTCCATAACAAGTCAGATTCAGAAAATACATCAGTGTCAATGCTTGTTTACTTTTGCGCTGATCAAATCCGGGTAACTAAACTCCGGGCAGCGTTGTTCATCCGACTCGAAGAGTTTTAATTCCACTCTTGTTGCAGGATGCGGAGGAGGCGATCCAGCCGCTGGTGCCGGTGCGGGTAAACCCTGTTTGACAGGCTGGTCACTGGCATTGGGGACGGTGGGAAGAGGAAAGCGTGCATTGCTTGAGAGTGCGGTGAGATGAATTCTTCTTGGCGCGGCCATTGCTCAGACCGACAGCAACACTCCGCGATTCTTCCCGAACAGGTGCGCGTTTGGTTGACTAATTATGAACCTGTGAAACCAATTGAAGTAAGTGTCACTTTAAAAGGGACGTGAGCGCGCGCAGCGTTTACCCCACGCTCCTGGAGGCCTGCACTTGACAGTTTGCACATTTAAACTGGCAAATCCTTCTTTTTTTAGGAGTGGAGTGACGACGAAAGGAAGTAAATAACGTTTTGGTTTCTCTTAATTTTGTAGAGTAAGCTTTTTAGATGATGCAAAATATAAATAGTGTTTTAAAAAACAAAATTTAACCAAATGTAGGTGATTCAAAAGCATAAAATAAGCAATCACGTTGCACTAGGCTGGCTTTTATTGATAATATGTGCCAACTACAAAACTGCACCAGCTACCAATAATGTGTAAAAGTCTTAGGCCACTAGTATTTTCACCAACAAAAAATGGTTTTAAGTTGGTTATTTCTATCTTTTGCTATAGCGTGTCAGTTGGAAATATCAGTTTATATTTCCAAACGTTATTTTTGTGATCAATTGTAATAATGCCGTGAGATTATTGTCTGACAACAGCCAGTGCTCCACACAGAGATCTGATCTGATCATCATCCAGTCTGAGACAGACTCAATCCAGAACTGTGGCATCTCCAAGATGCTTAAAAAACCAAAAGCTGTAATACCAAATATTTATTTGATTTAGTTGATTGATAAATTAAAATTTCTTTTTTGAAAGCATTTTTATACAAGCGTCTTAAACTTTGAACAGAACTATAGCTTTCCAGGTAGTTATCTCTTCATCTTGGAGATGTTGTCACAGTTCTTCTGGATTGAGTCTGTCTCAGTTTGTTCTGTTACTTCATGTCATTCCAGACAGACTGGATGATGATCAGATCTCTGTGTGGAGCACTGGCTGTTGTCAGACAATAATCTCACTGCATCATTACAATTAATGGCAAAAATCATTTTTAAAAATATAAACTGATATTTCCAAGTGACACACTACCGCAAAAGATAGAAATAACCGACTTAAAACCATTTTTGTTGCTGAAAATACTAGTGGACTATAAGACTTTTGCACAGTACTGTACGTTTAAAAGAAAGCACCCCCCCTCCTTTTTTTAACCTCAGGAGACACCTTGTATTTGCAAATTAAAGTAGACATTAGCCGAAAATACAGGTATGAAGTCTTTAAAAAATCCCTAATGTTTTCTGGTAAGAATAACTTTAAAACTTGTGACCTATATTCTGTAGTCTACTTCTCCCCGTTTATTTTGTAGACGCTTGACTTTGAAATATGTAGGCCTGTGGCAAAACATTCAATAACGACGTGCTATGTAACACCAGATTAAAAGTGAGGGGTTTTTTTTACGCGTGACGCCATGACGCAAGTGCTGCGTAGTGGAAATATATAGATGTGTATAATTATTATTTTTTTAATCTGTCATCATGGCAATGTACGATAAAAGCACAAAATATTTACGACTTAATACATTTTTACAGTGTAGTTCTCCTCGCTGGGGCGCTAACGGGTATATCTGTGTGTTTTACAATACGCCTTCTGGAACCGGGTTGCCAAACTAATGATACAAACACTGCATCTGTAGGAAAAAGCTCTGAATAAAACATACCACGGATGTTTATCCATGTCATGTAATGGTGAATCGTCGATATGCTGTGTTGTATGGCATGTTCTGATGAATTCTCCAACCAGCCTCCTCGAAAGCATTCGTTTCATTCTATCCCCGCGGCCCTCGGTGACGCTCGCAGCCGTTCTCACGCCGATAGTCGGATGCTCTCCATAAAGCATTCGCTCGAGTTATCATGGCAATGGAGAATGATCCCGATGCAAAGCGCAAATAGAAGATCTCGAAGTCGTTTGTTATCTCCAATATGGATCGCTCGATGTTTCACCTTGGCGATCACAAGGCTTTGTGTTCGATATAGTATTGACGATCAATTATATCAGTAGCGATACATTTTATACTAGAGAAATTTCATCACTGATATGGACACCCACAACTATTTCCAAAATCACCGTTCACTGCTGTCATTGGCCTAGTCAGTCTAGTCGTCATCATCCTGCGCCTGAATTTTTCATTAGGAAAGGAACGTTACGGTATGGTTACATTAATCATGTTGTTTAACGCTAGTTATACTGTTAACTACTTTATACTGTGGTTAAATTGATGTATACTAATAGCCGAGAACGGTAGCCGACTAATAGAGTTTACGAGATCTTCCTTTTCTCGCATCTTCATTATACATTTCATAACCAACACGCCATCACGTATTGCTCTTAAACTAATTTTAGCTTAATTTTAGGCTTCTATTTTTGTGACGTCAGCAGTACTATCGTGCAAAAGCAACACAGTGGCGCTGTCCATGGTACTGAATGCATTCTGTCAGTTGTAGGATAACGAATTAAGCGACATTCACCACTAAATACTTACAGAGAAGTTTGCTAAATAGGGCGAATTGCCCTAAAATGTTAAAAAAAAAAAATGCAAAAAATGTCCCACTTTAGGGCAAATCACCCTACATGCACTGCAAGCACAAGGATATGCACTGCAACATAATCTGTTTCCCTCAAACAGAAGTAGTCTCTCAATCTTTAAATATTCACATTTTTATTTGAGCATATTTTGAAGTAATTGACAACCCTTAATAATAAATTTGTACATTAGTGTATCCATTACATTTAAATTAAATTCTTAAATATCAATCATTCTAAGTTTGTATCATGTGGAAAAAATGGTTCAGTTTACTCTGATTTCGATCCAGTCCAGAGAAGAAAAAACTTCTGTTTTGACATTGATATTAATGAAAGTTTTCTAGTTTCAAGCCTCTGCTATTTGGTTGTGAAGGTGACCAATAGATGGCAGCAGATTTCTTAAAACAATTGGAATTGGTGGTTGTTCAGCTAATTTATGGTTTATAAAGTCCATAAAGAAAATAACAATAATTAAGAACTTTCTGCAAACGAGGCCCTTTAAATAGTTTAATTGTCGTGCTGCCGATTTTGGTTAATTCAAAAACTATGACTTGTCATATTGACAGGTTAAAAAAAGCCAAATGATAACTTAAACCTGACGTCATTCCGTGCAACGGATGTAACAAAAATGTATGGAGACTCTTCCTGCATCTTAATAAGGACTTCTGTGGAAGTCTGTGGCTTTCCCATGTATTGAATTGAGTGTGCAACTTAAAACATGTTACGCTTGACCATTGACAGCTGTTTTTTTTTTTTTTTTTTGGTTTATTATTAATATAGTGCAATAGGTCTGCAGCACTGCATATCTTGCCCATCTCAACCCATTTTTTTTAAAAGGGTGAAGTTATTAGAAGGTAAAGTCAGTACTGGGCCACATCTGCCAGATGGTTGCACACCTGGTTCATCATCACCACCAACCAGTGTCTGTCTTTCTAATACTATATGAAGGATGAACAAGCGTCAAGCCATTTCACACATGTATGCATACCGCACTCCAATTTTTTCAACTCTTACAAACAGATTGAACAAGCATCAAGAAACGCCGACAATAAAAGCCGTTTTATCGACTTTATATAAGATTGTTCGGTCTGCTTTTCGTTTCCTCCAGTAGAAATTTCTGAGCCTTCTCTTTAGCGACATTAAGATTCACTTCACCTTCTTCTCTGCGGGCGCTCGCCGTGGAACGAGCCTCTTATGAATCGAATTTGACAGTCACAAAGGCGTCATAATTGCAGTCTGTCGCATTCCATTCCATGTTAACATATCACAAACTTATTCAAACGTAATTCGGGACGCATATGCTTTTGCTATCTCTCTCTCTCTCTAGCAATTATAAATGAATTTCACGGTGTAGGCTTTTAATGCTAATAAGATCCCCCTCCCCGCTGGCTTGCGAACGAACAGGCCAGTCTCACTGACAAACAGGGCGCGAAAACCCGTGGTGTGCGAGAGAGACATGTATGGCCACAGAGAGAGAGAGAGAGAGAGAGAGGACAGAGGATCAGATTGCATCTCTTTTGTTTAACCAGACTCCTGTTTCAATGAGCTAATGGAGCGGAAGAGATTGGCGCCCCGCGGCTTGAGAAGGCCGACAGAAGCGCCGAATTAAAAAAGGTGTCAATAAATGTGTGAAAGACAATGAGCTAAAATACACACGCTTTATAGGGAGGACAAAGAGGGACAGATGGAAAGTGAGGAGGGGGTTCCGACCAGTGACAGGACCCCTCAGCGTTTCATCAGAGCGCAGAGAGAGTTACAATATTGTCCCGGGATGATTTAAGGCGCTCTGGGACTCGGGTCCCCAAAGTGAATAATTTAGTCCTTTTATTAACTTGAGCAAACATGAGCTGTTTTTAATTAACCAGTTAGATAGGAGCACGACGGCCAAATGCATCCATCAGTGGGTGGTTCAAGAAAAAGCTTTATGTAAAACAAGTTTGACTTTTGGTATAGAATTTGCTTGAACCAGTTTTGGGCCAGACACGTACTCCCACAGCTGCTCATTGCATTATGCCAAGTTTTAGCAGGATAAATGTTTGCTGTGTTATCATATGGTATCATTGCTATAAAGTCTATCGATATTATAATAATTTTCTGTATTTAGACCGATCTAAAGTTTATGGAGGATGACTCGGATCACCACTAGGAAGCGCTGTGACGTCCCAATTAAGCAAAAAATTAAGCACACTTAATGAGGTTTGGGTTCCATAAACACAATTATGTATTTAATTGCTAGACTCGTCTAATTATTCTATCGCACAATTTACACCTCCTTTTAATTTGCTTAACTGTGTATAACGTCAATGAGAACTAGTTTGGTACGAAAAAAAAAAACAATTATTGAAAAATAATGTTTTTTTTTTATTGTTACAATATTTATATGAAGTTTACAAATATAGGTTAATTGTATTTTGATATCCTTCATTCAACCCAGGAAGTTTGTGCGATTTTTGGCACACTAAAAAATATTTTAGAAGTTGTAAATAAAAGAAAGATTATTAGTCCAAAACAAAACCGTATTTCTTCTTATTTAGCCTACTGGCAATTTTCCCCACTGGTTGGACATAAACCTTTAAAAAAAAAAAATACACATTTTGGGTGCTTTCTACACGGACACACCAGCAGCAATCATCTGATGCTATATGATTATTATAGAAATAACTCGTGGACCAGGATTAGAAAATTTTGTTCTACAGTGTTTTTGGAGACAAGAAGCACTTCTGGAGAAGGGGAGGCCAACGAAGGCAATTCATTAAGCAGCAGAGTTAACCTGCCTCGCCTTAATTAAAACATCTTCGCTAGTTTACAGTGTGGATACTGGGGCGTCTCTGGGGTTTTGGGTTTCCTGCGCGCAGCAGATGGCCGCGCCGGCCGAAAATAATAGTTGACGCTCCTCCTCCAATGCTTCATTGTACCAGACCCGAACAACCGTGAGCCCGCCAGCCACCGGGGGATTAGAACAGCGTGGATAACAAAGAGATATTAACTATTCAGGGCCCTCACCAAAGACCGCGGTCAGTGCACATCAAGACCCTGATTGATATCCAGGCGTATGACACGAGTCACATGACGCGAAGGAAATGTGTTTATTTAGAGAGATAAGTGATCCCGAGTTGTCTGTAGGAATAGTTTGTAATAGCCTGGAATCTTTATGTCTCATTAATAGGTTTTACTGGCAAATTAAAAAGTATGAGATAGAAGTTTAACCCTTTTATCATTTATATAAAAAAATATTTCGGCTATTCATTTTTTATTTTTTTTTTGTCATGTAAGAGAGCACTCCTTTAAAATGATGGTGACATTTTCTTTCTTCCTTATTTAATGAAAACGTTGAAAAAGTTTTTGTTGCGTGGTAAATGCATGGTATTTGTTAAAGTAGTTTATAAAAAATGTGTAGGTTGTTATTAAGTCATTTTAAGTTCATTGATTTTATGCAATAAATGCTTTAAAAGTTTTTGGAAAATGTATAAACCAACATTTTTTTGGCAATATGGAGAACCAGCCTTCGCTGAATTTATTCACATAAATTGTGTGTGTGTTTTTTTGCTCTATTGGGCATCATTATTTGTCACTGATCCTAGTTTTGCTTTTTTTGACACCATGGCACTTTACAGCATGTTATGAAATCACACAACGCTAGGTGGCGATAAAGGAACGGTTTCTTTTCCCACATGACAGCTGAAGTTTGTAATACCTGTGTGCTTGATCATCAATGAAGTCGTGTCACAGGTCTTTTCTGCTCATTTTCCTCACTTTTCATGGAGATGGATTGAACCAATATGCTTTTAGCACGACCGCGAGCGCACGGGCGCAAAGACACACAGGAGCGCGCACTCCCACGTGTTAGTGCGACTACATTAATGTCCTTCAGTTTCAAAGATTAACGGGGGAAAATAGTGGACTGCAAAAATATGTAAATTACTCTCACAAAGTCTCCTAAAAAATTGGCGTCATCGCCATTGCTCAAATGATATCATTACTATATTTTGAAAATGTTAATCTGTTCAGTGGATTTCCCTGGGGAGGCAAGTAAATTAGTTCTATTTCCGTGCGCGAGGCAACGGGAAGCGACGAGCACCTTCGATTCGCTGATTACAATTAGACAATCCCTGCTCGGGGTCCGTCAAGCATTGATAATTTTTGTCATATTAAGCACGTTTTAGCAAAAGGTGATAAGTCAGTTTTAATTGAAATGAAATTATTACTCTAATAGAAGTTTGAGTTATTGTTATTAAAAGGATGCCTCATAAATGCAGACCAAGGTAAGATTTCTGAAGGGCATTGTAGGTTGTCAAGGCTGAATAAGGTAATTTGACGGGGAATTACGCTTCTCTCTCTCTCTCTTTCTCTCTCTCTCTCTCAATCAAGAAAGCAGTGAATTAAAACTCGGAATCAATCGCTTTTACTTTCTGCTTTCTCTGCAGTCAGTCCAACAATTGCAGATAATTAGTGCGCGGGAAAGTTTTAATTGCATGATTAGCTGAGCGGGATTAGAAGGAAATTTGCCTGGTGGGATAGCCTAGATTCTTACTAAAACACCAAACTCTGCGCTTAAGTGAAACACAAACACAGAAAGGAAAATCATTTTACACTTTAATTGGTTCCGTTTGCGGATCAAATGACTTTCAACAATTAATTTACGTTTCACACTCTAATTATCTGTACATCGACTAATGTTCAGCTCAGTTTTGATAGCTACGAATGAATTCACATTAAGTTAATTTAGCAATTAAGACCTTCAAAAGTAGTATATTGATTTTTAATTAAAATGCTTTATTCGAGCCTAATGGTTATTTATGATTATCATTTAAAAATACCTTGTTTCAAGCTTCAGGGTTCTGAGAGTTTATGAATTTCCCAAACCTTTTCATCTTTCTGGATGAACTTTGTATTGAAGTTAACAGGCTACATATAACTCTATAAACACGTCGGAGCCCTGCTGGCTTGGGGTTACAATGGCTTTTATTCATAAATATGAAATTATTTAATAGCCACAGATTAAATGTTCTTAATGTAGTTTAAGCCAAATGGATAGATCATATAAAAAAGCGAATGAAATGCATTTATTTTTGACACGTGTTGATTCTGCATACAGGTTTATTTTTATTTTATGTGATATCGCCATTAGATAGGCCTACAGATGTAAAGTGAAGCGAAAGTGTGATAAAAGTGGAAACGCACTGAACCCTAGCCCTTGTGTGGCTTGCGTACGTATTATTATCAAGTTAATTAAAGCCCGCACATCTGACACACTCACTCTGCCGGATTAAAAACAACGGGCGCCTCGCAACGCTTCGCAGGGGCCGCGTGTCAAGGGTTGTCTACCCAGGAGCCGCGTGCGTCTAGCGGATACCGCTTGCTCAGAACCGGAGGGGTGCCCTTTCAAGAAGCGGTTTTCAAAAAGCAAACGACAAGAAGCCAATTATTGAACTTAGATGTCTGGGGAGGGGCAGAATGAAACGATTTCCATAATTCCTGTATGCGAAGTGATGAAATGTTTGGGGATAAAGAGTGGAGGAGAGAGATACAAACCAAGTAGCATCAAACGCACGCTCACGCAGGGAACCGGTGCTTTGAAAACGACTGGCGCTTGTAGAGAGGCCCTTTTTTTTTTTTTTTACAAAGTGCTGGTTTGAAATGAACACATTGAAATGCAGAGAGGCGGCCAGCCAACAGACTGCGGGGTCAAGTGACGAACGGATTATATGCTTCTTCTTAATAATATTAATTAAACAATTTGCATGCTAATAAGGTAACAATTATCGTGCCTCTCTGTTGAAAGATTTAGGTTATTACTACACGCCATCCGGGTGCTGCTGAGGGTCAGCGCAAGCGAGCGAGTGGTGAGAAATTTCAACTCAAATTAACATTCTGGCAGCTGGAGAAATTGGATAAATAAAGTGGAATTAATTCTCGGTAATGGAGGAGGAGAGCGGGGAGAGGGAAAGACCCGTACTTACTTTATACATGAACAGGATTGATTACCATCCTGTATTCAGAACCATCTCTGCTCTCTCTCTCTCTCTCTCTCGCTTATACCACACACTTTACAAAAAAAAAAAAAAAAGTGAACGTGAACATGCTGGACAGCGTACATATACTATTTATAGAGGCAGGCAGGGGACCTTCATTACACTTTAAAACTTAAATGTTTACAATCATTACAAAATCACAGACGGAAAAAATATATTTGTTTAGTTTGCATTATTGATCTCGTGTACGGATGTGCGCAATAATAATATAGCCTAATAATTCACATACATTCTTTCTTATATGAAATACTAATGTTTTAGCTGTTTACTCTTTTACATGTGAATAATTTTATTTTCTTGATTAATATGACCCTCTCTCACCACAGCTCTCTCTTGTACAAACAAATGATAAGTGGAATAAAAGCATAATAATGTGCACGAAATGGCTTAAACATGGCAGGGATGTCATTTTTTTAACCCAGTGTGCCAATAATCTAAAAGCCCTATACCGAAATATGAAAACACGTTTATTTTCATATAGCTTCCCCCCTCACATATATTCTGTCAGACTCACTTTTGTTTCCACCTTCAGATATTTTTTTCATAACACCTGCCAAGATCATGGCCACAGTAATCAGAACTGTGGAAATGAGTTAAAACGATGCGAAGCGCACTGGCGTGTAGATATTTGAAAGGCTGAGGTGCTTGTAGTTTTAAATTCATCTTGACAGCTCGCAACAGGGTGGGTGATGCTTGGTCCGTTCTAGGATCACTCTATTCAGGGCACGATGCCTCCGCGTAATAGGAGAACATCATTTTACGCATTCAGAGAGAGCCAGACGTTCCTTGAAAAGTAGATACGGGGTACTTGACGTTTTTGGTTGTTAGCATGTTTATTCTGCTTTTATAGAACTAACGTGGCGCTCAGAACAGAACAATCAGCTACTGGAACAGAATCATTGTGTGTTTATGTAGCGGCTGTTTAGAATGCAGTCGGGAATCAATCAATTTGCCGGTTTCGCCTCCTCCCCTTTCTCCTCCCTCTCGCCTAGTTGTGATGTCTCATGTCGTGTTGTGACAGCGCTGGTATTGTTTATTGAGGTGGATGTCAGGTATAATTAGCAATCGATATGGAAAACGTTTGTGTCGTGGCTCTGACGTCACCGACTATTAACGTTCCTTATTGGTCGCGAATTCCCTAGCGCGAGAGCTAGTTATTTGGACAAGAGGAGAGTTGATGTTGACAAAGTAGGAGAGAGCGAAAACCTCGCGCGCCTGCCTCGGTCTCCTTATTCCTAAGTCGGGAGCGCAAAGCATGTCAACGCCGTACGTCCCTTCACGGCTGCTGCATGCGCTCTGAGGGAAGAGTTGGAGCTCGTTTTGGTCAGACAAACGCTTCCCTGATTCCGGAGATGCAATGATGGATAGCCGGATCCTCGAGCATCCTCATGCCCAGTTTGGAGGCTCTTTGGGAGGCATGGTTGGAATGGGTTTCCCCTATCACCTCGGTCACCATCATGTTTACGATATCTCCGGACACCAGCTACAGTCGGCGGCCGCTGTACCTTTTTCTATAGACGGATTACTTAACGGATCTTGCTCGGCGTCTGTTGCAAACTCCAACCCATTGCTCGGATCTGGTTGTGGTGTAAACGGGGATAATCAGTATAAACTCAGCGGTAAGTGAATGGTTATCCGCTTCATCCATTGCATGCAGAAAATAGCAGGCTATACAGTTAAATTGTCAATAGTTTTAGGAAAATATTTACAGGACGCCTCTCGTCCAGAAAAAAATATGAAATGCTTTTTATTTTTCTCTAAATCGTACACTTTAGAAATAGCGTTCACTTTTATGAGTTCAGATAAATTGTAAAGTACGGATATCTAATACACGGCTAATAATAAAATGTAAATTTTTTATCATCATAGATAATTTTTCGTGTGTTTAAATCCGTTTGATTTTTGTGCAATTTCTAGTTGCAAATCTAGACGTTGTAAAAAAGCATGTAAGGATTATAAAATAGCTACTGCATAAACATCTTAAAATGCGGTCAAATAAAGTGCACATTAAACAATAATCCCATTTTGTTTTAAGATTAATATTACTAGCAATCAAAAATATACATTGTGACCTATATTTTTAAAAGTACACTTGACGGGTTAATTAGTTATGCCAGTACATCGGGCACTGCACTTGTGTGATATTTATTCTAGTATTTTATAAGACATTTGTTTTTTGTAAAATTGCAATGTTTTAAATAATTTATGTCAACAGAATTTTATGCGTAGGCTACAGTTCCAAGTGGAACTGCTGGAGTGTGTATGTTCATGTTTGCATGCGCGTGTTCTGACAGACTTTGTGGTCCTAGATGCCGGAGACCCCGACAAGGAAAGCCCTGGTTGTAAACGGAGGCGAACGCGTACAAATTTTACGGGCTGGCAGCTGGAGGAACTAGAAAAAGCGTTCAACGAAAGCCATTATCCGGACGTGTTCATGCGCGAGGCTCTCGCGCTACGTCTAGACCTTGTTGAGTCACGTGTTCAGGTAAACGATGGTTTGTTTTTGTCATAACAAAATCTTTCATTGACCTTTATTATAATGGCCTATTTATTATTAATCAGACACAGTATTAGCAATAGACACGCTTTATGAATCATATACATATTTATTAGTGTTAGCTTTATGTGTAATAATATTTTAAATGCTAAAAAATTAAACAGACCTTTGGTTATATTTGCCCAAATGCATGGCAACAGGATAGACATTTACAAATAATGGTAAGTTCTACATATTAATTGTTCAACCAACATTTCCTCTGCTAAAAGCATGAATAGATCATATAACAGGCTGATTTATTTACGTTGACTGATCACTAGTTGAGCAGTAAATGCATGTAATTCTAAAGCAGATTATTATAAATGATTTAATAATGCCATTCTGCTAAAATGCTGAATAATATTTTAAAACGATAGCATGCTAATGTAACATTACTAACATATTAAAACACCCATATTCACCTTTAAGTTAATACAATTACTTGTGATCAGTTTTACAAATGCTTATTAAATTAAAATAGGCCAGTGGGTTGTAAACGATACTCTGTAAGCGTTGGACGTACAGCCTTTGTCTGCTTTTTCTCTTTTTGTAGAAACTCGATGCTGGATGAGAAGCAGTCTTGTTTGGGGAGTTAAAAGCTTAGCTTTGTATTATTCTTATTTCTTAAGGAAGATTAGGCTGCGTTATCGTTAGGCTTGTGTGCTCTCAGATTTTAACGACATTAACATTTTATGTGTATACACAGCTATTGTCATGTATAGCCTCGATGTCTCTATGTTAGTATGCGTCTTAGCCTGCTGGTGGATGCTAACTGTCGTGTTATCAGCGCTGAACAGACGGCAGTCGCCATGTGAGGGGCCTGGGTGTGAGGTGCGAGCCTGCTGCTCTCTGCCTCTTCCGGGCCAAATCTGTCCTAGCGCTTATACGCGCCTAAATGAACTTTAGGGGAACAGGCCCAAATTAGCCACGCAACAACCAGGCTTAATTGAAAGACTGAGAGTGAGCCATTACATTGAATCAATGGACAATTAAGACAAGCGCATCTGTGGCTGTGGGCTTTATGAAATATGCTTCGATGAAAACATTTTCTCTTTCCAAGTCGTGGTGTATTATTGGACAACCTTGGATGTATATCAAACTAGAAACACAAGATGTTTCAGAAACCTAGCATCTTGTCAGACTGTCAAACCTTTCTCTTTTTTTAATCAGAAACCGGCTATTGCTGTTTTATTTAATCATATACATGCATTAAATTAAATATGAAGACATTATTTTGTCATTTGTGATAATATGATAATATTCGATAAAGAATCGAAATATCAAACATTTGTCATTATAATTTTGCCAATTGATGTTCATTAGCCTACATAGCCTATTACTTCCCTTTTTTTTTTTAAGGTGTACGATTAAATAGTGAGCACTATTTAATTGTACACCTTAAAATAAAGTGTAGTAATAGGCTATTATAATAACAATAAATTATGCATACTTTTATGCAAGTAATGCTAAACCAAACTCTAATCCTATATATAGCAAGTACACATGTAGGATATAGGATTAGAGTTTGGTTTAGGATTACTTGCATAAAAGTATGCATCATTTATTGTTATTATAAAAGTAACAAGGACACCTTAAAATAAAGTGTTTCCTACCTGCTTATTAAACTGAGTAAAAAACACACAACCTTTTCTGTTTAGGTGTGGTTTCAAAACCGGCGAGCTAAATGGCGCAAAAAGGAGAACACGAAGAAAGGGCCCGGTCGACCGGCTCACAACTCTCACCCCACGACCTGCAGCGGCGAACCAATGGACCCAGAG
This sequence comes from Enteromius trimaculatus, assembly GCA_032361065.1. Classification (NCBI taxonomy): domain Eukaryota; kingdom Metazoa; phylum Chordata; class Actinopteri; order Cypriniformes; family Cyprinidae; genus Enteromius; species Enteromius trimaculatus. Next base: position 13,209,571 of record JAUMHP010000040.1, on the reverse strand, counting down.
GAGATCGCACGACGGGAGCTGGAGCGCATGGAAAAGAAGAAGCGAAAACAGGAACGCAAGCTGCTCAAATCTCAGAACAAGCTCTTAGCAGGTGAGCTCTTCCACACGCCCGGGTCTGACAGCGACAGTGGAGTATCGCAGAGCACCGATAGCGAGTCCACTCCGCACACCGGGCCTCATCCCAGCGCGCACCGACAGCAAACAGAACATATGTGTGACCAACATCCACGCCACCAAAGAGCCGGTACAGTCAACGAGACAGCGGAGCCCATGGACTCCACGCGGAACTCTGCACTGTGCGCCGCGAGCGGCATCACACGCGCCTCCACGCTCCAGAAACTCAACCCATTTAGTGTGGAGAGTTTACTAGCCGACTCAAGTCCCAGGAGAAAAACTATCCTGGATTTCTCTCAGTTACCGCCGCAGCGACCACTGGTCGGTAAAGGCCATTTCCTTCTGTATCCCATTACCCAGCCGCTGGGTTTCATTGTGCCACAGACAGCCATGAAACAGAGTCAGGATTCAGGAAACTCGGGTCACAGTTGTTCCACGACAGACACCTCAAACCAGAAAAATATCAGTCACTCGTGCAAAGACATCGGTGCCACAAACGACGAGCTGCAAAGAGAAAGCAAGAACTCTTCCATGCAAACTTCAAACACAAGCTCAGAGAAATGTTATGCAGAATCTAATTCGCCACAAAAGTTTGAACACGACTCCGAGTCCACAGTCACAAACTCTAGCCAGAAAGAAAGCATCTCTCCTAACCTGTCTGAATATTCAGACGCGAAAACCCGCAGTTCTGCTGACACAAATACAGACGGAGAGGATGTTGACATGGACTGAAATATAAATATGCCAGAAGCAGTGGCGCCAAGTGACTTGTCACAATCCCAAAGCTGATAACCATACGTTTTTGTATACAATTTCATTTTTTTATACTTTTCAAAGACGGATATTCTTGATTCAGGTGAACTGTCGTCTGTTCCAATTCTCTGCGAACTTGAAGGTAACAAGTTAGCTCGTGAGCAACACATCCTCAAACGTTGTACAAATGATAAAGTATCGAAAATATTTATATATGTAACATTTTGATAAGTAATAATACGAATAAGAATAAAATATTGTGAAAGAAAAGACCTTGTATTGCCACCTCAGTGCTTACAGTTAGCATGTCTATTTTGTTTATCGCTTTGAGAGGCTGCTGTACAGCAGGCTCGTGTTTATTGCTTTAACAAATTCATTCATTCAAAACCTCCAGTTAAAATGAGGTCTCACGCCGCGGGCGGTAGGACCCGGTCAGCTCCTGTGGAGTTTTGATATGAAAGTAATTATTTTCCCGGTGGCGGCTGGGAGGATACGTTTTTTTTTTCCTGTTAGCCTGAAGGGTTATTATACATTACCGATTCCTGCGATATGAAATCACATAAACTTCCAACAATAATAGAATTAGCATGAAAGGCTGGCGAGTCAGATTGAAATGGGGAAATAATAGCCCAGGCAGCTGCGAGCGTACGTGTGGGGATGTGTGTGTGTGTGTGTGCACAGTGAGGCAAGCCTGGGTGATTCGCTGGGTGGAATTTTCATGAGGCGCGCGGGCCTGTCAGGGCACGCGTAGGCGGCGATATTAAGATAGATGTTCGATGATATCCCTCATTGTTCTGTCGCGTACATTGATGTTCCTGCCTTATCGGCCTATTGATCATTTGTCGCTCTATAAAAGAGCAGCCCCCTCTCGGTCTCTCTCTCTCTCTCTCTCTCTCACACACACACACAGCTGTGTCTCTCTCTCTCAACACACACAGACCAGTTTAGTATAATAATGTTACCTTTACATTGTAAAAAAACAATTACGGTAAAAAACCGGCAGCTGTGGTTGGCAGAAAACCGTGAAAAATACAGTAACAATATTTTTTGTTTTGCGTTTTTATGTTAAATGTACAGTTAAATACATCACTTTCTAATAATAAACCGTTATAAAGGATGTAATGCTAATATACCAACCTATTAAAGTAGTGAAATCTATTTTGTACCTTTTAAATGCACTAATAACTACTAAATGCAGGTGTTGAAGAGAAAGTCACATGATGAACCAAGGCCCATCACCAGTAGCTTTTAAATAATAACATATATAGAAGCTGCTCAGTGTCATTCACACAAACATTAAACACCATCATGATAAGAATTATTAAACTGAAATGTGCAATGAACATTAATTTAACAACATTACATGCAACATATAACCCTAATAAACATAACTAATACAAAAAAAACCTAAGAAACATAGTTATTTCAAAGAAAAAACATAAAATTCAAACAAAATTTAAAATGCAATGCAGGGAATTCTGGGAATGTCAGTTTACGGTGTTTGCCTGTAAATTTAACAGGAATTTACCATTAACCATTTAACGGGTTTTTACCGTAGCATTTTCACAGTTTTTACCGTTAAAATCACTGTAATTTTTTACAGTGTATGGTATTGGCATACTCAAGCATTTGCGCTGGAAAATTTTGACGGGGCATAAGTGAATCAATAAATATATGGTGATTACAATGACAAAGGAATGCCTAAGGAAAGACTGTCCCAGCATGGGCCTGAAATGGATTTTGACTATACTTCTGAAAGCAAAACCTTTAATTATCACATTTCCTAAAAGATTTCCTCAACACACAGTTCAGATTCTGTACAAGTGGGCAGTATTATACAAGTGTAAAACTGCCACCCTCCGGTCCTCCTCACTGAGCCCTTGTATTTGCAAATAAATGAAAAGTAAACGGAGGGACTTGAGCTTTACCCTATGAATGACATCTTCCAGCCTTAATAACATTTACATAATTTCTTATTTCGGGTTACTGCTATTTGCACTGCATGAGACCTAGCTTATAGGAAAAATAATGAGAGAAGGGATCATCTCTGGGGGGATGTGCTACTTCAGCAAGGAGAAACATAAATGTTTTAGTGTAGTTATGAGTGTAGTAAGAAATGAGTGTATAGCCTATATTTACAGTGGCATATTATCTTCGGGCCTGGGCCGGCCCCCAGTGCTGTAATCTAGTCTTTTGCACATTATGAACTTATAGTATATAGAACTTATAGCAACTTATAGATCCAGGGAGTAAAAAAGTTTTCAGTTTGAGCCATGAGGCTCATTATAAGCGGAGAAGGGAGGAGTGTAAATTGTTTTTACGCTATTATCTGTCCGTAAGCCGCAATTTTTCTTGCTAATTATGAAGGTGTTGCTTCTCATTGACAGCCGGCTGCTGATTTTCAATTTAACTGATCATCATACATTCATTTCTCCGCATGATAAATCTACAAGGCCGCCATGCCCTGGGTACCGAGTGGAGAGGGGGGTGGTGGAGAGCGTGTGGCTGTCAGGGCGAGTTAATGGGGGAAGTGTATGCGCCAATGAGTGCGGATCAGGCAGCTAATTTACCACCTCCCGTAGCCTTCTATCTCTGTATCTCATTTCCTCTTTTCTCCCGGGAGGGATTGCCACCCTAGAGCCGCCTGCACAGACAACGGACAACGGGGTTGTCTTTTTAAAATCCACCCATTAAAACCTTAACGTGGATGATGGTCCACAACTTTGTGTTTTCATTACTGCTGGTTGAGTTTCCCATTTAATTGCATGTCACAATTTTTTTTAAAAAAAGCAAAACCTTTGCACAGTTAATTATCAACGTCAATTCTTGCTCTTGCTTTCTTTGGACAGACTATACAGTGTTTATTTACACTGCAAAGTCAGCAAAGAAGCAGTATCTGGCAGCATGGATAGGTCGTACACTAACATATGCATGTTATGATTCTCTAGATTTTTTTTTTGTTTATATTTATGTTAATGTTTAAGAGAATCAATTGTTTGTGTAGGCCTATACCAGGTCAGAGTTTCAACGGCCATTTACCTTCAAGAGGTAATTCTAGTCCTGTAATGTCACACATTTTATGAAGTACATAAAGTACAAATATTCCACACAATCTCAACCTTCCAGAATTAACGCAAATTCTGCAATTAAAACAGAGGCAGCATAAAACATTATATGCAGAAATAAAGTTTTTTTTTTTTAATGAAAATAGAAATTATGACAACAGAAAATTCTAGAAATATAAAACAAATGTTACATAATTAGTAAAGACAGCCACAAACTTTAAGAACGAATGCATCCTAGTTACAGAGGGAAACAACAGAGTCATAGGGCTCAAAGCTGGCATATGTGGAATCATATTTAGACTGAATTTGGAGAATAAATAATCCCCTTTACTCTTGGGGTTTCCCCTGAAATAACTGGTATGACAATATGTAGCCTATAAACTGATAAATAATACAACTTACCAATATACCGTTCGATACTGATCGTTACTAAAAGTGCTGAATCCATGTTTGGTCAATATGGTAACAAATGCAGTTTCCCTGAAATGAAATGTTTTGACAACTTCTGAACATTTTTTGCTAACGCATCTGAAACGTTCTTAATATAACAGAGAGTTACCTGTTTAATGTACTTTATAAGACCCACAACAATTTGTTTTGAGATCCTTTGAGTGGGGGTGGGCCTGTGATGGTACACCGCTTGAGGGAGTAGCGCACAATTTCCTCGGTCGTGTCTTTAGGCCTCGGTAATTTGGTGGATAAATCAAGCACGTTTTGGTCTCAGGTTTAGCCGTTCAAGCTCGGTGATTGATTCGGGACCCGCGGTACTACAGGGTCACTGACAGTCTGGATAAATCAGACCAGTTCGCCGGTCGACTAATGAGACCAGATTATTTCAACAGCCTGAAACGAGCGTGAAAAATAAGATCTATCTCATCCCGAGGTGTCAAATCGATTCAACATCACTGTGCAAATACACAGGCTTACACACATACATTTGCGCACGGATGGGTTCTCATTGTTTAATTGGACCTAAAGCACAGGTAGGCTATCATATTAAATTGTCACAATTCATCTATAGCCTGGCACTCAATGTTCAACAGAAGAATGTTTCACTTAATATTTTGAGGTAGCCTAAAGGGCTCTGAACATGCCCTTCATAGATGGTTGACTAATGTGAATTAACATTAAGAGTAGCTAAGTTAGAGAAGCTAATTTCTTTTTCTGTTCAAGATAAAATTGAGATTATCCTTCTGAAGTGCTTCAATGAATCTGGCAAGTTAAAAAACAAATAAAAAAGGAATAATACAAATAGAATCTATAAAAGCGCGAATAAGTGGAAATATAGCTTAGCAATATGGTTACCTGCTGAAAAAAACAATCGAACCCTGCCCAAAACACAACAGAAATATAATGGATGTACTGGTTATAATGGGAGTTGTATTGGGTTTTAATAGAAAGTATAACTGTGTGATAGGTTCTATTGGTGGGACATTAAATCCTATTGGAAAAATGCCCGAAACACACTACAAAAAATAATTTTGTTATGGTTTTACTGGAGAAAGTTAATGGTTAATGATGGTATTTTAATGAAAACCAGTATAATTTCTGTGAGGGTTTCTACTGGGCTTCTATAGTTTTTTTAAGCAGGGTATTTAAAGAAAAAAATAAATGTTAAAGCCTAGGTTTTACATTAAGCTTCCCATTACATATAGATAAACCATTAATTGCATTTTTATATTTTTTTTGTAATCAAAAGTAGTAACGTCATAGCACGAGTACACAGCACTCCCAGTATCAAATGTTATAGGAACACATCCCATTTACATGCATAAAAAAGACATTAAAAAACACTAATTGGAAAAGGAAAAGAGCTACAAAAGATCATTGTAGCCTCCATTGTGAGCTAGACAAAACTCGACAGAATGAGTCAAGGCGACTGAAATAATTAATAACAACAACAACAACAACAACAACAACAACAACAACAAAAAAACAGAATAAAAATTTCTTCAAAACAGATGATCCAAATTCAAAAAAGACAGGATATTCCCATAGGCTAGAGTATATATAACATATCCATATAATGTTTATTTATTCGATAAATACCAGGGAAGAAACACTTTTTGTGTGTCAAACATCAGGCTAATGGAAAAGTCAAAACTGTTAAATCGTAAAAAATTGAATTAAGGCACTGAATGTGATTCACTGCAAACGCTATTACAGGTTTGCGTAAATTGAAATGTTTGGCTAGTATGGTTTGATTTTGTTTTAAATCAATTCCATGGGTGTTTTTCGTTGCAATAAAATATTATAAATTCTACCAGGTCTCTTTTTTGCACCCCAACAACGCCCCCGCCAGTCTTTTCCCCTCATAAAACAACCCCATTTAATAACTAATCAAACCAGTGTATATCAAATGTAAAATGTTTAAAAAATAAGTCCTTATTTAGATTAGAGAACTATACTTTAAAAAATGCCCCCCCCATTCCCCCCTCCCGTGTGAGGCATGTTGGTGTTGGTAACGATCTCACACCCGCGATTCCGATTCTCCAGCCTTATTCTGTTATTATCACCTGACCAAATGTGTTTCATTAAAGCTTCTCCAATTTGAAGAATTACTCCCTGAGAGATGGTCACACACGGTTAACCCTGTATGTACCACACACTCTCTCTCTCTCGCTCTTTCTCTTAAATAAAATTATTATTTAACATGTCAAAAAAGACAGTGAACCAGTCATCTGTAAACTTGTTGAGGTGCTGGCACAGAAGGCATGGGGAGAAGTAGCAGATTGGCACACACTGAGGCTGGGCTATCTTTATTTTTTTTAGCCAGGGGAGAGCCAGGGCAGGGCAGAGCAGTTGGGCCCAGTCTTACACACACATGCCCACTCTATACCCCTGACCTGGCATCTATCACCAGGAAACCATGATCTACTGACCTAGGGATGAAGTTGGGGAAATCAATGTAAGGCAAGGGGTCAGAGAGATAGAAAATGAAAACAGAAAAGCACAAAGAAAGGGAAGAAGGATCCCTTGATAAAAAATATGGGTACATAGTACATTTAAAACAGTATACATGGCTGCTGAAAATTCAGTTTTGCTATTACATTACATTGTAATATACATGAAATAGAAAATAGTTATTTGAAATAGAAATAAATATTACTATTTTATGATATTAATGATCAAATAATTGCAGCTTTAGTGAGCATTTAAAGTATTATGAAAATGGGATTTTCCACATTTTTGACTATATATACATTTTGTCTTACAACATAATAGGCTGAAAATTGAACTGTATTTATTTAATTATATCCGTTATATAATTAACGGATATAATTTCGATTATGTAATTTGCGTGCATAGTAATGACCAATTCAAGCGCAAACAACACGTCACATAAAAAGTGGCTGTTTAACAATGTACATGTTGTTATAAAACAGCTTTTGATACCACAACTTTATCATCAAAAGTTTTGAATTCTAGCAGGATGAAATTAGTCATTCTGTTCCTGTTACGCAAAACACACACACACAAACCTTGTATCATAGGCATTTAGGAATATAGCAAAGTCAAAAAGTAGTGAAATAGGGTTGATTATGTTATATCACAGTGTATAACATAACATGTGTTATCATTTTGATTATAGAATTTTTTTAATTAGCACTGGCAGGTTTGCTTGTTAAATGGGCATTCCCAATACAGCAAAAACAACAATGATTAAAAAAAACAAAAAAAATCACATTAGACCCAATTAATTAGATTTAATTTCATTCTAAATGCACTGAAGTGCTTGTTAAATGGAGGATGAGGCATATTAAAAACGCCAACCTCCGCTCACACACACATACACTCACAAGGAATGGTAAATAAACAGCTTAAGCCTGCTTTCCGGTGGAATGGGCAACAGACTCCCTTGGTGGCACCCGGCAACCATAATCTGGCGTAAATAATGACATCTCTCTTCACGGCCGCAAGCTTTAGCCAAATTAAGACACACACGCTCACACATACACACACATGCACAGAGACAAAGAGCTCCAGCCAGTATCACTAATTATTTACTTTGGGTTGGTCTACACTGACCCCCTGGCCACACCAAAGCCTGCCAGGACCAGCAGGGAGAGACGAGTCAAGCATCTGCTGAGAGAAACAGAGGAAGGGAGAGAGATTCAGTCTGCCATTCACTTTAGAGAGTGAGAGATCAGACCCACAGGTGTGTGTGATTGGATGAGGACAAAGAAGCCTGAGAGTAATGGAGATAAATTCAGGGATTTGCTTTAAACTTCTAAGAGAATTACCGGCCAACAAGAAGTTTTAGACTTTTAAAGTTTTAAAGAAAGAAAACAACTTAGAATAAAACTTCACCAGCAGCATGAATTAAAGAGATAGTTCACCCAAAAATTACAATTCTGTCATTAATTACAATAACATGTTGTTCCAGACCAAGATGATTACAGTTGACAGACTGGTGTCACATGGACTACTGTCGATCATCTTGGTGCCTTTTTTACAGATTTCATCAAATATCTCTTAATTTGTGTTCCGAAGATGAATGAAGGAAGTAAGGGTTTGGAAGGGTGATGAGTTAATGACAGAATTTTCATTTTTATGATGAAAACCAAGTGATACTGGGTAAAACAATGTATAGTTTTGCTCCATCACAAGCAAGTCTACGGTAAAATGCTCATGTCCAGGAGTTTATTGGGTTGTTTGTGATAAAGTCTCATTGGCTGGTCTGAAGCATCTGGGTGGCGATCACAGTAAAGTAAGACACTTGTCAACAATCCTGAATGCTAAAGTTGCAGAAACTCAAAGTAGAAAAACAAATTCACATCCTAGAAATAGTTTTCCTTCAAAAACTTTTTTGTTACTATTAAGAACATGATCTGAAGTTTAATGATCTGATCTTTTTCACTGTTAAAAAGCATTTTGTGCAGTGGAA
>JAUMHP010000040.1:13186924-13197224 GCA_032361065.1 Enteromius trimaculatus | reverse complement strand
AATAAGCTTTCTTATGATACATGGTTTGTTAGGATAGGACAATATTTGGCTGAGATCCATCTATTTGAATATCTGGAATCAGAGGGTGCAAAAAAAATTAAATAAAAAATAAACTGGGGAAAAATACAAAATACTAAGAAAATCACAGTTAAAGTTGTACAAATTACATTCTAAGCAATATATACTATATATTTGTGGTCCAGGGTCACATATTGCACATTCATCTACGCCCTTGCAAAGCACCATCTGCATTAAAATCAATGAATTTACGCAATTAACGTAACCATTCATATTTGGCTTTAGTTCATATTCGTCATTATGAAGCATGCCCTACACTGTCCACACCTCTCTGTGTCCTAATCTCATTTGTATTTCCTTGGATCTCGTTTACTTTTTCCCAGAACTCTCTGAGAGTGGATGTGCCTTCTGGGAAGGCTCTGGGGCTCACAGTCTTTGTAATGTCCAGTAGGATTCCAGGAGCGTTCAGCAGAAGGAAGGGGCAGCAAGGACTATTACAGTGACACCAGTGCAGCTGTTTCAGACGGTGACGACAGCGAGGTGTGATTGGCAGAAGTATAATTGCGTTTTAAGTGTTGATGTGCATAAAGTGTTTGTGAATACCTGCCTGGAGAGCGCGTGTGCTGAAATATAGGTTTGTGCGTGTACTAATTAAAGCCTGACATCCAGCTTTGTTCATCCTCTATGATTCTAATTAGCAATGAGCTGTGCTCTCAAAAGACAGTTCTGAAATACACTACACAAATCACTATAATACTGCTGTTGACATGAGAGGCAGAGAAAAAGAAGCGAGGGAAGAGTGTGGGAGAGCGAAAGAGGGAGAGGATGGTGTGAAAGCGGGCTTTGAGAGATTAGAAATTTACATATCTTAATAGACAACCACATACTCACATTCTTTCATCAGGAAAGTCCCAGTGCAGCACTGGAATTGTGGGTAGTGGACTGGCAAGGCAGAGAAACTGATTGTCTAATAAGACACACACACACAAAATACTACAACAAGAAAAGCCCAACTCTGGGCTGATGGAACAATTAGCATTTTGGAGGCAAGTAGAATAAGCATAATGTGTAAAATGAAAAGAGAAAGAGAAAAGAGAAAGAAAAGAGTTGAATGAAAATGAGATATTTTGTATATTTATTTCATTTAAAAAGACACTTTCATAAGTGACAACTAGTAACTAGTAGAAAAAACACTACATGATTAAGCTTACTATGCTAAAATATACAGTGGTCATATTTAGTTACATTATTATTTTCTGCTTCTAAGCTGTGTAATAGATCATTGTCCAAGGCAAACAATTTCTTATATTTCTTATATATTTGTGCTAATGTCACTCCACAGTCTTTCTCTTCTCGCATAATCAAATAATTTAAACTCAAATCCATATTTCATGTTCATATTTCACTATATGCATTTATTGCAAGCAGCCTAATGTGCAGTCAGGTGATTATTATCACAGTACAATATAAAGTAATATAATATATGCCAATTACCATTGTAGGAAGCTAACTATATATTATATTATATTGGCAACCCTGGTATTTGCCAATATTCTTATACACCTTGCTGTATGTTGTGTTATGTTTAAGTTATGTTATGTTTAAGTATGAAACTGTCTTATAAACATGTACTACAAAACATTTAATATATGTACAGGCAAATATATGAAATTGTTATTTGTTTTTCTGTTTCTCAGAAACAGCTCCTCTCACATAAGATAAACTCAAATCCATATTTCATATCGATATTTACATACTGTACATTAGAATATAATTAATAGTAAATATATAATATACAGTACTGTTATATATATATATATATATTGCCATAAGCATTATTTAAGTACCTTATTGCAAGTTTTATAGTGTCTAAAATGTAATTAATGAGCTACAAAGCTATGCACTTAATCTATGTACAGGCACATATGATCTATCTGGAATTATTAGTTGTCTTTCTAGTGTGTGTGTGTGTGTGTGCCTATAAGTCTAGCGGTGTCTGACACTTCCCTCTCCTCTGGAGAATATGACCTCTTCCCCGGTCTCACTCAGTAATTGGCTAACTAATGTGTAAAGAGGGAGGAGGGGATGAAACTGAGATGAGCATAATGTAGGACAGCATGTTTCAGAAGTGCAACCAGTGGTAATGCTGTATTCAATTTCAATTGGCGTTTGAGCTGCGTTTCTGAATGTACATACTTCCTCGTTAACCCTGATTAGCTCATTGAGTGTTTGTCGATGTGGAAAGATACTGATGGGGGTGTTTATGTATAGGTGTGTGCTCTCGTGAGCATTCTCAGAACATGAGCTCTAAACTGTCTTGGCAGGTGTTGATTGGAGGTCATTGGTCTTGCTGTAGTCTGGATGCTCAGATCAATAAAACACTCCAATGTCTTTATCTACCACCTAACAGCTATCAGAAAGCGAAAAAAAGGAAAGACGGTGAGACAGACACAAAACACAGAGAGAGGGGGGCTCTGTGTTTCCTTGTAGTTGGCTACTTTCTGAAACTAGATTACATGAAACCATAGTTGAATGTGAGGTGATATGTGATCACCTTTGAATAACCAGGATATATAAAAGTTTGCTTATCTGTTTTAGTCTTAAAGTAGCAGTAAAGTTACATAACATTGACAAAATGAATGTTGGAAAAGGAATAGTTCACCCAAAAACATACTCTATGTTTCTCGATCGCAAACAGGTTTGGAGAAATTTAGCATTACAACGCTTGCTCATTAAATAATTCTTTTGTGCTTGCTTGGATACACACTTTAAAAATCCATCAGAAACTGTAGGTCATGCACTTTTACAGGCATGCTATTTAAGCACGCATTTGATTTTCATATGATTTGGGATGGACTAATTCTCCTCTTGCACATAGCTGGATCGTATGTAAATTGGGACGCAACTAGTCTCTCAAAAGACAGCCGTCGTGTAGATACGGTTTCTGGGTAGCGCAAAGAAAATCGGCTTGGCGTAAAATTAAAAGAAGACTTACAATGTCAATCATGTACACACACGTGTGTGCGCTCTAATGCATGAATGAGTTGATCCGGATGGTTACACTCATGCATTTCCTCCGTTAAGCAGTGGCCCCATGAGTAGATCAGGTAGAATCCAATGAGCAGTAAATGATTGAGACATTAGAGCTGCCTTTCTTTAGCTCTCACTTGTTAGTGTCCATCGAAACAGACTGCCAGATTAGATTACTCTAGACCTGCTCTTAACTCCCCACGAGTGTGGGAAAAGAAATGAAAGACTGAGGCAGAGGAAGAATCCAAAGCAGGAGGTGAATGAGAAAAGAGCCAGCAAAAGTAGCTGCTGGTTAGCATGTTCATCTAAAAATTTAGTCAAATTTGTAGAAAACAGTTTGTCACTGGAATTAATATAGTGAAAAATTATTAGACTTAATTATTAACTTCAGAAATATGTGCAAGTAAACATATTTGCTGCTATTTATGGAAACTGTGATACACAACTTATAAGGGTTAATAACGGTTTAATAAATAAATCTATCAAATATTAATATATATCATCTGTTTTGAGTCAAAATGAAAGTAAAGACGATTCTAAAAATACTCTATTTCAAATAAATGCTGTTTAATAAATCTTCTTTTCATCAAAAATATTCCTGGAAAGATCATAAAAGCAGCAAAACAGAAATAAATGTTTTTTCTTGAAACTGATAATAAGAACCATTATACATAATTGAGCACTAATAAAACCAAGCATTAAATTAGCATATTAGAATGATTTCTGAAGGATCATTGAAGACTGCAGTAATGATGCTGCAAAATCAGCTTGCATCACAGGAATAAATGAATAGAAACAGTTGTTTTAAATTAGAAAAATATTTCACAATATTACTGCTTTTACAATTTATGTGAAAAAAATGATGCCCTGGTGAGCATAAGGGACATTATATCAAAAACATAAAAAAATCGTAGTTATTTCACACTTTTGGCCAGCAGTGCATAAATGCCACACAACACATTTCCTAAAAGGGATAGCTTATTTTTGACTTAACTTTTCTTTTAAGGTAACAATGTTAAAGTAAACGTCAAAAAGGCCTGTAATATTACGTTTTGTTCAGTGAGATCACAGATCATTCGAGGACCTACAACAAAGCTCTTCACTAGGGTCCCTTAAACTAAAGTCAATTCAAAGCTATATTTCCCTCATTAAACGACGAATTAATTCACTAATTAAGTGAAAGATTATATCATTGTACAATCTGTCCATCTCTAAACCACTGAGCAATTCTAAACAGTGGTTTTAGTCAGCTGAGTATTAACTGGAAGTTGAATAGTAATGAAAATCTGCCACACTTCAAAACATGTTGCCAAAGTTAAATATCACACACAACTTTGCAATGCCATGTATACACTGTTAATGCAAAATTAAAGACCTCAGCGTTGTTAACGTCATGGTTAGACACTTTTCCTAAAAACAACTATTTGATATATGTCCCGCAAGGTACTTGGAGTGATAGGCATGAGAGAGAGCGAGGGACTGCATTGTTGAAGTGAAGCACAGGCACTTAAGTTGTTTGATGCGCTGTAAGTGTGTAAGTGAAGCACTGGGGGCTAAAGCTGTGTTTTGATGTGTATAAATTGCACCTCTTTGATGTAGCTGCTGCTTTTTGAATCCCGTTTGATAAGCTTGTCAGTCGCCTCATCTGCAGTAATTACTGTCAGTTCCCGCATCCCTGTAGATGAATAGACCATGCAGACTCCGCCACAGAGATGTCGCTGGTGAAAAGAACATCATTACATTTATCAATGAATCAATTAATCCGCCGTTTAATTTATGAAACGCATTTGCTAATGTTAATTCCCCCCGAATCAAAGTAGGTACTTGGCTTTCCAACAGGCTTTAATTTGACTGCAGTGTGTCTGAAATCCAAATGAAAAAGGCCGGCTGAATTGGAATCGGTCAGAAATGATGAACAAAAGTGGAGATAAGCATCGCAGTCTTCATTTACTGAAATTCAGGTCGGATTGTTTCAGTTAGCAGTTTCCTCTATATTCTGGGATTTATTGCGTTGCTTTAGCGATGATTTAAAAGTGCGTTGAACATGCTTATTATTGTTGTTTTGGCATAGCCTACTCACCAATGATTCCTCGATTTGATTTAAAATTCTAAAATGTGCCCGTTTGTTGTAAATTAAACATATCCCTGAAACACATATGAGGTCAATTATATACAGTTGCAATAAAACTAAATGTTATCTCCATTAACATAAAAGACCTCCTATCCCTTTCAAGAACAAATTGAGTACACTAATGGTGTTTAAAATGCAAATGCCTCAAATTTACTGCCATTTGAGGTATAGCAATTATCATTTGGCATCTTGATGCACAACATATATTAGAGCCGTCGTGATGACTTAATGGCATTAAAATATGCATCTTTGTTAATCATTGCTTTTAACAATGAAAACAATCATCTTTGCAGCAGACAAGTAAAAAAGTAATGACACCTAAGATATTTTAGAAACTTTATAATTCAACGCATGCATGATCTGAGGATAGAAACAAATGTATTGTTTAATATTTTTCCACATACCTTTATATATTAGGCTACTCTTTAAATGTCTGTGGTCAGCAAGATTTTAAATGTTCGGTGTCCACAAAATTTTTCAAACAAGTCTTGTGCTCACTAAGGGGGAATTTAATACAACCAAAATAAAGCAATGTAAAATTCATGTAAATTATTAATGTAAAATAACTATTTTATAAACAGGGTTTATATAAAAATGTTAAAGTGCCCATTTAAACATCTAATGCACCCTTGCTAAATAGTATAAAAAACCCCAAACAGTGTACCATATAATATCACATTAATTTTAATACTTAACTATGCATTAATGTGAAGGCTACATAAACAAAACATGCTTGATTTGAATAAATAAAAATGGTCATATTGCTTTGTCGAATCTGCAATGTCAATGCATGGGATGAAATGTGGTTGTGTGTGGCTTTAAGTAGCTCATATATCTTGTACTGATAGACAGTGGCAGCTATTGATTTCAGAGCTCAGAAGGTGAACTCATTGTGATCTTAATCATAAAACGCATTTAAGATCAGATAAAACAATACTGCAGATATTACTAGCTGGTTAGTATGTTTACTCATCTTTATATATTAAGATACATGGTTGCATCAGATCATAATTATTAATGCATAAACATAAAGGTATTAGTGTTGAGTGTTGACTTCAATGTATTAAATTAAGTAGAAATAGTATTTTCTTAACTACACTCTGATAATCTTTTTTTTAGTGTATAATGTCTAAAGCAATTTCCTTCGTATTGATTTATGCATAAACACACACTTATAAACACACAACTGGGACGCTTCAGATCAAATGAGCTCCAGTGATCCATCATACTTGCCCCTGCCAATCAATCACCATGAGTGACAGCTGTGAGCTTTCTCTGTTCCCGCGTTATCCGCCATCCCCGGGTCTAAAGTCTAGTGTCAGACTGAATATGAGTCACTGTAATGGAAAGAGAACAGAAAGATGTAGTGAATCTAACAGCATCTCCCTCCAATCTCCCTTTCCATCTGACTTTACATTCAGCTGACCTTGACAGTGCTCTCTCTCTGTAAAGTGGAAAGAGATTGCTGGGGCCCCTGATATCCAGGTCAATCAGCAGGGGGCTAAACACCCCTGCGCCTTCGGAAAAAAATTCCTGTTTAGCTTCCGATTACAGCGATTCTTGCGTTTTATTCGCAAAGACTCGCCTGAAACGCCGGCCTGGATAACTACCCATTATCCTGCAGTCCCGCTCCATCGGCTCTGCCAATAAAACCCCAATCTCCCCCTAAACAGTGGATATGTTAGCGCGAGTGTGTGTCGCTCCTGCTATAGGCTTTGCATTACAATTCTCAGTTTGTCTGTGAATGTCTTTGGCTATAATAACGTAATTGATGTGAGAGAACTGCGTGTATAATCTAAATGATTGTGGATGGGCGATATAATAGCAATATGATAGCCGCCTTTCTCTAACTGCTGAGTATAATAATACTGTCATAGTGTCACGTTAGCCCTGGGTAAAATGGGACTCATAAGAGACAGCAATTTCTTTCCACTCTCCTCCAATGTCCCTATAAAATCAATTAACCATCACGACTGACCTTTCTCTGTCTATAAGCTTTTAGATCATCACTCGCACAATGTACAACTGACATTTATATTAAAAAAAGACAGGGTGAGTAAATAAAGAGATGAAAAAAGGATTGGTAAGACATAAAGTGGGGAATTCGGTGAGCAGTTGCACACTGTATTTCTTCATCAAAATCTTACTCGTAATCCAGTTTAACCAGGTGCTAAATATGCAAATACGCCTGCTTTTTATGCAGATTGGGCTCATTATAGATTGCAATTAATGTTATGATTTTATCACCTGCTTTCTGCAGAATGGAGGCGCTCGGAAGAGATACGCAAAAACAGGATTGTCCAATTTGCAATTTTGAAACGACATTTGCATAATTTCCTGATTTGTGCAATTCTAGTTTTTAAAACTGTGCAGTGCGTGCAAATAAACGAAGCAAATAAGCAAATAATTAATCAGGGGCGCAATTAATTTACCCCACGTCTTTTGTATGATTCTCAATAGCCCTCTTAACCATGAACAACTTTACTTGTTTTTCCCATTCTGAGGCAAAAATATTATAAAATCAGAGATAATACCCGGTCAAAATATCCAAATTTAAAAAACAATAAAAAAATAATAATAACAACAAAAATAGATAAAGAAAGTACTATGCATCAAATAAAAAAAAAATCGGGAAACCCTGAATTTGGAAATATGGTCTTACTGAAATATTGTATTTCAGTGTTACCCAGACAGGATTTCTTTTTTCCCCAAAAATGCTAAAGTTATTGTATTGGACTAAAACGTATTGAATAATTGGCTCACACAGGGTATAATATCTTCCCCAAAAATGTTTGATATCCATCCCCCTACACACTTAGAATTGTTCCTAAGACTAAAATGGCCAGCCTTTTCAAATGTCTCATTATGTTATATTATGACCAAATATTGGATTCAGTTTAACATTTGTGGATAATTTTGGCATTGTTCCCTCAAAAAGTGAGGTTCATCAGCTCTAATTAAATTAAATCTAAGATTGGTGATTATGATGTTTTTGTGGCAGCTTTTGTTCTTAGGTTTTTGTCCTGAAACACCAAATTATATAAGTATTGACAGTAGAAATTAGCCAAAGAAACACAGCTGAGGAAAAGAAATCCCTTCAGACACAGCACAGTAATTGTGTGTTGTACTCAGCTGCTGGATGACTTTGTGCTGTTCTCTTTGTCACATATAATTATTGAGGATAATGCAAAAGAAATGAATGCTCTCTAATGATAACTTCCCATCTGTTGCATCACAGTATGCTGGAAAGAGGTGCGAGGTAAAAGCATGCTGGGAACACACTGCCAACCTAATCATGTGCTTATTTTATGTCAAGTCACCTTCATTTATAAAGCGCTTTATACAATACAGATTGTATCAAAGCAAGATTTGCAGAAATAAAAAGGAAAATAGCAGTAGCCTAGTAGTAAAGTTATAAAATTAGAAATCAGCTAAAGTTAATAACAATATCATGTTATAACACATCCGTAATGTAGTACATTCTCCGTAATGTCTGGTTTCTAAATATTCAGACATTTGAAGAAATGTGCTAATAATGACCTTTATAACCATGATACTGAGCTGTCTGACAACAAATAGATTTCCAATATCAGTTGCAGTCTGATATATTCGTTCAGTGGTTCACACACTCCTGAACATTAAATCACTGTGACAGACACCATCTGAAAGACATATGTCTGAGTCTACACACACGCAGCAGTTTCACATGCTGGATGTGGGACACAGAGATTTGTATGGTCACAAAGAAAACAGGTGAGAGTCTCCAAAAGTGATAATTCCCATGTACCTCCATGACCTGGGTGAAATGGTCACCCTGCTGAGTGTAAGTGTGTGAGTGTGTGGAATGTGAGAAATTAATCTCCAAATATTGACAATTCACTCCACTTAAACTAAATCTCAGCTGCCAAACTGACACATAGTGTTTACAGTAACATAATTTATTAAAGAGCTCGTTCTCAATACTTATTTCTGTTTCTCAGCACAGTGAGTGTACTCAGGTGTAATATCTCTCTTAAGTTATGGTTTTACATTAAACCACGATTAGCATGGTAATACCATGTTTTTTTGGAAATGTGCCACTCATTGTAATGGTAATACCATAACGTACCTTAAAAGAATATAGTAAATAAATACACTAGAAATTGATGCCATATACCAAAGCACCATGGCATCCCTACCATTGCATGACAAAATGGTTTATCCATCCATCCATCCATCACTCTTTCCAATTTATTTCTTCAATATAGTATATACTAAGATATAGACATTATTAGAAATGCACTTTATTCTTGAAGTGCTGCATGTATTCTTCAAAATTAATGAATTTGGCTTTAGTAAATTGAGTGTTCTGCTTGAAATTGATTTGAACCAAAGGTAATTATGGGAGAAGAAAAGACTACATGAACAAGTCTGGGCATGCTCTACAGGTTAAAATGCATGACATCATACTTCCATTAGAGTCTCAGTATTGGTACAACATCTTTGAATGATCATCATTTTCAAACATAATTGTCTCTTTATAAAGCTAAAAAGAGAATAAATTAGTTATTTTATCAGAAAATGTGGTTTGTAGCAATGGGTCACATTAACAGAGATATTGGGAATATAGATAAAAAAAGTAGGACAAGGACAAGACAAGGAGTTTTTGATCTACTGTATATACATATAGCAATCGTGATACAAACTAGTTTCACTGCGAAACAATTGCAAATTATTGGATTTGCAGGGCAGCACAATGCAGAATATGTAACAGAGGTAAATACAAATGTATTTAACATACTGTACGTACATATTCAAAATTTGCCAAAATCTACGTACACACTACCAACTGAAGGTTTGGGATCAGTAAGATATATATATATATATTTTTCCATTCATTTATTTATTTATTTTTTGTTAAAAGTAACAGTTGAAAAGAACAATAAATGCTGTTTGTTTCAACCTTTGAAATATATATATATTTTTATTTTTTTATTTCCCAGTACTACTGTTTTTTTCCCTTCAAAACATCAAATGTTCCAAATACCAAACATTTAATTTATATTAAAATGGTCCTTTATATTATATGATAATTTCTTATATATATATATGTTACATTTTTTGTACATTTATATATATATA
>JAUMHP010000040.1:13151178-13172574 GCA_032361065.1 Enteromius trimaculatus | reverse complement strand
TGTATTATATGTATATTAATACAAATATGTTTTATATTAAATATATGTATATATAATATAAATTATATAAATGCATACATTTAAAGCCCTAAATATTTTCAATATATATATACTGTGTGTCTTTATACTGTATATGCATTATAACATTTATTATATAAACAAAAACATTTAATTTGGATGTGATTAATCGCGATTAATCGTTGCCCAGTACTAAATAAAACAACAAATACAACTAGAATGATAACCATTTCAGGCTTGTTGTCAAATGAACATTTCTAATATGAGTTTACTTCAAGCTAAAGCAAAAAAAAAATTACTAACTGGGGAAAAAAAGTCAAAATTGTGACTACTTATAAAAACAAAAGAACACAAAATTTTAATATATATATATTATAAAATAAAAGATATGAGTGAATGCATTAAATAATGTTATTATACAAGAGATTACTTTTAAAGGTTATTATGTCATCTTTTCTCATTCTCCAAACCTACATTATGTGACTTTCATCATTTGTGGAACACATAACCAGATAGAACAGCATGAACATTCATCAAAATATCTAATTTTGTGTTCCACTAAAAAATCCAAGTCAGATAGGTTTGGAACAAGATGAGGGTGAGTAAGTGAAGAGAGAATTTTAATTTTTGGGTGAACTATCCTTTTAACAGGGTTCTAGTTGAACTCTCTTTCGACAAGGTAAATGAGCTTAATTGAATGCTTTACACCATTAAAACTGCCCCAGCAGAGAGGACGCCAACCTGTGCCAGTGTGTTCCTACTGTAATGGCTTTTCAGTGTGTATATGAATGTAAACGACCCTCTTTTAAAAGCTCCCCCTCCCCACAAAACATCCATTAAGACATTTCATTTCACAGCTACAAAACGAGAGGGACTTCAATAAGTAACTTATTAGACCACTTTAGCTGCATGGTCAACCCTGTTATGATGCAGAGAGTGGATTTCTTTGGATGTACGCACAGGTTAAAGAATCATTTATATGCATAAAACTCAACCTCTGCCACTAAATAACGCTCTGGTTTAATTAGATTTGAAGGTCAGCGTGTGCTGATTGGAAAGAGCATGTTATATTATCATAAAACCCTTGGAAAAGTGTCAACATATTCTGATTTGACAGACCCTTATGTTTAATTCAATTGAGAAAGTGTGCATTAGTAAAAGCGAACCTTTCAGCACATTTTTGCATGGTTTTGTCACGTAGCCTAAAAAACGCACTTCATGTGCTAAAATCTAAATTAACTAGTTTTGTTCAAAATATTATTTAATATTACTGTATCAACAAGAGCACATTATGTCAGACCAGGTAAAATCTGTGTATAAAAATAAGTTCAATTTTTACACTTTGGTAATTGTTGGGAGACAAAATAATGTATTATTATTTTATATATATTATTTTAATATGCAATTCATTCCTCTGATGACGAAGCAAAATTTCCAGTCTTCAGTGTCACAGAACCTTTCAGAATTTGTTTAATATGCTGATTTATTGCGAAAGCAGTTTTTTTTGTGGAAACTGAAAACATTATAAATGTCTTCAGTGTCACTGTTGATTAATTTAATGCACCCTTGCTGAATAAAAGCCATTTTCTCATTCTGTAAACAGACTTCTTTCAGAACTGTTAAACATGTTATTCAAACCTGTATAGACAGTTAAATTTGAGGTCTTTTAATTATTTATATACTGTAGCAATAACCGATTGCAGTATTAATCTATGTAGCCTTTAATGTTGATCGATTGAATGTGGCCTCATTAAAAGTAAGCCAATTGATAATATAGTCAACTAACTCTGTCGCATATAATAGTTTCATGCTACAAGTTTTCTTAATGATTTGCTATGTAAATGTGTGGGAGAAATGGAGAAAACAGTTTCTACGCATGCAGGGGTGTGTGTTTTCAGGGTGTTTAGGGGGTCAGAAGGTGTCTGAAGGGTGACAGCCTGTGCTTTGATCATTAGAGGAAGAGGAAGGGGCGATTCTTCATGGATTACACGATCAAACGCAGTGAAATGCACACAGACAAACAAAAAAAAAAATTTGTACTCACTCTCTCTCTCACACACACACACACACACACACAGAGCGACCGGAGATTTGCGAGTTCCACTCGACTGATAGTCTGACAGCTCTGACTAATCAATCACTCTCTCTTTTCCTCCCTTCCCTGAATAAACGAAGAGAAAAAGCTCTCCCTCATTTCCAGTGAGTACATTTTCACATATTAACCACAGAGACATGAAAAAATAACTACAGAAACAAGTAGAGCTTCATAATGTAAAATTATTATAAGGTGTTTAATGTTACCACAACTCAACAGACATGAGCTCACCACTATTTTTAGCTGTAGTTAAACGTCTCTAATTGGTGAAGTTTCACCAGTTTTAGTAGAAGCAGAACTGAAATACATTCGTGTTTTTTTGTGGGGGAGACACTGCATGCACACGCACCCCTCAAATTTGGCCTTTTTGGGTTTTTTTCATACTAGTAGAAAGAAATCACCCAATAGACAATTTTCAGTGTTTCTTGTATAGCGCTTCACCTACTGTATGTGTGTCAATGCATTTCAATTACAATACATATTTTTAAAGGCCGTTTTCTCGAAATGAGTTTTTTCTCCTACACTGAGCCATGTATCTCCACTTCATTTACATTCCAATCTATATCCTGAAGGTTTTTATAGAGGGATCTTTTCACATACTTTGCATGATTATATAACATTTTAATCCACAAAAAAAATTATTTCTTCCTGTCTGTTCAAAGTATTTTCTAAATTAGGGAGTGCAAATGATATACCCACAATTCCCTCTGTACAAATGTTTGACTCTAATATGTCAAAACAATTATGCAATTATCAATGTAATCAGTCAACTAGGTATGTAGGGCTTTTTTTTTTTTACACTAGTCACCTGCAGTGTCTCACCTTAAAAATTTACATGGTACTCCAAAAACATCACAGTACTACAAGGTTACATTTTGCCACGTTTTGTTAAACGGAGGAGGCTTTTTTCTGCCAAAAAGTGAATAAAGTTAATTATCCGAATTCTGATTGAAAGTCAATATGCAATCAATTCAACCTCACACTAAATACAAACTATGCACAATCAGAAGAATTAGTGTAAATGCTTACGTAACTGTAAATATGTTGCAACGTGAGAGTGTGCTTCTCACTAAAGCATTCAGTGTGTTTTTCTCATTGTGAGCTGTAAACTCTCTCCGCAGGAGTCTAACAACACCTCCCTGCGCCACTCAAAACACACACACTCTCTCTTGTTCTCTGAAACCTGTGGTAATTGACCGGAGTCATTTTTATCATGGACGGCACTAGTGTCTGCTAAAACCATTGATTTGGCAAATGAGGTCAAATCTGGTTCAGGCACAACTGTTGTTTACTTAAGACACAATACTGTCAGCAGACACCCCTGCGTTTCCCACAAGTGGCTGCCGGTTTGTTAGTGGACATGTCATTTGTAAGTCTAAACTGCTGAGACCTGTAATACTAATAATAACTACTCTAGAGTAGTTGATACCTTAAGGAGCTGTTTCTACACGGTGTGACCTCTAAAATGGCCATTTCAGTATAAAGAAGAGTAACATGTGTTGTAAAATTGTGGACATACATGTTTAATTATAGATGTTACCAAATAAAGCACATTTTAGGCTACAAGCCAAACCTTTTGGGGAGGAATAGGTCAAACTAAATACATAAAATAAAATACAAATTTAAAAAAAAAAAAAAAAAAAAAAAATGTATTGGAAGTGTTGAGTATTCTGTCAATCTCGCATAAGTGTAGCCTATCATATGACTAACTGTGCAATGAATCCGTTATTGAGTTCATGTTAGACGCCCTTTAAATAAAACGTTGCTGATATTACTTACATTCGAGGTGTAATTTAATATCATCCATTCCTAAACTGGCACAGAGACCCATCTCCATTAAAGTTTTAACACCTCTTATATGAGAAGGGCCAATATTAGTTTTTATTATTTGGTTTTCTAAATCCGTGTCCCCCTCTGATCAAACTGCCGTGGGCAAATGGAAAAACAATTCTTCATTTACCTCTCTTTTTGTTCATTAACTCAAACTGCAACTGCACTTTTTTTGTCTGTTTAGATTTCTTTAAGACTAAATCACAGGCCACAGTTTCCTTTAAAATAGCTTGATGGAAGAATTTAATTAAGCAAGTCCATACTGCTTGTATATTCAATTAACATCAATTAGTTAATTCGCATGCAAAGTAAATTTGATAGTCGATTTGCTTGGTAGGTCAATCAGTGTTATATGAAGATTGGATGATAAAACGAAAATAATGTTTTGGCAGGTCACCTAAAATGTGCTTCATGTAGTTAAATATAAAACCTATTAATGCGGCTGAATCAGCTTGAATACATTAGGTTAGACTAACAAAAGTCAATATTAGATATTCTGTGAAATATAAAGGTTACAAAAAAAGGTTTAAATGTTTCCACCCACTTGATTGTAGCTTCCTAACTGATTATTATTTACAGAAACATGGTCATATTTACACAGAGTTAAGTGGTGCTTTTTCTAACAGCTTTGGTACATGCTGTTATATTGCAACTTGGTATATTATTTATTGACTAAATAAATACATTTATAAAATGCACCACATGAACAGCATGATCTATAAATAATGTAATTTGTAAGATGTAAGTGTCATTTAATTGGAAGCAAGATAATAAGACTGATGACACAAAGCATGGATTAATCAAATGTAAATAAATAAATGATTTAAAGGCGTTCTGAAATCAGTTTGGAATCAGCAGACAATGACACTATAATTTCCTCCAGCCTCCCTTCTCATTTCACTCTCCCCAGCCATGTTAAAGTGGTGATTAGGTGTTAACTAATCTCCACTGCCCAGGGTGTGAGCAGCTCCTCCCACTCTTTCCCTCACAAAAGCGTAAAAGAAGAAGTACAACAAATATATATATATATATATATATATATATATATATGTGTGTATATATGTGTTGCAATTCAATATTTTTTAAATGTTTTTTGTATTTCATGAAATCATTAATGCTTGACATTTTTATTGAATTACGTCTGTACATTAAGGCTGATGCAACCAAAATGTGCCAGTTGAAAAATTATTCAGGCTCTTGCTATTTCAATATAAAAAATATTGTACATCCTGAAGATAAAGGTAAGAAGAAGAGGATGAGAGAGCGGGCTCTTGTTAGAGAGCTAACTTTTCCTCCCCCTCGCCTCCACCACTTCCCCTTCATTTCAGTAAAATAGATTTTTCAATTATGCGTAGAGTGGAGGGAAACGTCTCACATCTCAGGGCTTGACCCCATTTGGGTGCCGAGTTTTTCTTGGGCAAATTGACACACTTAACTCCTACTCTTACAATAATCGGCCCAGATGAAGGCCTCTCGTCATAAAACCAGACGTCTTACGCTCAGGCAATCAATGAGCCAACAAATACTGTAATTGAACATGAACGCATTTCACTCGTTCGTGTTTAAATGAAGTTTGCGGTACTTTACTGTAGATTTACCGCAAATCACTTTTAAATCGGATTTCAAAGTCTCTACTGGGTTTCCTTCCCTGGACAAGGAATGATTATCTTTCATATGCACTAATATAAAACAATGAATGTAAAATAAAATAAAAATAAAGTAGATTTTATCTTTGTAAAGGAAATTGAAGCGAGTGATTGCTAAGTGATTGCTTACAGCTGTGGTAAAGTGGTTTGTTTAAATAAAAAATAAATGTCTTTTTTAATTGGATTAAAAAAATACAAATAAAACAGATAATACATTTTTATATACTAAAATTATTTTTGATGACTCTCAAACTAAGCTAAAACAAAATAAAAATGGAAACAAATTTATAGGATACATGGAAAATAAAGCAATTTATGTAACACATACAAGATAATTTAGTAATTATTTGTGAAATATAGCAACAATTTCTGAGTGTAAATTGTTTCTACCATGCAATAATATATACAAAATTAATATAATATAATAATATATGCAAAATTAAAAAAGTTAATCTAACCAAAAATAAAGAAAGAAATCAATTGAATTTAACCTCTTAACTGTCACCCCCACTCTGGAATAAATGTGCATTATATCCAAACTTAAATTGAATAAAACATTTTGCAATATAATTTTGAAGTACCATTTCCATGGTAATGCAACATCTGATTTTAAAATGGCTTTTACAAGATGATTTGTGATGTTTTAAGCTCAGAATTGATATTTAATTTATGACGAACACCAAAAAGTGGTAAGAAAAAAGGCAACAAAGAGAAACTTTTTGTAACAATGGCCAGAATCATGATGTATATTTTTGAGGTTCACTCCAGACATAAATTAGTCTATTACTGTTCCTACATAATCCGTAACAAAACAATTGTGGTAAAATATCAATTTAGAATATTTGTCATGATTAGATTAGGATTTAATTGTAAGAGTGAAGTAAACCTAGGTGGTGACAGGTAAGAGATTAAAGAGATTACCATAGTAGTCCTAACCCTAATAATACGCTGCACATTTCAAGTCAAATTAAGATCACTTGCATATTACTATTAGCATATTCCTTTAGGAAAACTCAATTCACAAAATTAAATATATTCACGTGAATCTTAAAACAGCATGCACACAACGGCAAAAACACAATCACTGCTGTTCAGTAAAGGAGATATAGAGGTATATTCGACGTGATTCAACGCCTCAGGTTATTAAAGGCAGCTTAGGGGCTGTGTGTGTGTGTGTGAGGGCTAAAGGGGAATTGATTGCCTCCGGGCATGTTTAACATGCTCTAACAGAGACCAGAGATACAGCGAGACACGAGTCAGATGAACACATAAACTCACACACAAAGGGTGAAGCAGGCCAATGGTCGGACTCTCGTCCTCTGCCCCTCACCCCTCCCTCTCTCTCTCTCTCACTCTCTCAGAGTGGGAGCAGCTTGAGACTGGGCGGATAGTAATTATGGGGGAGTCACGGTTCACGCGGTCCACACCCCTCCCATTGTCTCCAAGTGTGTGCGTGTGTGTGGAGTACATCGAGAGAAAGTACGTGGTGGGTAACATGCTGTAAGGGCGTGCTGACAGCAGCATCTGGACACCAGTGGGTGTTGAAAAAGCTCTCGCACGCGCTCACACGGGGCCGCAGAGCAGAGAGCTTCATGCCATCTTGTGGTCAGTGAACACAACGCAAGCAGGCCATTCCTGTTACCCAGACCCGTACATTTCTACATCACATACTGTATGGTTTTATATACTGTATAAAATATTAACCATAGGCCTACTTCTTTAAATAATTGTATAAAATTAATATATTTCTACATCATATACTGTCTTTATATACTCTAAAAAATTATGTTATAAAATGTACAAATACACTATTTATACACCAATGATATTTTATACACTTTAAAATTAAATCTAAATTTTTAATTAATTTTTCAATTTTCAATTTTTATTAATTAATATATAAATATAAAAAAATATATATTTTTACAGAATATACTTTACGTCTTTATTTACTGTAAAAAATGATGTTATAAAATGTACAGATATCCTGTAGAAAATATTAAAGATAGACCTACTTTTTAAAATAATTCTATAAAATTAATATATTTCTACATCACATCTTTACATACTGTAAAAAAACAAATAATGTTTCAAAATGTACAGAATCACATCTTAATATACTGAATGAAATATTAAGAATTACTTTTAAAATACAAAATTAATAGATTTCCACATCACATACATGTCTATATATAGTCTATGAAATACATTTAATAATTTGAAAAAAAAAAAAAAGAAAAGATTTCTACATGTCTTAGTATAGCCAAGATCCCATTTTAAATATATTTCCACATCATATACTGTCTTCATATACTGCATAATAATATAAATTAAAATTATTTCTGTCTTACATCTAAATACACTTGATAAAATATTAAAGAAAAATAATAAAATAAAATTCACACATTTCTACATATCTTTATAAGATGTGTCATTTATTAAAGGTCCTTTTAAGATAATTTTATAAAATCTACATTTCTACATTGCCTATACCTTAATATACTGGATGAAACATATAAGGCACATTTTATAAAATGTAAATAATGTTAGTTTTATACTATTC
The DNA here is from genome assembly GCA_032361065.1 of Enteromius trimaculatus. Taxonomy (NCBI): domain Eukaryota; kingdom Metazoa; phylum Chordata; class Actinopteri; order Cypriniformes; family Cyprinidae; genus Enteromius; species Enteromius trimaculatus. The sequence continues at coordinate 13,164,422 of JAUMHP010000040.1, read as the reverse complement.
CAAACAATAAGAGTTGAGTCAAGCAGGCAATGTGAAACAATAACTTTAGCTTGTAGATTTAATTAAGTTATATTAATTTGATTAAATTACAACACAAATAATTTTTTAAAAGTGTAACACAGAACTAAAAATGTATGAGACACTGAAAAAAACTAGGAGGGATTTTGCAAAAACAGTCCAAATGCAATTCACTTCTATCCATTCACATCAGTTCTGCAGTTTTCCATGTTTTAAGTTCTACCGCAGAAAAATGACAGAATTAGGGCTTAATTATAGTGGAACATGCTATTTTGGAGACATAATGTCAATATGCTTCATTTGGCTTCGAGTTTAATCCATAAATAATGCAAATTTCCATAACTCTTTCAGGGCCAACACTGCGGGATTAGAGATTCCAGTAAAAATGTCAGAGAAAAATAGAACAAGCCGGAACTGCAAAAGAGAAAAGAAATATGAAGCAACACAGAACAATACAACAAATTAAGAGATTATCAACTAGACTTCTGCTTTTTTCATTTTGTCTCACATTTAATGAACATCCAAAGGTGTAAATATTACTGCGGCTAGTGTTAGTTTGCAATGTAGGAACCGACAAAATCATCCAGTAAAAAAAAAACAAAAAAAAAAAACAACTCTCAACTTGCAAACACACATACAAGTATGAGAGTACAAATTGCTAGAAAGTGCAATTAGTACCATCCAAAACATTGCATACAGTGTGAACCTCATCATGAGGAAAAGCTCTTTTTTCTTCATAACACACAGAACTAATGCACTCCAGCACACGAAGCAGCTTTTACTCGTGTTGATCATTCAGTTCTGTGTTACACTCAGAACCGGATTAACAAATGTAATAAAGTCTAATGCACTCTCCTATTATTACTAGATCTTTTTCGTACATGAGTTAAAGACAAAGGATCAGAGCAATTCAAACTTTAGTCTTCACTGAATTTATTCAGGCCTTAATTTAATCAGTTCTTTACACATGCTGTCTCTATGTTAACTTTTGTAATCTTTTTCAGACATTACACGCTGTTCTTTTTCCCCACTAAAGGTCCAGAGTTTACTTTATTTTTTCTTTCAACCTTTGGAATTTTTACCTCCCATCAGAAACCAAACTAACCAAAACCAGTTTTGTGCTCCAGCTATGTTTGTCCAGCTGGCTTTGGCGTACATATGCTTGGTTGGCTCTTAATGTGACACACTGTTATTTTAATTTATTTAAGCTGTTTTCCATTCTCATTTCCAATTTATCTCAAAAAAAAAAAAAAAAAATCCCCGGTTTTAAATTTATGAGTAATACAAATAATTTCAGGGCTTCCACCATTTTTTTAATATCAATATTTAACATCAATATTTGTTTTATTTTTTAACATTATACATACATATATATTAGTGCTGTCAAACGATTCATCACCAAAATAAAAGTTTTGTGCAGTTTTCATTTACATAATATATTTGTGTATATTGTGTATATTTATTATGTATATATAAATACAAAATATGGCATGTTTATATATTAAACATATTTATATACACATAATAAACAACACACATAAGTGAACAAAAACGTTTACACACAAACACACACATATATATATTTATATATTTATAATAATAATATTCAAAATTATAATAGATGGAGGGAATAGATATGATAAGTATATGTACACTGCAGAAAAGTGATGATATTGCATGCCAGCTGCCCATTTAAAAAACAAAAAAACAAAAATGAAATAATAATGAAGCATTGCAGTGACATTTGTGGAACAGAGTCACCCTGAAATAATGGATCTACAACCTCTTTGAAGAACTATGACAACATCAGCACCATCATCAGTAATATGGCGACAAATGGCGTTGTAATGTTAGCATGACAAATGAGTGTGATAGTATAACACACACTACTGTCAGTGAGAGTTAATATGAGATTGTCTGACAATGCCTGCAGCAGTGAACGAGCATATTAGGAGATGTAATTAACCATGAGACGGTGCGGTGCACTACTGGTGATCTCTAGAAGCATAAGACAGATGGACAGAGATTTCATTTTCAATAAATAAAGATGGTGAGCAGAGCTAAAGACAATGAGATGCAAGAAGAAGAAAAAAAGATGGAGGAAAGAGAAAGAAACAAATAAGAGAAAAGAGAAATGGGAGGGAGCGAGAGAGAGATAGAGAGAGGGAGGCACCAGTCAACACTTAATTAGCTGTCATCAGCTCATCACCACAGAGAAAAGAGAGTGACTAATAATTAATGATAAAAATGAGAAGGGGAAAGGGAGAGAAACACACAAAAGAAGGGGGAGAGGGGTTAAAGAGTAGAGGAGAGATGGGGGGAGGGAGAAAGTGAGAGTAAGAAAGGGAGAACTGATTTGAAACGAGAACTAGCAAAGCCCTGGGGTCATTAAAGTCAATGAGACAAGCGTGCGTGTGAGAAATGAGAGACTGAGCCTTTAAAATCAAACGGTAGGTAATTGCCTGGCTTAACCTAGCCTGAAGCTCCAGGCCATATGATGTCATGAAGAGAAATGAAGGAGAGCGTGCAGGAACCAATCCTGAAGGGCCCCAAATTTGGGAAGTCATTGGAACAAACATAAAATATTAGTTTACAAAATAATATTCTTAGTTTTTTCATTGCCCATTATCATAATTAACAAGACATTTTATTGTAATTATCATTAAATTAAAATAAAAAGTATTCATATTGGAATTCAGAATATAATTTAAATTAATAGAATATATATATAGGCTATATTTCAGTTACATATAAAGTTTTAATTAAGTATAGTTTTAAAGTTTGTCTATTATAGATTTTTGAAAATGCCAAATGAAAGTGTAACACAGCTCTAAGTGAATGAAAACATCCAAACAGGTTTTAAATCTTTAAATCTTTTAAAAAAGAAAGTGCACCATGTAAAAAATTATTGCATCTCTGGATCACTGAAACGAGTTTCAATTACGTCAAAATAAAACATTAGCATATTGCCTGCACACTTGTGCTGCGTCTGAAATCGCATACTTCCCTACTTTCGAAATTCAGAAGGCGAGAAGTACCCTGATGACCTACTGCTTCCGTTCGAATTCTATAGTCCGCATACCGTGGGTACTTTTCTATCCCATGAGGCTCCGGGAGAGGAGCGTTGTTTATTGTGATTAAATTACACTTGTTTAAAATGATCTAAATGAACGGATGACTTATTGAAAGTTTAAATTTTCGCTGTGTTGTGACGATGCATGACACGTGACATCATCAACATGGCGGATGTAGTACGTCCTAAATCCATTCATACTACCCACATTCAAACTATATAGAACGTAATTTTTAACGGTCGGGTACTACGTTAAATTTTAAATGTAGTACCTACTTAAGCAGTATGCAGATTTCCGACGCAGCATTGGTCCTTTTGCAGTGGTCTGAATGAAAATGCATATTCATTCTTTGCCACTAGGTGCCACTTTAGAGACTGCTTTAAATGATACCAACCAATCACCAGAGATGTTTCCAAAAATGAATCGTTTAATGAATCACTTGGGACTAAAAAAAAAAACATATTATACGAAAATAAAAGTGTTTTTTGACCTTGCGTGCAAAATATGAACCTTTCATAATCCATAATAGGGGCTCTTTAATAGTTTTTACTAAATAATAAGAAGTGATTTTATAGTTGTATCTACTTATATACGTTTGCCTTAATAAAAAAAACAACAACGCACACACAAACAGTTTAAATTAAAAAGCTTAATTTAGATGTAATTTAATAGTTACTTTTTTTTTTTTCAAAAACAGTATTGTATTTCTTGGGAAAATCAAACAAACAAATAATGCTTTATTTTAGTACAGTTTTAATCTGCTCAATGCCCTGAAAAGTTTTATTCATAAATGCAGTGATTGTGACTAGAGTGACTAGCTAATTGTTTTGCCATGTAATTCTTTTAATTAGCTCCAGTATGTTTGCAGCATGCCAAAGGGTATAATGAGAAAAACATGACACGATATGCATGAGGAAAAGATACACAGGATTTGACTATCCTACAGAGGAGAGACTGAAAGACCCTGTTTATTTAGCCGTATGTGTGTGTGTGTGCCTGTGAAGGAGAATATTGTAAAATCAATGTGTTTGTCTATGGATGCAAGGCTAATTGGAGGTGTGTGGACTGCACTGAAGCACATATGCCACACAGAGCGGTGCTGAGCCAATAACTCAGCAGGAAATGGTACTGACAGATGAGCACAGAGAGAAAGAGAGAGAGAGACAAAAAGAGATTGAAACATCATAACCTTGTATTTCAGATGCCTTACATCTATTTTAGGATGTAGACATTTACTTAACGAGTTACATGGTTAGTTATGACTGTGATACCATTAGCAGCATTGACTCCAAGTTATTCTTCATGATCTATAAAGATGCTACTTGGAAGGCTCAATATAATCAGCTTTGGGGGTTTTTAGGCCATATATTTGTACTGCTAAAAGCTGAAGATATAAACTTTTGGCAGATATGGACCTTCTTTTGTACAAGTGTACAGTCTTTCTCTTCTGGGACAGAGAAGCAAAACTAGTAACGATCTAGTAATGCCTCAAAATTAATTTTCTGTACAACAACAGACTCTACAATGTTTTTAGTTTATATGTTATTTCATAAAACCTTATGGTCTCAGCTACATCGTCCAGTTCACTTTAGCTTTTCTCACAAAGAAGGCAATAAAAGAGTAGACCTACTACAGCATTCAGTATCAGATACCATAACAAATGGCCAAAAACACTAAATCACAACGATACATGTACATTTGGTTGAATACCTGTAAACTGCATGTGCCCTTGTTAAAACTAACAATTTCTTGATCACTGACATCAGAACAATTTTGCTGAATTTTTTTAGTGAATGAACTGTATTTAGATATCCACTTCATCCAGAGCAGAGGTCTTTTCTATGCCGTGAACCCTACAATGTCGTGTTACTGTTCCAAACGATTCACTGCGCGAATGATTCAGACCGAATCACGAACCTATTCAAACGAGGATGCACTGCTCTGGTTCTTACGCGAATATTTTTGGTAACAAATAAAATCTTTGCTGTATGCTGGCCACCTGCTGTCAAATTCAATAAGCAAACAAGCAAAAAACAAACAGATTCAAATCCTACTAAATAATTATTCAATTTATAACTCACTTATGAAGACTGGCGAAATGATGTAACCTGCAATGTCAAAATATATTCCTCATCTCTAATGCACAAAAAGTCTAGAACGTGATGATAACAAATCAGTGAAAAACCCTAGTAAATAGCTAACTAAATATATAGATACTTTATTATTACTGAGCAAATACTTCAAAAGTTCAGAGGTTTAATGGAGAAGTTCACTTTTAAAAAAACTTTTGCTGATAATTTACTCACCCCCATGTCATCCAAGATGTCCATCTCTTTCTTTCTTCAGGCGAAAAGAAATTAATGTTTTTGACGAAAACATTCCAGGATTTTCCCCATATAATGGACTCTATTGGGACCCAAACGGTTCAAGGTTTCAGTGCAGCTTCAAAGGGCTTTAAACAATACCAGACGATAAATAAAGGTCTTATCTAGCGAAACAATCGGTCATTTCCAAAATAAATAAAAAAGTTTAAGTTTTATTAGCACAAACGCTCGCCTTGCTCTGTTCTGTGATGCGCGTTGGTAACGTCAAGCTTGACGTAGGCAGAAGTACCGTGTCAGTGTTTACAAGTTGAGCGTGCAAAGAAAGTTAAACGCCGTCTCCAAAAAAAGGAAGTTAAAAGGTAAAACAACGATATCGGACGATTTTGAACTTAGAGGAGAAGATGAGATGGAGTCTCATGACACGGTACTTCCGCCTACGTCAAGCGTGACCTTTTTAACGTAATTGCGTATTGCGTTACGTTACCAACGCGCATCACAGAGCAAGGCGAGCGTTTGTGCTTGTAAAACTTAAACTTTTTTATTTATTTTGGATATGACCGATCGTTTCGCTAGACCCTTATTCATCGTCTGGAATCGTATAAAGCCCTTTGAAGCTGCACTGAAACTGTCATTTGGACCTTGAACCGTTTGGGTCCCAATAGAGGCCATTATATGGGGGAAAATCCTGGAATGTTTTCGTCAAAAACATTAATTTATTTTCGACTGAAGAAAGAAAGACATGGACATCTTGGATGACATGGGGGTGAGTAAATTATCAGCAAAATTTTTTTAAAAGTGAACTTCTCCTTTAAGTTAGACAATAGAACACCGAAGATTCACTCTCAAAAAATAAATGCACAACGTCCCTACCTTAGGTTAGCCTATCAATTATCCCAATTAATGAATGTGAATTAACCCTAAAAATTCATACTGCAGTGTTCGTGTCCATAGCACACAGTCCTATCAGTGTGACTGTGAATGAACTCATCTTTTAACAAATTTACAGAAGATATCCAGAATAACTCATGACATGGTACACTCATCTGTGAGAATGGACGATTTGCTGATTTCAAATCGTGGGTAAAAGCACGCAGAGTAATAGAACAGACATGCTAGAGGATTCCGGTCAGCATTTTGGCATTAGCCATCAGTGGTTCATTTGGGTTGGCATGAATCTAACAGGGATATTTCAGTCTGAGGTCTCCCCACACATCCATCTCTATTTCTCGCTCTCTCTCTTTCTGGCCAGTGTTTATTTTCATTTGGCTTTCCACTATGCAATATGGAAATCAGACAAAATTAGCAACACTGGAAACCCGCAGTCTGTGATGTATGTGTGTTTTAGCGAAGCACGAGTGATTGGACTTGTTTCAAAACACTTTAATACACAGATAATGCACTTGAAAATAGTAATGCCACATATAACACAAAGCCAATGTTCAAACAGAAGGAGCTCTGATGTGACTGATTATACGGTTTTATGGTCACTTTAGGAGTATTTCAAAGCTCATTTATTGCACTCAAGTGTTTCAATTGAAGATTGTCTATTCAGCAGTAAAATGAATGTACGGATGTATCTACAAGGACAAAACACTGATGTGGTCTTTCCTAATGATCATGCTTCCCATAAGCACACCTAGACATCACACTCTGCCGTGACCCTTGTGCCGCTACCATGGAAGCTGTGTGTGGTAACATTATTACCCATGGGCCTTTGAGTCAGAGGTTTGCCTGTGGGATTTAGAGCAATCTCACAAAACAGCTCATGCACCAATGCAAAACAAAAACGGCAGCGCTTTGCTTGTCACAAGCAAATAAAAAAATATGAACATTTATGTATATTAATATAAGTCTTAGTTTGCTGCACATTAATCACATACATTATTCAACCTGATATGAAAAGCTTTAATACGCAGAATATTTGAAGGCAAACTATTCATGGCAACACTTTAGTCAAATAAATTAAATAGCTTAAATATTTTCACGAACATATTTGATTTGTATTTAGATCTACATTTTGCATATACATAAAAAATTAATTGCGCCTGGCTTGTATGAATTTACACTTAAAATACTTTTTTTTTTTCACTATTCGTCTTGCTATCAAATATATATTAAGTAGCACAACAGTTTTAAGCAGTTTCTTGAGCAGCAAATCAGTATCTGATTCCTAAAGAATCACTGATGACTGGAGTAATGATGCAGAAAATTCAGCATTTCATCAGACGAATAAATTCTATTTTTTAAAAAAAGTTCAAACGGCATGAAGTAAATATCCATGTTCACAATTAATTATGTACACCCATTACATCTCATATAACCAGAGAGAACTGCTTTAATAAAGTAAATGAGGCATATGTATTTATGCTATTGCATTAATTTCAAACCAATGACTTTACAGCTAAAATAACCAACACAGAGTTTATAAATAGCTTGGAACAGTCTTCAAAAGTGATCGTATACATTAACTATAAAAGAATAGTTGAAGACTTTGTTTATATGTCAAACATTTTCTTTCTTGTTGCTTTTTATGGCTGCACACATGTGTTATTTAGTTCAATTATTTCTGAAAAAGAATCAAGAGCCGTAAAAGCGCTCAGAGAGAGATCAAGACTATTTCCTTGGAGGAATTCTGATCATAAAAACATTTACAGGTACCTCCAGATGCAAGCAGAGTTTGTTAGATTTGTTGCTGTTTGTATCCAGGCACCCAAATACACACGTGAAAACAAGCTCATTAGCCTAAAGGGTTTTTCGAGTCTCAGAGCGCCGTTTTGGACTTTAAAATCCTCTCTGTGGATCAGACCTGTATTTTAAACCACATTTAATTGCTTAATACCTGGGAAAAGAAATGATTCAAATTGCCAATGTTTTCTTTGCACATCATTTGTGCACCTCTGAGTGTCTGTCACCACTCCAAGTTGACTTCTTTTGATTGTTTTTATGGCATTTGATTTCAGCACTGCTGGTTTTAGTATGCGAATGAAAACGTATCTGTGTATCGACTTACTAGTGCAAAGGTGCAGTCATCTCAGATAAAAATTCACATGTACAGCATGAAGCGCAAGCAAGAACAAGTATAAACCAGACTTAATACAATTTGGTTATTAAATGCAAAAAACGGATCAGAAAAGCAAAAAGCAAAGCTCTAGTGGTATTTGATTGCAGATAATATACTGTAGTGTAACTTGCATCAGAATGCAAATACTCGAATCTTAGATATAATAGTTTCATCACTGAGCTGCTCTCAGTGCTGTGTTTTTGAAATAATTCTGACCCTCTTGTGAGGTAACTGGTTGCTTTTTTTATCTAATAACAACTGAGATCCTGACATTAATAATAGCCACAAAGTACAGAGATTTGGAATTAGATAATTGGAGTTAAACGTGAAACACTCTTTAACCAGATATTGCACATCTTGGCTTTTGACACGTGGGTCTATATATTCGTCTACTCATTATTGATGCTTAAAGGGACATAATCACGACCGACCTCTAATGAAACAGAGGGAGAGAATCAGATCAGTGAGCATCAAAGTGGGAATTTCCAAACCCGTCACGACATTTGCTGGGATAAGGCAGAGAGACAGACAGAGATGTTGATTCAGTGTATGTCTGATTTAATTGCTGCCATATGCAGCTTTAACAGGAGCTTCTTTCCACTAATGAGACCCAAGAGGGAGAGGGGTTAATTACTACAGCTGCAGTGTGCAAGAGTGAGTGAACGAGAGAGAGAGAGAGATGTTCCCCGGAGTCTTCATGTCTCTCTGAAGGAGATGTTTAATGAAGTGCTAAACAGGCAGAACAGTCTGAACATACACATATATACTATACACACACACACTACCGTTCACACATTCTTTGTTTATTATTTTGTTCTTCTTTGGTCACGGCATCACCGGAATCACAGATCAAGGGTCTGTTTTTCATCTGCTGTTTGTTTACACTAGCTGATGCTGTACTACAAGTTTTATACTAATGCCGAGACGATATTAGATGGTCAACATTGGATTTTACTGTCATATAATATTTACAAAGTGTAGAGCAACCATGGTGCTCTCATATGATAAAGAATGAATTTATATCCATGCACCATTATATTTAGATATTATTATTATGTACTTTAAAGATGACCATGATATATATATATTAGTGCCAGTCCAATCTCACTGCAATTTGTACATAGTTTACGAAGTGGCTAATTCAAACTAATTCACACAACTTAATTTAAATGATTTTTACTAAATCGCACATATTTTACAAGATGCCAATTCATATGAATTTGTACCAACAACCTAACCTTGTCCCTAAACCTAACTGGGGTTTAGACAAATCGTGCAAAACCGTACGAGTGAGGTTGTACGAATTAGCCACCTCATAAAATACGTACAAATTGGTTGCGAGACTGTGTTGGTAGTGCTATCAAATGATTAATCGCGATTAATCGCATACAGTATATAGAGTGTTTATTTATTATGTATATATAAAGACACACACATAAAGCATGTGCGTACTTGTATGTATGTGTATATATTCATATTCATACAAATTATATCGTATGTATTAATATTTAATATATAAACGTAACATTTTTCTTACATATACACATGCATGTGGGTGTGTATATATATATATATATATATATACATACACACACACACATATAATAAAAAATTGCTTTTGGTACCTTTGCTGTTAGTGTAACTCTATCTGCAGATATTTAGTACCATAGTTAAACATTATATTTTGAAGTAGAAAGAATTAAATATTATTTTTGTAAAACATGCTCCAATAAGCTTTACTGAAAAATATTTTTTACTGTGTAGACGTAGGCAATTATTGGCCAAAATAAGACATTTACTATGAAAGTAAAAAGTCTGGAACTAGACTTATACTGTATTCAAAAAATAACCTATGAATATAAAATGCAAATATAAATATTGCAGTGGTGTTGCGTTCAAATATGGAGGAAAGTCAAACATTTAAAAAAAAAGGGTGATGAAAACTTACTTTGTGGAGTCTAAACATATACTGGCTTGGGTGGTATTTTGTCAATTTTCACATTTTAATCTGTGTTCAACACACTCAGTTTACATCATTTACACATCTCAGCCAAATATGTTTAATAAAACATTTGGAAAGTTGATTAGCAGTTTTTTATTGCATGTTTAAAAACAATTTGGCACCTATTAGTCAAAGCTTTGTTTTTAGCGATTCAGACAGATGTTTGAGAAGCGTGCGGTGTGGAAAATCCCGTCTTGCAGAAAAAGCAAACAGCTAAAGCTGGTAAGAGTGAGAACTGAGAATGAGATGAGGTGAATGTGAGAACACATCCACGAATCGCACAAGACATTAATCAAGTCTATTAATGTCTTATCAGGATGATGTCATTATCTAATATCTAATTATATGATAGATGACAACGAGCCAAATTATGCCGTTATCACACAAAGCTATTAACAGGTGATATTTACAAAATATACATAAATAAATCAGATAATTACTAAATATCTATGAATTATAGTAACAGGACAGAAAAAAGCGAATCCCCAGTGTTTTTCCTAGACAGCTATGAAACTAAATGCAGACAAACAGGCTTTTTATGGCTAAAACACACTCTAAACAAGCACATATTGGAAATGTTTCAGACTGATACTGCATTTTCATTTACATTTGTGTACTTGAGTAAACTTTTTTTGGTTTAAGTGCTAGTTTTGCTACTTCCATATTATATACACACATATCAGAGTTAATACAGGAAACTAAAAGTGAAACCATAAAAAAAAAATTTGTTAAATGTCTTAAAATAAAAGCATGCTAACAGAAATAAAATATGAAAACAAAAAGATTTCAGCTAAGGAAAATTTCTATTTTTTTAGTTTAACTTGATGCACTAACACTATAAGACAAAAATGAATAAAATAAAGTATATGCACATACATAAAAATGACAACAACAACAAAAAACTGGACAGTCTCGCTAACAATATTTAACTAAAATGAAAGTGGAAAATACAAATAAAACTAATTTATAAAATTAATAAAAAAATAATTATTAAAGTGTAATTTTGTCATTCATATAAGTCACATTTTCTTCAGAAACCACTATAATATTCTGATTTGCTGTTAAAAAAGCATTTATCTTATTATCAATAAAGAAAACACTTTTATTTGGGTGAAAACCTTTATTTCAGGATTCTTTAATAAATCACTTTTTTCTCAAAGGAATTAGGGCTGCACGCTTTTGACACAAATCACAATTGTCACAATAAAGGAATATTTACAGAAACAGTAAACTGATATTAAAATGAAATATATCTCATAACACTGCGTCTCCTGAGCTATGAAAGGCCCACCTTGGACCAATACATCTTTTCCTTAAAAAACCGAAAACACTGCTGCACCCAGTAAGATTTTGGCACTCACATACTCAGGGCAGAATGGTATCACAGTCACACTGAACAGGGACACGAGTAGCTATAGTGATGTGCACCGATATCGCCATGGTGACATCGCTCCTGCTATCACTGTGGCAGATACCCACAGCGCCGGAGCACAACACACAGCCGGAGAGTGGCAGATACACACATACATACACATGCACTCGCTTCCTACAGATGCTTCTCTGTGAGTGACACCTGTTCCCAGAGTGTGCAAGCTTCCTGCCAGTACAGGAAGTTAATGTGTGTAGTGAAGCAAATGTCAACCAATAACAAACAGTATATAAATATATATATATATACAATGCCCTCCACTAATATTGGCACCCTTGATAAATCTGAGCAAAGATGGCTGTGAAAATAAATCTTGTTTATCCTTTTGATGTTTCATTCTAATAATTTACAAAATTCTAACCTATCATTGAAGTAAAACAATTGAAAATAGGAGAAAATCTCATTGAGAAATAAATGTTTTTCTCCAATACTTGTTGGCCAATTAGTAAAATATCTCTGAAGTATATTCCCATTAATATTCAAAATTCTAAGCACTCCGGAGTGATTATGAACATGAAAATATCCAGCCCTGGCTTCCTGTTTCACACAAATATATATAGGAGGGAAAACAAAGCCCAAAATCCCTTAATCATCAACACAACGAGAAAAACCAAAGAATTTATTTCTTTTATGCTGCAAAAGATAATTGAGCTTCACCAATTAGTGAAGTGGCTTTGAGACAAGAGCTAGAGCATTGAAAATTGCCATTTCCACCATCAGGGTAACAATTAAGAATTTCCAATCAACGTAAAGTGTTATTAAACTGCCTGGAAGAGAAAGTGTGTCTCAATCATCCTAATACACGGTGAGGAGTAGAGTTTGAGTGGCTAAAGACTGGAGAACTGCAGAAAATAGTTGAGTCTCAGGGTCAGAAAACCTTTAAAATAACTGTCAAACAGCCCCAACATCAGCACATATTGTTCAGGAGGGTTTAAGAAAAATTCTCCTCGCTCATGCAAACACAATCTCCAGCATGTTCAGTTGTCAGACAGGACTGGAACTACAAATGTGAAGGGCTTTGTTTTTAGCAGCAATCGCTCAAGATGTGTTTGGTGAACACAGGGATAAAAAGTACTCCATGTGTATAATGAAATATACTGCTGTGTTTCTGATGTTGTGTGTCTATATTTCAGCTGCAGGTCCTGCACATCTTGTTCAGACGCATGGCATCATGGATTCATCAAATACCAGCAGATAAAAATCAATAATTCACTGACTCTTACAATGAAATCTTACAATGGGCCATGGTTGGGTCTTCGATTGGGACAATAATCCAAACACAAACATCAAAATAAACACAAGAATTAGTCACTGAGCACAAAATGAAGCTTTTGCC
>JAUMHP010000040.1:13129766-13141660 GCA_032361065.1 Enteromius trimaculatus | reverse complement strand
CATATAAATATATATATATATATATATATAATTTTTTGTTTTTTTATTAGATCTGGCAAGCTGTTATTTCAGAATTAAATTTAATGTATAATTTAAAATCAGCTCCATTCACCATCTTAATGAGCTTATTTTGCAATGCTGCCTGATAATTTGCTTAAAATATAGCACAATTTAAATAAATTGATAATTCTATACAGCAAAGATGCATTAAATTGATTAAATGTGGCAGTAAAGACTTAACATATTTAATATTTTTAAATGTATTTATTTTATAAATTTTTCTTACACCTCCTTGATTGCTGGAATTTGTGTTTTATGATTCATGTGGCTTTTCTGTTAATTCTTTTATCCATTATGTATTTATTTCTATCCATTTAATACATTTTCAAATATACATTACTATTAAAATAGAAAAATCTTAAATAAATAAATGCAACCTCAGTGAACCTACTACTGAGACTACTTTTTAAAAACATTTAAAAATTTTTTACCAAGCATATATCAGCGTAATTTTGCTTAAAGTAACATGCCTAAAAATACTGCCAGTGAAAACTCTAGCCGTAAGAGTGGACTAAAAGATCTATTTAAAAGAGGATGCTGTTTTAGCTAAAACTGTTAAGTCTATCTGCTATAATAATCACTGTCCAAACAGTCGAATGAATTATGCCTCATTCATTCATTATGCATGCGAATCACTGTGTGTAACTTGGCCAGCGCATTTGAAAGGTCCTATAATTCACTACTGTTTTCTTATTCTGCTCTGGCCTCTCTCTGCTCACTCTCTACCATCCTGCCACGTCTTATTAAAGTCATCATGAAGACAAAATTGACCCAGTGTACTTTCTGGTCTTACCGTGCATGACTCATCTGTGCAAAAAAACAAAAACTAAACAACAACAACAAAAAAAACGGTAAGCTAAATGAAATGACTTTCTCTGCCTCTAAAAGCCAAATATTTAACCAATAGCCAAATCATAATTTTAGACTACTGTTGTAGGTAATGCAGCCTGTCTATATAAAGTCAATGTGAACTGGCATATGCAGTGCATATATTAGAATATATATATTAGAATATATATTAGAATGATTTCTGAAGAACCATGTGACATCGAAGACTGTCTGCTAAACATTCAGCTTTACCATCAAGATCAAATTATGAGGTAAAATAAATGTATTTTAAATTGCTACAACATATTCACAACATTACTGTTTTTTCGTTATTTTTCAAATACGCAGCCTTGGTGAACATAATGAAACATTTCTGTGTGAAACGCTGCGTGAGTACGCTCAATAAGCTAGTCCCTAACTAGAAAAGTAGTGACCTTTTCACAATTAGCCAAGTCTGATGTGTTAAGCCCAGTACAAAAATGCAATACAATGAATCATTCAAACAATTAGACCTTATATCAGACCAGAAACAGTCAGACTAAAACTGTGTCTTAAGTCTACGTGTTTATACGTGTGTTTAAGGTGTGTACCTGTGTGTGTGCTTGTAGTCACAGGCTCCAAATCGGTCTGTTCGCATGCTGAGTGGGTTTTGGATTATCTGTGTACTAATTAACGCCCGGGCCGAGGCGAGGAGAGAGGGTCTGTCTCAACCCCATGAAATACACACATGCATGCACATGCAGGTACATGCAAAATTCACACCACATTACACACCCCGGTCACCGATGAGTTCATGACCAAACATACACACACATGCTCTCAAGGTTGACATGAAGGTAGAGCCTTCTCAATGCGATGAACTAGATTTTCACAGTTTCTGAAGAAAAAGGGAATGTTTTATCAACGCAAAACCGTGCTAAATGCTATATTGATTTGGTAGGGTTTTCTAGGTGGTTTCTCGGGGGTTATTTACCATCACAAGTCAAAAAGTCAAAAAGCCTTCAAAGGTTTGTCCTTCAATGTAAGTCTGTGGTTTCTTTGTTTAGAAACACAATAAAATACCTTTTCTTAATTCACTTGCTTCAAATTTTCAGCAGCTAAAAATATCTGGCTATTTTTCGGCAAACAAAAAAGAATTTTGGTGCATCATTACCTGATTTTGGAAAGCTTACTGAGAAAGGTTTTTGAGAAAAGCATTACAAAAAGTTGTTAGCCTATTATTATTATTTTTTATTTGAGATTTTAATTTCGAAGTGATGCCATAAAATAACCATTCTGGGTTCCACACAAAATGAACATCTCTTAAAACAACACAGTCTCACTCGAACCCGTCACATTTTGACACATGGTCAGGACCCTTTTACGTCGTTTTTTGATGCTCAAGGTACCCCTTTTCAGGCACATTTTGACGTGAGGGGTCCTCTGTTGTTTTAAATAGAAATCCCCTAGCGTCAATATGCCGGCACAATATATATACATATTTATCATCATAATTAAAAGATATTTTGGGTAAAAACATTAGCATTATTGCATATATGTAGGGGTGTGATTTTTCAGTGTAAACAGTCAAAACTGTTTTATTTGAAATTATATTATTTACACATTTATAAGCACGTAACCCAACCCATGACGCTAAACCTACCATCTGTCAATAAAACACAAAATATAGCAGGCAGATACAACCACCATCATCATTTTTTTGAAAGACATTAAAAGTGCTCTATGCGATGTTGCAGGATTTTAGCTCGATTTTATTTTTATCTCAAACTGTATGCATCACCCCTTAATCGTCTTGCTGTCTGCCCACTGAATTCATTGGGAAAAAATCCCTCTCGAAAGACAACACAGAGGCTGCAATCCAGAAATAAATATTTTGGGCACCACAACAAAAACAAACTTCGGCCAAACAACCGGCAAGAAGAGGTGGGCTTTAATGCGTGTTAATCCCCACCTCTTCTTGCCGATTGGTTGGCCAAAGTTTGTTTGCGCGCGTTAATCACCACCTCTTCTTGCCGATTGGTTGGCCAAAGTTTGTTTGCGCACGTTAAATCCCACCTCTTCTTGCCGATTGGTTGGCCAAAGTTTGTTTTCGCGCGTTAATCACCACCTCTTCTTGCCGATTGGTTTGCCAAAGTTTGTTTGCGCGCATTAAATCCCACCTCTTCTTGCCGATTGGTTGCCGAAGTTAGTTTTTTTTTGGTGTACATCCTGCACCCATAGTGTTTTGTAAGATCGCATAGAGCACCTTTAATATTCCAACTCTTTTGATTTAAACCGATTGATTTGTGAGAGGAATAGACGCGGTCGCTGTCTCTGTCTTCCGTGTACTTCCTGTCTGTGAGCGATTTCAAAAAATGCGCTTCCGTACGTCATCGTTGGCTGTCACTGGCTCGCGTGTCTCGTGAACGATTGCGTCTTGCTGTTATGAAATACTATTGGTTCTTTTGTATTTCGTGATCCATTGAAATCCATTTTGCTTCCGATGTCTCCTTTAACTGTTCCTATTACTGTGGGGCAATGTGGGTTTTGTTTCTGAAAACAATAAAGTATGAAGAGTTCTGATACCCAATTAACCCAAATTTCAGTTTCAGAGAATAAATTGCTAATTCTGGTGCATCACTAATATGATGTCCTGTAGCACATGCAGTACAATTTATGCACTGATGTTTAATATTGCTTAATAATTCTAAGCTAGCTTTACCAATGTATGAAACACTAAAACCGTCCTCATTATCTAATAATAAACATGACATACATATCCAAGTGTTGTTAGAAAGTGGGCCATTTTATGGATGGATCTTAACTACACGAGTACATCCCAAAGATAAGCAGTATCTTAAGATTCGATCTATAATCATAACTATAGCCAATTCATAACTCTCGGTTACAAGGTAACTCTTCTCTATGAGAGGATCCAAGCTATCCACTGCTATCTGAGTCTCTCGCACAGACCATGAGAAATAGGTCCGAAACACGCCTGGAAGGCATAAAAAAGATGTGAAATTACTTGCAAAGACAGGGAGAGAGTGTGAGACGTATGGAGAGCAGGCCTATCAAACGACTCCAGGCAAGATGATACGATAAGGGCATAATCAATCAGGAGCGTGCAGAAATCCTTAAGTGGTTGGTGTAGCCTCCCTCAAATTCAATCAGCCAGCCTTAGAGGAAGCTTACATGCCATGAAGACATGCTGGAATGGGAAGCTCAGATATCAGCTAATTCTATCATAGGGGCATGATGAAGTTCTACACGCCCGTTGGAAAGGCAAAACTAAAAGGTCGGGGGCTTTTTTAATATTGAAAACTGAGGAATATTATATCATTCAATTTGTAATAGAGGGAGGGGAGATCTGATTAGGCCGTCTAATGTGCTTTGGCTGAGAGAGGTGTCTCTTCTTCAATGGCAAGCCAACAGAGAGGTTGTAATATACTGTGATTAACTATCTAATCCACTAAACGGAGTAGGATGTGTCTTTATCTGTGCAGACTACATGAGCTGAAATCAGGTTAGCTTAGAAACAAGACGACGGAACGCAAGAGGAGAAAGAGGAGAGGATGTGTAATGAGAGGAGAAAAATAAAGGGGAAGAAACGAGAGAGGAGGTAATGGGGGAAATAGTGTAATGAAGAGGATAGATGGGACATACGAGAAACGAATGGGAAGATGACGGTATGTGTGTGTCTATAAATCTTTTTTTGGCCTTCTACTCTTTTATTAATAACAATTTCACATGTATACTAGTTCAATAAGATTCAATCACTCGCTTAAACCTTCTAACACACAGGCCGGTTTACACAGTGGTACATTGCAGTGCCTTTCAATTGTTGATGTAAACATTCGTTAGATGGATGTATCCGTGGATGCTTTTCCCGGGTCGAGCGCCATTCCACGCCATTCCGCTTTACAAATTGATAATAAAAAAGAAGGCCAGTGTCACTTTGTTCCGTATGGTGTGTCACTCCCATTCTGAACACCGTTAGACTTGATTGATGTTGTAGTCCGAAAATATTATTGTAATTGTTCAAATAATTAGTGATGCTCAGGAGACCATTTAAATACATTTACCTTAAACTGTCATAAGCATACTAGTCACACAAAGTCCACAAAAAGTCTTAAAACGCTCTATGCAGCGTTGAACAGTCAGATTTGGTTCGTTTGAAATGTCTGTTCCATCAGTGAATTGCTTGGTCCCACTTTATATTAAGTGTCCCTAATAACTGCTATGGATTTA
Source organism: Enteromius trimaculatus (assembly GCA_032361065.1). Classification (NCBI taxonomy): domain Eukaryota; kingdom Metazoa; phylum Chordata; class Actinopteri; order Cypriniformes; family Cyprinidae; genus Enteromius; species Enteromius trimaculatus. The sequence continues at coordinate 13,136,542 of JAUMHP010000040.1, read as the reverse complement.
TCATGTAATTACTCTGATGTCACACAGCAGCGGGCAGTAAGTTAGGCTTTATATATATTGTGGTTGGTGTCCAGAATGTTACACTTTATATCAAGTGGGCAGTTCCATAGGAGTTACCATGTATATATACACTGCTATTACAGAGGTGCACCAACTTTACATATCCCCAACTACACCCCCTGATCACCCCCTGTTCCAGTTACTCTTATACATACTGCTGTTACAAAATGTAGCTACTGCATGTAATTCCTGTTACATGACTTCTTAGTGAAGTGAATAAAGTGTTGTTACCAATGTCCTGTTACACATTTGTACTTACACACACCAATCTGAGGGTTGTTACATGTGTGAAGTTACAGAAATATTACAGATGTAGCAATGTGTACTTACACTGTGGTTACGCATCTAGTTACTATGTAAGTACACAGGTATTAGGGACACTTAATATAAAGTGGGACGAGATTAATTATAAATCAGATTTCCCTCAATAGCATTTAATGACTTCTTAAGGTAGCACATTCAAACTCTTCACAACTCTAATAAGTGAATAAATAAATACACTCCCAGTGTCACAGACAAGCCCTAAGACTGTAAGTCTGAGCTGATTCATTTAAAAGAAACTTAAAATCTTAAAATATCTTAAAATAGGCCTAAATCAGGGCCATTGTTTTGTCTCAAGATGAACAACAGTAGCCTAATGTTTTTTTTTTAACTTAAGGCACTTTTATAAAAATAACTGTCCTAACTGAACTATGGCCTAATCCTGGTTAAGTCTAAGCCCGGTCTGTGAAACGAGGTCAAAATGTTTGCTTGCTTATTTGGGTTTTATGTTTTTACGCTTGGTTAGAAACATTTTTCAAATATCTTGTTTTTTTTGTTTTGCACAGAAAGTCCTGCAGGTTTGGAACAAGCGGGTGAGTTTTCAGTTTCACGTGAATGATCTCTTCAGAGCTACTTTTAGTGTAGAGCGAAAAAAGAAACTTTCTTCCATTCATTAACATACACTGCTGTGAATCTTAAATCTTCCAACAACGAGACAATGGGCTTCATTTTGCTAAATTAATATGCCTACTGGAAAAACCCTGACATATTTTCATTTCTTTTCAATATTTAGCAGACTTATGGGACAATACATCATAAACTGGAATAATACAGGATGGTATAACTCTTGAATACGTTGTCACATTTTGGGCCAGGCCTTGTTGGTGTGGTGACGCCAGTGTGTGTTTTTGGGAGATGTTTAGTCATAAAGTAATAAACGTCAGCAGAGAATGATAGTCACGATGATGGACAGGGCCAAAATCAGACCTGGCGTCACATGGTAGCAGCATTCGGGTCACAGTCGCCTGTGTTCAGACAGACAGACTGCAAAGTGCTGGATGAAACCGCACATGAGCCACAACATTCAATCACACACAAAACAAAAATACCAAGAGAGAAATTTCACTTGCTACTGACGTCAGTTTGCGCACAAACACACGTCTTTTAAGCGCTAATTATGCCAGCGCCATGTTAGGCTTGGCAACCAGTCCTCCTTCACCATGATTTTGAGTTATCGCTTTAGAGAGTCTTTATACGTGTGAGCGACAGAGAGAGACAAATGACAAATTGTTCATGCACTCTGACACACGTCAATGGGGGTGATTCACAACCTTTTAGAGTGAAAAAGCAGAAATGTTTCAAATTAAGACAACAGAGTCTACACAAACACACACGTGTCTAATAACAGTGGAAAGTGAGTATCATAGGGCAAGAAACCTGAAAGCAAGCAAAAAGGTGAGATAATTTAACTTGTCTCACTCTCTCTCATATCCTACAATGATGTCAGCTGCCTCTGAGAGATCAAGCGAAGCTGAGGGATATGCTGTGCTCTTGCCCACACACACTCACAAATCTCCATCTTTAAAGAAAACAGCTTTAATCAAGACAGTCAACGCTGAGAATGATTGACGGTATAGGACTACTGTATATTTTTAGTACTTGAGTGTAGACAGAAAAAAAGAGTTAAATGTAACTGGTGTTTTTTACTAAAATGAATTAAACTGTAAAGTAAGGTTGCGCAATTTTGGGTGGAAAAATCTAATTTATATAATTACAGCTAATAATAATAATTGTTTATATATATATCTGTTACTTAGAAACCATGGAGGGGTCTATAATTTTCAGCACAGGTGCATTTCCACTGTGAGAGACAGAATCTAAAAAGAAAAATCTGGAAATCACATTGAATGATTTTTTTTAACAGTTTATTTGGGAATTACTGAGTCAAATAAGTATTTGACCACTTGAGTCAAAAAAATGTTAATATTTGGTACAGATGTCTTTGTTAACAATTTTGGCCCACTCCTCCATACAGATCTTCTCTAGATCTGTCAGGTTTCGGGGCTGAATCTCAAAAGATTGATATGCTTCTTACGGAGCCACTCCTAGGTTTTCCTGGCTGTGTGCTTTGGGTCATTGTCATGTTGGAAGACCCAGCCACGACCCATCTTTAATGCTCTGACTGAGGGAAGGAGGTTTTTGCCCAATATGTCACAATACATGGCCTAGTTCATCCTCTCCTTAATACAGTGCAGCCGTCCTGTTCCCTGTGCAGAAAACATCCCCAGAGCATGATGCTTCCAGCCCCATGCTTCACTGTAGGCATGGTATTATTGGGATGATACTCATCATTCTTCTTCCTCCAAACACTGAGAATGGAGTTACATGTAAGACCAAAAACCACAGGACTTTCTCTCATAACTGCTCTGGATCATCCAGATGGTCTATGGGAAACTTCAGATGGGCCTGGACATTGACTGACTTAAGCAGGGGAACCTTCTGTGCGATTGAAGATTTTAAACCAAGACGTCTTAGTGTATTACTGATAGCATTATTGATACCCATTGGGCCCCAGTCTGAGGGACACTGACAGTCATCATCAGCCTCTTCCATTTTCTGACAATTGCTCCAACAGTTGTTCTTTTTTTCGCCAAGCCCCTTAACCCTTTCCAGCTTTGTGAAGGTCTACAATTTTGTCTCTTGTGTCTTTTGACAGCTCTTTGGTTTTGCCCATGTTGCTACTTCAACTTTGGCTGACAGCTAACGACCTCAAACAGGTGCTACTCATTTATAATCATAAGCAGAGTGTAGCTGCACTTTATTTAAAAGCTCTTTGATCAAATACTTATTTAACACAGTATTTCCAAAATAAATTGTTAAATTCTTTTTAGATTCTCTCACAGTGGAAATGCACCTATGCTGAAAATAGTAGACCCCTTCATGATTTTTAAGTAAGGGAACTTGCAAAATCACAGGTTGATCAAATACTTGACCTCACTGTATATACACACACACACACACACACATTACAGTAGACATATGTGCATCTTATCATGTTTTATCTAGACAATTAGACTTTACACTCTAGCAACAACCTAACTACAACCAAGCAACCACTCAAAGTACCTTAGTAATCACCCACAACGTGCAAACTACTAGCAATGCCGAGCAACCATTTTAACATCCTGGCATCTTACCAGCAACTTATAGCATCCACTTTTCTTTTCTTCTGAAAGAACTTTTTGGCCTTTTCACCACTTAAGAGTGAGAATGTGCTGGAGAATGAAAGTAAAAAGATAAGTGGGTAAATTGGAAATAAAATTGGTTCAACAAGTCAAAGCCTGTGCACTGACCACTGGGCCAAATCTCTGACGAGACGGTCTAGGTTGCTTTTATATTTGTTCATGATATGATGCTACTTCAACACATTCTCTGCAAAACCATCAAAGTCAATAATCTGTTTTGTTACTCTCATTTACTCTGCAAAAGAAATAAAAAAAAAACCTTACATCTAAATAAACAACATTCTGTAATAATTAAATCAGTCTCACTAAATGCCAAACCCTAAGTAGCTTCAATTACAGAGTCAGAAGCAATTACAATGGTCCTTGCGAGCTAAATTAAACCAGAGAATGAATTCAAATAGAGAGTGTGCACGCAAACATCATTACAGAGAACAAAAGGCATTCTATCATGATAAACATTCAATAACGGCAAAGAAAGAAGAGGCGTTATCTAATAAAATATGCAAGACAACGAAGATTTGTTTGATTCTTAAAATTCTTTTTCACTTCTTGTTTTCAGTATAGTGACTTTAGGCCAGCCGTGGAAATGTTGCTGTCTTTTTTCTTACAGTGATAGCAACAACAAGTCTTTTGCATTGAATTCTTATTAATATGACATAATAAAGCAATATGAAGCCATGCATTACAATTATTTTACCACAAATAAGAATTTGTGTGTATGGAAAACATAAAAAAAAAAAATGTAAATATAAATATATATATATAATATTTTGTTGTACATTTATATTTGATTATCAAGAGATGCAATGCTATATTTAAGCCACATGTTTTTTCTTTGCAAATTAAATATTAAATAATAATAAATATATTCAAATTTAAATTTTCACATCAAATAGGGAACTATCTTTAAAGTATGCTCATGACCCTTCACTGTTTTATTGAGCCATCAAATGCAAAGTGTATTTGTGTAATTGATAGTTTTGAGTTCAAATCTCACACACATGATGCACTCTGCACATGGTGGCTGAGTCTGACACGGGCTATCTCTCCAGGTCAGCGTAGATAGCTTTTCCATCTCTAATGTCTTTCCCAGAAATCTCCCCACACACAATGAAGGGCTTATATTCTGCCTTACGTGCGTATGTGTGTGTGCTTAAATTCATTTAACCTAGGGCATTTATGACGATAACTTACATGGCGCAGCACAGTGAACCTACTGAAAGAAAACAATTACGCATATTCATTCGGCGTTTCAAAATTAAGCACCTGCAGAGAAATTCTCTATTATGCCCTTCACAAACATAACCTCCAATATAAACAGTGTTTATAAAAATACAAGCCGCGATGAGACTGCAAAACCTTTTAATCTTCAATAAATCATATTATCATAAACTCATTTCTCTCACAAATCACAGTTTTCTTTCTCTCCTGGAACACATAAGATCTTTACCTTACAATGAAAGTAGTGACCAAGGACCTTCAAGCTCTGAAGAAGAAAAAAAAAAACGGCATAGAAGTGATAAACTAAAAATGCCCCCCTCTCTTACAGACCTAAATGCTCAAAGCTTTTAAAATGTAGTGTTCATTTAATATTTTTGGTCCTTGAGAACCCCTGTTCATCATTTATCACCGTCTTCTAAACATCTTCTGTGATTCACAGAGAAGCAATACCCATTCAGGTTTGGGACAACATAAGAGAAAGTAAATGACAGAATGTTCATCACCTGGGAATTTTTTTTTTTTAAATAATTTTGTATTACAACAATATTTTACCTCTGCATTGTTAATATTGCATAATTAGGAAAAATGATCAAATCGTTTCAATTACAGTCATTGGCGTAAACGGGCCTTAAATCTATACAGGATCATTTGAGCAAACCAATATTCGTCACTTGATGCGAGCAGCAGCAAACAAACACTCTTAGCATAAATGCATATCAAAAGCAGCGGCTCATGTAAAGCTCAATGGGGTGTCCTCGGCTGTAGACACTTTCAGTGGATCAGATGGAAGGAAACACAGGTAATCCACTCGCCATATCAGCTCTGACAGAGTCAACACATACATTAGCATATGTTAGCATTCCTATTCTTGTGGTCTCACATGCTCTATAATCTGTGTCGCAGCAGATTTTTCACTCAACGACAAAGCCAAACAGAGACAGAACCGGAATAAATTTGTATGCATTAGAAGCCCACAAACACATGCTGCAAGACACAAATGCTAACATGGGCTACATTATTAAGATGAATCCTGGTCAGGAGAGTGTGTACACGAACATGGCGTGTATCTGGTTTCATAAGGAATCCCCAAAAGAAGTCCAAGCACTCAGTTTATTATAAACTGATTCTGCACTGCTACAGTAGGTGTTTTCCAAGAGTGCTTACTTTTAGTTGTTCAGGCGTTGTAAAGCATCTAAGTGTCAAGTGTCAATACAGTTGGGTCATCTTCTACAGGAGACATAAAGAGCTACACATGTTAAGATATATTTAATATACATACATTTTTTTTTTTCTCAAATGATCAAATACTTTCCAGCAATAATTATTGCATTAGATTGATCAAAAGTAAAGACTTATGTTGTTGCAAATAATAATAAATGATACTAATTGTTATTTAAATAAATGGTGTTCTTCCAGAAAATTATATAGCAGTACCACTGTTTTCAACATTGATAACTGTAAGAAATTTATTTGGCAGCAATAATTAAATCAGCTTTGCCATCACAAGATGGCAGTTTAAAATAAATTAAATAGAAAAGTTATTTTAAGTTACAGTAGTATTTCACAATATTACTGTATTTTTGAAGAAACATTAAAAAAAAATTTAAAAAATCCCATGTAAAAACTGCATGCATAAAACATTGTAGAAAATGGTATATGATACTGACAATTACTATTAAAATGTGTTTTACAATCATATGAAAAGCCAAACCTAAATTCTCAAGTTTGAGGTCATTTTTTGCATTATTTACACCGTAATTTGTAGTGATTACGCAGTAATTGTGATGATATGCAAACAAATTTGTGCTTAAGATAAAAGAACCTAGCTGGTGTACTCATATTTAATAATAATAATATAATAAGGCCTTCATGTTGATTGAAATTTATTGTACACAACATAAAAGGTTTGAAATTAAATGCTGGGCACTGGGTAGAAGAAGAGGAAAAAAAAAAAAAAAAAAAAAAAAACAAACCTTTTTGCTTAAATTA
>JAUMHP010000040.1:13117064-13129666 GCA_032361065.1 Enteromius trimaculatus | reverse complement strand
AAACACAGCATAAACACATATATAATGTAAAGAAAAACTTTTATTTTGGATGCGATTAATCGTTTGACAGCACTAGTTAAAATATAACCCTTGCTCACCTGCTTTGTTCTTCAGCACAACAATCCCCTGCTTATTAACACCAAACACATTGTGAACGATGTGCTTTGGGCTAAGAGGTTTGGCATCTAAAACCCCGTCCAGAGACTGGAGACCCAAAACAGTCTGTAAACTAATAAGAAAGTTCAATTTTAAAAGCAAAACTCATTTTTTGATCAGAATTAGAGTTCTGTGTTAATGCTTACTGTGTTAGTGTCATTGACTTCCATATCTGGTCCACGTGTTTTGGGGTTAATTCCCTCCTCCGGATTAAACGGCATTCAGGAACCTCACCGATGGCGATGCTGTGCCTCTTGTTCCACGACTCGGAATTCTAGATCAAAAACAAAATATCAAATATCAAGATCAAAAGTGTCACACTCACAGTAGCTGCAAATATGATAAAATATTCTGAAATAAGGGTTTTCTGTTGTCATATATTTTTACTTATTACTTCAGTTTTCAGTGTCATCCTTAAGAAATCATAGAAATATGCAGACTTGCTGCTCAAAAACACAGTTCTTATTATTATCAATGTTGAAAACATTTGTGCACATAAATACATCCTTGGTGAGAAGAAGAGAATTCATGCGCAGTAGTTTTCATTTTTTCAAATGACACCAGACATTTTTGGGAAAATAAATGTTTTTACACAGCCAAATGTTCTGTTACCATAAGAGGCTTCATTGGGATCTTCTCCGGCACTGCTATCTCCTCAAAGTCGTCCCAGCGTGGGATTCTGGGTACTGAGCTGTAATCTCTTATAGCTGGACGCACAGGAACGGGCTTCAGAGGTGATTGTGGGGGGAATCTGACACATTCAAAGCACTTGTTATTATTGTTAAATACAATGTATTATTAAAATACAACATATTTATATACCATTTATTACAATGCAGATTGTTTCAAAGCAAGAAGAAAAATAACAGTGATAATGCTGTAATCTAAATTTTGAAAGAGAGCTAAGAAAGCACCTGTATAAATGTCCATTGTCTTCAAAGTCCTCTTTACCAAAGCGTCCTTTGACATCCTCAATGGCGTGGTTTTTAAGGAATTTCCGGAGTAGCTGGAGTGTTTGGTAGCGTGTCACCTCCGGTCCGAAGTTCTGGTTTTGTCTGAGGAGTTCGTGAAGGAAGTCGATAGCCTCGGCTCCTGTAAAACTGTGGTCGTAACTCCTGAAATGAGCCCAGTGACGTCTTACTGGCATTCCACCACGGAAGAGCCGGATGGTCTCATTCCACTAAAGACAAAATAAAAAGAAACATTCTGAATATACCACTAATGCTGTTTTAACGGCAAACAATTGAGAGGTGGTGAATTTACACTGCAACAATGTTGTTTATCTTATGCATCTACTGTTTGCACTTAGTATGGTGAATTAAATGCAAGTAGCTTGTCTGCTTTAATGCTTCAAATAAGTGAAAATAAAATGTCAAAATATTGGTGAAATAATGTTAGGGTCATTCAGCATAACAGATATATTCATGCCAAAATTAAATAATAAAATAAGTGATCACACTAAATTGCACAGTATTTTAAATTCTTAAAAATGTATTTTTGTTGCTTGGAAACCTCTTTGATCCCTACACCAAATCTCATTTTAATAATAAATGAAATCACTGGCATTTTGACGGGAACTGCGTTTACTATGGTGATTTTTTTGTTACACGGGAATTTTCCCTCAGGGATCAATAAAGTGCATGTAAAAGATAAGTTTTTTTGTCTGCTGACTGTTATAAAGAGATACTGGGAGCTGTAGGGTGAATTCAGCTAAACTATTTTCTGTTCAACTGGTCCAGTTTCAGCCAAATTGATATTCATTTCGCTATAGGCAAAATTATATCATTAACGTCGTTAACTAACCTTAAATCAGTCAGACCAAAGAAACGATATATTGTTTATTTGTCAGTAACGTAATATAATACCCCTATAAACGACCGCAGTAAAGATAGTTTGCGGTTTGATATTCGGATTGCTTTTGGCTATAAATACACAACGCGCTGTCATAAACATACAAATAATCCCGAATGTCGTTCACCATGATTTGTGAATTCTGGTGATGCTGTGCCTTTTGGCCTTAATCTGTTGTTTTTTATGCAACTCTTAATTTTATAATGCTTATAGCTCCGAAAGTTGGAAACGTAGCAAACTGAAACCAGTATCATCTTAACCAGCTTGATCTGTGATCTTTTTCACAGCAAAGATCTTGTCCATAACCCCCTTGGTAACTCCGCTATAAGGAATGTGAAAAGAAGGCGCTCTTTGAACATTGTTTTTTAGTCAAACTCGATTTGTGAAAACTTTCACAGAAAGAATTCACAAATCATGGTGAACGACATTCGGGATTATTTGCATGTTTATGACGGCGCGTTGTGTATTTATAGCCAAAAGAAATCCGAATATCAAACTATCTTTACTGCGGTCTAAAACCGGGTCGTGTAAAGTTATTCCATGCGACGTATTTTCCAACATTCCTAAAGAATAATAAAGCAAACACAAACTTTCCTGCGGCTTTAAATGTAATGTAGACATACTGATGTGTGACAATACATAAAAAAAAAACGCATTTTGAACAGTTTAAACTCGGATGTAAACACGAACGTGAACTTAAGTAAATCAGTTGACGTGAGGGGCGCAACCAACCGCTTTTATTTAAACGTAAATTACTTACCAGTTTCGTCGCCCTATAAGGTCCAGGTCCAATCATTTTACCATCCATTTCAGCCCTATTATTTTTTTATTAGCTTATATTATTATCCATACGTTGCTGTGTTTATCTCCGTTAACATCTTCTCCAGGCCAGTTAGCTATTTAACTTTTGAAAACCTACACGTTCCTGCCAATAATGTGATTGGCACACGAAGTCAGTCACGTGACACTATGATTTACCAAATATGGGCATAGCCATTCATGGAGTTGCCCAACTGCATTATGGGAGGTGTAGTGCAAGTGTGAACTTGTGAAGACCAGGCGTAACGAAAGCACAAGAAAACCAAGATATGGTGACATAATTTATTGGTTTCATTTAAAAACAAAACTCAGTTTCTTTTCACAAAATAGGAAATTCAACTTAAAAGTCAAAGAGGAAAAATCCTGTAACATTTTTTCTGGTCCTCCTTTCCACAGCTCTGATCAATTGAACATAAAAGCATGACAGGTAATTCTTACAGATCAAAATCATTTAAAAAAGGATCACATTAAGAAAACGGCAACATTAAATACAAAATAAATAAATCACACAGCATAAATCACTGACAAAACTTCAGATGATGTCACTTCTGCGGCATGTGGTAAACTTCCAGGTTCGAGCACAACCAGGTAGGTCAGTCAAGTGTTCCTTGGTGGTCAAAGGGCCTCTGGCTCATTCAGTTACAACTAAAACATAACCTTCAAAAACCCTTTTAAAAACTAACTTCAATTCCCCGTGCTCTCATAACCTTTTCAGATTTGGCCAACAGTTCAATCATAATCCAAAAGCTGAGAAATTCAATATTTACATTTAAATGAAAGCATATTAGAAAAACACTGTACTTCCCGCCCCTTAATCATTTCAAAGCCTTAAGTGAAGACAACAAAAATGAGGACAGCATCTCTAGTGAAACACCAGCGTGCAAGTTTTGGAAGTTTTAAATCCAGTGATAAAGGTGGGTGTATTCCACATTAGTTTTAACATAAAACAGGGAAGTGGAACTTGAACGGATGAAATAAAAAGAAATATCCCCACTTTGATAGGTTAGAGCTTCACTTTTAGCTGGCCAATGAAAAGATCACTCTGATTTCCTGAGAAGGTAGTTTCCGTTCTGGAGGACCCTGGGAAGCCTCTTGCCCTTGGTGTAGGCGTGATAGTAGAAGTGGAGGAACAGGATCAGGAAGATCAGCCCATAAAGACCAATGATGTAGAGGAACACAGGAAACTGGTAAGGACAGTCTTTCATGAAGAAGAACTGGCCAATGTGAGCGGTGACTAGCACAAACTGAACCTGACACAAACAGAAGGGTCGAGTTAAAACCAGTTTAGGTGTTCAAACATCAAGAGTCTGGGTTTCAACATACAACACTGGGGATGGGTAGAGAAGCTTGTAACTTACCAGCTGAATGGTGGTCATGTACTTTTTCCACCACAGGTACTTCTGATAGGCGGGTCCCAGGGCAGAGAGAGCGTAGTAAGTGTACATGATCACATGGACGATGCAGTTCAGCAGGGCATGGAAGGTTCCCAGACCACCTAAGAAAGCAAAACATAGATGAACACAAGAAATATTTAACTCAAATTAACTGCAGTTTGACTTGCATTTAACAAGTCATATGGACCATTATACTATGCACACTTCTCTTTAGGGGGAATTTAAGGGGATTGGTCATTGTTTAATCTCCATTGAAAGGAAACAAAAACGTAGATCAAAAAAGGTCATACAATTTAAAAATGAAATCAAGTGGTTTTTAAATTGGTTCCAAGAAACTTCACACTTTTATTGAACCATCCATTTGATTGGGAGTCATTTTAGAATGTCTTTATGACAAACAAAATTCTGGTCCCCTGGACTTTCAATGGAGAGACCAAAACCTCAGTTTAACCAAAGAATTTGGGTTTGGAATGAGACCACTGTCATTTTTGGTTAAATGATGCATTATACTTTACCTGCGGCGAATCTGACCCCAAACCACCAGGTGAAGGGCATGATGGAGTGATGGTAGACATGAAGGAAAGAAACCTGGCTGTTCTTTTTCCTCAGGACAAAGAAAATCTGTAAAGACAAGATTACACAAGAGGTTTGACGTTGATCCTCAATCATAAAGAGTACTGAATACAAAAGTCACCCACTTACAGTGTCAAGCATCTCAACAAACTTGGAGAAATAGTACAGCCAGCAGGTCCATGCCATCTAGAAAGGAAGCAAGATGGAGAAGGAAATGTCAATTTTTTGACTGCACACGTCATCAGCAACAAATGAACAGTCACAAGAACGTGCTTCATTCACATACCCTGAGAGCCTGAGGAGAACTGGAGTAATCCACGAGGTCACACCCATAGGTGTAGCCGTTCGCCCAACCAGACATAAGAAACTGTAAAAGACAGACATTGAGAAACACACAACAATAGATGGAGACCAAGAAAGAGAAGAAAATGCAGGAAACTAATGATGAAACGTTCTCGAACCTCATAAATCATGTAGAGGGAGAACATCACAATGCTGAAGTTATAGACAATCATTAGACGCTTGAGGTCAAAGGGTTTGCGGTTTTCCATCAGCCGAGGCCCCAACGATGTCACGAAGTAGATGTAAACAGCGATGATGACTGTTTGAGGGAATGGGGAGTCCATAAGCAGCCAGTTCTCAGTCCGTGGATCTACAAGTGAAGTAAGAGACATCTTATTTTCCATCCAATTACAGAAAGCCTACAGACACAGATGTGCTGATGATGCAAACTCACCTGCTTCCTTAAGCAACTTATCATAAAGCAGAACAGCTCTTGAGGTCAGCGTGTTGAAAGCCATAATCTAAGGAGTCTTTAGGTTTCTCCTCTGGAGGACAAAAAGCAGACCAAATTACTAACTAGATATTTAAATACGCTTATTTGTAAACCAAATTAACCCTGTTAATGCGTTCTAGCTTTAATGTAGCATAGCTTTCCTCTTTCCCATGCAAACACGATACAAAAATCAAGCTTGTGCCATAAAACTTCAAATCCTCAAAGTGGGTTTAAAGACGCGTTCCCAAAACTTTCATACAAAGCTCACATCCTGGTGACGCCACTCCCAAAGAGACAAACCCATCCAGACCACTCCCAGACACAACTGGAAAGACGTGAAACCCCAGAAGATTTAAGATTACTCCTCTGATGTTCAGCTTTTTTTTTTTTTACTCAAAATAACAGAAAAATAAATAAATAAAGCGCTAAACGCGTTCACAAACAGCCAGGTCTAGTTCAACGGGAAATCCTGAAATCTAATAACTACGAATTCTGGTGCGACAGGCACTAAAAAAATAAATAAATAAAGGACACAAAAAAAAAAAAAAAAAAAAAAAAACAAACCTTTATGCTTATATTACAAACAAGCGAGTACTTTGGTACAAACAGCAAAACAGCTTAATGTACCTTTGATCAAGCACAGTAAAAAGCAAGCAAGAACACTTAAAACAAAAAGTGCAGATCATATGAGGACAATTCATATTTAAGGAAAACCCAGAATAAATACAATCAATAAAAAAGGTACCTGGACAGTGGTTAAAAGCATGTGTTCAATGAAACAACAGACTCTAAACCATAAATGCTTTCTTAAAAGGCCCCATTACATCAGTTCCTCACAGTTTGTAGAGAAGCCAGGTGGCATACAGTGTCCTGTGGCTTACAGTCAGTCACTGTCTGCCCCCTGCTGTTGAGATGGCAGAAGTGGGCCAGTATAATACACCATTAAAACCATCAAACAGGACAGTTACCAGCAAAAAAATCATCAATATTCTCTATTTAAAAATACATCGTAAAAAAGTCAAGTATAAGAATTCCGTTTGGGTCAGACCTTAACCCGTTCTTTTTCTAACTTTGATCCAATATGAATCAGTACGACTTAAAGACCTCCTGTCTCTCAAAACCATCCAATTCCCTACTGAAACACTGACTGAGAGACACAAACAACATTATATAAAGGATTCAAGTGTAAAACGTTTGCTAACAAATGCACAAAATAACACCCACAATGACAGGAGACCGATACAAAAAAAAAAAAAAAAGTGCAAAAGTATGTAGGGGAAAAAAAAAAAAAAAGTGTGAAAATACATAATGATGTGATTTCACAAAAAAACAAAACAAAAAACTACATTTGTTGAAGGCTGTGTAACTGCAATTAAGACTTCATGATCTGACCTCAAACTGCAGCTGAAACATTCGGTCTGGAACAGAACACACACACACACACCCCCTTCATGAAGATCAGTCCTCTGTGGACGGTCGTTTACTTTTCAGACTAAACCACCGGGATATGGATTTTCTCTTGCCTTTTTCTTTCTTCATATCTGCAAACGGTAAAGCATAACGCGTACTTGACTGCGAGGTACATAAAGTTCATTTCATGAGAAACCAAGAGGTCATTCACTAATGGTTACCACAGAACTTCAGTAACAGCTTCCAGGGCTTTTCCGGCACTTTTTATGTCATGAATTGCAAATGGTTATGACTTTTGCCCGCATTTATGCATTGGTTTAATTGGGTTAGTAAATTCTACATTTTATCACAAGTCATTTTATCTTTGAAAAATGCAGACAGATTATTAGCCACGGCTAGATACCTATGGTTTCCATTAGGGATCATTAAATCAAAATGGGTTGCATTACTTTTCCTGTTTGGCCTTTTGAATCATGGAATATATAAACAGGAATTGTATAATTGCTCCAAAGATTCACAGCACTTTGAGTTGGTGGGTGGAGAGTTGCACGATATTCAAAAAAAAATTTAATAAAATAAATAAATACATAAATAAAAAACGAACCGCCTAGGTGAAAGTGCAAACAATATTGTGCAATTAATACAAGTTTTTATTAGAAAATTATTCTGTGTTTGGCACATTAGATTCCAGTGCCTTAATTACAATGTTGGACTGGATTAGAAATCTCACGTGCAACCATACCATACTAAGCTAAATATATCAGTTTATATTATCATGTTGACTAGAAACAGACACTAAGCCTTACCAATAATAATTCTCTCTGCCACCAGTGAACAAATGGTGACAATAAACAATTGACTCTGCACTGCCAGACTTATTATTTGCAAACAGGAAGGGATGTTCATTTTGAATCATCCAGTGGACCATAATAAATAGAGTTGGCTGCAAATTTCTGCCTCTTTAAAATCAGAGCCAGCTGGTGCGGAGTAATCAGTTTCTAGCTAGAGAAATATAATTTGTTGTAAAATAAGAAATTAGTCTTTTACAGAAAATGCATTTGTGGCTATTCATGTTGAATTCATTAACATACATATATATACACATATATATAAAAATGTGCAAAAGGAATGTTTAAGCTTTAAAAAAAAAAAAAAAAAAAAAAACAAAAATTATATTATATATATATATATATATATTTATTTTTTTTAAGCTTAAACATTCCTTTTGCACATTTTCCTTTCAAAAGCTTATGGGGGAAAATATATATATTTTTAAATTGTACATAATACATAAATCATACTTACCAAGATTCTGCATCATCTTGTTCAGCTGCTCATCCTCCTCTTCCTCTCTGTAGATAAAAAGCATAAAAACATTCACAAATGTCACATTAAGTAATACAGTTTTACGTATTCAAAAGCACTCTAGAAAAAAAATAAATAAAAGCTAAATAAATATGAATACTATATAATTCTAAATACATAAAAATAAATAAATAGCCTATTTACTACCTATTGTGCATTTATTCAAACAAAACCTTAAAAGATCCTCTCTTCTGTTAACCAAGGATTGTCTGGGCAAGAACGATAGGATATGATGTGCGTTACACACCTCAGTCTGTCTTCATCCAGCCCTTCCACTATTGCATTCCTGTCGTTCACGATCCCCACGAGTTTGTCCATCAGCTCTCCCTCTCGTTTACGATCCCAAGATGTCTTCAGGTGCTCTACAGGATAGAAACATCATTTAATAGCCAGATTAGATTACACAAAATTACATACGATCAGTTTACAACCGTCTACACAAAGCTTCGTCATCATCCAGTGATACAGTCACTCCATAAAGTAGGAATGCCACTGCATTACACAAAATGTTTGATCAAGTGGGATCTGTAAACAAACGATGCTTACATTTTTCAGTGTTGTACCAACCTGGCTTGTCCAGCAGTTGCCTGAGTTCGGCCTCGACACTGGGCTGCTCTTCCTCTAGATCCTGTGTCTTGGCACTATCACAGATAATAAAACTGTTTAATGCATATTTAGAAATAGACAGAAGATATTCACTAGTCAGTTTACACTTACATGTACACGAGCTCGGATTCGCGTCTCATGTAGACCTGTTTGTTTCTGATGAGGGTAAACCAGTCCACCATTAAGTCGTTCATTAATGTGTCCTCTTCACCTTCTGAAGAAAAGAAAATACAAAAAAATACAAGATTGCTTTAAACATAATTACATTTCTTTTAGGCTAATACATTAAGTTAAGGGTTGAGAACCCTCATTTGTAATATGTCTCCACCTGCTGGAGCACCAAAGGACAACATCTAGACATTAAGTTGTTTTTTTTTTGTTTTTTTAAATAAGCATATATAAATAATTCTTAAAGCACTAATACAGGTTGTTAACATCATCTAATTTTGGGTTTCATTTATGCACAGCAATGAGTTATAACATAATCGCATCCAGAATAGGATTTTATTTACATGTGTATACTATGTATATTTATAAATATGAACATGTATATATTTTAAAAAAAAAGTGTTATGTTTACATATGAAAGATATGTTGTATAAAATATAAAAACAAACATTAAAGTGCACACACACACACACAAAAACAGTACACAAGTAAACAAAAAAATAATCATTTTACAGCACTAATATTAGTCGTTTTAAATTAAATTATTTGAATGTGAATTATAATTCATAATATATATATATATTTTTTATCCATTTGATTTGCAAGATAAATGGACACAGTAAAATAATTCTTCCTTTGTCGTGTGAAGTGGAACTGACAATTTGTAAAGGAGTGTGTGTACAGACCCTCATCACATTGTCTGAGTTGTTTTTCCAGCTCTACTCCTCTTTTCTCCAACTTGTTCATATTCATCTCGATATCCTTCAGTTCTTTTTGAATGTCTTCCTGAGGAATGTAACCCGGCTAAAGCAAACAGACACACAATACATCAAACGTGAACTCTGCACAAACGTCTTCAGATCCTCAATGGTTTATTAACTCCTCTCTAGTCTATCAGAGGAGTGAAAAGACTGTTCAAATTCTGGGCTTACTATGAAGCCACTCTATTTTGATTCTATCTGTCTATTCAAAGATAACTGTGCCCCAAAGGTCCTTTTGACGCTCCAAAACAGTCTAAATAGGCCCCTTGACAAAGTATTCCCTCAACACACACACACACACACACATCAGTGCAGACAGAAATGCACAAGACCGGATAACACATGTAATTATTGTTATGACACACACCTTGTGCAATTTGTGCGTTTCAGTCTCTGAAGGACTAACAGGAGATACGATGCTGCCACTGCTGGAGTCTAAAAGACAGACAGATAAAAACACAGATGAACAGAGAAATAGAGAAACTAAGAAACAAATGTATTGCACACAACACTTTTTTTATTTTATTTCAAATGCAATTAAATGTTATTGTTCAGGTTAACATAACACATGTTCTACTGTGCTTGGGACTCTTACAGTAAACTACTAAAAAATTGTTTTTTTTTTTATTTTATTTTTTTACTAGAGGGTGCAGGACACTATAGTTCATTTATGTAAGTGAAGATAGCAAAATAAAGCTAACTGTCAGATCATAGTTATCAGGCATTATCAAGATGAATTATTCTGACACAGTTTATCATTTTATTACCATGTTCTAAACTATACAGAATAAGCTGATATTATGTGAAAAATGTTAATGTTGTCTGAATACGTTTTGGTTGGACTGGATGCTTATAACATGCTATATGAATAAGGTGCTACACTGCAAAAATCTAATCAGTATCTTGATCTTGTTTTACAGTAGTAACATTTTAACATGATAAAAACAAGACATATTTACAAAAAACCCCAAAAAACTTTAAACATTTTAGGAGTGTTGTATTGTTCACTGATATTATTAAAAACTTTTTTTAGTAATTGAAATAAAGATAATTAATAAATAAATAAATAAATCTAAAACAAATACATATTAAAATAAATCTTATATTATAATATATATATATATATATAAATAAAAATTAAATATATAAATAAAAATAAGAGAATTAAAAAAAAATAAATAAATAAATAAAAACTTACAATGAAAATGATTAATCCTTTCTTGTTGATGCAATAAAATTACAAAAATTAAAAAATTAACAAAATATATATATATATATATATATATAAATACTTAAGACAAAAGCACATAAAAATACTACAATTTTAATTAAATCTTATGTCCATTTTATAATATTAAATAATACAATAGAATATTAATTTAAAAAAAAAAGACTGGTGCTGTGTATTTCAGCATAAGCCTTAAAGCTAAATGTTTTATTCTGTTTCTCATTTACAATTTGCAATATTTTCTAATAAACCTTAATTTATTAATTTGATGTGTCCAACCCTTTCACTTTATTGTTGAATGGAGTTTACAACTAAAATAACGTTTAACAACAAGCTTATTTCTACACATTTCCCTAAAATCTTACCACTAGATTTAGGCCCACTATTCACCGGGCTAGGTGAGGGAGCTTTGGGCGTGTTGATGCTAATGGAGATGTTTGTGGTAGATGGTGCTGGAACAGATGTCTGGGAGATTCCTAGACCTGATGTCCGTGGAGAGGAAGCTCCTTCCGGCTTCTTGGAGGGTGAGCTACTGTTTTCTGTGGAACCGACAGTTCTATAAAAAAGAAAAGAGATGAGAAGATATTAAACTTGTGCGTTTTGTTTCTGAGCAACTAAATGTTCTGCATGGCTTCTCTCACCTTTGACAGGTGAAAGTTTGGGAGTAAGGCATGTTAAAGGGGCAGTTACAGGTGAAAGATCTTCATGGGGGAAGTGCTTGTGCACTGAGCTCTAGCGCTCTGGGGCTTTCAGATACGACCCACTGCTGGTCTTATTGGGTGCAGCGGGTTTACACGCCCATCAAGAGAACCAATCACAAGAGAGCGTGAAGGAATGGGAAGGACAGACAGTCTGGAGAATGAACCAGTTAATCAATGAAGAGCAGGATGATTTGGTTAGGGAAATCATATAGAGATGATGTTATTAAATGATTTTTATGAGAACGAACATGACAAAATGATTAATCTCTCGGAATAGAAAATATTACAGAACAAGAAAGAAAAACAAGGTTTGATTTAGAGAAACAAGCACAACTTACTTTACAGGCTTGAGCAGGGACCTCCAATCAGATGGAGTGGTATTGTTTTCTGAAATGACATCAAAAGATTTTCATTCAGATGTGGTTAGTAGACATTTTAAAATTGAGAAGAATATTTCGTTATCTAGATTACTGCGATTCAGGGAGATTTCCCTACACCTTCCTCTTTGGTCTCAGCCAAAAATCTGATATCATTTAATTTATTCAGATTTTTGTTTGAAAGAAATGAATAGTTTTATTCAGCAAGAATGTGCAGAGTTCAAAATTTGTCAGTGAAGACATATGTAATGTCTAAAAGTAATGATTACAAGTAAGTGCTGTTCTTTTGGACTTTCTATTCAACAATTTACACTGATTCAATTGATTTATTGCATTTTGGGGGAAAAGCGTGTCATGGATTTATTAATTTTTTGGGTGGGGGGGGGGTGATCTGTTATTATAATAAATATTATAAAAT
>JAUMHP010000040.1:13086385-13116669 GCA_032361065.1 Enteromius trimaculatus | reverse complement strand
TATGCGCATGCATGCATTTTAAATATTGAACATCTAAATAAATTGTGAAATGTCAGAGAAATTCAGCAAGCAAAACAACTAATGAGATCATGCTCTGTATGTTATCAGTGCATTAGGTGTGTATTCCTCACCCTTGCTGTTGTACGACAGCGTGCTCGCAGGCCTGGGGGATTTATTTAAGGTATTATCTCTGATCCAGGACGGCACTGCAGCAGCCGGGGCAGCAGGTTCCACACTGGTATCCAGTGCTTTGAGACGCACCCTACCTGAGGGGCCTTTAGCACCCGAACCCACAGGGGAAACATTACTACAGAAACCAAAGTGAGAAGAAACCGCATTAAATGATAGACGTGCTTTCTTACACAAACATGTTAGCAAACCATGAATTTCAACTGTTCCCGACAGGCTTGATTACTTAAAGGCTATAATTCTGTTTCATTTATGACCCTTGAACACCACCACCCTGCAAAAACAAGTCATAAAATATATACCACAACTACGTAATGCACTCTTCGTAGGTGAACGTAGCTCACCTGTTGTTAGCTTTCAGCCCAGCTGGACTCAGAGAAGAGTTGTTGTTATTTTTTTCCACCGTCACCATCTTGCCGATCACAGCTTTGGCTTTCTCCTTTCCATTCTCCTTCTCTTTTTCTGTGTCCTGTGTTTTTGCCCACTCTCCCACCCGCAGCAGGACTCTACCTTTACCAGCTGCGGCTCCTGCAGTGGCTCTAGGTGCTGGTGTGGGAGTACTAGCTGTAGATATAGTTGAGGTGTATGGTGAGGTGCTCTTACTGCCAGGCACAATACTGCTGGGATTGCTGCTCGACTCAAAGAATCTTTCCAAGGGAAAAAAATAAAAAAATAAA
The DNA here is from genome assembly GCA_032361065.1 of Enteromius trimaculatus. NCBI lineage: Eukaryota > Metazoa > Chordata > Actinopteri > Cypriniformes > Cyprinidae > Enteromius > Enteromius trimaculatus. Next base: position 13,115,803 of record JAUMHP010000040.1, on the reverse strand, counting down.
ATTAAATATAATAATAAATATATACATAAATAATAATAATAATAATAATAATAATAATAATAATAATAATAATAAATTATATTTGTAAATATAATAATAATAATTATTATTATTATTACTACTATTGACACTTCTACTAGGCCTACCACTAATCTTAAAATAATAAATAATAATTATAATAATAAAATAAATTTTTATATACATATATAAACAAATAAATAAACAAATATATATATACACATATATAAACGCACACACACACACACATAAACAAATATATATATATAAAAACAAATAAAGTGAATTTAGCCATGGTAACATTATAAAGTACACTATGAAAATTATTTGCAGTGTTATTAAATTGTTAAAGGGAGCGTTAGATGATAGCAAGATATGAATATTCAGAATATATTGAATATTGGACAATATGTTTTGACCAATACCAATAAAATAAGAGATGTAAAATCCACAATATGGTAACAATATACCATGCATAAAAATATTATTTAACTCTGATTTAAAATACAACATTACATTCTTAAAAACAAACATTTCTAATGGCAACATGTTTCATTTCTTTTTTAGATTTTTAAAATTTAATTCTAATTCCAATTCTAATCTGATTTAATTAACCGGAAGTGTTTTTAAGAGTTTTATTTAATAACAACACTGACCTGATAAAACATCAGAATGCTGAACTGAAAGACATTTACCTCTTTCTGGCTTCTTGGTTCTTCTGTACACTGTTGATTACTGGTTTAGGAGACTCTGTGGGCGTTCGGGGGCTGAAGGAGGACTTTACAGTTGTAGTCTCTGGTGCTGGAGTAGTTTTTGGTGCAGGTGTGAGCCGAACCGCTGGAGTAGGTGTGGTGTTTAACTCACGAGTGGGTGGATGGTCACTTTTATTGGCTAGCCAGCTTAATTTGGATGCGTTAGGAGTTAGACCAGCCTTTCCAGTATCTCCTGAAGCATTCTGGTCAGTCTTGCTTATGAATGTGGATGGTGTCTTTGGTGAAGTCACTGCGATGCGTGTAGTCGGGACAGTTACAGGCTTCTCTATGCTTGTGTGTGTCTTGCAGATGAAAGTTCCCGCTTCTTTTCCAGGCTTGTATGTGCCAGAGAGAAGAATAGTGGAGCACTCTTTGCATCTGTTGAACAGAGAGTTCATAGCTAACAAAACTGAGACAATATAATAAACTTAGACCTGAGGTATTTACACTGACTGATCGAATCATAAAAAATAAAAAAAACACTTTCTAAAACATCGGGGGATGGATAATCTTCACTCCTTTTAAACATGCAAAAACATTTCACTTCTATTACTCACGGGTATTATCTGAAATGATCAGCTGACTGAAAAACAAAACAAAACAATGAACCCTACAATAGCAGCCATACAGCAAACAATTAAAGGAATTCATAGAATTTTAATTGATAGGCGGCTTTTACAAAAACGTTTCCCCACAGTACACTGCTCAAATTAAGCAATTATGATGACAATTAAAGCATTATATGCATGGTTCACTAGTCATGTGTGATGGATGCATTCACATACACTACTTGTCAAAACTTCTGTGTTTTTAGGTCTTATCTTATGCTCACCAAGGCTGCATTTATTTGATCAAAAATATGAAATATTGGGAAACTTTCATTTAAATAGTTTAAAATGTTACATTTGTTCCTGTGATAGCAAACCAGTCTTCAGCATCACCAGATCCTTGAGAAATCATTGTAATATGCTGCTTTGGTTTTTAGATATTATCACTTATTACTGGAATCTCAATTACTAACACTGGTTCTTAGTATTAACGTTGGAATCAATTTTTGCTGCTTAATATTTTTGTGGAAACATGATACACCTTTTTTAGAATTTTTTTAATGAATTAACTGGAGTGTTACAAGCTGTTAGTGCATAGAAAAGATCCCTGAAGTTTCCAAAAGATATATTCTATATAAAAGTTATGACTTGTCCACACCCCCCTAAAATGATTCGTTTAAACAAACAGCTGGCCAATCAGAGCACAATCAGAGTTTTGTACAAATCGACCCGTTTCAGGAGGCGGGGCTAAGAGGAGAAACCAAAATGTACAGCATGTGGAAAATAATGTGTTCTTTGCATCTTAAACTGCAAAACAGAACACCAAATACACAAAATATTTTTAGCAACATCATGTGACCCCTTTAAACACTAACTTTTTAAAGTATAACTTTTGATAATATAAGTGAAGTAATTTCACAATAGAGCTGTTTTTACTGTATAAGCCTACAAACTTGGAGCCTTGGTGAGCATAAATACTTGGAGAAGCACAACAGTTGGCAAAATTGAACAAACATGGTACAATATTAACTTCTTATTTACTGAACTGTTGTATAAACCACATTTGCAGAGCTTGTGTTATATCGCTGTCCTTGCTGGTGAGATATGCTTAGATGACATAAATGAGACAAAAATGCATACAGGGTCATTTTGTGCCCCGATCTCTTTAATTTAAGGGCATAACTGCATTTATAGAGTTGTTGCCTTGCATTAAAATATTAAAAATCACATTTTTTCCCCCCATAACTAATTAAGTTTACATATTAAACTGACAGCTCTACTAATAATAAATAAATACCAATTTTAAAAAAATAATAGAACTGACTTACTTAAAGCAATTCCTGTGGTACAGTTTCCCATCTACTAGGTGGCGCTGCACAAGGTGAACATGCTGGTTGCACATGTTACAGCTGCTGCTAAGAGTTGTTTTATTGGCACGTTCAGCCAAAACTTCTCGCTAGAATTAATAATAAAAAATAAAAAAAAGATCAATTATTCATGAAGCACTGTGCAAACACTACATCAATATAAGATTTGTTTAAAACAATAATGTTATCATATCAGACGTATGTAGCCTAAAACAAGGTATATCATGTACCCACGAGTTTGCCTTACACACACTCCATTAGAAATACAGAACTAGCGAAGTTCCTGTGTAAGCTGACAGGTGTCGGATGAGTTACACAGTGTACCTTGTTATCGTTCACAGGTTTAGGCGTCTTGTTCTCTGTGGCTGGTTTAGGGGAGGGAAAAACTTTAGCCGTCACAGGTGGGTTCTTCTTCTCAGATGGCGCTTCATTAGACTCTTCAGCTGGTCTTTTAATCCCTGCCATACCTCCAACTGCACATCCACACAGTGAAATGTTTTTAGCAATGCTAGTCCTAATTACGCTTAAAAGTGAAGGGTGTAATTTCTGCACCATTGTGGCACTAAACGGAATTGCAAAAATGTTTGCTGGGTTATGAAACTCCTACGGTTTCACATTATACTACTATTTATATTGTGCTTTATTTATACTGTACTTTTATCCCAAGATTACATTTATGGCCTCTAGATATCTGTATTTCCGAAAACGATCAGCTATGCAGTGACAATACTTACTAGGAGAGCGTCCATGGAAATAATTGTAGTACTGGGACACATAGGTCAGGATGCTGAGGCGATCAGGCACTTTTAAAGCAACCATGTCTTCGGCATCCAGCAAGGCAGGGATACCTAACTTAATCTCTGCCACCTCAAACGCCTGGTAAAAAAGAAATGAATAAATATAACAAACAATTTACAATTAATTGTGTTTATTTATACTTTTATTTGGATCAAGTGCAAAAAACATTCCAGATTTTAAGAGCTATTTGATATGTGCAGGCTGCAAAGGAAAACTAGCTGTTGATAAATATTAACTTTCTGCTTTTGTTATATTAGTTCACACAGAAAATGCGGATTGATATTATATACTAAAACTGAAGCTTTTGTCTTCTGTGTGCAATGTCTGGTCACTATTACTCCATTCATGATAGTGGGAATATGTCAGCAGATCATCTTTCTGCTCTTGTATAGTTTACAATGTTACAATGATGAACAGTTGGGCAAAAGTTTGTAATTTGTGGTGATTTTCCATCCGGAGGCATTGAGTGGTAAAACTATAATTCCTCCATGCCCATTATAGGCACACAAAAATGTCAACTTGGCCTGGATTTCTTTGAGAGGAAAAAAAAAAAAAAAAGCTTCCATCACAAAATAAACAAGCCCAGACTTGAACAACGAGAGAGAATGAGAAAACAATCTAGATAAAATCAAGAGGAATAAAAGGGAAGGTATTCCTGTGAAAAGATAAAAAAAAAAAAAAAAAAAACGCAAGTAATGCGATTCAAAGACCACAAATCCAAATGTAAAACCCGGAAATCACTACAGATCATAACTAAAACTATCAAGCCAAAGTTACTATTAGCTATAACTGTGAATGTTAAGGCTTAGAGGCGAAAAACCATTTCATTGCCCTTTAACCACTGTGTAATTTGACAAATGAAACGTTGAACTCTCAGTAAGTGCCAGCTTTCTCTTGAACCTGATACTGAATCTCCACCCTGTAAACCATGCATTACCTTATCTCAACAGTTAACACTTTCATTTTCACTGTCTTTGTTTGGATAGTGAGGGTGATCCTTACTTTCTCACAAAGCTGCACTTCTTTCTCAACACTTTTCATTGCATGCTTTCGTATTCTCTCTTTCACAACAATGCCCTTTTTGGACAGCATTCCTTTTCCGTGGAAACAGGAACATAAGAGTGTGCAGATGATGATTTATTACGGCCTACGACACCACCACATGTGATTCAGCGTTTGCAGAAACATAAGGAACCACGAAAACAGGCCTTAAGTATGCGGCTGTGTCACATAGGTCAAATAGCTCTATGGGAGGTCTAAGAAACTTGCTAACTGTCAACACATGATGGGGTTGTGATCTTTATAAAATGAAGGCATTTCCCAGAAAGCTTAACGCAGATTCAGTTGTTTTGCTCTACTTTTCTGGCCAAAAACGTACTTGCTAAGGCCTAGGGGAGCATGTTTACTTTAAACAAAGAACTTAAATATATTTCTCTTTACAAAGAGACATAAACCAGAATATAACCTATAATGCTTTTTTAAACCTCTAAGAACTGTCAAATGAGGAAAAGATACCAAAGACAGGTATTTAAAATGATTTTTACTATGAAATTGATAAACAAAACGTAAAAAGGTACTGCATCAGCAATAGAAAGAAGTTATAAAAGAAAAGAGACCACTGTATAAAGTGAACAATCTTACCCGTTTATTGTTTTCAAAGATATTTTCCTTGCTCAAAGAGTCAAAGTCTCTGCAAGAGAGCAAATCAATTGAGACAAGCATACGTGAGCGAACAAAAAAGGTATTTTCCTATGCCAAATATTAACAATATAAATCTAACACTAATACAAACACAGCCCCAAGCATGCAGTGTGTCTGTCATGTCAACACTCATGTTGAAATAACTAGAATGTAGGCTAATGGTGTTTTTGGAGTATTTCAAACTAAATCTGTTGCATAAAATCTAAAATAAGCATTTAGATTTTGTACTAAAATTCCAACATCCTGATTGTAACTTTGAGTTCGAATTTCTTACGTTTTAATATAAGAAATCTGCTAATGTTCAAAAAGTTATGTTAGGCTATTATCTTAAAAGTCATTCAGTATAAGCTTCATATTAAGCTCTTCGGAAGTATTAAATGTACCAGTTTCCTACTTAGTTCTGAAGTTTTATAAAAGTTCCATAGTTCCTTTTTTTTACCCGGAGTTACAGATTTCTTAACTTTAAATTCTAAAAGTTGCAATGTTCTCATGTTTCTAAGTAGCCTGTACTGATACCATCCTATGTTTTGCACGTTCTGAATCACTGAAACGTCTGTCCTCGTCTTAACGTGTCTTTTGTTTTGAGCCAAACACAGTTCTAAACGTCTGAAACGAGCTGTAAACGGTTAACAAACTCTATGTTTGAATGCTGACCGTCTCGGCTTTCTTCCAAAGTTCATACTCTGTCGTTTTCTGAGCGCAACGCAGCACTAAACTTATTCGTTACTTACATCAAGTCCGGTCTGTGTTTGTGAATTAGAGCGCAGAAAGCCAGACCGTCCCGGAAAGATGTGGTCATGTTGGTGATCGACACGTCCCGGTATCCTTCACACTGGATTTTGCACCACTGTTGAAGCGCCTTCACAGCAGCCATAGCGCGAACGCGATTGAACCCGGGAGGACCGCTTTAAACCGAATACTAAACCTGGAATCGCTCCCTTCCAAAGCGGCGCACACACACTAACCGGAACACCGAGCTGCGAAACGCTTTGGAATTTCACTCAACCAAGTGAAGTGACCTCACTGTCAGCTGGCCCAAGAACCCCCTGAAACTCCTGAGAAGTTATGACGTCCTCATGGGTGGAGTCAGGTAAACGATTTAAAGACTTCCCATCAATTGTTCCACATGGTCACGTATTAAGCACTTAAATAACAAACAAACACACTTTTTATTAATGGCAATATAATGGTACACACACACACACACACACAAATACATACACACGTATATATGCACACATTACCAGTTTTTGGAGTTTTTAATTGAAAGACAAAACAAAACTATGGACTGGTATATGAGTAGTTGACATATGAATGTGTCCTATGGTGTGACAGCAAAAATTATAAAAACAAAAAACCTCTTAACATTGAAGATAAACCTCTCTCATGCTATTTGTAACTCTAAGAATGAAGATATTTTCTCATGTTATTTGTATGTTGTATGTTTTCTACATTTCTGTCCTGTGTCAAACCATTGGACACTGTCCAATTTATATATGTCAATTACCCATATGTATAAATGGATAACCAAACAGTTGCTTGTCTCCATTAATTTCCACAAAATGAAAAAAAAAAAAAAACACTTTGGAAGTTAAAAACACTCTGTTTGTTTACCCATATTCTTTAAAATATTTATTTTGTGTTCAGGGGAAAAATGAAATTCAGTTAATTAAAATATTTTGGTGAAATATACCTTTAAAAGTAGGGCAGCCTTTTCTGAGAGGTTAGCATGAGGTAACTTTGAAAGCATAAGATCCCATCTTCCCTGCAAATCACTTTCCAAAGCCACGCCTCCTTCAAAACACATGAATGCGCACGATGATAGATGGCATTTGTGGAGGGTTGAATGCAGCACTGTCAAATCACCTCATGTCTCATTTACTGGTGAGAAAACACTGCAGTACAAAGCTCATAATAGTATAATAACAATGCCTTACAATGCAATGCTTTGTCTGCAATGATGTATGCAGGTCAAAGACGAACAATGGTTTAAACATAAAAAAAGAGTAAGTGTAATACTGCTTTAAATTGTTGTTTTTCCACCAAAAAGTTTTTCTTAAAAGTAGACAATTTACTTACATTTAATGTGCTTCTATAGACAAAATAATCACTGATGTGGACAACTTGACATCTTTAGCCCTATTCGGACGGGACTAGCTTTACAGGGGGTCGTCCAGAGCAAATTACCTACTGTTTTTCAGTAAACTCAGTGGTCCTCTGAGAATGCCATGTCGGTGATTGCCGGTGATATTTTTTTTTACAACGCGTTTCCTTGTGTGTTTTGGCCAACGCGATATGCCGTAGATGGTCTTACCGCACCCACGTTTGATATATTTTGATATGGAAAAAAATAAATAAAGGCAAATAAAGAGCCAGATCACGTAAACTGTTAAGACTGGCTATACCAAATCCTGTTTACCATAGCCTTAAATGGAACCAACAGTGTAGCCTACTGGCTCAGCAAAAAACAACAGGTAGGCAATATACCAGTGGCCAAAAATAGCCATTGTTTGTTTTATAGAGCTACGAGCAACAGTGAGATTTATTTGACATCCGATAGCTTTGATATTATTTTGTTGTTGTTGTTTACCATATCTCAATATCATTATATGTGACATGCTTCATGTAGGCTTCAAATATGAAGGAATTTATCTATCATCAGTAACCATTAAAAATATATTTATTTTATTGGGTTTATTTGGGTCAAAAAATCACCTAACCTAACCCCTAACCCTAACAGAATCCACCCTTCTGATGGGATCAGGATAATACTTTTTTTTTTTTTTTTATCAAATAGATCCCAATCTGAGTTCAAAGTTTTGAATTACCCAAAGGGCTGGTTTAATCTAAATCAAATGTAAGATTGGATTACGTGGTCTGATCTTAATTCAGAATCCTTCTTTTACCTTTGAAAAACCCATTTCCAAGATTTGATCCAATCCGTGATCCAAAATCCCACTGGATTACTTTTGAAAAACTGGGCCCAGGTGATAACGATCGAAACTCAAACGTAGTTTAGAAAACTAGTCCCGTCCGAATAGGGCTTTTGACCCATGTGTGGCGCAGAGGTATGCACATACATACACTGAAAGGCAGTTGGGACAGCCTATCGTAATCTTCAGACCCAGGGATATGATTGGATGACCATTTTATGGTCCTACACCTTTCACAGATTATATAAATACCACTTAGTGATTGCTATCGGGATGAATCAGACTTCAACCAGCACTATTAATTTTTTTCTTTGGTTCAACTACCATGCTTTTAAGATGAATCCTTATAATATACAAAATGTCCAAATAAACCTGTTGCATTTGAAACAATGCACAATGTTAGACAAAAATTAAAAAAGTTATGTGCATACTTTATATTTTCATATAATCCTGATTTGCAGCCAGCAGTGAAGCAGTATATTTGCATAATGGCAGGTCAGTGTTTATGCAGGTGGTGTTCTTTATATGTTCTGATGGGTGTGTCCATGTTGCTCTAGGTGTAGTTGGACTTGTCTAATCTCGCTGAGTCACTGAAGGAAACAACAAATCGAGGCATGTGCTTTAGAAATGACTGACCTATTTCAATCTAATTGAACATGCGGCTATGTTTAGTAGTCCTTGGTTGCAGTAAATAAATTATAAATAAGCATTTACAATAAACAATGCAGAATATAGAATATTTATGTGAATAAACAATGTGTCAAACATTTGAAGAAGACATGGTCATATAAACTAAAGAAGTAGTTGTCATTCTTAATATGACCAATAGATGTCAGTAATAGACCAAATCTTAGTTAGGTGACAAAAAACATGGATATTTAAATGAAAGCAAAAGGATGGCTCTTTGATAAAAATTAGGGCTTCACGTTGCGCCACGTGTCTAATATTCACGTGCACTGGACAGAAACACCGCGCGCGAGGGGAAAATTCCAAATAGTGATGGAAAACACATGGATTGGTATTCAAAATGAAAGTATGCAAAAAAAGAACTGCAGTTTAGGAATGCAGTTACAAAGTCAAACGTATCTTTATGAAACGTGAAGCAAGAGAATGATCCACGGTTAACTACTTTAAATGTGAAAAGCCCTCTTGGTATTGGAACAATTATAATATTTATGTGACTATTAAGCTACTTGTTCAACAGTAGGCTACCACAGAACACAAAATCATACATCATAGTAATACCACACACAGTGTTTGATGATTAAGACAGTAAAGAAATATATGGTCACGTTTTGTTCTAAAATTGTGAAAATGCGGCCTGGTGTATAAACAATCCTGATTAATGGCTTGCAGCAGCCCATGGATACTTTTATCTTAATTGGGACTTAAAGAGGAAACAAGAAATCAATTTAGTTGGAAATGCTGAGATAGCCTGCCAAAAGATGGTTACAACTCATTACAAGAGCATGTGGTGTGACTCAACCATTTCCCACAAACTCTTGCACTGGGTTTGTGTGTGAGAATGTGTCTGCCTTCCCAGAACCTTGTGAGGTACCTAAGCACGGTGACAGACAGAAACTAATGTGAAGTCAACAATTCATGGTATAATGTCACATCTTTGGCAGCTAAAAGTAAAGCAAGGCAATGATGGAGTGAGAATGTGGAACATCTGGAAGCGGTTGTCTCTGAAGCCCTCAATATGCAGAGAGAGTGTGTGATATTATCTTATTGTTTTCTTCTAGGCCAGTATGGAGCCAAAATAAACATAATTTTATTGTGAGATAAAAAATAATGGGAATAATTTCTAATTACAAATTTAAACTGTAATGCAACATTCTAGAATTTGAGGACATTTTTTTTCTATTGCGCAATGTACACAGTGTTTGTTTTTCATTAAGTGTGGTTATTTGGTTTGGTTCCTTTCAGTATTATGAATACTTTATGTAGTCAGAACAGGTTTTGTTGAAAATAAGTTTTTGGGGTCATTAAACAGACAAAAACAAGCATAAAAATGCAACATTTTAAACTATTTAAAATAATTTGCCCTTTGGACTCTTAGTAACTTAATTTTGTTATGTATTTATATATTATATATTTTGACTTTAACTGGATTTACCTTTTAATTTTGCTTTATTCTATGTTTTTTTTTTTTTAATTACAATTTTTATCGAAGAAGGATTCATTAAAGTGACAGCAAATGTTATTTGTTTGAACAATTCACCAAAAATCCTGAAAATATATAACAGTTTTCACAACAATAGTTTTTCTTGAGCAGCAGTGCAACATATTAGAATGATTTCTAAACGATTGTTTGACTTTGACACTGAATATGCTGAAAACTTAGCTTTGCCATCAGAAATAAATGACATTTTAAAATACAGAAAACAGTTTCTATTTCACAGTATAACTGTTTTGACTACTTATTTCCAAAACATTTACAAAATCCCACTGACTCCAAAGTTCTGAGCAGTAGTATCAGTTCCATTGTACACTATTAAAATTGAAAAAAAATGAAAGATACAAAAATAAATAAATGGGTGTCATATTTTATAACTAAATGCTTAATACTGTGGGATATAAAGCCTTTAGCTGAAGGGTCTTCATTTGACTTTTAACAGTCCTCTAGTACTAGTAGAGGGTTTCTCATTATTACAAGAAGAACTGATAAGTGGATAATGACAGCAGCCAGCGTTGACGTGTTTCAGATTCATTAACATTTGCACTGTTGTAATAGTCTAGGTCTACTGTATTTTAAAGATAATAATGATGGCTGTTTTATTAATAAACAAGCTCATGTATACATTATCTACTTTTCTACATGCAGGATATTCTTATTATTCCTTTATATTCTTAAATCGAATAACTTTTAATTGCTTAGTTAATAACCAATCAAGAAAATCAAAGTCCTGGCCCATGCTTAATGCCATCTTTGTCCCTCTCTTTTCATGATTTTTTTCGTCTTTATTTCTCTCTGCTTGTATCGGCCCGTACAGAAGCAAGGCTTTAAACTCGCTGTCATATCATACTGGATGTAGAAGCACAAGTCTGGCTTTGATCTTCAAACAGGTCTTGTGTCAGCGTGAGATGAAAGCTGAAGGTTCAGACGTGCAGATACACTCCCAGAAGAAGCCGCGTGACTATCAGCAACAATTCTTCTTAAAACGACAAGAAAAGGCTTATTACATCTTCTTCAAGACTAGTTTTGCTTAAAATGACAGTGTCAGGCATGCTCAAGGTCGAAACAAAATCTTGCAGCTAATTGCTTTCATGCTGTTTGTTAAAAAACGTCTGACTTTATTAATGTATTTTACAAAAGTAGAAAAAGGGGTTAAAATACTTTGCCTGAGGTCACTGCACTGAGCTGAAAACACACAAAAACAAGCCATTTCCTATAAAAGAATAAAGAAAGTGCCTCTAAATCCAGTTTCATGTCGCAATAACCTGGGCGCATCAGAACTATAGCTCTGACTTTGAGACAAAATAATTAGATTTTTTTTAGGTTTGAAGTGTTAAAATCATTTTTATTTCCTCCGAGCAAATGCTGTGGTTTGAAAGTTCATATTTTACTGGACACTAAGAGGACCAATTGAGTTACATGATCGAAAGAAACAAATGAAAATGTATTCAACCATTTGCTACGGTTTTCAGAGTCGTTCAGTTCAGTTGCTAGGGTTTTCTGGGTGGTTTCTATGGTGATGGCTAGTGTGCATATCAAGTCGAAAGAAGAAGAAGAAAAAAAAAAAAAACACACACAAGAGAAAAGATAAACGCTTTGATTTTTTTATTGCACGCTACCCTTTATGTCTTGTGAACGGCTGTACAGCAGTTTGTTCAGGGTCATTTAAAGGAAAGAAGCCTTAAACAGGCTCGTACTCTCATTTATACATTGTTTAGCTTCAGTTTTAGGAGCACAGGTCTATACATTAGAATTTTTTTCGTTACATTTGATTAAAGTTGTAAAGCAGCCCAGTGTTTTGAACAAAGGGTATTATACATTCACAGTAAAGCCACTCAATGTTGAAATCACAGCTTCGATGAAATATAAGGCACAATGTTATGTTATACATTATCAACAGCATGTGGTAGCAATTTACAAAATACTGCACAATTATGCCTCTTTAAGCCTTGATGAATACTGTACAGTGATTTACTTCTGTCATATTTTCATGGTCGTACATTTTAGAAAGACTTGCTTTGGGCATTAAAACAAACGAATCATAACAAAAACAGTTTCTATCACATTTGGATTGGCGGAACATACTGCATCAATTCAATTGCATGCCTGCCCATGCACGGAAAAAATAGTTGCTAACTAAAGCTCAAACATGCATTTCTGCAGCATCAGAATGTCCTGAACTGTGCAAACACGCTTGTAAACCATATATACACATATGCAAATCAACACCATACTAATTAACATAATCTGTAAGGTTGCAAGGTCAGCAGGATCGCTTTTGAACTTTGTAGTTGTTATTGTTTTTTTCTGTACCGCTGTAAAGTTGTTTGCTTCAACTCAAAATCATCCTGAACTTGCCTAGTTTTTGATGGCATGGCAAGGTACGAAGGTAAACCTACTTTAAAATAAGAAGCTTTATTCACCACTAAAATGCCTGAAACAATAATAGAAGAAGAATATTTCTGCCCTATAGAAAACAATATCAGCAATTACAGGCAGTAATATAACAGCAGAGGTAAAAATATATTTACTCAACAGATCAAACAAATACATTTATTCAAAATACACAATTTTTCCCTTCGGATTTGCTCCCTCTGAGTGCAACTGACCTCTACTGGGTCAATAAAACAGACATTCAACAACATAAATTCAATAATCTGTCATATCCTTTCTGGTTAATATTTGATTTCAGGACTTTCACATTTACATCCAACTGATCGTGAAGTTATGACTGAGATTCAGACCCAAGTCTGTTACTGTCAGCACCTAGACAGACATAAAACAATACATACATTTCATTAAATCTTATTTTGCATAAATTTAAGTTTTCTTCTAGCAATACAGGTTTTAAACTATTTGTTAAAACAAATTAATAAATCACTATTGATGTCAACTGCTAATGGTATATTATGATATTTGGTTCTGGCATATTAAATGTATTTAAATATTATTAAATGCATTACAGAAATAGCAACATCCTCCATTTTTTATTTATTTTTTTTAAAACTGTATTAAACCACAAACCATATACAAATTCAATTATTTCCAGTACTGCCTAATAAAAGTAGTTTGTATATCCTTACTGTGACCCACTAACAAAATAACCAGCAGCTTCCTAAAACAATATTAAATGATATTACCTGATTGTTACGGTAAGTGAACGCTGCCTCTTGTGAATTTACGGTTACATTTTCTGGCTTGGTCTTCACTCCGTAAAATGAAGCGGTTTCCACTGTGATGTAAGTAGCCTCCTCATGATTATGCAGCACCTCTGATGTCATTGTGTTCTGAAGATCATTAATAAAGTAGATCGTTCCATTTATTATTCCTGATATTAGGCAGGTTAATGACTACAAGTAAACAAGCAAGTGATGCGTTTTATAAAATAACTTTGGATCAAAATGGATATAATCTGAATAATTCATGAATAAATGTTACTAGGGATGATGCGAAATGTCCTTTTATAGGGTGCCCATTCTATGAGAATTGAATGAATGCTCAATACAAACTAAAGACATGCTGGTTTACTGCGGTAAAGGTGAATTGTGCATTTTCTGTACCTGTTCTACTGTGAAATAGATGTAAGCGTATTGATCTTTCTCATATGTGTCTAGGGTCTCTCCATCATCCCAAAACAAATCACCATTGGCCAGGCCATCCTCACTTAGACTCACAATCAGATGAAGAGGCTGACCGCTGCTCACCCACAGGGTCGTGTTAGGTCTCTGAAACAAACAAATTCAAATAATCATTGACACAGATAGAAATTATCTATCAATCTTTTAATTAATCACTAAACTGAGACTTGCATGCTCATTCGCAAGTGCAGATAGAGTTAGATGGCACCGCGCCTGTGTCAGCGAGTTACCGCAGCTTTGTTGTTTTGCGTGGCGTTTTTTAATGCTTTTTGCACAGCACTCTGGCCTTCCTCCCACTGTCACTAAGGGTGTACTCACACTAGGCAGTTTGAACCCTGCCCGAGTTCGTTTGACCACCACAGCGTGGTTTGTTTAACTACTGTGAGTGTTCCGAAACGTGCCCAGGTGTGGTACGTTTAGCTGGCCCTGGCCCTGGCCCACTTGAAAGAGGTGTGCCAGAGCACGGTTCAGTTGGACTCGGGCGCAGTTCGCATGTAGTGTGAGTGCAACCATGCTGGAGCACAGAACAGGGCGCGCGACATCACGTTTTTGCGATGCTCCAAAACAGACATAGCGGGAAAAGGGTCGCTTCGGTCTACAGCAGAGGTGCAATCTTTGTTTAACAATAAGCTGTAAGAAGGCTGTGGACCACCGCGGACCAAATGACTCAAAATTACTATCCACAAAGTATCCACTATCCACTAAGTAGTAACCAGATCAATGGACTCCATCGTGTCAGGAAGGTCAGGAAGGCCACAGGCCCTGATAACATCAGCTCCAGGCTCCTCGGGGAATGCGCAGACCAGCTCTGTGAGGTTGTTCTGTTCATGTTCAACCTGAGTCTCAGTCTGGAGGGAGTCCCAGCGCTGTAGAATTCCCAAAATATCATATCCCAAGGTCCTGATTGGACCATCGACTACCTCACTGACAGGCCACAATTCGTCAGGTTGCATGATTGTGTGTCAGATGTCTGCAGCACGGGGGCACCTCAAGGTACAGTACTTTCCCCATTTCTGTTCACCCTGTACACATCTGATTTTAAGTACAACTCCCACAACTGTCACCTGCAGAAGTTCTCAGACAACACCGTCATTGATGGCTGTGTGTCCAGGGAGAATGTTCAGGAATACAGGGAAGTCATCACTGATTTTGTGGACTGGTGTGAGGAAACCACCTGCTACTGAACACCATTCAGACCTGTGAGCATCCAGGGCTCGGACATCAAGACTGTAGACACTTTTAAATACCTGGGTGTTCACCTGAACAATAAACTGAACTGGTCTACAAACACAGGTGCCCTGTACAGAAAGGGGCCAAAGTCAGAGAACTCTTACAGACTTTTTATGACACAGTAGTGGCCTCAGTAGTTCTCTACGCTGTTGTGTGCTGGGCAGGGAGCAGCTCGGACAGAGACAGAAAAAGACTTAATAAGCTCGTTAAAAGAGCTGGTTCTGTCCTGGTTTGCACACTGGACACCATCAAGGAGGTGGCGGACAGAAGGATGTCATCCATCATGGATAACCCCTCCCACCCTCTGCACCACACTGTGCAGGCTCTGAGCAGCTCCTTCAGCACAACACTGTTACATCCACAGTGCATATGTGGTTAAATAAATTCTACAATTAAATTTTTTTCTTCTTATTATTTTATCTCTCATATACCTATGATGAAAATTACAGGCATCTCTCATCTTTTTAAGTTGGATAACTTGCACAGTTGGTGGCTGACTAAATACTTTTTTGCCTCACTGTATATGTGTGTGTGTAATGGTAATATATATATACACACACACACTCACAAACATTAAATTATATAAATGATCTATATCACTACTAAGAATTTATGCATTTGTCATTTTTTTAATATAAAGCCTTTATTATAATTAATACATTCCCCATTACATAATATATAAGTATATAATGTGCTTCTGTGTCACCTGCATAGGTATGACTGAACCCTCTCTGAGATGCAGGTTGATTTTGTCTGCTGGAGCCTGAAGATTGATATCTTCTCCACTGCTTACCAATGAGTCACCCTGCATGTGACACAAAATATGAAAATTGTAAGAGACTCCACAGTAAGAGAATATGAAAAGAAGGTTTCTAGAGAGGTGGGACTTACAGTGTGGAAATCGTACCAGAGGCCTTTAGGGAAATATCCCATAACACTATCTTGCCCTGCCTCCAAAACCGGTGTGACCAGCAAACTCTTTCCCCACAGGAACTGCTTATCTATGGCATACGTCTTCTCATCGTTCGGGAACCTAAAAAGCACAGCACAAATGGTAATTAAGTAAAAATGCTTCCTAAAATTATGGATAGTATGTGGTTGGAGACTATATATATATATATATATATATATACACACACATACATTAAGGGTGTAACGGTTCACAAAAAAATCACGTTTCGGTTCGATACGACAGTTCGGTATGTTTTCGAATACAGCAAAAATGTAAAAAATTGAGAATTTTTTTTGTTTTTTTTTTACATTTATATTTATTAAAACTAACATAAAAGTATGATCTTGTTTTTTTTTTCCTTTTGAAAAAACACCATGGAGCTATGCTTCAAATATCTTCTGGTGTTTCTTAGCAGCAAATAAAACAAAACCTCCTTTATAACCAAAACCAAGTGCTCCTTATAAAAAATGAAATGTAATATTGTAGTAGTTATAAACTAGTAGAAAGAAAAGAACAATTTTGTTTTTAAATGGAACTCCGTTTCAATCATTTTTTTATTTTTATTTATTTTTTTTTAAGTTCAGAAAGATGAGATTGTCCACATTTTTTTCTTCAGACAGCACAGATTGTGTCTTCAACACATGGGCCGCTGTTGTGCTTCAGCTAAAGAAGGTCACAATCTTTCTGTTCTTTGCTAATAACATTAAGCATTTTCTTAAAATCCACGGCTATAAATGTACCGATCGCTGTTACTTATCAATTTGCCTGAATGCCGCGGGGATAGTTTGTAATGTGCGTGTTTCTAGTTTTCATCTGTTTGGGGTGGGAGGGGCATTTTACATACTTTATTCTCTCTTTTTTTTCCAAATATAAAACTATTAGTCTGAATCGTTTGGTTTGTAATGCGTACTGAACCGAAAGCCTCGTACCGAACGGTTCAATACTAATACGTGTATCGTTACACCCCTAATATATATATATAAATTTCACAATATAGCCTAAATAATTTAAGGTTCAGAGTATAGAATTGCTTCAAGAATTAATCTAAATTAAATAAGGTTTTGTGTTTAACTTACTGAAAGAACAGCGGTGTGACGACTGTGTGTCCACTGATGTGTGCATGATGGAAGAGTGTGTAGAGATGTGGGAACAGAGAATAACGCAGAAGAATGGCTTCTTTCATTGCTATGCGAGCTGCAGGGCTGAATGCAGTTGGTTCCTGATCCTGTTGTGAAATGACAAAACTGTTAATCCAGAGAAGTGTCTTTGGAACGCCAAAAAAAGACATTATAAAAACACTGTACTGCCAAAACAAGTGACAGATGGGATACTAATCAAATAACAATAAAAAAAACCTGACTGCAGAAGAACAAGACGACCAAAACCAAAAAAAAAAGTATATATATATATATATTTTGTTTATTTTTTATAAAATATATTTTAGGGTTAAGAGCTAAATCTTTTTACTGATTGACTGCATTGCAGATTTTGCTAAAGCTTAAAGTTAAAGTAAACGGTCGTACGTTTTAGACAGATTGAAGAAAGTTCACCTGTTCATCTATGGAGTTGTGATTTCTTGAAAATGGGTAGAAAGCTCCGAGCTGGGTCCATCGGACACACAGTTCTTCTGTAGTGCTGCCCCCAAAGCCACAGATGTCAGCCCCAATCAGAGGAATGCCAAGGATGTTAAATGTTAGCATACCTGGGAAAAATGGAAGACAATGGTTAGTGTAGCTGTAGTAAATACTAAACTCTACTAACAGAGCATGGGGTGTGTGTTTATACCTGGTATGGATGTGGCCAGGTCTTTCCATTGGCTCCTGTTGTCTCCGAGCCAGTGGCCTGAATACTTGCCCTGACTGGGAAACGTAGAGCGGGAAATGACGAAGGGGCGCTTACCTGTGATCTTCCTCAAAGCACTGAAAAAGACAGATGGATCAGATACGATCTAACCAGAAAGTCTATTAAACTTTTTTGGTAAAATGTTTTGCTTGCACAATGTACTTCCTTCATCTTTCTTTGAAATTTGACAACTATTAATTTAAAATAACAGTTTTTTTTGTATTTTATTATTATTTTTAAAACTAAATGTATTCCTGTGATGCTAAGCTGAGTTTGCAGCATCATTACTCCAGTCTCCAGTGTCACAAGAACCATAAGAAGTCATTTCCTTTTTCTTATTATCAATGCAGAAAAACTAATAACTAAACAATTTATTGGATATTTCTAAGAAATACTGACTTGACCTAAACTGTAGTGTATTTTTTAATTTATGTATTTGTTGTATGATTGTGCATACAGTACCTTTCAGTAGCCTTAGCTTCCATGAGTCCATACAGACTGTGTATGTTGTAGTGGGTGGAGATTTTCTGGCGCGCAGATGCACACACAGTCTTGGCCTTTAATGTACCACCCAGGATACCTACAGAAGACAATACCAACCTTATTGTTGGTCAAAATTGCAGCATGAATAATATAGATGGGTAATATACCTGGAGTGTAGGGAGGATTTTCCAGTTCGTTGTCTGGGCAACCATTCTTTGATCCATCAAAGAAATTAGATGGCTCATTCATGTCCTTGAAGAAGAGATATAAAGAACCGAACATGATCAATTACTGGGTAAATGCAAATAATAACCCATCAAACAGTCAATAATAGAAATGCACAACATACAATCCACACGCCATCAAAAGGCACTTTTTCATGGAAACGCTTCAGATTCTGGTACCACCATTCATGTGCGTCTGGATCGGAGAAATCTGGAAATGCTGTGAGTCCTGGCCAGACCTAAGAAATAACAAAACAAAACAACCACGTCACAATTGTAATGAATATATTAGAACAATTAGTTTTATTTTGTTTTAATTAATTATAAACCAAATTTCTGTTTCATTTTCACCCAGACTTCATACTGACATCTCTTGGTGGCGATGAAGCATTACAGAAGTTTATTGTTTGTTATGATAAGTATTGTTACAAAAATTATATTCCAAAAAAAAATTGAAACTATTTATTTATTTTATTATTTATTGATAAAAAAAGTTATCAATAATAAAATATCACCATCTATTTTCAATGATAATAAGCAGAATGACTTTAATAATAATAATACAATTTTTTAATGTATTAAAATACAAATTATTTGAATTTGTAAAATTGTACAATATAACTATTTTTTATGTATTTTTGATAAAGTAAATGCAGCCTTGGTAAGCATAAGAGACGTCTTTAAAGAAAAAACAAATAAATGAATAAAATCCCATCCCAAATTTTAAGTAGCTTAATATCCATGTCTTCAGTGTACCTTCCCGATAAGGACATCTCCATTCGAATCATTGATGAAGATGCCCCTCTTCATGCCCTCATCAAATGGCCAGTAGGAGCCATTCGGCTGAGAGTTACTGATACCGGGATCCTGATGAGGAAGTGCAGAAGAGACAAACACGCAAGCTGCAGTTTACATCAAGCACACTTCAGCTAAATCCACAGTGACACATCCAAACGCCTTAGTGAGAGATTCAACTGCAGTCATGTGAAACATTCAGCTGCCAAAACAGCCTCATGACTGTCAGTGTGATTCTACTGCTCCACAAAAGAGACGAGAGCCAAATGAGGAAGCGTGTCATATGGATGTTTTAACGGGACCTCAGAACACAGACATGCCTCTTATTCAGATTTTTAGTGCATCGGCTTCCTGCAAATAAATCTATTGATTGTCTCCAAAAATTTTTAAGCCACACTGAACCTGAATGAACGTCTGTGCATATCAAACCAAGTGACTTCTTCAAACAAAATAAACATTTGTGCAATGATGTTCTGCTGCACCTGGTGTGAAGCTGATTTTTAGTCAGTTGCTTCAAGAACGTTTGTTCTTATAAAAGGTGTTCTAGCAAAGTAACCAGGTGTAGTTCATTAAATTCACAAATGGCTTTTTTGTCAATCGAAGTGTGTGTGTGTACCAGGATCATAACGTAGTGTTGATCATGTCTATGAAGGTCTTTCACAAGGTCAGGTAGGCTGGAAAAGTTCACAGTGTCATAAGTGAAGTCTAAGGCATGATCCATGTAATCAATGTCATTCCACTGAACATCCTGAAAGACAGAAAAATGTTGTTGTCTTTTCACAATATTGCCAGGTCAGTGTTTTTCTGTGGTTCATTAGAAATCAGACTTCAGACGTGATGATCTTTGCATTTTATAGTTTTTTTTTTTTTTTTATACAGTAAACTAACATCACAGATAGCACTGCATGTATCAATATTTTACATTTTTTCATTTAAATTATTTTATGTGCTTTTGACATACTATATAAAATGTTTTTATTCATTTCTGTATAGCTTTAATTTTATTTCCTTTTTATTTTTTTACCTTAATTTTATTAACATATTTTTTGTTAGTAGCCAAGACAGGTTTTTTTTAAATAAAATATTTAGATTTTATTTCATCTTTATTTAAATTCCCCCCAAAAAACAAGATAAGTTTTCTGTGCTGAAATACTTTCATCTTTTTTCTTGATGCCTATCAACAGTGCAAATCTTGTGGAGCAGATTTGAAATTCCTACCAATCCGAAAACATTTGCCTACGAAAACACACCAAGCCTTAATTACTTACACCGAATCAAACAATAAATGAAAATGATTTGACAACCGCAGTACCTGAGGTATGCCATAATTCCGCATTTCTTTAACAACATTCCAGGTTTTGTCGCTTGACTTATAGCCCCATCGGCAAAGATGATAACCCAAAGCCCAGAAGATGGGCATTGCAGGCTTCCCTAATGTGAAAAAGAGAAGAATTAATGACTAGTTCTTAAACTTCTGATACTCCATGTGAAAATGCTTATCAAACACTGCTCATGATGCTTGCTGACCTACAACATCCAAGTACTGTGCAATCACAGAGCTGGGATCCGGGCCTAGGAAAATGTAAAAGTCGAGAATCCCACCAATCATACGCCAGGTGAGAGCAGGAGCAGGCTGCAGGGCCACATCTACATCAGAGATTATTTACACGTGTTATTACGAAGTTCAAACCATCATTTAATACCATAATTAGCATCGTAATACCTTGTTTTGGACAAGCACCACTGTAATGCCTTGAAGTACCATCTTAACGATTCACATTGCAGGTAGAAACAATTTTCACTAAATAATTGCTAGTAAAATTTCATCATTATTTACAAGAAGTGGAACATTGAATTAAAAGCTGAGAACATTTCAGAAGCATATGAAAGTGGATTAGGATAAAAGCAATCTTGTTATTAAAAAAAACCTGTTAAAAAGTAACAAATGTAAGTATTGCGTAAGAAGCAAGTCTTTTTTTTCATGCATGAACTTTTCAAACAGGCATAATTATCCCTGACCACACAGGGATAATAAACTGGGTGCATTATCATGATCAAAAGTAAGGCTTATCATAAACATGACAACCAAACATGTGCCAGAATAACATGGTGTTATGCACTCTGAAGATACAATGAATCCAATGCCAGTTTAAAATAAAAGCATGCATGTGTTTGACTGAACCCACCCATTGCATTGCTGTTGAGCATGAAAAACCCGTGTGCCATTCCCTCCGTTTCCATAGAAAGATAAAAGGGATGGACGCCATAGAGGTTGGTCAGCTCCTGAAAGAACCGCCAATCAAGAAAAGCAGAGAAAGTTAGTGTGTTATGGAACATTTATTGTTAAATAAATGTTTTTGAATGTCAAGTTACCGTTGGCGGGACATCTCGAGCCCACATGGTGAGGGTGTTCCACTGGACGTCATGCAGAAAGTTGGAGCGATGTTCACCCAGTCCATATATGAAACGTGAAGGTAATGATGTAGACATCTGGAGGAACTGATCCGCGTAGAAGAGAGGAGCTATGGATGTGTTCAACCTGATTGGATGTGAACGGATGTTAATAACCCAATACTGAGACAGGCCAAATATCACAGATCTCCGCTCATCACTTCTAATGTTAAAAGAAACTAAATCATTCGATTGTTAGTGTCGTTTTACACTTACAGCACAGTTCCTGTCTGTGTTCTCTTGACAATCAGCCCGAACGGTTCTTTGATGAAGTCTACGGTGTAAGAGGGATTTGATGCCTTTTTCTGAACCACAGGAACATCTATAGGCACCTCATACCTTTTTTCAGCCGGGTCTGTTATCTGAATTTGACACAGGAATATTATGAAACAATAAAAAATACGGTAGGTTATTATATCCTGACAACGTTTTCTATTCTGGATGTACAGATATGGATAATAATAATTTGGATGATATCAAATAACTGACAAATGAATCAACAATCAAACTCTATACTAAGTTAAAAGTAAATAAATTAAATATTTAATAACAATTCCTTTAAATCCTACAAGTAAAATTAGGCATTATAATTACAAGCACACAGTTATAATGTACAATATTTAAAAATATATTTTCCTTCAGAGATCTGGCACATTTATCAGTGTTATTGAATTATCAGTGCAATTATTAGAGTGAAATATATAATAATACCTGATATACATAGTATACATCACCATCCAAAAGCTTGTTTTTTTATTTTAAGTAAATTAATAAAGGCTTTTATTTTGCAAGGAGTAACAGTAAAGCATGTATAATCAAAGTCTCTTTAAGAGGTATTATTTTATTCTATTGTCTTTGGTATAATGCTACAAAACAAATCTATTACAGACATGAAAATGTATCTAAAGCATTTTACACATGTATCTTTTTAAGTCACTGAAAACTGTAGTAATGTCTGATGAAAATTCAGTTTTGCCACCAAGTGCAATATTTTATTATATTACTTTATAAATATAGACTTCTTTTTTTTAAATCATTAAAAAAATAATCACACCGAACTAAAAGTTTTGAATGGATAGGATACAAATAATTAAATTCTAAAATGTTACATTTTTAAATTATTAAAACGTTAATTAAATAGTTTTCAATGAATAGTTTCAATGATTAAGCACTGTCTAACTGTACATACTCAATATCAGCAGATACTGACTACTTATACAACATCATTTGTTTAAAAAAAGTCTAGCTAATCACCAGTCTCATCCCTATTGTCTGCCCGGAAATTTAGTAGCCTTTAAGGGAATACAAGCTAACACATAATATATTCTCTGAAACGTCAATGTAAGTATTAAGGACTTCAACATCAGCATTAAATGACTAAATAGTAATTGCTTGATAAAGAGAGACCAAAGCATAGCCGGCCAGTAAGCTGAAGACCAGAAGTGCTCTCACCTTCACACGCAGTCTGTTGTCTTCCTCATAAATCACCTCCACCTGCAGTGCATCTATGTCTTTAGGATAATACGTCTTATTGTTCCGGAGCAGTTTTCCCACCTTTCCCATCTCGGTGTCAGTAATGGACACCAACTCGTAGGACGGATAGTCAGGTGTGTAGAAACACCACGGCACACCATCCGGTTCCGATGTCTTAGCCTGTGGGAGCTGTATGAAGCAGCAGTTTCGAGCGTGGCACATCTCCTCCGTCACCACCACACCTCTCTCTGGATAACAGTCAAACCTCCAAGCTTCTGGGATCTGCAAGCAGGACTCCGGCTGCGGCAATGTGCCGTTTGACCTTTCAGCTCCAGCAGGTGGAGGGGGTCTATGAGGTTCTCCAGAGGGTGGCTTATGTAACCAAAATATAGTTCCAAGCAGCCAGATGCTAGAGAGAACTACAATAAGTCCCCCAAGGGTCAGCAGGGCAATGGTGATGGAGCATTGACGGTTTTGGGGCAGCAGGGGCAGTTCTGGGTTTACTTCCTTTAGATCTGTATCTGTCGACTCATCAGGATCCAATAAAGCAGCTCCTGAGAAATGAACCTCCTCAGGGGTGAGTCTTTCATAAGACACCATTTCAAACTTGAAAAAAGAAGACATAAAGATAAGATAATTAACATGACATCCTCTAAATGTGAGAATCAAATAACTCAAACCACGCTGCTTGTGCCATCATACTAATTCATATCTCTCGAAGAAGCAATTATTCTTGCAATAATTATTTCATTATACTGTATAACAAGAGGTTTCCCTGCAAAAACTTTGTGTGGAGCTTTTTAAAAATGTTCTGATGCTCTGAAAACGTTATAAATTAGGGATGTGAAGACATTCATATTCATAAATATATCAATAAGCTAACATTCACTGATATTAAATTCTGTGCAATTTCTTAAAAAAAATTAATAAATAAAATAAAATCAACGATTTTAAATACTAGAAGTGAAATTGGCCATTATAATAATAATGAACAGTTATAACGTACAGTATGAAAATATTATGATATTCCTCTTGACATTTGCTACATACAAGATTACATTTAATAGTGTAATTGAATTATTAGTGTAAAATATTAAGAGATTTAATCATATTATATATCTGCTAACAGCTGATTATATATGAATTTAAGATTAGTACATTTTTAAAAACATTAATACTTTACACATTAAATTGATCAAAAGAGACAGTAATTTATTAAAAATCACAAGAATAAATTATATTTTTAAAATATATTCAAATAGAAAACTGTATTTTAATAAGATTTCACGATATCACTGTTTTTACTGTACTTTTTTTATCAAATGCATGCAGCTTTCACTTGATCAGTAATAATATTTTTTAGAGACTCAATATGTTTGAATGACATTTTTCATATTAAGTTTTAGATTCCAAAATCCATATGTTCAGTGTACTACCTCAAATGTAAGCCTTTAGTTCTTTGAAAGTAGTTTTTAAGTATCTTGAGGTCTTCTTAATTAAACTGGATAATAAAATAAAAGTCAGTTACAGAACTCGATGAAAACCCATTCCAGGCACCAGCAAGTGTTCAGGCTTTGTAAGACACAGACATAACAGTATTTACCAATACCACATCCCACTAAAACTCACGTGACAAATGTCACACAGAGGACAAAACTAAAATACATAAAGCTGCAGATTTGAGGGAGAACTAGGAAGGGAAGTGGCTACCGGAGATAGCATCCTACTGGAAAAGAAATTAGACCAATTTTCAAACTGTACCTCTTCTGCTGAAAGACTCATTTTGATCTTTTTCCAAAATGAAAGAGCAAGCATATAAAACAAAATGAGTTACGTTTTGAATTCACGAAATGTGTTTTAATCAAGAACATCTAAGGGAAAATTTCAAAAGGTATATTAAGTTCTCTTTACATTTGCAAATGCAGAGCTGTAGTAAGGATAGATGCTCAGTCTGATGGACGATCCACACACATAAGAAGAATTATTAGAACAGATGAACTAGAAATTGCTTTTGACGATATGATTGTAGGGGTCCTGCAGAGATGGCACATGAAGATCTGTCAACAAAAGAAGAAGAGGGGCAAGCGTCGGCAAGGAGAGACAGAGGCAGCTGGACGCAGCGAGGGACCGATTGAGACTGCTACGTCAAGCTGAAAGAGTAAATAAAGGAATGTTAAAAGACGTGAAAAGGTTTGGCGGTCCTGATGAGTATGAATTAAAAGTAGATGAACTGTCAAGTGAGGCTGATGGCCTGTAGATACACTCAAAAAAATAATAAAATTCTCCAACAATGTTCAGTTTATAAAAAAAAAAAAAAAAAATTGCATTGAACACCATTATGTTTGGTTCCCTTTTTAATCAACTGCATTGAATTAAACCGACTTGCAACAGTTTTGTTACGCTTCTCCTTCTCATCATGCTTTGTACAAGGCTAGATAAGGATAGAAAATCTTGAAATAAAATGTTATTTTAGGCATTTTTCATTAAGATTGGGAGACTTGTTTATGTTTAATACTCTTTTATGTTTGTATTTTTAAAGACCTTCTAGTGTGTTTTGGGGGGTTACAAGCTTATGCACTCCAAAAAAAAAAATATTTTAGTTTTTTGCTCCGTTTACTGAAATAAAATAAGCTAAAACAACACAAATCTTTAGGTTTGTCATTTGCACTCAACTTTACTATGTTTAATGAAATCACTTAAATATTAAGATAACTTAAAAAATATTAAAAAAATATTAAGTTAACTTAAACCATTTGTGTTGGGCCTGCACAAATCATTTACTGGGCAGTGGATTTCTAGTTCCCAGCATGCTTTGCATATGGATAGATAAGGAGAATAAATGTTGAGATTAAATGTTCTTTCATATGTTTTTAGTAAAGGGAAAGACCTTTTAAAGTTTGTTGTTCAGTTATAGTTGACATTTAATGTGGATTTTTGAGGAAGTGTAGACCTTGTTTTTAAGCTATGGCTACGCGAGCTGTGTGCTAATTTGCTAATGCCAATTGTTGTGAACTTTCTTCAGAGAGACCAGGAGAAAAACTTTGGATTGGAAGCAAAATTCTCTTTATTGGGAGAACTGATACTTGATCGCTATACGTGTGCTGCAGATGTACAGAATATGTTTAGCATGTGATCAAGTGGTATTATGTCTGTTGCATTCCCATAGGATAAAAAAATGGTAACCAAAAAAACAAAACAAAACCCAAACAAGCCAGTCTGTACAGCAACAGTAATGGATCAATCACCGAACATTCACATAACATGTCAAATGAAATTGGTTTGATCTCATTAAATTAGCATGAATTTTACTCATCAGTACAATTAACTTACTTTAAGTTCAAATAAATGGCAATGTGTGTCATAATTTTATTTAGATCAACAAGCTATTTTGTTGTGTGTGGGCAATTGTAACATGTTTTAAAAATAGAATGGGAGAACTGAAAGTTTAGCCTGACTTAAATATAATAGACAATGCTTCTATGTGATAAGATTGCTTATGTTGAGGCCAATTTGAGAGTCATGAAAGAATATTCTGAAAAAGGGCATAAAACTTTGTTCTGACCCCTAGGAGAAGGATTATTAAAAAAAAGTAGATGATGTAACCACCCTTAGCCTATAAAATAGAAATGGTTTGTTAGATCC
Organism: Enteromius trimaculatus; assembly: GCA_032361065.1. Lineage (NCBI taxonomy): Eukaryota > Metazoa > Chordata > Actinopteri > Cypriniformes > Cyprinidae > Enteromius > Enteromius trimaculatus. The sequence continues at coordinate 13,088,777 of JAUMHP010000040.1, read as the reverse complement.
TTGCCGCACCTTGTGGTGAAGACCTATTTGTTGTTATTTTTGACTTATTGCTTATAAGTTATTGTTTAGTAGCGAAGCCATCTCAAGGGTGATGAGTTAAAACTTTTTTAAACAAGCCCCTGAGTAATTTATTATTAATAACCTATTGTTGGGACTGAAATATTATTTTACTAACAAGCTTCAAGTGCATGGACAACACCTGATTTCCCTGAAACCATTGGAGGATGGCAGTTATTCAGGAGGTAAGAGCTGGTCTCTTTATTAGGATATTGTCTTTTATCGGGGTATGATAGGATTAGCAGGTGAACCTCGAACACAACACTGTCTATTATTGCTATCTATGTACGGAGCTCATAAATGTTGACGCAAATCCCAAATGTTCTGTAACTGGATGAAGCAGTACAGCAGCAGAATGAAAGGCTATCTGTACTCTTACAGACAGATAGAGGTAGAGGTTAGAGTCGAAGAAAACACTACAACCCCCATCCACTGCTTTAAAACGAGCTAAAGACAGATAAACTTTCATACAGTATGTTAGACTGATCATGGGTAAATGCCTGACCTTCATTGAGAGATGCAATAATATTAACAAAATATGCAACAGTACAGTACAGTGCAGTTTGTAGAATACTGATTTTTAACATGTGACAAGAAAATACCATGGTAGGCTATATCAATAAGTTATGTGCATATCTATTTGACCTTAAGGACATACATAAAACTAGCGTTTATCGACATTTTGAGGCATTTAAAATAAATAAATATATATATATATACATATATAGATATGAGGTTTACATTTTGCAACCACTTCATTACAATAACAGAAGACAACATCGCATGTGACCTCACTTGATACATCAAACAAACAAACAGCACATACAAGAGAAGAAATGCACATTTAAACTCACTTTTTACGCGGTTTGTATATGCAGGATTTTCAACGGTTGCAGTGTTTCACACACTACATTTCATCAGTGAATATCCTCGGATGTGTGCTGTATTAAATATCCGTGGTGTTTCATATGTTTTGAAGTTGGTGGTGTTGTGTGTATCCTACAGTTGCAATTGGAATCCGAGTCGTTTTGCGATTCGGCTCCTTCAGACGGATCGTTACAGTGAACGAGCACCAAAACGATTCACTTAAACGTCATCACTAACAAACACTCAGGAATGTCCCTCGAAATGTCCGTGTGTTTTAATCGAGCTTCATGATAAATGTTGTATCTGCCGTTTTCAAAACTGTTCATCTCCTACGCACTCGTACTCTCACAGATCTCAGCACTTTGCGAATCGGTTCAAATGAAGCATCGAAAAGAGCCACGATTCATTCATGATATCATTCTACTGTGTAAAACTCGCACCTGTGTAACTACATTACTGCCACCTACTGGCCTGGAAGAAAGTGGGCTTATTAGATAAAGCATTTCTTAAAAACAATCAGCTGCAATTAAATCCTGATAAAAACGGAGAGAGATGGTTACATTTCAGATATTGGCTATAACTTAAGTAGGCTAATCAAGTAAGTTTAAAGTTAAAACGTATGCTTTTCATGTGTACGTGATATTAGTCCAGCAGATGGCAGCTCAGTCTAATATGTGGAGTTGAAGTGTTTTCACATCAAATGTAACTATTAAGATATTTACGTAGGCTAACACTTGTAATCTAAAAATAAAGCCTAATGTAGTGACGGTGAACAAATTCAAACAATAGACAGACATGCGGCCTTGAAAATGAGAAGCTCAAGAAAAGTGATGTCTTTTTTTGATTCAAATTGCACTGTGTTTGATCTATGTTGATTGAATTCAGTTTGATTCAACAAAGGAAAGGCAGTCCATTCTTTGTTCTGAGCTGTACTATTATTAAATCCTTGAAAACTCTTGAAATCCTGTAGCAGAAGATTCTTCGGTGTCATGCTTAAGGTACACAGAAAGAGATGGTAAAATGTCAATATTATGCTAGCCCACTGAACTGAATTCACACACCACACATTTAATAAATATGATAGATCGCTTTTGTTGCTTTAATTATCGATGCTAAGAGATTTGCTCTAAGCTTTATGTTGTTATTAGACGATTTGACACAATAATCTTCCTCTCCCAAGTTCTCCCACGCTACGAATGAATCCACAAGAGAAATGAAAAAATCAAAGTCGGATTTGCTCTGCAAGCCTCCTAATTGTCGGAATATCGCCTTGTTTGCCCACGCATTTCCTAGATGATAATCTCTATGTTATGAGGCCCTATTACTGCTGGTATAATAAAGGTGAAACAAATTATTCACAGTTCTCAACCCTAATTTACACAAATCTTTCTCAAAACACGAACCCCTCCAGTCAAAATTAAATTGATCTCAAGATAAAGTGTAGGCTTATATATATATATATTTTTAC
>JAUMHP010000040.1:13035619-13051766 GCA_032361065.1 Enteromius trimaculatus | reverse complement strand
AACACCTACATATTGTAATACCTGTGTCATACGCATGTCATTATACAAATTTGTGTCCTCATAAACCACATAAACCCATCCACACACACACACACACACACAGATACATATACAATGTAATTATAGTAAGATTTAAAGAAGAGAAAAATGTTCGCCATCATCAGACTGGTCCATTTAAGCAGCATGGAGTGCACCTGCAATACAATACACAATCTGTAGAGCAGCACTAGCCATAGCTTATCCATCACATAATCACAGCAGTTTTACAAGATTGTTCCGTCCACCGCTTTCTTGAAAAGGAATAGTGTTATAGTGGTACATTTTCCCCAGCTCTTTCCACAGCCACTGTATATGCAGGATTGCTCAATAAAAAAAAGTCAATAAAAAAAGTAGCAATTAATTGCAATGTTTCCTTATTCAAGTGATTTTAAAATACTTGCAGTATATTTTATATATTGTTTCATTCTAACTTAAATGAGATAAGATGAATCAAAGTCGAGTGAAAATGCAATCCATCACCATGAACTAGATAACAGCACCAGTGTCATCTAATTGATGATGATATATTGGTTTTTCACTGTACTTTAATTATGCTGTAGGTTATGTTGGGTCAGCATAATTTTAATCCCTTGCAAACAAGCTCTGTTTGGATACATAAGAAATCAAGCAATACATTCTGAGCAATTATTGAAATGTCTGAGTACAAATAAAACCCAGTTTTTCTTTTAACAGAGGGACATGCAATATATCCCACATATCTAAACCACTCAGTCGCTGTATGTTGTTCTTTCCTTAGCAGTTGTTTGATTTAGGTCACGTTGTAATTAAAAAGGCAGTCTATTTTAAGGGTTATCCTTTTATTAGCCAAGTGGAGAGGGTCTCGTAAGCTAATAAGGTGGATAGACGCAAAAGTAAACTCTTCTATATAGAGTGTGTGTTTGCGTTATCAGGATGAGTTAAGCTGTTAGACGTTAATTGGTCTTAGTGTGTCTGCGTGATTGATCTGTGCTAAGTTTAGCTCTCGGTAGGTGAGCAACTGTAATGATTATATACACATGAAAAACATGGCGTCAGCTAAACAAAAATGGACTTTTTAAAAATAGCTCCACTAGACAATATTCGGCACTCGGTATCATCGTTAATAGTTGGAAATTAGGGTATAATAGAACTAGTGGGTGTTCATTTGGACTTAATTGTGAAGCGCACATTAAGTTTTATAAATGGGTTATTTCTTAATGTGCTGTGCAAAATATTCACATTTATATAATTTTGTACTCTTGTTACTCTCACTGAGGGCACATTGTTGTGACTTGACCTAGTTTTTTCAAATATCAATGATCATGTTCTTTCTTCTCATTTCTGCAGGACGCAATATGAAAATCTGGTCTGATGAGAAATGATGTCCTCGGAAAACACAAGCACTTCCTGCCCTGTGGGAGGCTATGCGTGGGAATGCTCAGATTCGCTATCTGAACAGCTATTGCACACAAACAAGACTCTGGTCGTAAATGAAGCTTCCTTTCCAGTGTGACAAGATACCAAACGTACACTGAACAGGGAAAAACAGAAATCGCGTTTCTCAAGCTGATGTAACAGAACTGTTACATCCAATTACAATCAAAGCCTTGTTGAATATCCAGAGGAAAACTGCTGGAAAGATCATAACCTGTGTAAACGAAAACAACAACATTTTGCTGGAGCTATGGCTGAAGCACAGATGTCCGTTTCGCCTGGGTCCAGTGGAAATGGAGGAGGTATGGTGACCAGTGCCTTACTTTGCTGGGCTATGGCTCTTGTGTTCCTCTCACTGACAAGGGTGCCTGTTGTTCAGGGTGACTGCTGGCTGATTGAAGGGGAAAAGGGATTTGTATGGCTGGCAATCTGCAGCCAGAACCAGCCACCATATGAAAATATCCCATTGCATATTAACAGCACAATTGTTGACCTGCGACTCAATGAGAACAAGATTCGAAGCATCCACTTTTCTTCCCTAAGTCGCTTCGGCAATCTCACATACCTGAATATGACTAAGAATGACATCTCTTATATTGAAGATGGGGCTTTCTCAGCCCAATTTAATCTTCAAGTGTTGCAGATTGGCTTTAACAGGCTGAGGAACTTGACCGAAGGAATGCTGAGAGGATTAGGACGCTTACAGTACCTCTATCTTCAGGCTAACCTGATCGAGTCCGTCTCAGCCAATGCCTTCTGGGAGTGTCCCGCGATAGAAAACATCGACCTCTCCATGAACAGGATTCAGCTTCTGGACGGTGCTACATTTCGGGGTCTGTCGAAGCTTACAACGTGTGAGCTCTATGCAAACCCGTTCAGTTGCTCATGTGAGCTGTTGGGATTCCTGCGCTGGTTTGTTGCATTCCCAAATCGGACAAGTGAGCGGATGGTTTGCGACACGCCTCCTGGCTTTTCAGGCTACAGCCTCTTGAGTCAGAACCCGAGGATGCCAAGATTTCGGAATGCTTTCCATGCACTCTCCTCTGTCTGCACTGATGACAATGTGACACCGAATCTGCAAGGGTCTTCAGACGAGTGCACTCCCACAATGTTGAGCCCTTGCGGGCTGGATGACTGCTCCTCAGGAGCATTTCCAGAGGAGACCATAAGCATCAGCCCCACCTTTTTGGATCCAGATGGACACCCTTTAATGAAACTGAAAGACATTACCCACACAAGTGCGATAATCTCGATTCAGATTCCAAATCCGTATCGAAAAATGTACATCCTTGTCCTGTACAATAACAGTTTCTTCACTGATATCCGAAACCTGAAAAGCCGGAGAGAAGACGTTGAGTTACAGAACCTTAAATCTCACACGAACTACACATACTGCGTGGCATCCATTCGCAATTCACTGAGGTACAATCACACCTGCCTGACCATCTCCACAGGACTAAAGACATTGCAAGAACATGTGGCAAATGAATCAACCACCACTCATTACATTATGACTATCCTCGGTTGTCTCTTTGGGATGCTGATCGTTCTGGGTGTAGTGTTCTATTGCTTGAGAAAGCGCAAACAGCAAGACGAGCCAAAGAGCAAGAAGCTGGAAAAGATGAAAAGAAACTTGATCGAGATGAAATACGGAACTGAATTGGAACAAGGGACTATATCACAGCTGTCCCAGAAACAAATTCTATCTGCTGTTGAGACCGTACAAAGGATGCCATACTTGCCAACTGCCAGTGACTCGGATCAGTATAAGATGCAAGAGATTTCCGGGACACCAAAAACCACAAAAGGGAATTATATGGAAGTGAGATCAGAGCAACCAGAGCGCAGCATTAGGGAATGCAGCGTTCCTCCTTCAGAAACCAGCCAGGGATCTGTTGCAGAGATATCCACTATTGCAAAAGAAGTGGACAAAGTAAACCAGATCATCAACAACTGCATCGATGCACTCAAATCCGACTCAACATCATTCCAGGCTGCAAAATCGGGTGCCGTGTCCACAGCGGAGCCTCAGTTGGTCCTTATATCAGAGCATCCACCGGGCAAGTCTGGTTTTCTGTCTCCAGTGTACAAGGGAGGCTACCATCATCCTCTACAGAGGCACCACAGTATGGACGCCCCGCAAAAGCGTGCAAGCACATCCTCGAGTGGCTCGTTGCGCAGTCCACGCTCTTTCCGCTCTGAAGGAGCTTACAGATCAGAGTCCAAATATATTGAGAAGGCATCTCCGCTCGATGAGTCTGGAATCATTACGGTCACTCCAGCCGCTGCGATCCTGAGGGCGGAGGCGGAGCGGATTCGTCAATACAGCGAACACAGGCACTCTTACCCCGGTCCCCACCAAATAGAGGATTCGATAGAGGTTTCAGGAAGCCGGAAGTCATCCATTCTGGAGCCACTGACGCGCTCCAGACCACGGGAGCTGTCCTATTCACAGCTCTCTCCACAGTACCACAACCTGAGCGGCTACTCCAGCCCTGAATACAGCTGTAGGCCTTCTCTTAGCCTGTGGGAACGTTTTAAACTCCACCGCAAACGCCATCGGGATGAGGAAGAGTACATTGCTGCAGGTCACGCATTAAGGAGAAAAGTACAGTTTGCCAAAGATGAGGACCTACATGACATTCTGGACTACTGGAAAGGAGTCTCTGCTCAGCAGAAATCATGATTGCCATTTTTATAGCTCGTTCGATTAAAGAAGACCACACAAATCTCTGGACCAAACCAGCCAGTATCAGTGATTAAGTGATAAGTCAGCACTCACTTTTAGAGAAATAGCTTAGAAGAATTGCTAGCTCTTTTCAATCATTCTGTTTGAGAATGAAAACAAAATACAAGATACTGTAGATCTTGCAGTGAGTGTACGTGCCAAGTGGTAAGAATAGAAAACTTTTAACAGTATTAACCTCAACTCAACATTTGATTTTTATATATTGGAAATAACAATAAACTACTATTATATTATCACCATCCTCATCATGATCATCACTGATTAGTAGTATTACCGTTAAGATTGATTCTTCTTCTTATTACAATTAATCTTTGGTTATCGCATGGCCGTGTCCTGTGACAGTATTGACTGTTGTGTACTTGGAAAAACATACAACTCAAAATGTCTGCCGAACACTGTTCTCCCTAACCTTAGATTTTTATACAGACTTCAACTTTGAAAACTCCTTTTTTCTTCTTTAGCGACTGTTCAACGGACAATTGCTGAATTTGCTACAGAAGCACACCTCTACTGGATTTTAAAACAACTTTTCCGAAGAAAAGCTTCTCAATGCGTTCTCCATTCTTTTTTGTAAAGTTTACATTTTCAAACATACAATGAATGTTTCAAGTCCTTAAGACTTACACCTGCGGTGTGATTACATACAGACACAGCTGTGCAGGTAGAACTGTTTATGGCTTTCTATTGTATTTCATTAACAGATCTTCAAGCAGTGCTACTGAGAAGACCCCACAAACTCAACACAAGTCCTGCACACTGGAGAGTGAATGTACTGCGTGTTAACTATTTTTCTCCGACATCAGTTTTACAATGTTTGGGACTTAGTTAAGCTTAAACCCAGTTCCAGATTCTTATTTGCAAGACCTTCAGAAATAATTCTGTCTCAGTCAAAGATATTGCTACTACATGCCTACTTTAAACCACTGTGAACCCCAAGACCTTGCTAAATCAGTCCTGGGGTTTGTTTTTTTACTGAGATTCAACAGAGCTATGTCGTCGAAGGCTTTTTAAGCCATGTCTAAAGTGCTGATCTAGGCAGTCATAATTTTTCTCGCCGCCATTAATGCTCAGACAATTTTGATTCCACTGATTAGAACAATGGAATTGGCCTCTAAACAAAGTTTAAGACCTGTACTGTGAAACCACACATTACAATACCCTGCTTCATGGAGTGAAATAACATAATTAAAATATATCTGAGTTAAAGTGCATGTCAAATGTTTGACAGAAAAGTTGTCAACCATAAATTAAGCCCTAGAGTGCACATACTGTAGTGTTATTTTCAAACCATCATATCCATTGTCTCAAAACACGGGTAGATTGTTTGCAATTTTGTCTGGTTGTGTGCCATTTATGAGGAAATTTCATTTCGCCAACTGATTTTATGAATGACAACGCCATTATCAAACAGATTGTTGTACTGATTTATTGCTTGTTGTACTGAAATTGGAGATTGTTTTTTTCTGTGCAGCCTGGTCCTGAACATTCGCTGTCATCTTGTACTATCCTAACAAAGATTGTTTCTGTTTTGTTATATAATTAAGTTTAAAACATTGAGGCGATCCAGGTCATTTCTGAGCTAAGCGAATGCCTACAAGAAAGGACTAATGCATGATAATAGGGACAAAATAATTATTTAATCCAAATGTCTGTATAATTAATGAAATTGGGGTCTTCTTTTAACCATCAGAAGATTTCTCACATATTTTCCTTAATTTATGAGTAAATAAATCGTAAATATTTGATTATAATACTCTTTGAAAAACATGTCCCTAAAGTGCATATCCACACTTTTTAAGGTTCAACTTACATGCACTGTATCTCATTAATGGATCTGTTGAGTTGATTGTCATCTCTTATACTGCAAACTGTAGCACTCCAGATTTTCCATGGACACTGAAAGTAAGTTGAAGGAAAATGACTTGGTGAATGTAGAGCAGCTACATGTATGGTCTGCTTGTAAGAGGGAAAGAATGGATCTAAGGGCTTTCATGTCTGGTGGAAATGTCAAAGAGCACAATAAAAATGGTTTTATTTCTTAAAGAACAAATACTTTTTTCCCCTCAAAGGCGCATCGTGCCTCAAGCCGTGTACAGCTGGAGTTTAAGGTAAGTCCCTGTTGTGTTTTTGTGAGAACAGCACAAACACATTGAGGTGGACTGAAATGTAATTGCATGTCCTATAAGCCTACTGGACCTCAGAGACTTACAACATGCCAGAAGAAATGAACCAATATCAACTCTGAAAATTAGAGACTCAAAATCAAAGTAAACCTGGAAATCAAAAAATACTAAGGCATAAAATGAATAAGAAACATTTCAGATTCTAAACTGTATCAATAATTTAGTGACTGACCATGCGGACCCCTTGCTGAATACATGATGTTCCTGCATCGGAGATAGATCCTTCTGAAATCCATCGGGGAGTCACGTGCGGTATTGCTTTTTTCACCCCGAATACAAATCTGGTCTCAAACTTCTGGGCCTTGTTGTACATTGTTTTGATGTGCAGATGCCATTGAACTTGCACTGTTGATGTAAATTAACAAGTTTGCTATCAAAAATTGTCTACACGGTCAAAAATGTGCAAATCTAGCTAGCGGGGAAGTTCTCAGATGTTTGTCAGAAGTTGTGAAAAGATATATTGATATTGATCATTTAAAGCGATATTATTTTGAATTTAAGGTCATAAAACAATAGCACAAACACTTTATACATAGTTCATAGAACTAATTTTCTTGTTCAACATTTTAGTCCACACTAATACGTTTTCGTATAACGCATCTTTTTCTCTCGGTTTCGGCCTTCCGTCCACACTGAGGTGGCCTTTTTGTCAATGAAAACTGAGCTTTTTGAAAACGCTCTCCAAAGCGGATAAATTTGAAAACGTTGTTTTTGCGTCGATGACACATTTTAGTCATATGACGCAGTCATGTGATCAATTCAACTGATGGCGGATGGCATTGTACAGCAGTGGTTTTGCTTGCTCTCAATTTTGACAGCCTTATTAAAGATTAATATCAGTTTGTAAATGCTCCAGATAGCTTTTCTTCAAAGACGACTTAATGCAAGCAAATTAACAGCAGACGGAAATGACGCAGATCGAATCGTCATATGTTTCACGCATGCGCAATACAGGGACGTAAGCGTTTTCAATTATTTCAGCATGGATGATCAAATCTTCAGAAACGATCGAAAACGATAGTGTGGACGCGGAGCGTTTTTAGATGAAAACAGCGTTTTCAAATTTATCCGAGTTAGTGTTAGTGGACAGTAGTGATTCAGAGAATGCTGTAAAAAAGATAAACTTGCCTCAAAAATGCAAAAAAACAAAACAAAACAAAAACAACAAGTCAACTTTTTAACATTTTGAAATGTATCATAACATGTCATTTGGGTGAATTACTTTTGATTACATGCAAAAACCTGTAATTCAGTGCAGTGAGACTCTGAATATGAAACTACACAGATAAGAAAAAAAAACACTTTTTTTTTAATCCCTTTTCCATAGTTTTGCTCTGAAAGAAGACGCAAATGTAAAAGTGCCACAAATAAACACTTTAAAAGGATGTAAAACGCATCTCTCCAAAAAGCATGAATTATCTAAACAAGGCACCTGTCTGCACTCAATGTAAAACTGTTAGCAGCTCCTGATGGAGATGACGGGAAGGTATGCAGCATGAGTACTCTATCAAACACTCTGGTGGCTGACCGACTGAACCCGTCACTCAGAAGAGGTCATGGCAACCCTGCACTGGCCTCCTCCATCACAGCCTGTTTGCAGGCACCAAAGATGGAGTGATGGAGCATTTTCAGCACACCTTTGACACTGTCATGTGTGAAAAGCATAGCAGCTCTGCTAGTGCACCTGAAAGCCACTACTGTATTCCATCTGTTCTTTTATTTTATTAAAAAACAACAACTTATGCCGTGTCTCATTCCATTTCCTATGTTCTGAGTAAGTATATTGTGAACACCAAGACAGAGACCAGCAATACTCCCCAATTCACTAAACATTGAGATGCTGATTTTAATAAGTCTGTAGAAATGTCCGACTCCCTGGGCAGTGACTACTGAACTGGGGAGCTGATGGAGACACACTCCATTCATTTGCGTTGCTGCTTTTTTTTTATACTTGTTTTAAAACATAAATGAAGATAATAGATATAAATGGATGTTGCCGTTAAAGATTTTGTGTTTGGTAAGTTTTTAAATGTTTCAGAAAGTCTCTTATTTATACCAAGTCTGCATTCTATATATATATATATATATGTATGTATAACAGTACAGTAAAAACAGCAATCCTAAATATCATTATACTTTAAGATAACTTTTTTCTTTATTTTAAAATGCAGTTCATAAAGCTGAATTGTCAGCAGCAATTGTCTTGATTCTGTTCATACTTGATGCTCATTAAATATTTGAAGAGTTTATTTACAAAAACAGATAACTTAATTATTATCATTTTCAAAAATGTTTTAATTGAGGTAGTTAGTTGTATTTATTTTTTATTTTATTTTTCCTTAAACTAACCTGAACATAGTTTGATTAAGATTAGTCTCGCGTAGCCAGACCTTCAGACTGACGGCTGAAGGTCTAGAACTCATGGCAGCTTTCTTTGGTCAAGGCCCGCCCATAAGGCCGTTTGACCAACATCTCAAACAACCAATCACAGTTCGTTTCATTCAGCGTCACGTTTCAGGGCGTGGATATGTCCCCACAACAACAGAACGGCGTGCAACAAGTCATTCAGCATAGAAAATCATGATGAGACACTCACGGTAAACAACTGTTTGAAGCATAGCTCTCCACTTTTTAACACCCACAAGCAATTCTGGAGAATCGAACACAATACTGAATCGGCCAGCTGCGATGCCAGCGTCTGTCGTTTCATGTTTGCCAGCAAATGCGGATGATAGCTCCTTCTCAATTAGGCACTGTACTTCACTTGATCTTCCATAATAGATAGGAGGGGATGCACAACTAGTAAAATTGGATTGCATACTTTTGAGAATCCAACGTTTAAGTGAGCTTAATAAATGCTTATTGTCACTCATGTAAACACGACAGGGTTTTTTCCCCGCAATCACACGTCTGCGCTTTGTTTCCCGGTGGACCGAAAATAAACTACATTAACTAGTATGCATAATGAAAAATACAGATTTTTGAGAATTGTTTAAAATATATTGCAAATTAACTCTTCATTTAATATTATTAATGTTAATATTTTTTGAAAATGTATCTCTTTCCCCCCAGACTCTTTGTTAAACAGTTTAAAAATAACAGCATTTTTTTTTTTTTTTTTTACATTTGAACAATTTTAAATATAAATATTAAAAATATTTTTATACACACACACACATATATATATATATATATATATATATATGATGTATTTATTTTTTTGTTCTACTATCTGTAAATACAGAACAGATACAGAACAGATGCCTTGGACTATCATTTTCTTGGTCGCATTTCAGCGTAAAAGTGGCATCATAGAAAGATGTGTGTCTCATGTGCGAGTGCATTCTAATCATCATATCTGGTGAAAGTAATATCCTTATTTTTGGTGTAAAATTGCTCTGTGTAAATTTGATCCTCTATTATCTCATAATTACACACTGTATCCATTAAATCAAATCAGGCTGTTGAGGTCTAAAAGAGCAAACGTACATCCCTATATATCTGCACACAAAGCCTCCAGTCAGTACTGATAAAGATGTCTTTTTAACTGTATGCTGTGAGTGACCTTTTGCCACTCGTTACTGGCTTCAGTAGGAGTTCACATCATGGGGTTCAGTGAGATTCAATCCGGTAATCACTACCTAATTACACTCTTTGAATGTCTGTGCTCACCATTAGCCTGTACTTTCACTAAAACCACCAGAGCCCCAAGGAAAGATTTTGTTTGCATAATCTGTGTGGGAAACGTAACCTCACACTCAATTTATTGTTGTAGTTTCACAATTAATTTTATAAGTTTGGTTTTAATTAACATTTTAACACACAGTTTAAAGTTAAACAGTAAAACGTTTCCATTTGTTTTTTAGTTGCTGTAATAGCAAACAGTACTGTACTGTATGTCAGCAGTGTTGCATATATACTGTATCCAACATAACTGATGAATGCACATTATTTAAATATTCTCAATAGTCAAATAGCTTGGTAATAAATATGCAAAATACTGAGCTAGAGTTGGAATAGAGTTTTTCTCAGTTATCAGTGTTTTATATTTAAAGGAATAGTTCTCCTCAAAAATGAAAAACATACTCGCTCTCATGCCATCCAAGCAGATACAATACAAAACATTTTATTTCACAGGACATTAACTGATGGACTTGAGTCTTGTGGATTACTGTGATTTATTTTTATTTTTTTCCAGCTGTTTGGACTCTCATTCTGACGGCACCCATTCACTTCAGATGAACCACTGATTTAAGTGATTTAACGCTTGGATGACATTTTCAGCAGATTTTCCTTTTTGTGTGAACTATTACTTTAATATTGTAATTATTTTAAAGGATATATATACACACATTTGCATGATATATATCTATTTTTATAAGGAATGAATCAACTGATGGAATGTATACCTTGAATGGAGGTGAGATTTAGAAGGTAAAATGTAATCATAATTAATCAAATAAATAATAGAAATTAAAAGATGAATAATAAAATAACCCGAGGGATCTTAATTTTTTGTATTTCTAGAAATGAGAAAAGTGGGGTGAACCACTGGGCCAATTACAGGATGTTATAAAATATTAATCCCTTAATTCAGAATTACATTTAATAATATATTGGCTGATTCTACAGCATTTATTGATTTGGAAACTTCATTACCACAGCTGTAAGTGTCTCTGAGGTAATGAGGGTTTATCTAAAGTGTATCTGAGATGACTTCATGATGAAGTCTAGCAGACGGGCTCTTGTCAGCGAGGCAGGAGGGGCAATAACTGAATTACAATAACTGAATTGCATAGATGTAAATACGGCCCATCTTTCTCTCTCAGATGCGCGCACACACACACACACACACACGCAGCAGCTAGAGTGACAGTCTGGATAATTAGCTAGGTTTTAATTTGCTAAAGGTTGATCGGTGTCATGAACTCACGCCAAACCATGGAATGCATGCGTGCAAGTAAAAAAACAAGTGAAGAAAGCAGGAAGAATCAACAGTCGCTTTCAAGAATAAGTGCAGGTTCAGACTGGTCAGTTTTTAACATCAGCTTGTTATGCTTGGATAAGCAACTATGTTCACACGTTCTGTCATTACCAATAGATTTTAATAGAACTTAGCATCATAGCTAGCTTACAAAGATGCCATATTTCAAATAACAGCCTGACCACCTCAAATAAGTCAAAAGAGTAAAAATGAAATTAAAATAAATGCCATTACTATGGAAGCTGGTTTCCACAACAGGATAAGAAAAAAAAAAGGCAATTACACTTTTAAACGCAGCGTTTTTGTAATTTTTGTTACCACACTGCTCACTCATTTTTTTAACTTGGCACTACAGGCTCTACAGTAATGTACAAAAGTACCAAATACATGTATAATAATACAAAAAAAAATAAAAAAGGGATCTGTAAGGATTTAAACATGCTACTACAGTGAATACTAAGGCTGGGAAATACTAGATAACTTAAAGCCAAGTGTGACATTACAGTAAATGGGCCATGCACCCCATATAATCGATGTGTGACCGATTCTGTACATAAATAGATGGTCTGATTACCTCATTATTATCCCTCTTTGGTGAGCTAGGCAGGAATGTAGGGACGGTCATGGCTCTAATGCTCCTCAAGGTCAGTATAACGCGGATGAAATATTGCAGGCCACATCAGAAGGCATACAGAGAGGGAATAATCCACTGTAGCGATTTCTATTCAGCCAGAAACCTCAAACGGGTGCATTACTCAACAATGCAATCCTCACCAATAGGATCATATGAGGATCATGGATATTTACATAAAGTGAATGGTGGAAGGTTTAAATAAACACTTCATGCCTAATATCTCACAATGGCTTGTAAACATCACCGATCTTGCTTGAACTCGAAAAGAGACACCGTTTTGCTCCTAGAACAAATGCTGCACGACTCAAACTCAGGGATGAAGGTTTATTCAAATCCATATATATACACTCCCCTCCGTTTATAGTTAGGAGGTGTAACCAACATAAAAACCAGAGAGCTGCCTGTGGGTGAAAAACAAGCAATTGGGAAGCTGAGAGAAGAAGGAAAATCAATTAGAGCCATTGCACACACATTGGCCGTTTCAACCATTTGGAGTGTCCTGAAGAAGAAAAAGCCACTGGTGTACTAAGTAACAGACATCGAACAGGCAGACCAAGGAAAACAACTGCAGCTGATGACAGAAACATTGAGAGAGCTGTCAGGAAAGACCCTAAAATAAATGTAAACAACCTCCAGAGACGACCTCATGGTCACAGGTACAGAAGCTACACCAGAAGATGCAAACCACTCATTAGCAAGAAGAATAGGAATAAGAGTTAAGAAAAACTTCAGCTGCATTGAAGGTTCACAGAAGTATGTAGCCTCCATTGTCCACAATGGAAGACGTTTGCACCTACCAAGGCTGTGTTTCCTAGAAGTACCTATTGTCACCAATAGACTATGATCATCTTACAGGCTTACAGTGCTTTTGGAAACGCAGCCCAGGACTGTTCCTAGTGCAGGCCTCCTGGCCAAACAGAGCTATCGGTGGAGAAGGGGCTTGGTTAAACCGTTAAGATGCTGAAGGTCAATCTAGTTCTCTGCAGCAGGGACTGGGGGACTTGGAACACTTGGAAACAACGTTTTTTTTTTTATTGTGATGCTAAAACATTTCTGGAATCTGGAGAAACCTGAAACTGTCTATCAGTCCTCATCCAACCTGACAAGAGCCTGAGAGATGAAAGAGATGAAGAGGAGAATGGCAGATAATTGCCAAATGCAGATGTGCAAAGCCTGTCCCATCATACCTAAAACACCTTGAGGCTGTAAAAGTGCTTCAACCAAGTAAAGAGGTCATGAACTGCCTAATCTAAAATTATTTTGTTCTCTAATCTGATGTCCAATTATAATGTTATCAAGATTTTTACATTAAAAACATACTTTAGAATAGGCTGTATGTGACATCAGACCCTATATAGTCAGCACAGCATCAACTTAATGTGAATAAATGTAAAAATGAAGTGAATAAAGGACCAACATCAGCAGCAAAACATGAAGGGGTGTGAATACATCCACAAGCTACTTTAACAATATCAAAACTAGCAAATATAAAGATATGTATTTCAGGTGTAAAATGAGTACAGGCTACATTGCACGCATACATTTAGTGGATGGAGTAAAATGAGCCTTTGATAAATCACTGAAGCATATTTGTTCTATAGACCAGAGAGCTTCTAGCACATATACAACCCAAGCATATCTTTAAGTGTCCCAGCTGTTGCCATGGTAGCTTATATGCAAATTTTGTTTTACGTAATTATCCAAAAATGGAATACTCATAAAACTTTTATTTTAAAACCCCCAATGTCGATTATAACAAGACATTTTGAAAAT
This sequence comes from Enteromius trimaculatus, assembly GCA_032361065.1. Classification (NCBI taxonomy): domain Eukaryota; kingdom Metazoa; phylum Chordata; class Actinopteri; order Cypriniformes; family Cyprinidae; genus Enteromius; species Enteromius trimaculatus. The sequence goes on along the minus strand of JAUMHP010000040.1, from coordinate 13,037,991 downwards.
TGTGATGCATCAAAGTGGCTGCTGGTCTCTCAATGCATTTCAAAATCGGTAAGTGACCCACGATCACTATGGCAACAGCAGCCCTGATCCATCTCCAAAAGAGGACATACAGTACAGTGCTGCATGCTAAAGGACAGTCGCCAATCATTCTTAACGCACTCCTTCGCGAACACACACGATCCTTAAAAAAACACTGATGTCCTCAAACACACTCCCTTTAAACAGTATCACTCGGAAACAAACATACAATAATGAATAAATAAAGAAATATATACTCACCGATAGAAGCAAGTGACCTACATGCACACATACAGTCAAATAGTGTAGCAGGACTATAATAACATTTTTTGGATGCTGCCATGCATTTTAGTGTTCTCTGTGTGATATTGCAAAATAATTCGTTTTTCTTTCTTTGTACAGTAAAGTGCTTTGTGTCCACCTTAATGTGTATATTTTACACATTACATAAGAATTAAAATGCATATTTTATTATAAGAGCCCTGCGTATGCCCAGTGTGATTGACTACTGGCTGAAGGCACGGTTACTGATCGTCAGAAATGAAAGTGCATGTCCCTGATTTGGAATTTATGCAAATGCAGAAACGGTTGATGTCTGGATATATTCTTCACCCTAAATGTACTGCAACTGAAAAAGGCTATAGTCTTGACTGAGAGTGTCTGCAGCACAAGCGTCATCCATTTACACTCTTTATATCAGGTCTTAATACAGACCCTTCAACACCATCTGAGCTCACTTCTTGGCCAATCAATCTGACAAACTTATTAAGAGCCAACACGCAGTATGAGACTGACACTGTCAGGATTGAGTTCATATATAGCTGAGACAGAGAGCTGAAGACGGCAGCTCAACACAACTTTGTGTCCTGAAAAGCACAGTGACTGGACGCAGGCAGAATTTCGGGTGTCTACGAACTTTTGAAGCATAGCACCTGCATATTAATGCACCGCAGCTCAGACTAAAGCTATTATGTTTGAAAAATTAAACATTGGTATAGTTTTGAGTAAAGGCAAGTTTATTATTGCTGGGTTTCTGCTGGTTTTATGAAGGTACATTTAAGACTTTTTAAAAGACATTTTTAGGACAAACTGTGAGGAATAAATTAAAGGGAATCAATATGTTCTTTTAACATAAATCTCTAGGGAACAATGATTCATAATAGCAAGACTTCAAAGTTTGAAAATACTGAAAACCGATCTCTATTAATTTTTAATTAACTTTATATTAAAATATATATATAAAGAAAAAAATAGCTTAAGGCCTGCATAGCTCTGCTCCCAAACACTAGAATATAGAAATAACTATTATAATTAATTGTACCTTTATTGTTTTTGGTCATCTTTTACTGTGTTAAATGTCCAAATACTCTTAAATCAAGATAGATTTATATATGATATATGCAAAATATATAAGTAGTGTTTTTGGTGAAACTAAGTATTTATGATTAGAAGTAGAACACATACTGCCATTGAAATCAGAAAAGTGACGCACATTTGATTTTCTTTTAAACAATCTGATCTCATCTTGATCAGTTTCACTTTTTTACTTCAAATAAACAACCTGACGTTTGTATGTTTAGATAAATGTATTGGAAAACGAAAATACTGAGAGCAAGCAACATCTCAGTTTAGACATTTTACCCTTTAAGGCCTTAATCTGTGGAAGAATTACCCACAGAAACACTGGATTGTGAACACAGTCCAGTCATACCTAACAACGCTCACTAGCCATCACTCTACTCAAAACGCAGCACACCTCTCATACCTAATTGCTCAAATTAAGCATTTCATTCCTTTGTAAGAAAACCCTCACTAATCACTGCAGGACTCTTTAATTTCATTATTTTAATCTGCATCAACTGCCTACAACTGATTCCTTTAAGCTTGGCACACTATTCCCGGCATAAAATCCTCGCACAAAGATATGTCCGTTAATAAATGACAGCAGACCGGAGGGGAAAAGAAAAATGAGCAGTGAGTGCAGAACAAAAGATTTAAAGAATGAGCTGGAATAATAGAGAGATTTGCAGTGTAATGGCTCATTTTCACCGTAGCATTCATTCAACTCTCTCAATCCATAAATTTGTGAGGACAAACTCAATCCTACTATAGTGTTATCATAAAAATCCCATACTTAAGTTATGTAACGACCAAAAAAAGGGCCTTGAAGCTTCTTGAAAGTCAGTGCGCTTTCTCTTCTGCAATGCATTTGAAAAAGTTCAAGAATGCATTTTGGTTATAATATACAAATACAAACATTATATATATTTCTATATACAAACACACACACACACACACACATACATATATATATATATATATATATATATATATATATATATAGAAAATTGTAT
>JAUMHP010000040.1:13022974-13034172 GCA_032361065.1 Enteromius trimaculatus | reverse complement strand
CTAATTAGGATTTGAAGGAGCACTTGATAATTACAGACAGCTGTTTGATCAGGGTTGGAACTAAACTCAGCTGGAAGATAGATCTCCAGGAACAGGATTGAGCACCCCTGGTATACGGTGTTTGGGTGCGGAATAAAACCTCGCGGGAGCAGGACTAAAACACCGATCCCACGCAGACCTCTACTCTGATTGGCCAGCTATCCATTGCGTTGTGATTAGCAGAATACCCCAAGCATGTGGCGGAAATTTTACGCTTCTTACCATAATGTTTAAAAAAAACAACAACAACAACACTGATTTGTAGTTGTGTCCTCTTGTGAAACAAAGTAGCTTTACTTTCATAACACACAGCGTCTCCTGAAAAAAGCGCCACAGCAACATTAAAGTGGGAATAATAGCTCTGCCTTCTTTCTTTGCGTAAACATTTGGGCGGTGTTAGAAAATAAATTTACTCGGTGACGTAGAAAGGTGGGAGCATGTTTAAACGAGCCTTTTTAGGAGGGTGTGGACAAGTCATAACTTTCAAAAAGAATCTCTCTTTGGTTTTGAGACTTTAGTCTTTGAAACATTACAGATCTTTATGCACCAAGAGCTTCCAACACTCTGAACAGAAAGGAAATTTAAAATTGCATCATATGACCCACTTAATACTATAAAAGCTGGCAATATCTATGGTGTCATTTTAAACCTTAAAATGCACGTACAAAGCATGATTCAAAGTTCCTATATATGTTGTCTATTATAATCTTAATTTTCTTTTTCATCTTCTATGCAACCATCAGATCTTCTGTATTGATTTAAAGACTTTTCCTCGTTTATTTGCATCTCTGTCACGAGTTGTGAAACATTATCTTGTCTGAGCGTTTCTGTATCCTCGGTCTAAGCAAATTAAAATGCATCAGTACAAAGAGCTTGCGGTTCTTACAAAACCTCTTTCCCCATGATACTCCACCACACACAAACAACTTCTGCTGTCATGACAGGCTAACATGACGGCTGACATATGCTTTATGAACAGAGAGAGAACTAGAAGGAATAAAAGTGAGCGTCGGTCTGGGAAAGAATGTCAAATGGAATAGAACTCAAACTCTGTCAGGAAACTCTCCACTCGACAGCTGTGATGGACAGAGATGATGTCTGCTAGTTTAGGCATTCGATCTTCAATAGACTCTGCAGTCTCTAGGGATTAAATCAAACCCCCATCCACTCAGAACATTTCATGTTCTCAGAGGAACACGAGAGAGCTCACGCATGAACACGCATGCACACGCTGTATGTTAACTGAATCTATAAACATGTTCCGGATGAATTAGTCTTGACCAGATGTTCTGAGATATTACAGACTAGTGTTGTCAAAAGACCTGGTACTTCGGTAAAAAAAAAAAAAAAAAAGAAAAAAAAAAAGAAAACATCACGGTAACAGTGTTTTTTAAGTACTGGTGGTACCGAAGACCCAATCAACCCGATTCTTGACAAGCACGCCCTCATGATTTCCGTGATGAAGACGGAATCTTGGAATCCAGTTTAACAGAACGCGGTCGAGTTTGCTATATGGACTAGTATCTGAAAATATTACGCCTCAGAAGTCGATTAAAATATGAATCCTGTATGTTCTGTGTGTCTCTGTATTAATGAATGAATGGCAGAGACGCACAGTTTTGTTTTCTACATGCACTGAAGCGTGTGTCGCTCGCCGTGATTTCAGCATCTGCCATCTCAATGAGGACATAAACACAAACATCTACAGACAGAACTTCTTTGAGAGTCACTTTATGCGCATTTTACAGTTTCATTTGAGTAAAACCAGCATCTTATCACACAGAAATGTAAAGAAATTCGCAGCAACTCGTCAAAATAAAAGTTTGGTGTAGCCATTGTGCCAGAAGTATTACAAGAATAATGTGATAAGCTACTACTACCACTACGGTTTAAAAAAAATCTAAACTAGTTTATTTTTTAAGAAATAGATACATTTTAAATTATTTTTTAATTGTAATATTAAATCCTCTTTATTTACCAAAAATAAAATGTGTTTAAATTTCAGTAATTAAAAGACAAATAAAATTTGGGTAAATTTTTCATTCTTTCATTACTTGTGGAAAAACCTGACACGCATTTTTAAATAAGTGTGTAATGACATTCTTTTTTGTACATTGTATAATTTTTTTTAATTAGCATGCTTGTGTGTTTTGTCTTTTGTGTTTGCTTTGGTAGTGAGAACTGTGGATTTTCACTGGCATCGGTACCGAATACAGACGTTTTGGTACCGTGCCAACACTATTACAGACAGTATATCAAATAGCTGTTAAGGTGTAAAAATCATCACACATGCATTGAGTTTATTTTGTTATTACGAAAGAGGAATATGAAAACTATGTTTGGTTAGCAGGTCAAATTTACTTTAAAAACCCTTGGATTTATCTGAGATATGAAAATAGGATAGAAAACAGCAGATTTCCCATTAAGTGTTCCCACCTCTTGACCAACGAATTTCCATAAGGATTTTTGTACCTTGTACAGATAATCATGAAGAGCAAACAGATGAAAGACTTTATATCGGAGCATAAAAGGAATAAAAAAAATCATATTAAGTAAAATAAAAAAAAACTAATATTACAATTTTAAATAATATTATTATTATAATATTATAGTTCAAAATAATGTCACATTTTGACATAATTCTCCAAAAATGTATTTGAAACATTAAAAGTAGGCACTTCACTTACATTTAATGTGCTTTCTAAGGACCCCGAAAAAGAGAAAATTGCTTAATTTATTTTGATGTGAACATCTTAACGAGTTTGACTCGTGTGTGTGTGTGTGTGTGTGTGTATATGTGTATGTGTATGTGTACGTGTACGTGTACGTGTACATGTATATATATATATATATATATATATATATATATATTCTCAATAATTTTAGAGGTTCTACAAAGCATTAGGAAAAGTTCAATTTACTTCCACGTAGCTGCTATTTTTGTTAACTTTTAGGAACATAGTGCCATAAAGATGACCTTAAAAACCAATATACATGGTGCAATAGTTCCATAACTTTAATTATGATTTCATGGGGTCTTTAAGTCTACATATTTCACACGTATGACATCAAGAGCCAAGGAAAAAAGAAAAAAATACAATAATCTCTGGTGTGTTGGAATTAGTTCAGGGCACCTCAGTGGATCCATGAAAATGATTTCAGAGTTAAAGCTGTGAATGCAAATGTTATTGGTCAACACAGGACAGAAAGTAGTTCAGTCCGAGAAAGAGAAACTCGTCCAAAACACAGCAGTAGTGAACCTGATTAAACAGTCCACAACAGTGTATTGACTGTGCCTGGGCAGGCAGGAGGAGACTGAGAGTCACTTCTTCAAATCAACTGCACAGACAGGGTCCAAAATCAACTTTGCAACACCTGCTAATGGTGGGTGACTTAATAAAATTTACCAGCCGTTATTACTTCCTACCTGCCATAAAAATGTAGTTTGCACTTTTTTTAAATTAAGTAATAATAAAAAGTGTATACATGCTGTGTGTATCTTTCTCTCCCTTTTTGTGGCATTAAAAAGCATATATAAATGTGTTTCCACATGGGAATCCTCTGAAAGAGGCAGGGTTTCAAACCTGATTGCCGGGTTGAACAAAGTTATAGAACATTTGCGATATAAAGTTGCATTAATTGATTTTTGCATCACACTTGCAAGTCTATCTACATCTATTAAAGCTACATCTACTTTATCTTTTGGAGCTCATATCCAAATCTATATATGACTCAAACCCTCAAAAGTACGCTTCATTTTAAGTACACTTCAAACTTAAAAGTGCAGCAGTGCTCATTAGCAAATGATCCAGAGTACAATTTAAAAGAAACTGTACTGACCCTGCAAGTGAACTTAACACATTTTTTTTTTTTTTACTATTTTATTAATACATATTGTCATATATTAGAACACGTACCGTTACCAGTTCTCCGAAGTTCCCTCACTACGTGTGCTCACTTGCAAACATATTCTTGATTTCACTCTCATTAATAGCTCATCAGTGATTTTAATCAGCGAGTCCATCAGAAGGTGTAATCATCCCCTGATTGGACGAGAGGAAATGCCAGAACGCTGATCAAAACATGCACAGAGACACCTGCCGTTCCAACGTCGACAATCAAAGCGCCCCCCCCCCTGTTACCATGGAGACTATCAAAGCCGGAATCTTCGTCATCCTAACCTTTGAGGTCAAAGCAAGACATCGCACCAGCAAAGGTTAACACAGGGACACATTTAACTGTCAGTGTGTGTAGGCTCACAGAATGACATTTGTGAAGCCATTATAAAGGCTATGTGGATGCTTAACATAATGAATACAGGTCAAAGCTTGAGACTCAGCAATCTGCTATGAACTTTAAGTGAATTCTAGTTTTTTTTTAAATACCACAAATTTGATAATCAAGCATTAACCGGTTGCCTATGCAAATAACTTCCACATATATGTAAATCACTATTTCTCAAACCCATGAGACAAAGTTGCTGGGAAGAAAAACAGTTACTAACAAACAGCTTTGAGACAAAATTGTTGTTCAGACAAAATGGACTTCATGGACAAAATTTAAAGTCATATAGTTTTTTCACTAATTAGACAGTTTTCAACCAAAATGTAAGACAAGGGCATAACATGTTATTTAAGATGAAAGCACTTTCAAATCTTACACATTAAATATTTAGAATCCATACAGTGCACAAAACCATTCTGTCATCAAGACGACAAACACAAGGACAAGAACTACTATGGAAGTAATATGGAAGCCATCAGGTGTCATTAATACAAGATAATAGCAGCAGCGTTTGGATGAATGTAGAAAGAACATGGTGGTGTTGTATGAGATGTAACTGAATAACATACAACTGGTGCTTCTGAATGGCTAAAGCCCCGTTCACACTAGCAGCGACTTCTGTCAGAGGCTGGCGACGAGGTCGCTAGTGGGTGTTCTCATTCTGGTCACTTAGTTACGTCATTGTTGACAGCGAATCAGGTTTCTTGCCGGTAAATACAAACATTTTGGAGGCAAAAGACCGAATATAAGTATACTGAGTCCATACATACAAATTATAATAAATGAGAAACAGAGAGTACTTTTTTTTCCATCGCGTGCGTTTATCTATGACATAAACGCAAACGCCGTTCCGTCTGGGTCCATAAAAATCATTCAAGGCTCGGAGTCAGCACGGCGAGTACCACCAGCTTGTGCAAAAAATGGGGTATGATCACATGAGCACTATCGTCTTCTTTCCTATTGGCTCTCGCTCCCGAAAGTCGCTCTTCATTTGCATAAAGTTGAGAGATTCTGAACTTTGTCGCGTCGCTGGACACGCCCACATCCGGTCGCCAACGGTCGCTGTCGCTCTTGTCGCTGGATATCGCCAGCTCTCCATTGAAATGAATGGGATTGCGTCGCTTTGTCGCTGCTAGTGTGAACGGGCGTAATAAATGTTGCGACTGGCAAATCAGTACCAACCATTTTAAAGAGCTGTGTAATGAAACTGGCAATCACCTACAAACAGACCAGAAAACCTTAATGCCCTGGCAACCAGAACACTAGAATCATGGCAGGAAGTTGAGCACAGGCAAGCAGCATTCACCTTTTCATCAAATAATGCACAAATCAAGTCATATTTCAGTTGTTACAGAGACATCCATTTTTTTGGCCCCCTACACCTAGCACATTTAACTCCCTGACGTGACTCAAATAGGCAGACAGAGCTTTGAGGAGTTTAAAAAGTGGACTTGATGCCCTGTTCCAATAACTCCCACGCAAAAGCACATTTCCACCATGAATAGAGTGAGGGCTCTCACGACCGATGTGCTCTTATGCTAAACCCCGCCACGAACAAAGAACGTTTTGTCAAAGCTGCACAATGACTATGGTGCGCATTCTGTGCTGTGAATAGACTGTCCACTAAAATTATAAGCACGCCAGACAGAAACGAGCCTTTTCAGCTCCATTCAGTTTGTTTTCATCCCAGAGAGTATAGACATACAGCATGGCTTAAATATAATCGCAGATAAAAGGAAATTTAGACGTTTTTCCTATCCGTGCTTTGAAGGTGAGTTTTTCGTTGACGACAAAATGTTAGAGGATGATTATGTGGAAACAGCAACTGCATGATACTAACCAAACGCACCCACCATCAAAGCCACAGACACACTAATTACAGCAAAGATGAGAGAACACAGAGTATATAGTGTTCCTTTGATGGAACAGTCCATGTTATTGCTACGCTCATGAAAAATGCAAAAGTAATATAGAATTGGGTTTTCACTTTTCAGAGAAAAAGCTTGCTGCAGTTATAAGGGGTTATACATGTTTGCTGAGGTGCTGCAATGCAGTACTTTAACATTGTTTATAGTTGCTTTAAGTTCTAAGATATAATTTTTATTTAAGGGATAATACAAGGCTAGCTGTGCATTAAGTAAGGAGTAAATGAAAATTAAAAAGATTTACAATAGGAAGGAAAAAAAAGAATGGCTGAATTACGAGTAAAATACTACTAATATATATATATATATATATATATACACACACACATACATACATACACACATACATACACACATACACACACACACACATACATACACACACACACACACACACACACACACACACACACACATACATACATACATACATACATACATACATACATACATACATACATACAATTTTTATATATTTTTTTAAATATCTTGATGGTAAAAACATTGTAACCGTATTGTAAATACTGTCGTACCGCAATATCAAATTACTCGATACTACTGAGCGGGAGGTAGCGGGAACTACAATTCCCATCAGCCCAAGTGTGCTCATCATTCTTTGCAGAGTTGCCAACTTAGCGACTTTGTTGCTATATTTAGCGACTTTTCAGACCCCCTTGGCGTCATTTTTCCTTAAAAGTGACTAGAGACAAATCTAGCGACTTCTTGGACAAACCTCAGCGAGTCTCTGGTAGTGCCGTGCGAGCACGAGTCCTGCGTCTGTTCTGTTCAGTGAGTGGCTGAGAGGAGCAGAGCTTTCAGTTAAAATAGATATGATGTTTCTTATGCTGGATTATAAATGATTATACGGATTTTAATCTAGATAAACATCTTGTAAATTAATCTATATTAACATCTTGTAGTCTAGAGATAGTTCAGTAGGCCTTATAATGGCATGCATTTCAGTCACTATTTCACATTCATAACAGAAACAGAAACCATTAAAAAAATATCAGTGAAAACAGTTATATCGAGAATTAGGGTGCATTGAATAACATTATGTGACCACAGAGAAGCAAGATAATATGACACACTGACGTAAAGAATATGCAAATTGACATCATCTAGCAATCTAAAGCGGGTTTTAAATCGGATGTGTGGAAGGTTTAATAATTTTTTAAGTTCCTGTTTCAAAGTTTACAGATAGATGGCTAATGTGTGTACCATTGATATGTTCAGTGTGCATGTAAACTGTTTAATAAACACTGGCACTTGATTTGAGCCTCTTAATTGGTTTTGGTTTTTATGTAAATGATTCAATAAATACCGTACCGTGCCATTCATATCGAGGTATTACCGTACCGTGAAATTTTGATACTGTTACATCCATAATAAAACATTAACGGATGGACTGTATTGATGTAGATTGTGTTTTGGCATCTTTTTGGGCTCATTATGACGGTACCCATTTACCGCAGAGAATCCATTGGTGAACAAGAACCAAATCGGATGAAGAAATCTCATCTACAACTTGAATTGCCCGAGGAAGAGTACAGTCTGAACTATTCTTTGAACTGGCTTTGGCAAGATTTACACAGTCTCAAGAGTTGTTGAGGACAGCTGATATTTATAATAATACTGTTGAAACGAGAAAACAACAAGACTATAAACGGAGAATTCACTGTAACAACGAAGCTGTATCATTAATGAAAGTTGAAGAGTTCACTAAGAACTTGGACATCACTTTTGTTGTCAATTTAAAACCACAGCAAAATTTGGCCAAACAATCCCTAAAGAAGTGTTTACTAGTTTCAACTAGTTAAAAGATTGTGGCATTAGTCTGACACTTTCTTTACTGGCTCATGTTTTCTACTTTATTCCTCTTTTAATTGTGACCATTGATTGAGTATTTTCTCTGCCTGGCTCCCTGTTGAGATGAGCTCAGCAGGGAAAGAGGCTGATTGGTTTTGCGTCTGAGAAACTTCTGATTACTACTGGAGCTGAAAACATAGCTGAGGGCAGCAATCACGGCGACCAACCTGGCCTGACAATAACTGAAACCGAGTTAAGAAACGATAAGAGAGAATGGCAACATAACTGCAAAACACTGCTGGGCAATGAAGCGGATGCTTCCATAGGTGGAGGCTCTTTTCAGATAAACACTGGAGAGCTAAAATTAAACTGCCAGATACTGTGATTGAGGGTTATGGTTAAATCCATGCGTGTTTGTGTGTCTGCAAATCGAAACTTTGCAGTTATTTTCATGTCAAATCCCTCAAAAAGTGGCTTCGCGCTTGTCAGATTTTACCAGCAAAACAAAACTGAGTATGCATAATTATGGGCATGTATTTGTTTGGTTTCTGAACTGTTTATTCACGCTTAAATTATAATTACATGAATGTGGTTAACGACTGCTACTCTCATGTTGACATGGCATGCAAACTGTTGAAACACGGCATTTTGAAGCACTTTGAGAAAAAAAAAAAAAAAACGAGAGAAAATAAAACCTATACAGCCGAACTAACAGAAGTTCTGCAGGTATCATGAAGAAACATGCAGGACAAAAGTGAAAATGCCAGATCCTGCAAATAAAGGTTATGTTCCAGGCTGTGCAGGGGATGTGAAGTGCAGTGATGGGTTGCTGTCTGTATTCAGAAAGGCACAGAAAGAAAATAACCCGTTCTAATAAAATAACGCAAGCCGCTAAAGGTACACGGCTCGCTTTAGCAGTAGCCGGTAAAATTAGAGTGTATAAGATTTCACAAGGAGATAACGGAGGATGATGGGGAATGATCCTGAGCACCACTGACAAGCATCTGTTCTTGTAAAGTGTTTGGTAAGTACTGACACTCCATAGTATAAACAGAGTATATGCGATCACAAAGTGAAAGTAAACCTGAAACGCAGTTGTGCATATTAACAGCGGCTCCCTATGCCCTAGTTTTCTAAACAGTATAATTATCTACTGCGAGAGAAAAATATAGTATAAAAAAAAACTTTAAAGAATGGCTTGATTTATTTTGTTTAGATATTAAATTGTTGCTGTTTTTTCATGACTTTAAGTGAGTGTTTGATGGTGGCAAATAAAATCAAAATATAAAAATAATGAGAATTAGCATAAAAATTATTAATCAATACCAATGAACCCAAATGCATTCTTATGCAAGTCTAGTATGCAAAAATTAATAACGGATGAAACAATATCTACTGGAACAGTATGTGCTTTGGCCTCTTGTTTAGGGGGAAAAAACAACAACCCACAGTTCTTGCCTACCCGGAATGCCCTTCTAAGAACACAAATCTAATTTTAGAAGCAATAAGTCTACGATGAGTCCACGCTAACATGACGTTAAGATGATGCTCCATATGCCCTCAATCAATAGAAAGCGGTTTATCTGTAGGAGTTGCCCGCAACTTGAATTAACAGCTGGACTCAAGTTTGCCTCAGATTCAGTTACTGTACTGAGTCACTGCAAAGCCTGATAATGCAGTAAAGCTAAAGGGCTTCGAAGAAAAATATATACCTGTAACATTTGGTTGACTCTCTTCATGGTCACACTGAGAAAATAACAAGGTTTCACTGCAATTAGAGGACAAAATCTGTTCTAAACCACTAACCCTAAGTATTAAACTTTGGAGAGTAATCGCCCTGCACCAAGAGACATGAACACTATCTCATATTGTGTGGCTCGATGAGAGGTGTGCCATTACTAGTTACTTCACTAGAAAACAATACAATGAATGACAAATATCCTACAGACAATGAAGAACCCCCCCCAAAAAAAAAATGCAACTTTATAGCTATTCAGTACACAGTATTACACAGCTTATTATGACCGTATCAATAACAAACACTATTATCTGTAAAATTAAGAAGAGGTTCACTTATTAGGATTTAAAACTTCATGATTTACACTGATGATGAAAGTAATGAAGGAAAAGCTGAGAACAGTATTAACATCAACTCCAATTAAAAACTTTACTCACATCTGCTTAAACTATTAACTACGGTTAAACATGAAACTAATGAACAGAGAAACAGAAGTCGTCTCCGAAGTTGAACTATGAAAATGTTTTATTTCATTTCTTTTAAACGCTTTGAACTTTCATGTTTTATAGAGCATTTCACGCATATGTTTTGTCTGTTAATGCTCAGCACTCAATGCCAACATGCTTTTCTCAAAATTACAATCAATGTGTCACAACTGACAGATTACAAAACGTAAGAAAAGACCATAAAATCTCACTGGAGTGTTTGTGTGTGAATGGTGACATCTGAACGTCTGTGATTGTGTGTAAGTCAAGGTTAACAACTATTGACAGTGAATTATCTTCAGCAGAAGGGTCGCAGGTGGCTTCAACAGGCCTAATTTCACAGGCAAAGACAAAACACACACACACAGACTGCCTTATTCATATGATACAGAGCGGCTAAAATTCTGAATGGTCTGCTTTACATCAGAAATACAATATTTTCTAAGTCAAGTACAAGAATTTGTCTCAAGTTAAAGTAATGGAGTAAAAGCACACTTAAACGCAAAAGTGCACAGAAATAGCTAAGACAACCCCTTATTCCTCCAACTGGTCTTAAGTTCCTTCGTTCAAGTCAACAGTTCTAGATCTGAATCACTCAAAGTGATATAATTACACGCCTGCTCTTGTAGCTATTAATTTTCTCAAGAGGTGATTAGCAATTAGTTTCATTTAAGTAATTGAAAAGTCAGTGTGCTTTTTATATATACGCACTTGCCGTCAAATATTTGAGGTCAGTAAGATATTTAATGGTTTCTTCTGCTCATCAAGGCTGCATTTATTAGGTTAAATATCCAGAAAAAAACAAACTGTAATATTGTGAAATATTTCAATTTAAAATAAGTGTTTTCTGTGTGAATATATTTTAAAATGTAATTTATTCCTGTGATACAAAGAATCATTACTCCAGTCTTCAGTGTC
>JAUMHP010000040.1:12995577-13010081 GCA_032361065.1 Enteromius trimaculatus | reverse complement strand
CTGCCGGACCTGGGACTCGAACCCGCAACCTTTCGATTACAAGCCCGACTCCCTAACCATTAGGCCACGGCTGCCCCTGAGTAAATGACCATTTTAATTTTTGAGCAATACAACCAGACATCAATGTTGGCAAAAAATAAAAACCCACTCATAAATTCTCTAAAATTCACATATCAAAAGGTGAATCTCATGGCAAACACTTTTAGTTGTGTACATCTGGAGATTGTTTTTTAATTTACCGCAGTACATCAACTTCTAATCAAAACGCACTTTCAATCTACTGAAATCACAACTGTAATAGTTGATTCTGACCAATCAAATCAATGAAAACAATGCTGAAAACATGACAACTTGAATAAGCCGAAACACCAACTGTAGCTTCAATACAATGTTTCTGTATGTCCAACACAGGCCTCAACAGCAGTTTGAATTCTCTTATGGGCCTTCATGAAAATTTGATTACGAACAATAAAAGTTCTGCAGGAAAGAGAGATAAGTGTTCTGCTACTGTCTACTGCTACTGTAATTGCACACTAGAACAGTGCAGTTAAACTGCAAAAGTTTCAGTGATCACATAACTGAATGCACTGATGTACTGCATACTATAAGAGTCAGCCCTTTGTTCGGTTGTCCTTTTCCTTTAAGCATTCATCAGGATCACTTTTAATTATATATCATGTTAATGTCTCTCCTTTTTTGTCTCCGCTGGAAGCTTTCTGAAATCACTTTGTTCAGTTTCCTTACAGAGAGCAGGATAGAAATTACACACTAAACTCTCAACACAATCACCTTTAAAATGAGCTGCAATTAAAAAGTGCTGTATGTGGCCCTCATCTACATCAGTACACTAACAATTATGTCATGAACTTTGCGGAAGCTGCATCAAAGTTGCATGGACTGTGTTGAAATGATGCCCAGTCGGGAGGGGAGTAGTTCCGTTCATTTGCACTTTCCAGACCTACTTTATGATTTTAATCTCTTCTGAATTAAATAGCGCTTTTCCTAACATAACCTTGGTAAAAATGATGGAGCAAATTTTATACCTTTTTCTTTATCTAACCCAGGGGAATAATTAAGAAATCTACTTTCAAATGGATAGAAATATTTATACCAGGATGCTTGGTAAACAACACAAAGTTAGCAAATTGTCTTTATTCTACACAAAATGTGCATTATTCTATTGTCCTATATGTCTTCAAAATAAATGCCACAGGTCTAATTTTGTGTGTGTGTGTGTGTGTGTGTGTGTGTAACGTAAAGACTCTCTTACATCAAGTGTGGTTTAAGTGTCCAAATTCTTTCTGGAGCCACCGTTTATCCTCTGCTTGCAATATTAGAAATGTTTCCAATCCTGTTACCTAAAGCTAGTAAACAAAAGGTTGATGGATTGATGCTCCCCTCACACATTTAAAACACACAACTCTTATGCTCTGAGCATGTGTTAAAAACAGGCCCCGAGTTGGATTTGAGCAACGGTAAATATTACACACTTTGTATGTAATTTATGGATTCTTAAATATATTTGATAAAAAAAAAAATAAAAAAAAAGAGGAAGGAAAAAGCTTACATTACTTGATTTTCTCTTATATCTGTAAATAATTGGTAGATTGCAAAAAAAAAAAAAAAATGTTTGAATTAATGTTTTGGCATATAAAACCAAAAAGACTGTTGGTGTACTTGAGAGAACTGTCCTTATCATTTGTAAAGAAAAAAACAAATCACATACATTCACTCATTTTGAACTAGGATTGTGCAAACACATGAGCTGGTAATCAAAAACCCGAGATGGGAGAGAAAATGAGGTCATAAAATGGAGGAGGAACAGTGAATAGCAAAAAAGATAAAGAAAAACAGCAGCAGCGGCCAATTTAAAAGCAGACCTCAGGGTGTTTGTTTACTCATGGGTCTGAGTCCTAATTAGACTCTTGCCTCCTTCAGAACTCATTCAAACTGATGGCCAAAGAAAAAGAGAGAGAGACAGAGAGAGAAAGAGAGAGACAGAGAGAGAAAGAGAGAAAGAGAGAGAGAGAGACTGAAGTAAATAAATGAGTTAAAAAAGAAATATGGATCGTCAGCACACTCCACTCGAGTCCAATTAAACATTTAGCCTTGGCTATATTATATTATATATCCACAATTTTTGTGTTGTCTTATACAACTCCACAGGTAGAAATCCATTTGCTATCGATCCAGAAAACTTGTTAAGCTATATTGTCCAAAATAATTTGTATTTAAAAGAATAGTTCAATCAAAAATGTACATTTTGTCATTGTTTACTCACCCTCATATTGTTCCTAAACCTGTATAAGTTTGTCTTAAGTCGAGCACAGATGATGATATTTTAAAGGCTGCTACAGTTGTTGGTCCCTACTTAATTTCCATAGTGTTTCTTTCCCTACAATGGTAGTTAAGGAGGGCCAAAAGCTGTTTGGTTTTTCCAAATTCTTCAAAATATCTTCTTTTGGAACTACCTTTGTGGGAGAACGATCTTTAAAGTGCTACATTTACTCCGGTATTTGTGCATTTCCTTACTAAAATGAACTTTTTGATCTTCTAAAAGATTAAAACACTAATTTATAAACACTCGTGTAAAAAAGGTGTTTACCCAGTATTTCCTGTGAAGGTGGGATGATGAGAGTAGTGTCGTCTGTTGTCATGCCACCACCCGCCTCAATTTTCCGGAGTCGCTCCCTCAAGAGTTGACACTCCACACGCAGCTGTTCCACCTCTTCAGTGCGCTGCTGCTTTGCGATGCTGGTGGGGTTCATTTGAAGGTGGATCACCTTTGTCTTGACAGGATCATAGTCTCCCTAATACATGGAAAAGAGAGTCCAAAAAAGTATACATTTCATTAAAATAGGCAATAAGTTAGCCAGTATAAAAACATTTTAATGTGATTCTTCCAAAGAAGAAGAGAACAGACAGTACGCTTGAACGCAAAGATGTTACCATTTCTTTTAATTATTTAGGCAAGTGAAAGTATTGTAATTGTTGACTGATGTAGACTTTGATCAATGCAATAAATACTGAAAAATAATACAAAAATACAAAATGAAAGCAGCCTGCTTTTTTCCTAAAATCCAAATAGAAAATCAATGCCTTTGAATTGTGTTTTGCTTATTACATAAATTTTAAATTTATGACAGTGAAAATGTTGACTGAAAAGAAGACAAACTTGTTAGAACTTAAAAACAAAAAGATGTTGAGGGTCAGAAAATCAAGTACAAATTTGATTAAAACAACAATGAAAGATTTAGCATTTTTGAAAAATTTATTTAATTGTTCCAGAGAAGAAAACAGCACAGACTAATGAACATTCCTTTCGATAACTTTTTAGCATTTTAAACTATTGCAATTTTTTTAATCAATTGCTTAAATCAACTTTAAAATAAAAGTGAATAAAGACAAAAATGACTGGAGTCTGGAAGCATAATGTGCTGTTTTCTACATTGCTTAAAACATTACCCTTGAATGGTATTTTCCTTAAAAAAATAAAGAAGGTCAAGTGAGAGTGGGTCCAATGGCTCATTTATTAAAAATGAGCTTCATGAAAGCTAACCAGTTAAACCTGAGGGGTTAAAATGAAGTCCAATTTTGCCTGAAGGTTCTAACACCGTAAAAATACATTTATCCGAATTACCCTCCAAACAAAAGGGCCAAAGAAGTGATAGTTCATCCCTGTCTGAAACGAAAGGCTTTATCTTCTGGAACGATTCTTCATTTGGGTGTAAAACTTCAGGGGTTTAAAAGCCATTACTGAGCCTTCTGGTGAATTAAGGGCCCCATCAAAGAATAATGCCTCGATCTGAACATCTCATTACTGAGCAAATTACATCATCCTGAGCTGAAGACAGAAGCAGAGGAGAGGAATAGAGACTGAGGGGTAAGGAGCAGATGACATAACGGCAAAACAGAAGGCGCTGAAAGAACAGAAACAATCAGAATTACTGAAAATGAAAGATTAACCTTTTTTTTTATTATTATTGTTACGCAATAAGTTGAGAAATAAGGATAACATCAACAAACTTGACATGCCACAATAAACTATACTCTTGTACAAAGTCAAATATCATTTTAAAAGCATTTAATTACACCCAATAAAAAAACACAAATACAGTAAAAAAAAAAAAATATTATATATATATATATATAGATATATAAAATTACATATATAATAACTCATGCATTTTAAAATTGCTGCAACATTTCAAAACGGCTGGTAACAACATGAAGTTGCTATGTACAGTCCACACATACATCTCTGTAACCTTTAAAATGTAATGTAACTGTTTGAATCATGAATGAATCATCTACAACAATAAGAAAAAGGCATGAAAACCATTAAAGGTTAGTCCAGGGGCCAAAAATAAACCCTCTTCAAACTGACAAGTGTTGAGTGGGTGGGTATTATTAACTGTCTCAAGTCGCTTATTTTTACTGGGACAAAAGCGTCATAGATAATGGATAGAAACAGCCTATAAATATTAGAGCCTAAGCACATTAAGACGACTGAGTGATTGAGAGAGCAGGACGAAATGAGTGACGCAGCTCTTGAATTCCAGACTTTTCAGTTTGTTTTGGGCTGGCACCAGTGTTGAGGTCTAATGGAGCATGTCTGACTGCATTTCAGCCCACTGATCGCATCATTGAGTCAGGAAGTGAAAAGGAAGGATAAATGGATGGGAGGCCACTGATAAATATAGCAGCGGCACAAAAATGACAGAAAAGTGACGCGGCCTTACATTTCCACATTACGTCACTGATTATAAATGGTTAAATGTCGCCTATAACATGCCGAATCAATACCTTAATTTTTAGGTACTTTCCAACTTCAGTTAAAATTGAGTTTTATTCAACAAATCCACTATGTTAAATATACATTTTAGATATTTTGCTCACATATGAAGTCATGTTGACACTGATTTCAGGCTTAATCAATCATATGAATACAAATAATTAATCATTCATCAACAATAAATAAAATCAGCTGTGATGCAGAATTAAATGGAAGCTATATAGAATATAAATATAGTAAAGCAATACACAACCACATACCTAAACAACATAAAAATTTAAACACTAGGACTTATAGTCTGAGTTTCCTCTAAGTGCCTCTACATTATTTATTGACTAACAGAAATAAATAAAAACACCACAGTGCTATTATTAAACTAATATCTTTAAAAGCATATTAAAAGCTGGCAATTCCCAGCATGCCCAGAGTAATTCTCTACAGAACATGTGCCACCACTGGGTAAAATCATATTATACGTGAAGAGCCATCAAAGCTCCTTGTTGAACTACAAGGACAAGGATTTGCTTTAAGTCTACATTTATCAGGATAATTATTTCGTTTTTTTCAAACTTGATGGAAGGAAAGGGAATAACAAGACTTTGTGGTAACTGACTAAAGGAAAATGATCTGAAGAGGACTTGTAGGTGTGGAGATTTGCAGGCAATGCACATCATGGTCTCAAGTGCCGATAAAGAAGAAACACACATTTCTGAGTTACTGTGGAAACCAGATGCAACACAAGTGTGACAGCATTCATAAAAACAAACACACAGCTAGTCTCAAACGGAGCTTATAGCACACTCATTTTCAGTACTGCGTCCCAAAATGCCATATCCCAAGGAACTGCCAATGAATTAGATATAGACCAGCAATAAACCCATGTTGTTTGAGAGTTTGAGAAAAAAAAAAAAAAAAAAAAAAAAAAAGCAAACAAACGCAAGTTAAACTACATACTGTTTTTATTACCATAATTAAAATGACCTCACCTAGCCTATTATATACAAATTGATCAGATAAAAAGATCATATAAACCCAAGTCAATTACTTATTACTCAAGTTTCTGGAATACTTGAATCTGATTGGCCAGTCATTGCATATAAATCTCAAATATTCCACTAAGCCAAGAAATCGATCTTATGGTGCCATGTTTAAGGAAAAGCTTTTTAAACTTGCTAGTATGCAATTTTTGCTAGCTAAAAGCATGTCTAATTATGAACTAAATCATAGCATGTCCTTTAGTCTGTATCCTGCAGGTCAGATTATTAACCACCACTGAGGCCACAAGCCAAGCATAAAGGTGAAACATGCAATTCATTCAAATGTTAAAACACCTTCTACCTCAGTTCGACGGACATAAGCATACAATGATTATGATAACTCATAATTGTGGATTCTTTCAAAATACTGTCGATATTATTTGTGATGGACATAACGGAGAACCACAACTGTGTTGCTTAATAATTAAATCATGTCAGTGAACTTTATACTGATATTTCACCCAAAAATGAAAATCTTGTCATCATTTACTCTCCCTCATGATGCTCCAAACTAAATTTCTCTCTTCTACCGAACACAAGAGGAGGATGATAATCAATCAGTTAAAAGGTATCCATAGACTTCCATAGGATTTTCCTCCCCATAATATATAGAGAACTCGATGGCTACCAGCAGCTGTTTGGTTACTGTCACTATTCAAAACATTATTGTGTTCAATAGTAGAAAGAAATTTGGAGCAACATGAGGTTAAGTAAATCATTACACTTCATTTTTGAGTGAACTATACCTTTAAAAGCATGAGAAACAAGACAATAAGAAAACACTCCTATCTCAATATAAAGTGATCATTTAGAGCTTGTCACAACAGGTTTAGAGTGTCACATAACAGTTCAGCGTGACCTCAAGGACTGCCTGCGTACAGCGTTATACACTCCAGCAAATACTCCTTTTTTAAGCAATGAAGCTGTACAACAGCACACGCAAACTGTCAAAGCACCTGAAAGAACAAGCCACCATTTCTTAACAGGCTCTTTGAAACTCCTATGACCAGAGACGGCCACAGAGCACTTAATCCAGTTAATTAAAAATGACGTCTGTTGTGGATACTTTTTACTACTAATCTTCATATTATTCAATACTGTAGCACTCCTACTGTAAGGTACTAGTAATCTAGCACAAATTTAAAGCATCACCTGGAGGTTATGCCTCTCTAGTCTCATCTCCAGGATATTGTTTTGCTCTTCCAGCTGCTGACGTTCTGCCTCCAATTCCTCGATCTTCTGCCTGAAAAAACAAACACATACACAATGTCATTTCTAGAACGAGCATAACAAAAAAAGACGGTCAAAAATTTTAATATCAAATATATTCGACATCTGTTTTTCAGAGAAGCATGGAGGAACACGGTCGTAACAAGAATACAGTTACACCATGAAGAGGTAAACAGAGAAAACGGTTTATAAATAACTATTTGGCATTCAAATTACTTAATAGTACATAAACAGTCTTTAATTAAATTTTGTTCATTTACGGTCTAAAGATCTAATGGAATTGAATATTTAGTAAGATATTTTTGAACTCTTACTCTAAAACATTCGGTATAATTCCTCAGAAAGTAATTTGGTAGGCATTCGGCTTGGTTTAGTATTGGTTTTGAAGATTACCACGTGAGGTCTTGGACTTTTATTCAGTACAACAAATATTCAATTAAGGTGTAAACAGCTTAGTGAAATGGTTCCAGGAGTGATTAAATGAAATTCTATGGAGAATAATTACAGGATCAAAAAGAAAGAGGGAAAAGGAGGAAGTAGGCACTGAATGAAAGCTCACTTTTCAAGCAAGGCCACAAAAGCTAATGCAGTATAATCACATTTCCATAGTAATTAGGCAATGCAACAGGCCGTGGAAAAAACCCACAGACTTCAGTTTCTCTCAGTCTTGAAGCCCTGTTCACAACACCAGTGACAAAATGGAATGAACATTTAAATGAGAGCTGGCTATTTTGAGCGACATGAGTGGTAAGAACTGTTGGTTGTATATCTATGGAAGATATCCATCACAAAGTCATGGAATGAATAAATCACCAACGGGATGATCAGACCAGACATGTATTTTTACTTGCGTTAGTGTGAATGTTAATTGCTTGCATATGTGTTACCTCAGAGAGCTGACTTCCTCTGCTGTTGCTAGGGTGTTTTTCTCTGCATTAGACACCTGCTGCTCTTTCAGTGCCTCAAGTTCAGCAGTCACCTGAGCAAATGATTAAAAAAACCCAATAAAAACAGTACTTTACTGCAAATCCCAGTAAATAGAATACTTGCAGCCAAGCTGCTATGCTATTTCTGTATTTCTGTCTAATATCTTGACTTTTGCCTCTTGTGCTTTTCCACTTCGTGCATGCATTGTAGCTCAAATGTTAATCATTTATGTTCTGAACGGTAGCTAACATAATCGCATAAATGCCAAAAGAAGTTTCCATGGTGATGAATGTGACTTACCATCTGAGCTTGTAATTTGAAGGTGCCTGCCTCCTCCTGGGCTTTAGACAGTTGAGTCTATCAGAACGAAACAGATTATTCCCATAAAAACAAGAACCTAGACACTAAACCATAAAGTCGATGATTACAAAGTCCTGAGCGCCATCAATGTCAAGGAAGTTATCGGCATTCCAGACAGGCCAGTCTGCACGAGCAGAGGTCGAGTTTTTAATAACACGGTATAACTTGAAATCAATTGTACACACATTTTACAACATTAAATCAACCATATAGCTACTAGTAACACTTAATAAATGTTGTTAGACTTGTATCACAATAACTTGTTACTAGATGCTTCTGACAGATCGTTCTGCTTATTTATCCAAGGAAAAAAAACAGAGCTGGGAAATACAGCTAAAATACATTTAACAATATTTATCATCATTTCGTCCCTTGTGGCCAATCAGCTTAAATTTTTAAAATTTTACTGTAATAAAATAAATCATGTTTTCCAAATTATTTTCCACCAAATGACCTGAGGATTTACATTTATCCCTCTCAATATCAACGAGTCAATGCAGTCCAAAGTCAATGCATTTACTATTAATTCAGTTATTTGTAAGTTAAACCCAGACAGGAAACAAAAAATAAATAAATAAATAAACAAACATTCCTAATGTGAATCAATGCAATTTTCATTAAAGCTTAAAATGTGAATTATCACCTATTACAGAAACTAATATCTGTCATACATAGAAATACAAACACCAGGCCCTAAGCAACATCTCCATTAAATGGGCTACAGAAACATATGTGATTAAAAAAGGTGTTTAATCACTGAATTTGAGATTTATAGTTCCAATGCATTGTAATACAGCCTGAGGAACACAATTTTGTTTTTTTAATGAGATGAGTAAAGAGTGCTGTTGCCTAAATTTATGGCATGAGAAGTATCCACACAAATTGCTGAACTGAATAAATCACCTTAAATGCCAACTAAAGCCTTTAAATAACTGAATAGGTTATTGAAAAAAATAAAATGAAAAAACAAATGTAAAATGTTGCAGTAATGCAAACAAATCACTGAATCAGTGTTGTGTACATTTTTTTGAAAGGTACCCCTGAACAAATGATTTGGTGTTGGATTATGGGTAATGTAGTTCTCACCTCCATCTCGTTATTGTGTGTCTGGACTTTCTGCAGCATGTCCTCTGCCTCCTTGACCCGGAGCATGAGCTGAGGGGAGTATTCACTTGTGGCCAGCTCGCTGTCGTACGACTCTAATATGGCCCTCATTCCATCACGCTCCTGACCCACATACAAAAGCACAAGTTTCAATTCCAGAACTCAATTCAGGCCAAGCTAGGTCAGTACAATATAAAGATATCATGCATAGAAAACCAGCTGAAACACTTGCAAGACCATAAATGGGTGACTCTGATCTTCACTGTCGGGTGAACAAGTAAAAAAAAAAAAAAAAAAAAGTCCAAATGAAAGAATCTGCTTACGGTCTTAATGTTAATTTAATTACAATAGCTGATTGTGTGTCACTCATAACTGAACTTATTTCACATGGTCAGCCTAATCAATGTACTACATTTTAATTGGCAGGCTTCAGTTGTAATGTCATTATAATGTTCTAAATACAGGAGGACAGACGCAAGAAATATTAGAGAAGAATTAATGGGGTGAATGAGCTCCCTTCTGAGTCTGAGTCATCTGTGTAAATATCTCATTATAGAGTCGATTAAACCGAAATTAAATCTAGTCTAGTCTCAAAAGCCGAAACCAGCAGGATCAATAAAACATTGTGATTCATTATACATAGTGTGAACTGAGAATACAAAAACAAAAAAAAAAACGACGAACAGATTGAACACAAGCTATGACAGGCACATGCCCATATACCCACCTGAGCAACAAAAGGTTAATGCGGAATAACCTTCACTAAGAGACATTTAACAGCATTTTAGGAAAAAGCTAACGATGCATGGTGAATTTTTTTTTGGAAAAGTGACTGATGTCAAAGCTTCCATGCAGATATAGCAGTTTATATCGCATTAGTAAACGTCACACTTCGTACCAAAAAAAAAAAACCTCACTATTTTGTGCAATTTGAATTTTTTATAGCAAATATAATTTATAGAACACTTCTCTAGCATCTCAATATATTAGATGAACGTTACGTTTTTGTAATTTATTTATATTGTTATATCCAAAGGTAATTTTTATGAATGCAATGCAATATTTTCTTTTAAAATATGAACATGTAATAATTTTTTTTTTAACTATTTAAATAATAAAACAAAGTATTGTGCATTGTGGTAAATGTCTTCTTCCTATTAATTTTATTAAAGAAATGCTTAATAGACATTCTTAGTACAAGTTGGAAGGAAGGAAAAGTAAAAAAAGACAGAAAGGATTTTATTCCTATCTGTGCACTACTTTTAAAGGTCAAAGAGGTATCCGTTTTATTACCTGAAGTCATGAAAACAGTTCAGGTTTAATATGAGTTCTACCACCTCAGGGGTTCAACACACTAGCACATATCAGTATATTCACACACACATACATACTTCAACACACACACGTCTTCCAAAGCTATTTTTCTGCTTCCATTGTAATGAAATTCACCCTTGCTGTTATCTTAAACTCACCTCATTCGTCCCACAGATAGCAAACTCTCATTTAGGACTCTATTATTTTGGCAGCGGCCTCTGAGTTTCTGTGCCGGAGAGGAAATCTATGTGGGTGAGTGAGTAAGGAAACGAATCTGTGCCGCACTGCAGTTTTTTTTCCACCCCTATGGATCTTCATTTAATAGAGAACTTGGGTCAATGCTACAATAAAACCTTTTAATCATGGCTTTTAATCATGGCTAGAAAACTGTTAATCTAATATGCTCTGAAGACAGCTGATGCGTTTTCCTGGTCTTGCAGCACGTAAAGTGCTGAAGTTGTCAATAATGGGTTAGTGACAAACAGCCTCCAGATTCTAGAATGTCAATTCTATTAGTTTTAGGAAGCTCTATGCATGTAAACAGGTTCATCATATACAGAACAAGTCAAAAGACACCTACTGAAGTTACTATTGCTGCATGATAATTGTTAATGAGGCGATCAAGATTGTCTTTAAAAACTTTAAATAGCTATTTTTAATTAATTATTCTCATGAGACAAATATATTTTTAAATTTCAACAGAATTACTGCACTTTCATGCAAGCACAAATCAGAAGAATGCCATCTCATATGCAGGGTTTACCTCATCAAGTTTCCTGACGTATTATTTTATCTTATATATTAACACTGTCTCTTCTGGTAAAACCTTAAGTATCTCTTAAAAGCTACAACAGTGAAACTCCAATATTAATTTCTATAATTCCAAATTATCTATTTTATTATTTCGATTAAAATATCTAGTAAAGATTTTCCAAATTTGACATGTTTTGATTTATTATAGACAAAGTTTGCTTGAAGACTTACCAGCAGCAAATAGCACAAGCGGCCTCACGAAGGAACTGTATAATACACTTTTTTGAGCAAAATATTATAAACACAATGCTAAAAATATTGGGGGATTTAAATACTTAACATCTGGCAACCCGAAACATGAACTTGCTTGTTAGCAATGCAGGTTAACAAAAATATCAAATTAAAAAAAATAACAAATAAATAAATAACCAGGCCAATAATGAAGACCATAACTCTTCATTGAGAAGCAAAAAGCTGGATAATGATTAAAATACAATTAAGTGCAGTGGGATATAATTGACTAAATTCTGTCTCCTGTCTAAATGTTGTTTTGTTTGAAATTAGATTTGTAGAAAAGTTGTGCACTGCCATGCAGCCTTTGAACCAATCAAACTATTTGTTAAATTTAACAAGTGATCTTTAACACCGCTTTACCAGCCCAAGGGGTAACTCAAACTGCAACTATTAGGGCCTGTGGACCCTTCCCCGAAAGATAGCTAACACCTCAGGAAGACAAAACAGGCCTCCGATTCTTCCTCTTGAATGAATATGAACAAAGCAACTCTGACTAGTTCTCCCTGTTGAAAAGACAATGGACTTTTCCCTAAATTAATTCACAGGAAAACACATTTTGTGTTTGGTATCTAAAGACTTATCTTTAGACGATCTTATTGAGAGGGCATGTTATATGTTGATTTCTCAGCCACATTCAGTGTTTTAAGAGTCTCTTCTAATTTGTACATCAACGTCCAATCCAGTGCATATCCAATGACAGGCACATGCCCATATCACAAAATGGGCACAAAACTTCCCTCCAAATTATCAACACACGATTGGCTCTTTGACCCACAAGAGGTGTGACCTCAACATGTTTCAAAAGGCCCCATGCTGGACACCCCACCATCTCTCTTGTGTCCTCGCTAAGGTTATAAATAATTGCAATTAATCATAATTAATAGTAATTACTTATATACATTTCTCTTAATGAGCTAAAATGTTACCGCTAATATAAAAATTTGAATTAACTGAACAGGCATTTAACTGAGCATACCACCAACGTAATTAACTAGTGAATAATAGAGAAACATATGAGCGTGCTACCTTATCTTTACTCTTAATTACTTGTTCTGACAGCTCTAATTTTCAATGTGTGTTTAGAGCACCTTTCAGGCTGGTAGGCTGGAGGTGAGGATGTTCTAAATGTCTCCAGCATGGACATCATTGCACTCAAACACTGACCTCATTAAATCAAATACCACCCATCTAGGAGCTCATTGAAGCCTTTGTTAATTACCAGTTTACCAAGATGTTGACAAACAAACAAAGTACACAGGTATTATTCGCATACATAATCAGGCACTGCTCAAGTGATTTATTTAAATCTCATCCTAGTCTTGGGAGAGATCATGCCAGTAAAGAGGACACGTTCTAGATTTCTATAGGAGTTACAGCCATTGATAGCGCCTGGGAGACCAAGGCTGAGAGAATGATAATAGGTCATATCAGACTTTTGACTATTTTCCCCTCACTTAAAAGTTACATTCAGTTGTGTAACTGCTCTATTTATATGGATTTCTTTTTATGATGTCATTATGAACTTTTTGAAGCCTCAAAGTTTTGGCAGCATGCAGTGGAGGGACAAAGTTAAGTAAATGATCATTTGCAGCATTTTGGCAAACAATTCCTTTAAAAAAAAAAAAAATAGACGGTTCTTGGGCATATCATATTACCATAGCAGGACTG
This sequence comes from Enteromius trimaculatus, assembly GCA_032361065.1. Taxonomy (NCBI): domain Eukaryota; kingdom Metazoa; phylum Chordata; class Actinopteri; order Cypriniformes; family Cyprinidae; genus Enteromius; species Enteromius trimaculatus. The sequence continues at coordinate 12,996,599 of JAUMHP010000040.1, read as the reverse complement.
AAAATAATTGTTCAATTTAATTAAATGTTTGAAAAATACAATACTTTCTTACTTTTAAAAAAAACTTGGGTTTTACCCATCAACCGTTCTAGCGTGAAATAGCCACTTTGCACTGGGGAGAAAGTTTTCAGTTCTGAAATGTATAGTGTTTACTAAGGATGAATCCATTTCTGAAGAGAGTAGCTGAATTGTTATTCATATGTTTGTTTTTTTTACCTTGGTGAGCAGTAGGACTCTCTTCTGCAGGCGACGTACAAGCGAATCCTGGTTTTCTCGTTTCTTCTGTTCTTCTTGAGCTTTGGCTCGCAGTTGAGCGTACTCGGGCATGAGCTCAGTGCGGGCCTTTTCCACTGAGCGAATGCTGAAAGAGACCGATAAAAAACGGCAGAATAACATTAGGATAGAGCAGCTCTGGGGAGAACACAAAGAACTGCATCCTCTATATCCTGGAAGGTCATTTCCTTATAGCATAAAAGCTGCCTTCTGAGTGTTCACAGCTGAATGTATGCTCTTTGTTGCTGGGCCGTTCTGGGAAATGGCACAATGCTATGTGGAAGACAGTGAGCCATAAACAATTCCCAGAAACAGCCCTGAATACATCCCCTGGTGAAGTTCAATGAATGTGCATGCCTGATCGTGATTAATTCATATTCATTACAATAATTAGCTTAACTAGTCACTAACTAGTCTCACATAGCCAGACCTTCAAGCTAACGGCTGAGGGTCTGGAATACATAGTAGTGTTAATTAGCCAAAGGAATGCGCATGAGACAGTTTGACTGACATGTCAAACAACCAAATCACACTTACAGTACGTTCCGCATCATGTTTCTGGGTGTGGAAATGTCGCCACAATAACAGACTTGTGTGAGAAACTCTGACGTATTTTAAAAATACTATGCCGTATATTTTAAATATTTCACATGGTTTTGAAAATGAGTGACATTTGAGGCTGAGACTAGTCACAAACTAGTAAATGGTACAGTTAAACAAATGCTTATGTCATTTAAAACAAGTAATAC
>JAUMHP010000040.1:12958021-12995477 GCA_032361065.1 Enteromius trimaculatus | reverse complement strand
TATATGCACACACACACACATTTATTTTTTGCAATATATATACAAAAGTTAATAAAGTAATACATTGTAGTTTATGTGAGCGATTTCTTATTTTGGTTCATTTTGATAAATACATTAGGTTTGTGTTCGTTTTAATAGCAATATCTGGCAACACTGCATGGATGATTCTGCTGCGCAGGTCCGGCTGGTTTAGAACACGGGCTGGTATAACAACGGTGTATGAGGCTCATGGTATTTTATTTTCATGTCCAGAACTTTTTCAAGGTAAATACAGTATTCCTTTCTATGAAACGGCTTTCTACACTTTTCAAAACAAAAATATATTTTTTCAAAATGTAACATTAACATGGCTGTCATTTGGATGTACATTTCATAAAAATTCAAAGCAAAACAAATGTGCAACTTTATTTGTTTTTACTGTCATTCAAGAATCAATGAATTGAAGCCAAATCATCGCCTTACATCTTTCCTCTCATCACAACTTCCAGTATAATACTCTGACACTTAACCGGACAATTTAACAAGACGACAGGAAATAAATGTCCTTTTTCAGGTTCGCCGTTTTTCTAAGACGTCTGTACGCAAAGCAATTCCATATTTCACTTCTACAGCTCTGCTTTTCAGCGAATTGAGGGCAGCTAGGCAAGATAGATCTCATTATCCGGCATTTCTAACACTTACTAAACCGCTGCCGGGTACTGAAATTTGCGCAATTTTACACTTTTCTCCATTTCTGGTATTGCTGTGTTTGATATTGCTGTTGTGCGATTCTTGTGCGGTGTCACTGTTAAGACACAATAACGGACATCAAAACAGTTAGCAAAATGGCAGCACGTGTTTATATGAGAAGCTGTTTGTTTGTGTCTTCTGGAGATAAAGGAAGGATGTTTGATACAGATAGACTTTGACTGGGAGAGCACTTTTCCACTTGACCTTGCAGAGCGAGAGAAATTACCCACAGCAAGAGTTCAATTCCATCAAATGTGCTGGAAAAGTGTGTGCCAGTTTTGAATCCACTGGATTAAAGGGAGAGAAAGTGCTAAGACAGTACGGGTGGATGTAATTGGGCTTTCTGGAGGTAGTTGACAAGGGAAATTTGTTTGTAGGAGAAGGGCGGGTGAGTTTGTGTGGGCCGGCGTTTGCAGGAGAGAGTCAGCATGCGTATGTGTGTGTGTCCTCCTAGCTAAATTGATTAACTCCTCTCATCTCTTCCAGATGCTAACTATCCAGACCAATTTGAGCTGTAATGAAAATCATCATGGCCTGCTGTGGAGGGTCAATAAGACAATAATGCACAATCTAATCACAAAACCATACTCGTCTCCTATCAATATGACCTCAGCACATACTGAGGCTTATTATGCAAATTGCCTCTATTCGTTAGTGAATAGGGTAATTGATTTAGTTGGCCCAGTTTCTCAACACAGAAGGAGTAGCTTAATGGAGTGATTCAACCACGAATGCACACCAACACATGTATGTAAAGCACCTATACAAGCACTTGCATTACAATACAAAGAAGGCGATTTTATGGTCCATCACATTATTCCATTACGTTAATAATTCACAGCCACTTCTATATAAATTGTCATCAAAACAGAGTACAGCCTTTGTATCGATGATTGTCTGGTGCCTATTTTGGAAAAGATTCACCTGCCAACACGCATGCATCCAACATGTAAACTGAACAACCCCATGTTTTACTTTGTGTTTATAGGAAATGCATGATCGTAATCATAATAACAGACCTTCATGATGTAAAGTGGCTCATTCACAAATGGTACATCAGGCTCTGGTTGTATAGGAAACTAGAGGTTTTTATACACACCGATACAGATTGAGTGGGGAGGTCAATGTGCATGTAATTTAGTTTAATGATTACAAATAAGTTCAATCAGGCTGTTAAAAGCAGAAACATGCATTTGGAAAGGACACACTATGGGATACTGCAATTCGAGCTAAAAGCTTGTACTGCTATGAATTGAGGAAACTGCAACATACTATATGGCGGCCAAGGGAGGGGCTGTGCAATATATATATATATGCAACAACTACAAATTTTCATAGTAAGACTGCATTGTGTGTCATATTTATGTTTTTATTTTGCATTTTGACTTTGGGACATTAATTTAGTAAAAAGCAGCTAACGATTACAGTGCTGACTTTTTCAGTAAAAGTGTACTCTAGCGGCTCGTTTCCAAAAGGGTAGAGCTAAATCAGAACCTTGATTGGCCCACTAGAATAGTAATTTTTGCTAAATACAAGGGGCTTCCCTTCACTCGTTCAGCTCTGCTGTCTGGGAGTTTAATTCTTTGACATCGGAGAGTGCAAACACAAAAAATATAATTTTACTTTATACAGTGTATTTATATACTATATTTTTAGAAAGACAACATTCGTTTCTCAGTATGCATTCTTTTCTGTTCTTGTGAAACGTCACTGCCCCGAAACTCCGCTAATTTTTAAAATATTACGGTCATTTTGTTATGAAGTGTAGTTTTAAGAGTTTTTCCAGGTGAGAATGTAGATGTTTAAAACTCAAATCTGCGATTTATTTATAAAGACAGCGCCTATTTGATATGCTGATTTTGTAGCTCTAGGCGATCGCCAAGCACTCAGTACTCATGTTTTCATTTAGAGCAGCCTCAAGCTCAGCTCGTCCCTCCAATATTTGCTGCTGGCTCAGACGTCTCTGTAGAGATTAAACATGAGATACAATTCTTTTTGGGTGACATTATATTTAACAGGCATTTTTGGTCTCATTCATTTCTTATTATTTGTGCCTGGTCATATAGTTTTGACTAATCACAAATATATTTATTTTGAACTTGACCGAATACCAACTTGACCCTTACCAAATCGTACCGTACCACTCAGTGGAAACGAGCCATATGGGTATAACAGGACACTAAGTGCTTCGGTACGGTTTCCGGTCCCCATTTCTTAGCCGTGACTTGTGGAAAGCGTACAGTAGCACAAATAAACGCAACCATTCCTTCCTCTGTACTACTCGTTATAATGCCAATGAACATGACTTAACATAGTGCTGGTTGGTATACCAGTTCATACCCAATACCAGAGTTTATTTTTCTTATGATATGAATTGGATATGGTATGTCATTTAAACAACGTTCGGAGTGCAAAACAGTTTAAATGGGGCTCCATTATTACTTTTGAACTGTGATTTGGGAACAGTTTTGACCAGTTTAGTGGCTTTTTTCATAGAATATACATACTAACACGTCCAGTGACTTAAAATTATGGACACACAAGCGTGGTTCGATGTCGCGATTATAAATAGTGACTTCCTGATTAACATAGCTACAGTATTAATGTTTAGTCACTATTAAGTGTGAAATTTTCCACAATATTCGGCCATTGTGACTCTTGTGACTCTCTCAATCAGAGGTATTTAATACTTGGTCATCCATGAAAAAATAAATACTGTTGTATACAGTAAAACCGGCATAATTTCGAAAAAATACTATTAAAAAAAAAAAAAAAAAAAAAAAAGAATAGTGATTTACTGATATTTAATTATTTTAATCTATTGACGCCACTGGTTTAATTGCATTAGTCAACCAAGAATAGAGTATTTGTTGCCATTAGTATTGTTGAGGTACCACTGACAATTATGGTTTTGAAAGACATTGATCCAAGCCTTCTTCAAGTACTGTCTGAAATTACCAACAAGAACCACAAAAAAAACAACATTCACAAAAAAAATATTGTTTTTCACATATTACACACATTCTAGATTCTTTACAAACAATAGGCCTATATCTGATAGAAACGCATTAAAAAGTAAGCAATAAAAAGAAGAGTTTTCTTTTAAAGAATCAGACAGTCCCAACTTCTTCCATAAAGAACTTGAAGAAATGACAGCAGACTCATTACTTTGCAAAGCTGTTTTAGACGACATCATAGTTCATAATTAGCCGAATCTCAACACTCAGCTCATTAGTGAGATCTGATATTGTCAGAGTTTCGTTTGACTTGACTGCTCAAGTGACGAGCCGCACAGCGCAGACACGCACCAACTCCCATCGACCAATTACCGTCTGACAATTAGAGAGAGGGAGAGACCAGAGATAGACTGAAAGAGCATCAAAGAGATCGGCTAATGCTGGCCGGCAAAACTCAAGAAAAGACCCCATTACTGCCTTTGAAAGAACTGCACAGAATGAAAAGAGACCCACATTAGAGGCCTTGTCAAATAATGACATTTTTAAGCACAAAAACAGACATGAACCCTCATAGCAAGAGAGAGAGACTGTCCCAATCTACCACTTGAGGGACAGATCACATGCTCTGGAGCAAAGCTGTCGCTCACGAGTGAAGGTTCAATAGAGACTGTCCATCTCAATTGTTACGGAGGACGTCAAATCTTAGAAATCATGCAGTGACAGCCGGGCTCGAATATATCAAATATTTAATTTGAAATTGCCTCCGTTCTTACCTACAATCAGCTTTGTGATATTAACTTTGGAAATGTAGTGTAAAACTTTTTTTGATAATCCACTTTACATTTTACTAACTATGAATAACTTTACAAATACATGGCAACTAATTCGGATTCATTTGCAACTACATGTCTACTAATTCTCAGAGTAGACTATTAAGTTTAAGATTAGCAGAAAAAGTTGATATACTTGCAAAGTATCTTAGAGGCAGTATGTTGTGGACCCATCAAAATAAAGTGTTTAAGAGGGTCTACTAATGACTCTAATAATTGCTAATTAAAATGCAATTGAAAAGTTACTTACTGCTGAATGCAGAATGTCTGAAGTGGACTATCGAAATAAAGTCTGACCTCAATTTACCTCCACACAACTTTCTTAATATCAATGAGTGATGAGTCAAACTATATGACTCAAAGCCAGTGATATTAATGCATGTGAACGTGTGAATTTACCTGCTATTGAGTGTGTAGTTCTGCTGTTTCAGGTTCAGTTCTCGCTGTTGAATCTGTATGACCTCCCTGGATAAATCCTCAGGTTTCCTACAAAAAAAACACTTCAATGTAAAGAGAGACAGTTTTGTTGTTGTTATTTACTTGGCAGTCAATGAGACAGTCACAAGCCTCCTGGTTTGCATCCAAAATATGTTAAATTGTAGATGAATTAATCTTTTACAGGTTTGCAACGACGCGGAGAAAAGTGATTAATGACCCTTTAATGTTTCAGTTTTATGTTATGAGCTATGCATTAAAAAAAAAAAAAGAGGCGGATTTGAATGTGAGCTTGTGTATGCATAGATTAAATCATTTACATCATTCACATATAATTTAAAAATAGATAGCAACTTTAAAATGGTCAATTTTCCATGCAAGGCTAATTATGATCAACAGTAGTTTACCCTAGCAACTACTAGCTCTGGCAAAAAAAAAAAAAAATTAATAAATAAATAAAAAATACAAAAGTGTTTTTCTTGTCGGAATTGTACACTAGAGTGTAGCTCATTCATGAAATGTGTTTCTCTTATAAAACAACACTGAAATTTGTAATTCATCAAGTCCCCATACATTTCAACATTACCCACTGTTCAGTTATTTTCTTTGGTTTTTAAAACCTGATATCATAAAAGAAGCTATACAAGTTAATAATCAATAGGCTACTAAAAATGCAGTCTTCATTTAAAATATTTAATATAAGTTCTTCAAATGTCTTACAGTTACACAGAAGATTTTTATTGGGTCAAAATATGAATTATTCAAGTGTAATCGATGTCAATATAGCCAGATTTGTTCTACTATTATAATCATGCATCTGTCTGTGTCTGTATGAAAAGGCCTGCATAAATGGAATGTGGTGACATGTGACGAAGCTGCATGTCCTGTTTGGCTTCAGGCAAAATATATATGAAGAGACCCTAACATATACTGAACTAAAAATTAAGACCTCATGACTGCCTCGTGATCTCTTAAGTTTGTAGTGGATGTATAGAACACACCTTAAAAAACTATAAAAGACACTGCTGAAAACACTCGGGAGATTCTACCAGCTGGGGCTTCTCTGCTTTATTCTCTTTGTAATAAAGTCTATTCATATGGCACCAAAAACCCAAGACTGAGCTTGATTCTTCAGAACCATGGCATGAGCTACCACAAACTCTACTGTTTTGAAATTATGTTTTGATGTAATTCTACAAATTCGCTTGATAAATGCTATGTTTTGTGTGCTGGAAGTACACAGTACAAGAAATCACTAGCAATATATACTTGCATTTATTTGCATAGCTATATCATACATAACTAACCACTGGGTCATGTTTCAAATGATCACAGGGCATGTTAAATTACATCTGCTGTCTTTGATTTGCATAATTAACGGAGCTGTCAACATCAAACAAAAGACACAGGAACTTAAATCACACCCACAGACAGAAAGGCTTTAAATGCATTTGCTCAGTTTTGACAATTTTTCTTTAAAATTTCCGTGATGAAAGCGCTATCTTATAGCTGACACCTTTGTTCCGTATTTGAGATGAAAGCTAATGCTGAAGACAATTGGTTCAGCACTCAAACAGCGGGAATATCGCTGCAGAGGCCACATAAAGGAAAGGAATTATAAGACAAAGTACGATAATTTTTCGGAGTATGCATTTCTCTCTTTCCCTCTTCATTTTTCAGAAAGTTATCTTTTGTTTCCTTCACAGCGAGACAAAATGAGTCTACGATACAAAAAAGGAAACTCCCAAACGCTGCACTTTTCTTTGCTGAGACAAAACATTGAGAAGATATGACACCGGTTTCTTTTATTTGGAGATTCCCCGCGAGAGTTACATTGCTCACCTAGGTAAAACATGAGAGAGCAGAATGAAACTACTGCCTGACATATTTATACTGCCGGTGAATGTGGTGGTTCATAGGCCTGGAGAGCAGAGAGAACAGAATGAGTAATGTTCAATGATCAATCAGAATCCAAAATCAGATTTCTGCTCCACCAAAGCGAGACGGGCACTTTGGCTCATTCGCTGTGCCATTATCCTTTCAGAGCAATGGAAATACATTGGGTAGAGTTTGATTACATACAGCGTTTTACCTATGCGAACATAAGCATAATCATTTGAATCCTGCATTCAAATGCTTCACCCAAGGCCATATCATAGTCTAGAGACAGGAAATGCATACAAACAGGAACAAAGACCTTCGCTGAGAAAAACGGACGTCACAGCGAACAGGGAGGAGAGAAGAGATCTGAGGAGGAAGAACCTATATGGGAATTAAGATTCTGCCCAGATACATGAAGGATATTGACTCTGCAAAACTGTGACCAATTACGTGCCGTTTGAAGTTAAGAATCATTATTGGGCAATTACAGAATAGCCAAAGAGGGAGGTTTATGCTCCAGCACATTCAAACACACACATACATCTTAAATCATCATGACAAGATAATTCACAACATATTTGCATTGATTTTGTTGGAAATGTTAAATTGTGCACTGTTGTGAATATCCTAATAGACTTTAGGGCAATTATGGGCAAATAAAAACAGAGTAAAAGATGAACTATCCCTTTGAAAGGCTTTAGCAAAAAATATATGTAGGCAAATATCGCTGTTTATTACGATATGGGTGAATACAAATCAAATCTATTAAATAGAGTCCCATTTGAAAGAAAAGATACACGGGGCGTCAGCGTTAACGCTTAATGGAAGGCGTGGCTGAAGTTTGGCACTGACGCCATGGTGATAGCAGCGTCTGCCAATTAAATTAGACAGGAACTCAACAACAAAAACTCTGAACGTGATTGGCTGCCATCTGGCTACTGTATTTGCATAGAGTGATCCTGATTGGCTGGTGCTTCCGTTGGCGGCCTTTCACTGATGTTGCTCGTGGCAGAAATTTAAAGATTCTCAACTTTTGCCGCGAGCAACGCCGGTGAAGCACTGCCGACAGATCCACAATTCCTTTTGCCATGCTTAACGTCACCCTTTCAAAGTCAATGGGAAGCGTTGACGCTGACGGCCCATGTGAACGTACCGCAAGACAAATCGGTGACTAACTTATAGTTGTCCTAGCATATTACAGGGTTAGGAAAAACTGCTGAATAAATTCTTATTATGGTTTTCATTGCACAAAAAAAGTATTCTCGTAGCTTCGTAAAACTACAGTTCAACCCCTGATGTCACAAACTATTCTACTTCTGTCAGTTTCTGTGCTTTGATCGTGATAAAATCATTGCCGTCTATATTTTAAAGTGTTTTCTAAAATGTGTTAATATATTAAAAAATGTATATACATTTTTTAATATATTGTCAAATATATATATTTGTAGAAACATTTCTTATAATGATCATAAAAATGTGCACATCATAGAAAGGTGTCTGCAACAATCTAGGCCTTCACCAACTAGTCAGACTTAAAACATAAAAGGGCGACACATTTCAGTGCAGTGTGCACATTGTGCACCCGGCTTAAGATTCCATGCTGTGAACATCCTAGTATGTCAGGTTGACACTTAAATGTCCTTATTCAGTAACCTACATTGAGTTAGAGTTTCCATTCATCTACAAATAAAACATATACTGTGGAAATGTCTAGATCCATCAATAAATCTGCATTTTAGACAGCAACAAAAAAAAAAAAAAAAGAGAAAAGGAAAAAAAAAAACAGCCTTAGTTTAGACAAATGATATATATATTAATAACATAGTTTGAGAGTTTAAGACATACTTATATTATTCATATTAGAGAGCCAGCCCTCAGTTTAATGATTTAGTCTAACATGATAATTTCCCACCCTCTCTTTGACCCTAGTTCACCAAAGATGACAGTTCCATAACTTATTAAACCTGTATGCTTTTTTTCCTTCAATGGAAAACAAAAATAGAAATAAATTTAGTAATCTAAATGTATTTACTGGTGCTGCTACATAAAAATCAGTAAAAATGCACCTATGAATTTGTCAGATTAGATTAACAGACTCATTTTGTGGAACCTATTAAAGGGTTACTCCACTCCAAAATGAAAATTGTCATTAATCACCAGGAGGTTTTTGACTGTCCCATAATGAACTAATGAAGTAATGACCAGAAAGTGGCATTATAGAAAGTCTCCACTGAACGCTAAATACCTACACTCTTTTGTGTCAGTCACAACAGAAAGATATGTTTTCTAGGATTTCAAGGATTTCCGCTTTGATTTGAACAAAAACAGTGCATCCGTGTCACTGACACAGAAGAGCGTATGTAGTACTCTCCAAAATGGCGCTATGGTGACAGGGAGAGACAGACTAAAAGGGAAACAAATTGACAAAAGTCCTTTTTATTGTCCTTACGTAAACAAATATTCAAAATAATATATAAATGTTATGATTGAACCAATGATGGCGGACAGACTACTCCGATGTCTTTCATACTTTTCTGGGCCTTTACAGGGTTCATTACATGCCAGTCAATAGTTTTTATCCAAAATATTCTTAATTGTTAAGTTTTACAGGTTTGGAATAGGGCTGGGCAATATAATCATGCGCATCTTGTCAGTAAAGCCAGTCTTTTGGTTTGCAGTAAATCTCCATCACCTGTTTTCAAATGGAGCGGCAGTTAATACCCAGACCCATAGATCACTGACAAGCTACACAATAGCGGGTTCAGTATCACAAATGAATTACCCACAATACTGAACGTGATATTGCATAGCTTGTCAGTGATCTATGGCTCTGTGTATTAAATGCATTTGAAAACAGGTGGTGGAGATCAAAGAATCAGCTTTACTGACAAGATGCACATGATTATACAGTGCAATATGTTGCCCAGCCCTAGTTAGGAATGACAACATTTTTATTTTGGGGTGGAGCAACTCTTTAACATCAAGACCAAAAAAATATTTATATTCTCTCAAAACTGTCATATGATTTTTCTGAAGCTCTGGTCCCTTCAGAGGACTACAGAAGAAACGTGTAGTACATTACTCAAAACGTAACATTCTGAAACTTAATTATATACTGTAACTATTTTTCTGCACATTTTTAATGAGCAGATGTTTAGATATGCATAATGTCATTAAATATTGGTAAGGGATATTAAACAGATAAGATCTGTCACTCGCTCTAGTGTCTAACGTTTCAGGACAATGATTGACTAATAAGAGAATCAGTGTTTGTCATTTTGAGGGGTACTTCAAGAGCACTGTGTGTGTTCCACCAAATCCAAATAAGCCATTAAACAGACAATGTTTATATCTTTCCACATGACTGACAAAGCACATTTACACCTCACACGATCAATAGAACACATGCATATGCAAACATACTGAACTGCTTCACATCAAGCCACTGTTTTAGCATATATAACAAGCTGACCTTGAAAACACTGCAGATCCACAGAGTGTGTAGGGTTTACAAGCAGTAACACTGACTGACTTAACAACTTAATAAACCTACACAGGTACAGATGCAGAGAGAAACGACATGTTTCTTAAGAACAGACTGCCCTCTAGTGGCTCTGTAAACCACCATATGAGCAAACTATGAGTTTCTTGGATTATTTACATTAATAATACCTTGAAATTTTGCTTATATTGTGCATAATATATTGTTCTTCCGCTATCGGTCAGACTTTTAAGCCAACATCTCCAGCCAAATACTTTAGCTATGCATTTACTAAATAATAATAATAATAATAATAGGACAAAAGAAAACACCCACCTAATATTAAGTCCTGTAGACTGGCCAATGTTTTCCCAAGCCTGCAGCTCATGCTTCAGTTTCTAGAAGATCCACAATGATGGATTAAACCATACAAAAACAATACAAAACACTACCTTACACCCATTCTGAGGGTAAAATATCAAGCATCATTTAAAATCAGAGCATCAATTTTGCATAGCAAGCCAGACATATTTTGCAAATACTACAGATTAAAAATGCACAACACAAATTCTTGTTTATTCAAGAACGCATGCAATATTTTCAGACAGGAATTATACTAGAAGTTCAATGTCAAGCTGGTCCCTGCATGTGTGTAACCGTTTACCTCTTTCTCCAACTCTACTTTCAGTTTCTCCTCCAACACTCTCTCCATTCGCTCCAACTTCCTCCTCAGCCCCTCAGTCTCTTCTTTCAGCAGACTGTTGTTCTCTTTTGTCTCTCTGAGATGGACATTGAGAGATAGTAGTAGTTAAAAACAATTTACATGTACATCACACAAAAAAGTTTATTGATGACTAAATTGATACCTTAAGAAAGTATTTTGCTCCCGCAGACGTTTAACTTCCCGCTCCAGTTCAGGCAGTCTGGCTACTTCAGATTTCATGTTTTTCACAATCACAGAGTCTTGCTCCTGAAGAGCTAAGCGCCTCTCCAACTCCTGCAAACGAACAGCACACATAAGAGGGAGCAAGGCACCTAAGACAATTTTTTGATTGCACTCTTTTTCATTCTTTCCCCCACCGATTTGGTACTTAATAGCAGTATTCCTGACATCCCTCAGTACTCCACACATCATAGAAATAGAAGAATAATAACACAAATACCTTCATCTTGAGTTCACCCTCTGTGCTGGTGGAATGAGATGACTGCAGATTTTGGTACCTCTGACTGACATCCTGGAATTTCCTATTACCATCAGATATAAACAGCACAACAGATATGCATTTATTAGAGAATATGAGGGAAACAGTATACATTTATGTATGTGTGAATTCATACTTGCGCTGCACATCCAGTTGTTCTTGCAGGGCTTGGATCTCCAGGTTCTGGGTGGAGAATCTGGACTCCTGAATCTGAATCTGTTGATTGAGCCTTCTTGTCTCATCTTTCAGCTCACTTATGATCTGCAACATAAAAAGAATTTACTGTACTTTTCCATTAATACCAGTAGTATTGCAACGGTTTAATTAATTGTAAAAAAAAAAAAAAATTAAAACTACTATGTGTGTGTATATATATTTTAATTGTGTATACATTTTATTACACTTAAATATTAAAATATTTATATATGATAACATTTTTGACTGTAAATCTATACAGTCTAAATATATGTTGTGTGTCTTTACATATACATAAATATACACAGTGAACACATTACGTAAACAAAAACTTATTTCAGAACACAATTGCAATAAATCTTTTGAAGTCATTAATTTAAACAAAAATCTATTTTTAAAACACTGATTTGAATACAGTCGTTTTATTCTGTGTGAATTTACAGCACTCTTTAAAAAAAGTTCACGTTCAGTGCGATTTCTTAAATTATTTAACAAGGATGTATTAGTTTAATCAAAAGTGACAGTATAGACACCTATAAATGTACATAATATTACTGTTTTTCAAATAAATTATGTACTTTATCTTTTTTTATTCAAAGAATCTCCAGACAAATTCCACAAAAACAAACAAACAAAGCATTAATTAATTAGGATGTGTTTCTTGAGCAATCAATAAATATATTAGCATGTCATATCACACTGGAGTCTGGAGCAATGGCTGCTGAAAATTTTATATTTAAAAAATATATTAATTTAGTTATTTTAAATTCTAATATATTTTACAATTTTTTTCCCGCAGTCTTTTTTTTTTCATAGATACAAACTAGACCCAAGCTTTTGAGATTTGATGTATATACACTTGTGTTAAATTATTGGTCACATAGCTAGAAGTCTCCATGCAGAGCATCTGCTGCACGAAAACAACAATTATGCCATACCACACTGTCCCTATAACTGAAATATGACTGCTTGTTTTACTGGATGTTTTGTTGTCCAATTAAATGCTCACAAGAATTGCACTTGTAAAAAGCAAACCATGGCCCTGCTCTAATCCCATGTTTCAATGGAAAAATATAAAGTGTCACATTTTAATAGTTCATCAAACCACTTCATGGGAAGATTTTTTCATCTTTCTACATACAATAATACAAAAGATAGGTAACCACACCTGGTCTGCCTCAGCAAGTTTGCTGTCTTTTTCATTTACTTTCTTGTGAAGTTCCTCAAAGTTATGCTTTAATGCCTTGTTGTTTTCCATTTGTTCATTAAGAGCGTGATTTGCTTTCTCTTCTCTTTCTTCCAGACGTCTGATCTTCAACAGTAACTCCCTGTTACGGTCAATTTCCCTCTGCAAATGTAATCAGACACAGGTCAAACCAGGTTTTCTGAAGCAAAGACTGGACATTCACGTCTTAATGGATTTGGTCTACAAAGCTTCTCACACCTGTTTTATACAGCCATTCTTTTTTTATTGATGAATATAGAAAATGGGAGTAAGGGGAGAGTAAAAAAAAACAAAAACAGAGAGCCCGTTATATCCAGCACTCTGCCATCTATCACTCACCTGCAAGTCTCTGGAGCTGCTGTTTGCCTCTTTCTCCAGCTCTATACGTGCCCGTTTGTGACTGAGCTCCATCTGTTGTTTCTCTTGAGTGAGCTGCAGCAGGCTAGTGTGAGAACGGACACGCTCAGCAGCCTCCTCCAACTACCACACACAACAACAAAATTCAATAATGTGCTCTACACTTAATATATTAAAGGAATAGGTCACACAAAACATGAAAGGTTTGTCATCCTCAGGACATTTAAGATGTAGATTAATTTGTTTCTTTATTAGAACAGATTTGGGGAAATGTAGCATTACATCACTTGCTCACCAATGGATCCTCTGCAGTGAATAGGTGCCGTCAGAATGAAAGTCCAAACAGCTGACAAAAACATCACAATTTAATCCACATGACTCTGGTCTTTCAGTTAATGTCTTGTGAAGCAAAAAGCATCTTTATAAGAAATAATTCCATCATTAACAAGTATTTTAACTTTAAACCATCAAACTCCACCATGCTCGATCTGTGTATATTTCAGAGAAGACGACTTTAACACTGGAGAAAGCAATATTATAGACAAAACATAATAGATAGAAGACTAGTATTTAAGTCAGAAGCAACGGTTTAACATTTGTACATTTTAATAACTTTTGTAATGAATTTTTCACTTCACAAGATGTTAACTGATTGACTGAAGTTGTGAGGTTTACTTGTGAATAACTGTGTTTCTGTTTTCATTAGCTGTTGGGACAATCTGATAGTACCCATTCACTAAATCTGTTCCGAACTCATCTACAACTTAAGATGGCCTCAGAGTGAGCACATGTTTAGCCAATTTCCGATTTTTGGTGAACTACTCCTTTAAGAGACATGCTGCATATCATGAGACCAAGGAATTGAAATTCAGATATTTTCATAAAAAACAGGTCTAAAAAAACAGGCTAAAATATGAAGGGAGTCTGTTGCTTGCCTCCACTCTTTTAGTATAGAGATTCTGAAGGCCACTTCTTCCAAAGGCTGGCTCAGTCTGTAGTAAGGAGCGATCTGGACATGATATCAAACTCTTGAAAGATTTTAGCGTTGAGAAGATTGTGGTGTCATCCTCCATATCTTCCATATTGACAATGTCTTGGCAGCCTCCTCTGCGGAGTTGGAAAATAATGTAATTATATAAAAGTGTAAAAAGGCACCAATAAACCTCCTCAATTCCCCCAAGAAGACTCCAGCGCAAACCAAAAACTAAATACACATAAAATACGGTAGTAAGCTTGTATCGGTATTTGGATGAGATTAACATTGAAGCAATTTATTAAAGAAAACTACAAATTGTAAGGCTCAAATAATGTCTCCTTATTAAGACAAAAAAACTAAAAAATATATCCTTCTAGTATGTTCCCACAGGTAAACAAACTTATTTTTTTGGATATTTTGCTAAAAGTTAAACAAGGTGGTCTGATGTAGAAAAGAAAGCGTGTGTGTATCATTACACTTGACACACACACTTTCGATTGGAAATATATGACAAAACCACGGTAATTCGCTACATACCATGGTACTAAAGGTTTGCTCTATTAATGCATCATGACTTTTTACAAGTTACAACACAGAACCTTAAGGAGTACTATGACTTTATCTAAGTTTAAGGTCCAAAGCATAGCATTTCCCTTTACAGACTCGAGAACTCATAACAGATTAAATGAACTATTTTACAATTCTTTTTAATGAGGTAGACATTAAAAGAGACTACTATATAGTTAACTTAAATCACACATGCTAACAGTTCCGTGCGTTAAGTTTAGCTAGCAAGTGTTCAGCTAACTTTACCTCACTAAATTCGTCAATAAAGCGATTTTACTCACAGCCTAAAACGCTGACCGCATAAAAATACAATCACATGCGTGCCTTTCTTTCGGAGTAATATTTATAGAACAGAAAATCCATAACTCACTCTTCTCAGCAATCTCTCTCTTGGCGCTCGTGTTTCTAGTGGTTTGAACAGTTTTGTTGTTATTGGTTGAGAGGCCGTTTCTTCGTGTGCGTGTGTGTGAAGCAACGAGCGCTGGTTCGCTCAACAACACAACAGCGCCACCCTTGTGGTTGGGCGGAACAAATTCTCTTATGCCGCTTACTTAGGAATTTGCACTAACACGAACTACAAAAACATTCAAGCGGCAAGATCCAACAGATTTTTCTTGTTTATTGAACAGGCGCATAAAATTGATAACACACAAGCACTAGTGTTATTGAGCATGAGGAGATCGGTCGTTCTGACGTAACTCACGCGCTCCAATACACTTCCGACAACACGGAAGATGTGACGTTGCACTGCTGAATGGATGAAGCGGAGCTCTAAGCTGCAGGACTGATACAAACTTCACACTAACAGTACAGTGATTTAAAAAGTTTGCCAAATTTACAATGGCCAGTTCTAGCGCGGACCCGACAACACTGTGCCTGTTTGATGTGGACGGGACTTTAACAGCAGCTCGTCAGGTGAGAGAACTAAGGCGGAAGGGTTAGCTAGTCTTATAACTAACGTTAGTGTTATAAGTTAATATAAATTACAGAAGGAGAGATATAAATCAGGGCAGTATTGATGCATAATAATTAATTGTGAGTCAACAACTGCCTTTAAAAACAAAACTGATGCCGGGTGTAAGTCAAACGAACTGAATCTGTATAAGCATTTGTGATCTGATTGCAGTACTAACGTTACCTGAATATCAATGTGTTCATATACCTCAAATATGTATTGTAGGCTAAATGCAGTTTTGGCGTCACAATACACAATAATTTAGTCTTTTTTCTTAGCATATCCTAAATGATGTCATGGTTGTCTAATAAAGATGACTTTCATTTTCCACACTGCTGGTGGGGTGAAGATTGATTAAACACTGTAGGTCAAATATAGTTATGGACTGACCTTTTAAACATCCTGGTGAATAACATATTTTATAGTGCAAGATCATTTAAATTAGCTCCAACCCTTTTGACTCCAAGGGCCCCATTGTCCACAGTATTATTCACAGACAGCAATGACTTTTCTGGTTTTTCTTGATTTGCTAGATACGAATTGCATATATAAAAATATTTTTACATGTGATTTCTGCCTGATATTTCTTGATAAATGTGTATATTTGTTATAAATTCCACTAAGAAAAATGGAAAAATCCTACTATAGCAGCTAAATAAATATAAATAAGTGAATTATGATAAATGACGTTTTTTTGCTTGTTGAAGACATTTTGATTCCACTTTTTGAAAGTGCTGCTGAAAGCCCCTTATGTAAATGGCATATGAAATAAAAGATTGTAATGTTGTTTTTCAAGCCAAAAGAATAAGTACCTCTGTTTCAAAAGTGGACGTATATAAGACTGTGATTAGTTGTTACACTATTCACTTTAACTGAAGTGAGTACATTTACTAATTGAAAGCAAGTTTCTCTATAGGCAAACTTTAAATCACTGTTACAGAACAGCTATTTAATATGAACTGTAAAGAAGAACTGGCGTTATTGTTTTGTGCTTGGATTAAAGAAGTTACCCTGTGCATGTTTTTGTCTCTAGAAAGCCACTTCTGACATGCATCAGTTCTTGAATAAACTCAGACAGCGAGTGAAAGTTGGGGTGGTCGGAGGATCAGACCTGGACAAAATTAAAGAACAGCTGGGTGATGATGGTGTGTATAACAATTACAAAATTGTATGGTATAAGTTTAAATGCATGCACAAAACATTCAGGGCCGGTTTCCCGGATAGGGATTAGATTAAGCCAGGACTAGACCTTTGCTAGTTTAGGACATTTAAGAATTTTGTAGAAACATGTCTTACAAAAATGCATTATCTGTGAGCATTTTAAGACCAAACAATGACAATAATGTATTTAAAGATATCTCAGTGCAAGCCTTTTCCAGTTTAGACGGCTCTTAACATTTATTTTAATCTAGGACTAGTCTTAAACCCTGTTCAGGAAACCCCTCAGTGTATTTCTAGTGTTCATGAGTACATAAAATGTTCATATTCTTTCCAGTTATTAATAGAGTGGATTATGTGTTTGCTGAGAACGGTTTGGTAGCATACAGGTTTGGGCAGCTGCATTCCATCCAGGTAAGTTTAATTCTTATTTTATAAGCTCGCATAGTCGTCCCTTTCAATATTTAGTTTAATGTCTTTTTTTTTAATCAGAATATTCAGGCACACTTGGGAGAGGATGTTTTACAGGATTTTATTAATTTCTGCCTCAATTACCTTTCAAAGATAAAACTGCCCAAGAAAAGGTAAGGATGTCATAATGTGACATCTGTTGTTGCTTGTGGAAAACATATTGCTGTAAGTTGGTCAATATTGATTGTGATTATTAAAGTTTATTTCACATTCTATTTAGACAATAATAGATAATAATAAGAAATGTTTCTTGAGCAGCAAATGGCCATATAAATTATTTCTACCCTGACACTGAAGACTAAAGTAACGATTATGAAAATTCACAGAAATAAATTACATTTTATAATATATATTAAAATAGAAAAGTATTTTTAAAATTGTAATAACAATTTACAGTGTTTCAGTTTTTTTGATCAAATAAAATCGCATCGACCCCTAACTTTCTGAGTATATAAACACCATCTTTTTTTCTTGCAACTATAGTAATGGCTCTATTTTATCTCAGGGGTACATTTATTGAATTCCGTAACGGAATGCTGAATGTCTCTCCCATTGGTCGAAGCTGCAGCCAAGAAGAAAGAACTGAATTCTTTGAACTCGATAAGGTCATTTTCTTTGTATTCATCAATGCAAACACAAAATGTACATAAATGCTTGAAAATCAATGCAGTTATTTATATGTTATATATGTATTGTTCTACAAAAAGATTGTCTTTTTAAAAGAATGTCATGAAAGGTTGAGTGTTTTTTTTTTTTTATGCAGAAGGAGAAAATCAGAGAAAAGTTTGTCTCCGTTTTAAGGGAAGAGTTTGCTGGGAAAGGACTAGCTTTCTCCATTGGTTTGTAACAATTTAAGTACAGTAGTTATGGTTGTATAGCCAGTAATATGTCTGTGTAGTGCATATATAAATTACATACATTGTGTTTTTTCTGCAGGTGGGCAGATCAGCTTTGATGTGTTTCCAGAGGGTTGGGATAAGCGATACTGTCTGGGAATTGTAGAGAAAGACTCATACAAGCGCATCCATTTCTTTGGAGACAAAACTATGCCTGTGAGCCCATAATTGACTATTGAATCTTGTACAATCTTGACTAGTAGTAGTATACTACTCTATTCATGCATACATTTGCTGCTGCATTAATGTCTCAAGATTGCCTTCAATTAAGCAGTTTTGCAATTTGTATTTTTCCACACAGGGAGGAAATGATTATGAAATCTTTGTAGACCCCAGAACAATCGGCCATGAGGTCAAGTCACCTGAGGACACACAGAGGATCTGCAAGGAGCTCTTCTTCAGCTCTGAATGAAGTACAGTAGAACACAACGTATATGAACTGTGAAAGTATGAATAGAAATCTCACTTGACATGTCCAAGCCATTAGTCTTTGTGTACTGTACCTCATGACAGGTACTAGATAAACCAGCACTTAGTGTTGATTTTATACGTAATATGATATGATTTACAGGTTTAAGGGACTTACTGGTGCTTGCGTCACTATATCTGAACTTCTGTGCCTTTAATCATGTCAGTACTAGAATAAAATTTGGTCCAAATGTAAAGACAGATATCATGCAGTTATGACAGGATGGGTTTCATCAGATGTTACTGTACATGTTGTGTTATGGGTTGTTGTTATTAAGAACAGGTGTATGCTGGACTTAACTACAATTAATGGTACTACAATTTAAGTCTAATTTTCATAAGTAGGATTTTAAAAGACATCAAGGGCTTCATTAACTTGGAATTTATCTATTATCAATTATCATGGAATTGATCAACAAAACCAGTTTATGACCAGAGTTCATCTCAAGTCAATTAAGTGAATGCAAACTCTGTATAATAAACAGGAAATATATTCTGATTGGATGATATTGCTGCACTGTGCCAGGTTATGTATATTTAACACATACAAGTTCAAAACTGTAAGAAAGAGTACTGTATATATTCTGAGCTAAACACATAAAAGGTGTAAAAACAGAGCTTCTTATTTTTATTAGCATCACATTTGAAAAAATAGATTTGCAATTCTCAGTGTTCATAACCTACTCGCATGCACATTTAGACTGAATAAAAGTATTTACTTAACTAATATTTTCTGTTTTTGTTTGTTTAGTTCATTGCTTTTTGAAACCATAAATGAAACCTTTCACTTGGAAAATATTACTTAAGATTTTTAAGTATAAAAAGTTTGATTTGCTACTTAAACTGTCCATTAAATAACCACAAATGTCGCTTTTCCAAAAATATATTTCATGGTTTGTACAATATTATTGTTTAAAAGGTATGACTGCATTTTTACCTGAAATACTTTTTAAACTCATATCAAGCCTAAAATGATACAAAGCATATCACAATTTATGATGCACAAAACCATATAACCTGACCAAGCCAAATATGTGACTATGAATTCCAACCAAATGTTTTGAAGATCATCTAATAGAAAATATAACAAAAACAGTTTGTTGTCATCCCAAGAGGAAGCGGAGTAGTCCAAAAGCCCTGTATTGCTGGTTAACGAATGGGCCGATATGGAAAGGACATGGCAGCAGGATGGAAGGCGTGTGGAGAGAGAGAAGGGTGTGCGGTGTGGGCCGTTAGCGGGCGATGTGGGGACATAGCTGGGTGTGTGGGGTGCGCTGACAGTACAGGGTGTGGGCTGTGGGGGGAGGGGAGGGCGGACTGGTGCGGGCTGTGGGGAGAAAGAGCGGAGGGCCGACCCGGGTGGATGTGTGGGTACATGTTGGGCTGGAAGGGTCCGCTGTGAGGTTGAGGCTGCACAACTGGACCAGACATCACAAGCTGTAACAGACTGCAAACAGAACAGACTGTTACTATACAACTCTCACAAATGACCAAACACTCTAGATAATGATAGATGTGGGTTTCTGAATGGGTGATGGGATGTTGATAAGTACAGATATAGATCATCGGCAGCATCATACTGTAAATCAGAAATTACGGTAACACTTTATCTACTGTCACATGGACTTACTATTGTAATAAGTTATTAAGCATAATTACACGCAAATAAAGTTATTTATTTTCTTTGCACACAAAAAGTAATCTTGTAGCTTCTTAAAATTATGGTTGAGCCACTAATGTCACATGGACCATTTTAAAGATGTCCTTATGAAGTTTCTGTCTATGGAGGGTTAGGGAGCTCTCAGAATTCATGAAAAACATTTTAATTTGTGTTGCAAAGAAGAATAAAGCTCTCAGGTTTGGAAAGACATGAGGGCGAGTGATTAATGACAGAATTTTCATTTTGGGGTGAAATAACCCTTTAAAATGGTCAGGAATCATTTAATATTTATATTTGCATTAACGGGTTTCACTTTTCATGTAATCATTGACTTACTTGTTGTGGGGAAGTCTGGAGCACAGAGTCCGTAGGTCGTCTGAGGGTATAAAAGACACAACAGGAAATGACATCACTGAAATGCTGCTCTTTTCAATTTAAAACCTAAACAAGATTAGGGCTGAAGGGATACAGCAAAAATACAGCATTATTTTTCCTCATACTGTACAATAACTATTACTGTGTTTGCATTATTGTAAGAGGTAGGTGTTAATAAATAAATAAGTAGGTAGAATGTATTTATTTAATGTATTTATTGTTAGCTTCCGGTTTTTGCTGTATCTCTACTAACCACAAACAGGCCATAATCAATTAGGCATCACTTACCTCTGGCACACAGAAGAGCTCCTGTTGCCATGGCGACCTGAAGAGCTTGAGCCAGCCTATCCAGTGCCAGCTGGATATGATTGGCAGCAGGGAAGGGCGTGAGTTTCTCACACAGACGGCTGACTTCCTCTACCAGAGTGGCAACAGACTCCACAGGAAGCACAGCTAGTCGACCAATCAAATTCTGTTCTGTCAGGTGGACCTGCAAGAGTTCAAATTGAAGCACATATAGTCTAATACTGAATGGAAACCTAAAAGCCTCGAAAAGTTGCAAGTTGCATACAACACCTGCAGCATGAGAAAGACTTGAAGAACACTCAAGTGTAGTTTAGAGTACAGCTCTTCATATGCTGCGCCTTTTTCATTTTCTCCATGGCCATTGGTCAATGCTAACTTGCGGCCTCTCTGATAGGCTAACGGAGCTTTCACACACCACCGAAGCAGACCCAAAAGAGGCGTCATCTCAAGGCAGCCTGGCAGGCTGGAGTTCAGGGGTGTGTTGATGAAGGTGAGGAGCAGCAGTCTGGGATCTTCTGTGATCCAACCAACCAGCATCTCCAAGAGTGCAGGGGGCGGAGTCAACTCATCTACAAACAGCAATATCAAACATATCATGTATAAATTTGTATTTATTTTATATAAATATATATATATATATATATATATTACTAAGTATTTATACAAAATAGTGTAATATTTTACATTAAGGAATTATACGTTAATATTATAACAACAACAACACTGTATACACTCAATGTTTTATAATATGAACTATATAATAAATCAAGTAGACAGGCTTTTATTTGTGGCAAGTTGTTTTGTGACAAGTAACGTGGTACCTGAGGAGAAGTCATAGAGAGCCGTTACTGCAGTAATGAGCTGACAGCAAAAGCGAGGGCTGGCTGAACAGATGTTTTGCAGGGTGGAGATGGCACATGGCACCAGTGTGCAGTAATCATCCATCAGCACCTGAGCCAAACGCACACACCACGCAGAGTGTGTGCGCTACACAAAAAACATTTTGAAAGCTGTCAGATTTCATCCAGTTTTAGGTCCTTTTGCATACAAAAGCATATATTAATTACAGTATAACAAATACTACCATGACATAAAAATACAATGCGCAATTTTAATAATATTTGAAATAGTTAAAACTACTATTAAATATAATTAACTTAAAGCTGAAAACTCAACTGAAAACCTAAATTAAAGTAAAGTGCTGCCTTTTAAAATACCAAAATTACTAAAACTAAACTAAAATTAAACAAATGTTTAAAAATCAAAAAAACATATCATCGTAAGAACAGAAGATAAATATTATACTGTAATAGGACTAAATAATACTAACACTGTTCTTGATAGTTTTTATGAAACACTGGCAAAAACATATTTGGATCAGGTTTGATTTTTTGCATTTTGGCATCCATAACAAGCATTTTGATCGGAAAGGGTAACGAATACAAAAAAAAACACATACAAACATTTCGGACTCAGTGTTCAAGGACCTTCTCATTCTGATCCAGTTATCTATTAAATTCAGTTCACTTGCTCTATATAAACCATAAATTTACATTAAAACAGGTAACTCAAGGCAATTATGACACAAAATGAAAAAGTAAAACGCTCTTAAGTCACACACCTGTAGCCAGGTGGCTGCACACTCTAGTATGGGCACCCGACACACGGCTATGGCCATTGAAACAAGCTTCCCAAGCATGGCCATGCGGCTCTCATCAGCCTTGTTGCCTTGAAGACTGAAAAGGGCGGAGAAAATGATCTGTCGGATTGCATCTTTGCTCTGTTCCTGGAAGTAACTGCACATGATCTCCAGCAGCTGCAATTCCTGAACGCAGCTCATCCTCTGGTTCAAATACAACACAAAGGTCAAATCAGCATATGAGAATGACTTCTGATGCCCCACGTGACACTGATGCTCCGAATTCAGCTTTGCAGGAATTACTTCCATTTTAAAATATATTACAGCAGAAACAACCTCAGACGATGGGATGTGTTTACCGCCGCACAGGTTTTTATTTTAGTCAAACCAGAATTGACATTCCTGTTCCTCACCTTAGGCTGGATGTTTCTGTCTTTAGGGACGTGGAAGATGAATTCCTCCACCAGCTCCACCGTGCTCTTCTCTAGTCCAGGCGTGGGGCCTGTGGAGCTCTGTAGAGCGCTGCCCAGTGAGATGTCCAGATGATACAGAAACTCTTTTGCCGCGCTCAGCGGATCTCGCCGCAGCAATGCATGCCGGATATCACTCATCTCTGCTCTGCAGGAGACACAACAACATCAAACACAAGCAAGTGAGAAATATGAAAGACATTAATCAGACATTAAAATAAAACGAACCAAAATATATCACTATATGTATTGTTTCTGAACATGGATCATGATAATACTAGTTTTTTTGGACATGCATTATGGTAACACCACAGATTCTGGAGATTTACCATGTTGTTGAGATAATACTAGAGTATTATTATTACTAGTGTATCCCGTGGCCTTACTGTACTATCACTGTATTGATAACGCACTATTTTGTTGGAAGGCGTGTCATATCCAAAATAGAGAAGCTTTGAATATAATTTATTGGTAAAAAAATAAATAATTAAATCGCATTGAATCACTTCTTATTGAATTATGAGTACTTTAATCGAAAACTGTCCAACTGTACACACAAATAAGCCACAAAAAGCGCTTGTTCTCTATGGTGACACACATTGTCTGAAGCGGTGCAGTAAACACAACGCGGTTGCTGCATCACCGGTTTCTTTAAATGTTTCCACGGTTCACACTACATACATATTCATTCTTACAACACCCTTACCTGGTTAAATAATTCGACTCGTCACATTAGCTTCTCTCAACCTGTAAACGTATATCGCTCATAACTGACAATGTGAAAGTTGTTCATCATAATATATCTACGGAACCCCATAAAGGACACTGTATACTCGTTGCGTGAAGAAAAGCGCGGCTGATCAGCGCCTCCTGCGTACTGGAGATAATGTACTGCGCATTGAACTAGTGTATTTAGTATGGCTATTTTAGTTTTTGCTAATTTGTTTGATTTTATTTTAATTTTTATATTTCCTATATATTTTCTTCAATTTCAGTATAGCTAATTGAATTATTATTCTATATTACTTTATTATATAATTACTGTATTATTTACTATAATTATTTAGATGGGTTATCATTTTAAATTGTGTTGTTTTAGTACATCAAGTTAAACTAAATAGACATGAGAAATATATATTGTATTTTTATTTCAACATTTGACATAAATAATACAAATTCGTATGTATTTTAATTTCAGTAGGATAACTTTTTCTTTACTTAAATAAACGAGTTTTTTAGTTTTAGTTAACTGTAGTCTAATATTAGCACTTTCTAGTGAGCCTAAGTCCAATAAGCACTTTTACATATATATATATATATATATATATATATATATAGTAGTCAGAATCTAAAGCGGATCAAAAAGGTTCATTAAAGTCTTCAGATAAGAACGCGTTTTGTTTTTCATTAAAGGTTTTTGATCCACTGCAAATGTTTACTAACGTTGTCAATCGACACTAGGAGGCGCTATTTTATTCCTAATTATGAGTATTTTGTATTCGGGTGTAGCGCCACCCCATCGGCTCTCTGACGGGACAGCAGCAGACTCTCTTCAGATTCAGTTTGAGTCTCATCCAGCTCTCAACTTCACATCCAGAGCACACCAGCATCCACCAACATGACCATCAACACACTCAGTCAGGATGGAGTGCAGCGACAGCAAATGCCCTGTTTGACTAAGGCAAGTCCCTAAAATCGATTTCCATTTAGCTCTAACAATCATAAATCTACTGTATAACAGTACCGTCGTTTTTGCAAACCAACCAGAGCTGAATAAACCCGCAGTTGTTGCCTGTAAGACGCAGTATTGGAACTTTATTGAAAGGAAAATTAATGAAAACGTGGTCAAGACTAAACTAAAGTTTCTTTATCCTACAGTAAATGTTATGAATTTGCTGCTTATATAACTGATTTATATAACTGGAGTCATTAAAAAATAAATAATCCAACGAATCATCCCACTCTTTCTGTTATGCTTGTGTATTATATTAATGCTTTAGCTGCTTTTTTTACGTTAAATCACCTTATTAATTCATGCATTTCATATACAAGAATGCATGAATTGTTACAAAACTTAAGTAATAAAGATAATATTTATTTAGGTGCATCCTTTTGTTTTTTTTGTTTTTGTTTATAGAGAAATGTGTGCCTTTTTATATTATGTTTTTATGCATTATTCACAATTTTAGCTTTTTAGTTCACTAAAATATTTAAAAGTGCTAATATTTTCATGTGCCCACATACAGATGGAGCGCATGATCATATCCATGCAGGACCCTGATATGGGCATCAAGTTGCGCAACCAGCGACTGCTTATTACGGTCATACCACACGCAATGACTGGTGAGTCTCTTTCTTTCTCTCTATGACTGCATCAAACTTCAAGCTTCACTTGATAATCCCAAACGGACAGGACGGTGCCGTGTATTTTCCAGCCTCTGACATGTTATGGCACGATTAGAGAGACCGCTGAGGCACGGCTAGAATAGTTTCCGACTATTAGTGTAGAAATAGTCTGCATTTATCAGCAAAATATCCATGCGTATCCCAGAAAGTCTCTAGCGTGTATGAGGACAGTGAATCGATAGAAGCTTGCGCAGTGAAATTAGACTCCTGTGTGTGCTTTCAGTCTCTGTGCTCATTTTTCTTGCTATTAATTAGTCTAACAGTGCATGTTTTGTGCCTGCATTGGTCTCTCAGAGGACACCGGGCTACGTGGGAATGAACAAATGACTTTCTTCAGCAATTTAAGGATAAATACAAGTCAAAGTCACTTAAAGGAATTGTTCACCCAAAAATTGCAATCTTCAGGTGAACCCACGGGCTTTGCAAGATGTAGATGAGTTAGTTTCTTCATCAAGGAGAAATGTAGATCCTCTGAAGTGAATGGGTGCCGTCAGAAGGAGAGTCCAAACAGTTGATAAAAACACCACAATAATCTATAACTAATCCACTCAACTCTACTCAATCAATTAACATCTTATGCGGCAAAAACTTGTGTGTTTGTGATAGATATCTGTTTCTGTATCTGTCTGATACAGTGTGCTTATGTTGACAGTAATATCCTTTTTTTCGTACAGGTGTAGATATTGTTGAATGGCTGATTAAGAAGTTTTCTATCTCTGATGAAGGTAGGACATAATATAACCTATAAATATATTTCAATTCTTTGTCTTTAAATATCCAACATTGGACTTGTACTTGTAAAGTGTCAGCAACTTTTGCTTGGAAAAGCACAATTCATTTTTTATTCCTAAAATGTAACAAGCCATTATTTTTAAAAAGTGCTCATAAACTGCCTTCTAGCTCCAACATGACTTCAGACTTACTGTGTGCATGTAGGAGCCGGTGTGTGTAATTATTTCCATGCTATCTGCTGTAGTGTATTTCTTGGAGTTTTCCAGTCACCTGTGTGTGGGTTATAGAAAGTGTTCTCCAGAGACGACATTATTCTCCGTGTGCCGTCCTGAGGGACTTCAAAACACACACACACAACCATGGGGAACAAAATTGCTTATGAAAGTCCCTTTAAATTAAAGTCAAATTTAACGTAATGCAAGCTGAGTTGTGTGCAAGGTTTTTAATAATAAATGCACAAATGTCACACTGTCAGAGAACAGCCTGCATGGTTCAGAAAAGCCCTAATAAACAAGTAATGCTGCACACAGCTGTGTCTGGAATAAACAAGACTCCAGAGAGTTCCAGATCTGTGCACTGCAGTGAGGGAACACCTTGTGTAGGCAACCACTAGATTAATATGTATGTATGATGATGATGTACTAGATGTGTGTATTCACTATTTAAGTTAAAGGGACATTATTTCTCACCCTCGTGTCCTTCCAAAACTTTTTTTTTTTTTTTTTTGCTGAACACAACAAAACTTATTTTCAATAATGCTGTTAACCAAACTAATGACGGTACCCATTGACTTTCATAGTATGGGAAAAAAACTGTGGAGGTCAGTGGTTGCCTTCAACTTTTTGGTTTCCCTAATTCTTCAGATTATCTGTTGTTGTGTTCAACCTAACATAAATAACACAAAGACCACTGGATGTATGCAGTATGATGTATGAAATACAATTTCATGTTTAATATAATGTGTTACTTGCCAATTTCTGTAATTATTTGTGAATACATTTACTAACAAATATGATCAAAAACAATTCAACAACAATAATTTTTTTAAATTATTATTATTTACTTGATTGGGAACTATTTACATTTCTATCTTTTTTGTACTTGTGTAATTGTATATTATGCATATGAATATTTATCTCATCTATATTTAGAGGCATTGCATGTTGGACAACTCTTTGTAAAGTATGGATACATTTACCCTTTGAAAGAGCCAAGAAACCTTATTCTAAAAGCTGACGATTCACCATATCGCTTTCAGGTATTTCTATATGCACACACTTATACAATATTTATATAAAATATAATATATCAGCAATTTCTAAATCAACACATCTGAATTCATTTCTGTCTTTATCAGACTCCGTATTACTGGATGTCGACACTATGGCCTTCTTCAGAACTGGACTATGGTGAGATCTAACTTCCCATGGTTCAAAATTATATTTACCAAAATGCTGTGCCAAACCAAAATACATTTGCTTCAATACATAAGGAGATATTTTGCAGCATTATACATGTATTTATGTATATGTATTAGCAATCTACTTGGCCAAGAAGAATATACGAAAACAAGGAGAACTCATTGAGTATGAAAAGGTATGAAGGTCACATGCCAGTCACACCATAGAGAAACAAGACTGTGCACTGTAGACACAAAGCCATCTGTTGTTAATTTCTCAATCTCTGTCTTTGTTAGGAGTGCTATAATGCTTTACATAAACGTATCAATCACACCTGGGACTTTGTTGTGATGCAGGCTAGAGAGCAGCTCAGGTAACTATCCTTTTCCATTACTAAATGTGCACACACACACTTAACGCTCCCTTCGGCCTATTACATCTAGCCCTCTATTGCCTACATTATGAAAGTAGCATATAAAATAATTGGAAAAGGATTTTCTAGCACAAAATTGACCTCATTACTGAAATGACTTTTTTCTCTTTTTTTATAAATATAAATCCTATAAAACATTTGTAAAAAAAAAAAAATTCATTAAGTAAATGCTGAAAATCCCACCAAAAGGTACAACCATAAAAATAAAAAAAAAAATTTTTTTAATAAATATTTGTAGTTAAATATGTCTATATATTTTCATATACTCTAACTGGTTTACACAACTTTTATTCATGTGTATTATAGTTAATTGAAAATAAACCACTACTAAATTCATAATAAAAGATAACTAAAATGAAATAAATAGATATTTTATTTCAGTTAGTTGCAAGGGATAACTTCACCTTTTACCTTTATGTACTTAAAAACTAGTTATTAAAATGATGTTATTATATGTATTAAAATGCGATTAATAAAAAGTCTATACACATATTAAAAAATAAGCTAATTAAATGACAAAAAAACATAACAAACTTGCTAATACTTTCATTTAAATTAAGACAAAAATGGAAAATATAATTTATAATACAACAACAAAAGAATGGCATGAAAACAGCAGAATCGTCTGTAGTGGACTGCAGTTTATGCAGTTCTACATAGCATATAAATAATTTATATAGCTCTAAATGTTTAAAACTCAAGTTTTATGCACTACTAAATATTGATCATATTTTGGTTGGTTGAAAAAAATCAATCTGAAATATTTTTCTGAGGGTGGTTGTCTACAGTTTCTTTCCCTTATTATGTCCATTTACTGGTGTTAAGGGCCTCAAAACAGCGGCGAAAAGCAGATCGTATCGTTCTGGAGTGTCAGGAACAAGCTTTCTGGCTAGTCAACAGACCTCCTGTAAGTCCCGAACACTACAAACTCAAAACACTAACACAACAAACCATGGCGATGCTTACAGTACACTATGTTCGTTGGAGTACTGCCGTCAGGATTGCCGTATTTGTCAGTAATAAATAAATATTAAACATACTGCGTATCACCTTTCAGAAATGTGATATAGAAATTCAAAGCATGTCAAATGCATTAGTCAGTGTATGAAGCTTAAGCAGCGACAACATCTGTGCCCATCTGGCACATGCCTTCATGTCTGTATCCAGACTCTGCTTATGAAATATTCAGCCAGTCGGTTAAAAGCATCGCAAAGCAGAGGAAAAGGGGGGAAGGGGACAGGGAGAGAGGAGAACGGGAGTAAAGGAGAGCAGATAGTGGCAGATGAAAAGGAGAAATAGAGTGGAACACAGTGGTGCCTTTAAAACACACACACACACACACACACACACACAAGTCCAAAGGATATGCACTGCTTCACATGAGCTTAAGTGTCTTGATGGGTGAAATAATAGTATAGTGAACCGGAAGGAATGTGTATCTGTGTGTGTTTGTGTGGGGTATATCTCTAATGGGTCCATCTTTTGGGGCTGAGCGCTTAAGAGGATATTCTATTACTAAGTGACTATGTGTGTTTTAGTGTATGTGTGGCTCTGTGTGTGTGTGTGTGTTAGTCCTGGACTCCTGCACAAGACCATTTTAATGAAGAATCCAGTTGATCATTTAATCTGCCGTGGATTTAGAGACCATTTCATTCCTATATTGTCGCTGTGTTTGTGTGTGTGTGTGTGTGTTCTGCTTCTGTGAAATTGTAGTAAATCCACCTGCCAGACATTGCTGGGATTTAGGTTAAAAGCCTGTAAAAACAAGGCTCACAATATTTATCAAAAATATGTATAATACATTCTATAGACAAGAATCTATAGTATATATCAATAGTAAATATCTTCTATGATGAACATGTTTTGAATTTTGAGTAAAAATATATTTTAATCGTAAAATATTTATTTTAGTAATTTCTGGTAAAAAAACATCCAATTGTCAAGGTTGTATATTTGTTCTATGATTGTAAAAAACAATGACACATTAAACCTGAAATAGAAAGACTGAAATAGCGTTGTCTCGTAAAATCTTTGAAAACGTTACAGTGTAGACTGAAGTATATGGATTCAGTGTGGCTTTTTATTTTCATGTTACCATACTACAAAACAGGATGTGATATCACAGAAAGGAGGACCTCTTAAAGTCTAGCAAGTAGCAGGGTTAGTTTAGGTTTAAATGAAAACATAACCATAAAAAATGTTTATTTATAATTAAAAAAAGAAAACTAAAGATTAAAATATTATCCAGATATTAAAATATACATAGAGATTTTTTTTTTACTTTGTTACACCAATTTACATTTTAGAGTGAAAGCTTTTGTAAAATGGGATGCAATTCAAAAGATACTGTACTAACATGGGCTTGGTCCATGCATTTGATCATAAACATCTTATTTTTCATTCATCCTTAAATCTCTTTATGGCCATATTTTCAGCCTGGAATGCTGGACAGTATAGATCATGGACCGGAGAGAAGAACCATGAACACACGAGTGCAGCTGGTCAGTGAACTGACCACCACAACACAACTAACCACATGCACAGCAACACACACACACATCATGTTTCACATAGCTGATTCTCTCATGTTCAAGCATCATCTACAGCTTTTTCTCTTTATTTCTGTTTTTATCATGCATCCTTGTTCAAGTAAGTAATCTCTAAAACACTGCCTCATTTCCTGCTGTCATTTCATTCCATTGCAAGATCAGAAAGTTTAGTTTTAATAGCAAGAAAGCTAATATTTTTTAATGATATTTTGGCATTGTAAATTTCAGAAAAGAATGCAGAATTCTACAAAAAAGAGGTAAGCTATCTGAATGCCAGCTGTTTGTCCTATTAATAAATATATTTAATAATAATAATGAAAAGTTAAAACTATGTGATTTCAATATCTGTAATGATAATATTTATTTCTAAAAAGTTTAATTTGCTGGCTGTAATCTTTACTCATGCAGCACAAATATAACCAGATTTACTTGCAGTAATACTTGTTTTTATGGTAAACAACTTTAGATTGAACATAACAGGAAAAGCCTGGCGAGGAATCGTATAAAGTCCTCCATTTGTCTTGAGAGGTACTGTCTGTGTGTGTGTGTGTGTGTGTGTGTGTGTGAACACGTGTGCATTCTCTGCTGAAGTCTCTGTCTCTAGGCTAGAGCTAATGGACTGTCCTAAAAGTATCTTTTAAAAAGAACTCTTACCATAGCCCTTTGTGATAGCCTTGTGTGTGTGTGTGTGTGTGTGTGTGTGTGCAGTTATGTTAAGTACTGTGAGCAGTACCAGCCCCATGACCCCATAATGCAAGGATGTCTTCCCAGCAACCCCTGGATCACAGATGATATCATGTTTTGGAACATGAATTCTGAAGCGTGAGTCACATGATCACACATTAACAACCGTTTTACATGAAAGTACACTGATGTTCTGTCTGAAGGTCAGTAATTGTTCTGTATGTCTGTGTTTTGCTGAAATAGAGTGGCTGTGCCGACTAAACTGCGTGTGGAGTGCTGGAGCTTTAGCTTCATGGAGCTACTCAACGACCCAATGGGAAGAAAAGAGTTTCTCACGTATTTGGAGAAAGAATTCAGCGGTACACACATGCACATATACAATTGAAGAGACAAGTACAGTTGTTAATTATAACACTTACAAACAGTACTGTGTTGGGATTATGGTGTAGATATAGCACAAGATAGTAGTAAATTATAACACAGTTAAAGTATATAGTGTAGGAAGTAGTGAATTAATGTTGACAAATAATTAGTTTGACCAGTTTAATATTTGTTTTACTAATAAATGGCGCCATCTGTTCGGGCTGTATAGAATAACACCCAGCAATGCCATCTAACAACTCTTTACAGCTAATATTTGACATACTATATTTGACTTTTTATATAATAGCTCATGCTTACAATACCATTTTGTAATGTTTTTACAGGAAGTCTCTTATGCTCTCTCAGGCTCTGTTTATTTTATTAACAATACAGTAAAATTATTAATATTGATATATTTTAGCAATTTAAAATCAATGTTTTCTATTTGGATATATTTTAAAATGCAACACATTTCTGTGATGCAAAGCTGAGTTTTCAGGTTTTTTTTATTCCTCTCTCCAGTGTGACATCTTATATCTAAATATCTTTCATTTATTTAAAAAAATAAATAAATGCAATTTTGCAAAAATATTTTTTTGTTATTTTGCATTTTAGGTCCATTATATTAGCAGCTTTGGAGTTATATTAAATGTACAGAGTAGTTGGACTGTTCATCTTTGACTGGTGATGAATAATTTATTTAAATCAGCTGCATAGCAGACACCTAAAAAGGATTTGGTTGGTTGCATATTAGCCACATTAAGTTAATATCAGATAGTCTCTAATGCTAAATATTAATCTACATTTATAAATAGAATTTACATCAAAGAATACCATGGAACTTTTTAAAAACCATGGCATCACTGTGGTATACTTTGCGATATATTTTTGTAGTTACAATCCCTCTTTATATAAGCATCTTTCATTTTAACCTAGTTCTGAAGAGCGTCCCAAAACTGTCGTTCCCTTCTGTACTTTTGGAGCTTTAATAGATTCCTTTTTTATCCTGCTGCACACTCTGTATATATGAATAATGTAAGACGTTTTCATGTTCCTCTCTCTCACCCGTTCTCTCTCTCATCATCTTCTTTTGTCCTCTTTTTTTCTGTGTTTCTCTCTTGTTCCCCTTCTTGGTTTTTCTCGTGTTATCAGCGGAGAACTTGTGTTTCTGGCAGGCCTGTGAAGATGTTCGTCATGGCGAGACTGCAAAAATTCCAGAGAAAGTGGATGAGGTTTACAAGTATGACCTTGATATTTTTAAGACATTTACTGTATAAGATTACAAAATATTTATTTTTTAAATAGTGCTGTTCTTTTGAACTTTTTATTCACCAAAAATGTATTCACCATGTTATGCTATCACAAACAATAGGTAAATATATGCTATATATACTGAATCAGTATTTACTGTACTGTATATATTTAATCAGTGTGCCATATGAAGGTCTTTCAGCACCTCTAGTTTGTGATTGGTTTTGTTATAATCTATCAGGCAGTTCCTGGCTCCTGGTGCAAGTCGCTGGGTGAATATTGACAGCAAGACCATGGAAAAGACCCTGGAAGGACTCAAGCGCCCTCACCGTTTTGTCTTGGATGACGCTCAGATGCACATTTACTTCCTCATGAAAAAGGTATAATGTGCAAAAATATAGTCGTTTTTTTGGGGGTCGATAATATTAGTCCAAGGTTACATTTAATTGGTCAAAAATACAGAAAGTACAATAGTATTGTGAAATATTATTGCAATTTAAAATAACTATTATTTGGTCATTTTTTACATATATTTGAAGTAATTTATTCCAGTGATATCAAAACTGAATATTCAGCATTATTACTGCAGTCTTAATGGTCACATGGTCCTTCAGAAATCATGCTAATATGTCGTAAATACGTAAAACAACAGCGTTTAGTTCAAATTTGTGATCAAATTAGCATTCAAAATAAAAGTCTTCTTGTTAACATAATATATATTAGTGTGGTTTGTTTATTTATTATGTATATATAAAAAAGCAGACATACAGTATATATTTTGAAAATATTTATGTGTGTATACATTTGATATAATTATGTTTCATATTAATATAAATATATAATAAATAAATAAACATGTTTTTCTTAAATATATAATGTACATGCATGTGTTTGTATTTATATACACATAATAAATGTATTATTATATAAATATATTATTATTAATAAATATAAAATACACTCTCATATATTATGGAAACAAAAACCAGGATGCGATTAATCACAATTAATAGTATGAAAGCACTAGTTAAAATACAATCATTTAATTATGTAAAAAAAATTCATATTCTGTCACCTCTGATCAGTTTAATCCATCCTTACTGAATAAAACCATTTGAATAAAAAAAAAGGACCCCAAAGGTTATTAAATATGGATGTTAAAAAAAGGATTTCTTCTTGCCAATTTTCAATAAATGTCTTTTGTGCTTCTTTGTAGGATTCATATCCTCGCTATCTCAAATCTGAACTCTACAAGAACTTACTAGCCAGAGCTATAGTACCACAAGAGACCAAGAAAAGGTAAAAGTCTAAGACACGTACAGCCAATATTGGAAAAATTGTCTCACCAGTGTTTTCCTGTGTGTATGTCCAGTGTTTTCCCGTTCATGCGTCGTCAGCGTCACTCCAGCCCCTCGCCTGCCCTCGCCACCCAAACTGCAGAGGATGATGGGAAGCCAAAGAACTCTAACTCTGTCAAAAGCAATTCTGGAACAGCGTCCCGGCTTTAAACATGCACACAACATTTACTGCTTTTTGCTCTACAAAACAGATTTTTTAGAATATAACTAAAAGTCATTATTTAATTCACATTCCTCTATATGACATATAGAGATACAGCTTTTCATGCATTTCAAAGATTCTATTTATGATGTAGCAATAATGCAATAAAACAACAGATACATTATCAGCTTTCAACTGTTCAGTGGATGTTTTTTTCAGTGTTTTGTGTAACTTTTTCCACACATTTGTTAATTTATTTGATATGAAGTTTTTCCTTTCTGCTGTAAATGTACTGTCACAGTTTAGTTGTTTTAGCATAATATATTAGCACCACATATTATACAGTGCTACAGTCAATACTTAAATGGACTACATCTGTAGTAAATTTGTGTGGTAAATTATTGTTTAATGTCTATCTTTCTGGTTATAAAATAAAATTGTCAGTAGAAATGGTCACAGGTACAAAGAGCTAACATAAAAACCCGTTAGCTTTAATGTTAATCATTCTTAAAAAAATAAATAAATAAATAAATAGCCAGTTTTAAATAATCATGTAATTATTTATTTCTCCATTTATTGGCATATACTGTAGATTACAGATCTTTTTTTTTTTTAAAAAGGGGGACAGGAATCAAGCACAAATAAAAAAGGACTAAAAACAACAATAAAGAAAGTTTAACATTAAACATCTCTGTGACTGCACTGCCTCATTCTCAACGCCAAACGCAAGTGCATATTTGTGCAATTTACAACTCCTACCAATGGACACAAAGAAAGGATTGTCATGACAAGCAGTATTAAATCAACACTAAATCCCACAAGAAAGAAGAAAAGCTTTTAGGATGCACAGATTTACAAATGAAACTATTATATCTTAGTTTCTTTTCAGTATCAATTCAATACAAAATGATTATAAAACATTGTAAAACATCTGTATAATATTCCAACCCTAATTAACACTTGACCTCCTCTGGGAAAAAGAGATGAATCACCTTAAATGGAAAACGGTGACACTAATTTACATACGTGTGATCTTTAAAGGATAGCTGCTATGTAAATGTAAATCTTAAGAACGTCCACAGATGCCTTTTCAAGTTTAAACCGGCCTGAGGGTTCAGAAAGTACAATATTATGCATATCTATGTAAAGCCTTGACCAATACACAAGTTCATCTTAAATACATCAGGTCATCATACATCAGGTACCCCTTACAGACACACACCTTTAACCTATTAACACCAGACACAGCCATTCATACAAGCATAACTTCACATACTGGCTCGAACAAACACATTTTTAAGCAAGTTTAAGAAGTTCTCCCTCTCGTAAACTCCAATTCCAAGGCTTTTAGGGAGGAAGAAGGGAGGTAATTTCTTGTACATTCCTGACAGTTGTATAAATAATATTGTTAAACAATTTTGGCTATTAAACGAGGGACTAATGCACCTGTTCTCCAGTGTAAGCTCAGAAACACAGACCACAGTCCTCTCTGGTAGTGAAAATGCCCAACATGATCCTTAACATCATAAGTAGGTCCAGACAGGATCTGCTATTTTTTCCTGTGCTGATTTTGAATGAAAATCTCCAGAATTATGTGAAGGATTTAATTATAGTTGATGTGTTATTTAGAAAAACCCAGTTCTGTGGGTGCACATTCATTGTGGTGTAGTTTCATAAAAAACTAAACAAAAAGTGCTGAATAATTCTAGAAATCAGTAGTTTTTCTCAAAAGAGATAAAAAAAGACATTTGTCCACAAAGAGCTTGACAAATGCTGTGTAATTGATAAACTGATTGTTTAAACTCCCAAAAGTGCTTCATGTAGTAAACTAGGTCCAATGACATTCACTAATTTGTCTGTTGTTCTCGGTGAAATCACTCATTTGACAAGTTAAAGTGTTAAAGTATCCTGCTTAAAGCAATGGTTCATTCAAAAATAAAAATTATGGCATTATTTAATCACCCTCATGTCAAATCAAACCTGCAAGCAGTTTTTTTCCCCCATGAAACACAAAAGGAGAAGCTTCTGTTCGCCCAAAAAGCACCATAAACATAGTCTGCATGACTAATGCCTCATATTCCAAGCCTTCTGGAGTCATAGCTTTGTGTGCGAAACAGACCGAAATACGTTGTTAGTCACTGATAATCTTCACTTGATTGAGGTGATTTGTATGAATTGTCAAAAATCTCCTTTTGTGTTCCATTGATTTTGTTTATGACTGAAAAAATAACATTTTTGGGTAAACTATTCCTTTTAAGTGGTTACTAGTCATTTTAGATAAAGCTTGACGTGTTTCTTAAAGCTAAGTTTGTAATATGGTTTGTGCAAATATCAATAGCAGTGTATTTAGGTGACAGTGTAAAGCTCTACTTTCTCATTTTTACATCTACTGTAGCTACAGATTTTGTTGGTCCAGCCCCAGGGGGGAACGTGTTTTTCGCGGGGTGGTAAGAGGAAGACAACGCTCGTAGCCACCATGACATGCCATATAGAATGAGTGTAGTAGTAGTTGCTGTCGGTCTGAGCGAAGACGTACACACACACTCCAATCAGTGCAGACACGATGCCAGGAAGCAGGAACAACACCCAGCGGCGCCACATCGGAGGGTAGCATTGACGCCGTTTCACTCCTCGATAAACCTGTCAGGTAACACATGTGAACAGGATGGGAAATAATTTAACACAAAAATGTCTTGTCAAGTCCTTTCATTTTAAAGATAATTAAACAAAAGAAAACTTCAACTCAAAGCACATCATTTAATTTTATTTATTTATCATTTATGTATTTATTTATTTAGAAAACGAATAAATGTTTATTTTTATATATACACTACCGTTCAAAAGTTTTAGAACAGTAAGATATTTAATGGTTTTTAAAGATGTTTCTTCTGCTCACCAAGGCTGC
>JAUMHP010000040.1:12875396-12913816 GCA_032361065.1 Enteromius trimaculatus | reverse complement strand
TTCAGATATTTGAAATGATATTGCAACAATGTGGCTCTATATATATATATACATACACGCACAACAATTTATATATACAACCTATATGTGTTTGTTTATGTGCATGAGACCAGTTAGACAGACAATTTGTTTTACCATTTTCATTTATAATCCAGCTATTTTTTCCCTGTCTTGTTAGCGACAGTAAAAGACCTCGCTAAAGGGCAGCACTGTTGAAACACTGTAGGTGCTGACAAGATAAATGTTTCATGTTCTCAATTAAAAGAATACACACTTGTTTGTTCACATGCGGTGAACAAAATCATTTATCTTTCGCAGGCAATTTTGGTCACATGCCAGAAACAGTCATAGAAGATACATTAGAAATCTTGGATGAAGTCAACGGACTGAAATCTGTCAGTCAAGGTCATTTTTCATTTAGGCTGGTGGAGCAATTGCAGGAAGCAGATTGACTTTGTCATCATTTTTTGTGTGTGCGTTTCCATTCTGAAACAACGTATTCAGGCTGCTCACCGTCCCAGGAGTGTAGCTTATTTGAATATAAAGTAGATAACATTCTGTCTTTAAAATCTCTCCATCTGAAATAGCAAGCTTAAGCCCAAAATTTTGTGCCACTTTTCTGTAGAAAAAAAGAATAATGTTATTATAACCCTCACAAATCTTACATCAATATTAGAAAGCATGTGTCTCTGTATGTTGTATTTCTTGGTGATTTGGTTTTTCTTCCTTTTCTATCCTCCATCATAAAAACAGAAATGGTCATTTCTATTCCTCCAACAATTATCTCATCTTTACTCACTAAGCATTAATAACCTCATTATAAGAATTAAAACCTTACCTAATCTCTCTTTCACGTGGCTTTTATTTTGCATTAGACAGCTATCAGTTGACCCTCCAAAGCCTTACATTGACTAACACGTGATAAATGAAAACAATCAGTCAAAAAATTACACCTAAAACATCTCGGCTTTAGATGTTAACACAGAGATCATAGATTTGGCTGATCATGTTTGAAAGAGGGAATTTCAGGCTTAAGGAACAGCTAATGCTCTCAAAGATCAATGGATCTAAGAAGCAATTACACTAATGCAGCACACTGGAAACAGAAATCCCATTTTACCTATGCAAGACAGCTCTAGAATCTTGTTTGTTCTCCTACTGTAGATTCAGTGATGTAAATCAAGTCCTTTATACTGCATGATCAAAATATTATGTTAAGATTCCTTTGTTTAATTTCTACCTGTAACATACTGG
This sequence comes from Enteromius trimaculatus, assembly GCA_032361065.1. Classification (NCBI taxonomy): domain Eukaryota; kingdom Metazoa; phylum Chordata; class Actinopteri; order Cypriniformes; family Cyprinidae; genus Enteromius; species Enteromius trimaculatus. The sequence goes on along the minus strand of JAUMHP010000040.1, from coordinate 12,912,562 downwards.
AAAATCCAACACAGTCTCACAAGCAACTTGTACATATTCGTACGAGGTGCCAAATTTGTGCCAATTTGTACTAATTAGTACGAGTGAGGATTTTGTACGATTTGTCTAAAACCCTGTGACGGGTAGGTTTAGGGGCGGGGTTAGGTGTAGGTCATTCGTACAAATTCATACGAATTGGCATCTCCTAAATACGTATGAATTAGAATAAATCGAGAGTGGGGTCATACAAATTCGTATGAATTAGCCTCCTCGTAAAATATGCACGAATTGCTGTGAGATCAGGCTGGAGAATCTAGCTTGCAGTAAGATGGTATCTTTGGTGGTTAGAAGGTGTAAAGATGCTTAAACATTTTTTTTTGCAAATATGTACAAATTTGTCGTGACTCTGTTTAATTATAAAATGTAACTAACACAATCTATTATCACACTATTGACACTACTTTGTATTTTAACAAGATTCTCTCAAACTCATCAGAATGGACTGAAGAAAAAACTACTTACACTTTGCCATGTAATGCATAATGAAAAAATGGTGGTGTTTAGGGAAGATTTGCATGTGTGTGAGTGTGTGTGTGTCTGAGGTGAATGTAGGGGTGAAATTGCTTTATCCACTATTGAATGAGTGTAGGTTTTACTCACAGATTGTGCTGCCTCTGAGACACGTTTCTAATGACTAATTTAGAGGGTTTGTGGTTTTGAAATGGGGGTGGGAAATGTTAATTTGGTAATATTGATCAGAGGTAAAGAGAAAGACTGAGAGGGAGAGAAGCCAAGGCTTTTACGGATGCTAGTGAAGTCGATCCTGAAATCTGTCTCACAGTCTCTTTATGCAGAGTTTCCCTTAATAGCACAGACATTTCATGTTTAGTCATACATGATACATAACTATTGGCTATTTGGAGATGTATTTAGGTGTCTGAGATCTGATTTCTAATCTAAAAAGACAAATTGGAAATAGGGGGACTGTTTTAATATCCCATGAAATCTATCTATCTATCTATTTATCTGTCTGCCTGTCTTAATTAATTGTTTTAATTAGATTTTCTGATGTGTTAAATATAAGCTAACTACCTTCATCAATTCTTTCATCAAAATAAAACAACTGAAAGTGGGGTTGGGACATGGCTTCCATCACGAAACAAATGCTTTTTCTCCAATGCACGACTCAGAGCTGTTATCCTGATAAATGGAGGTTGCAAAAATTACTTTGATGTTAAAAAAAAAAAAAGACTAACAGTTACCAACAACTCTTAAATTTTTAAACACAAACTGTTTAAACTAAATGTCACATTACACTTACTGGCCCATCAATTCAAATAAAATTCAGTCTACTATTTTTTTTTTTCCAGACTTGTCACATCTATGCACAATTAAGGCCCACATAGAATGAAATCTGAGATTCTATCTCTTTTCTCTGTTTATTTATTCATTGTGAGCGGGCGGTGGTAAATCGCCTCAAGAGGCAGTGGGCGGACACGCAACCTGGCTTTATGTAAGATTATCTTTGCTATTACCAAGCACGGCAGTTTCAAATAGATCAATATGACAGGGATTTCTGAGGAGGAAAACATCCCAGGCTGAGAGAAAATTAGGATTTCACTTTGGATATATTTCTTGGAACACAGTTCGTACGACCCTCAGTGTCACAGTAGATTATCTCTAACAGTCATGCATAGGTTTCTCTCGGACTGCCAAACAGCATATCTGTCATGTTCAGACTATCATTACACTGTCTGCCTAAATATTTTTACTCAAAATAAGTATCATGTTTACCAACTCTGCCTGTTTGCTATCAATAACTTCAATATATGCTTAGGAATATTATCTTGCGTATTCCAAGCAGATTCGCTGTTTACTTCTCAAACTGAGAGATGATTCTGTAGGTGATGCACTGTGCTAATCTGCATTCTCTTGGAAAGCTTGCCTCTATATACCTGTCATATTTTGCCATAATGGTGAGACGTGATCAAAACCCTAGATGCTGGCAACAACACACACAGAAAGAAGGGCTGAGCAGAGCACTTTTTTTTTAAAGGCAAGGCTCTTAAATCAGCCATGCAGCCTGCTCTGAGTCCTTAAAGTCAGCCCAGAGCCATGAAAGCAGCGAATCAGAGGCGCTGTGTCCCAGGGGCCCCTTATAAAGATGCTAAGCTAACTAAACAAGATCTGGGAGCCACTGGAAAAAAGACATAAAGACCAAGAAAACACTAATGCCTGACACACAACATGCAGTCCGAACTGCTCTCTGTCTTCATATTGAAAGTTGTTAATGTAAATGTATTCATACAGAGATGCTGCTTTTGCATCATTCAGTGTTTATACAAAAAATCACAAGATGTTAATAGATGGACTATGATGAGTAGGTGATGTAATGCTACGTTGAATAAATCCAAATCTGTTTTGATGAAGAAATTAAGAAATAAACTCCTTTACTTCTCGGATGACCTGAGGAGATCATTTTGAACATATTTCATATTAATATTAATTTAAATACGGTCAAAATTAAGTGAGTCATTTAAATAGATTTTACTGTAACCTTATACCTACATCTAAATCTAAAATAAAAAACAAAATTATATAAAGTCACCATTTGAACTGGATCAAAAAAGGTCCAAGCAAAAGAACACATTTTGTTTTAGGTTTCAAGACAACTTTGATAAAAATGTTGAATAGTATATTGATATATATCATGTTTTTTCACTGTACATTCCAATTAATCTCAATCAAACTGCAGGGGTTATTTTAAATAGGGTAATTAATAACAAAAAAATGCATATAACTAACACATTCATAAATAAAAACATGATTTTTGACAATTTAAATAAACAGAGTTATCTGTTTTTTGCAAATAAACTCGTCATACACGCACCCAAATATATATTAATTAAAGAAAATGATCAAATGTAATAGAATTATTCTCATTCTCAGGTGTTTGACGGAAGTGGATCATTCCTGTCCTACATCAATACAGCAGCAGACCCTCTCTACGGGCCGCAGGGACTCGCTCTGACCTCAGATGGCCATGTTGTGGTGGCTGATTCTGGGAACCACTGCTTTAAAGTGTACCGCTACCTGCAATGACTTCAGAGAGACTCTGATCTAAGACGGAAAGAGAATCAGTCATACTGTATGTGTCCAAATCTTGCACTTAATGTAATGTAATGGTATTTTTCCTCTTTGGTTTTCACATCTTTATGTATTTGTTACTATTGTCGGATGACCTTCTAAGAAGCCTACAGCTTGTAAGCACTGTTTATGGGATGCCTTGGAATGCCTTTGCCAAACCTCCACACTCTACACTGTGGAAACACTGAGACGTCCGAATGCATTGGTGAGTGAACTGCTACCTGAGCTCAAACTCTGCTCCTATGTGCTGCATGTGAGAACCATGCATGCGCCGCCAACTTTTGGACACATCCGAGCCCCATCTGACTTCTAGGATGCTGTTAGAACACTTTCAACACTTTTATGAACCTTTTGATAGGGATACGGTATGAAGATACTCCTGTCTCATGCAGCCAAGAGAGCAGACAGCGATATCTTATGTCCTCAAGCTTTAGCATTCCATCCTCGACCTTTTCGTATCTTACAGTTGATTAATAAACTCTGTGAAATGTTCGGAATAACTATGATTTCTTTCACGTAATAAAGTATTTTAAGCTCATCAAGGCTGCATTTATTTGATCAAAAATACAGTAAAAACTGTAATGTTGCTAAATATTATTAGAGTTTAAAATAACTTTTTTATTTAAATATATTTTAAAATACAATTTATTCCTGTGATGGTAAAACTTTTTTCATGTGACATGCGTCACATGATCCTAAAGAAATCATTTGATTTGCTGCTCAGGAAACAATTCTCAACATTAACAAGGTTGGACTATTGTGCTGCTTAATTTAGTAAAATGTGGAAACCAAGATACACTACTAATAAAGTTATTAAAAAGTTTAAATCAGTTATGCAAAAGTAACAATAAAGACTTTTATAACATTAGAAAGGATTTCTATTTAAATGTAACTATAAACTATATATATATATACATTTCAACATTTGATAATAATTAATCATTATTATTAATAACTGAACACCACATAAGCATATTGGAATGATTTCAGAGGATGGTTTCGATGTTGATGTGACACTAAAGACTGGAGTATTGATGCTGAAAATTCAGCTTTACCATCACTGGAATAAATTATATATATTCAAATGGAAACTGTTATTTTAAATTGCAATGATATTTTACAGTATTGCTGTTTTCACTGTATTATTTCTAATCAAATGTATGCAACATTGGTGAGCATAAGGCACTTAACAACACTTAACATAAAAAAACCCCAAACCCAAATCATTCAAAAATGTTGACGGGTAGTATTGGCCTGATTATAGTTTCACAAACTCTGATCATATTCCACTTGTGTCGGTTTAATTCATAATTTTCAGTGCAACTGCAATAAGCAAAATAACAGTGTGGTATAGAAACATCACCAATAACATCTGAGTTATTTGTCGTGTGTAATGACATGCTGTGTGTACGTGTGTAAGAGACTAACAGTAGATTACACAACACACTGTTGCCTTGCATACTAGAATGAAACTAGCAGCATATGGCTCTTTATTTAGAAAATATTAGGACTCTCTATTTTCCTTACAAATATTAAAAAACTGGAAATATCTATATATTTGTGTATTTATCGTAAATAATGTTTCAAAGGAAAGATGTTTGGGTTTCAAATGCAAGCGTAGTTAAAAGCCAAACATTTTCAAAGAACCGATTTTGATTTGTTGATCATTCTCTTGTGTATCCCAGGATTCTTAGAGGCATGATTCACATACTGTAGTAGTAATGATGTCATACACATTTCATCTGAATGGCAATAGTACTTCATCCTCATTACAATGCAAAGGTCATTCTGTGTTCTTGCTTTTATATTCAGATTCCAGAATGTGTGTATTTTGATTTGGTACAGTTCGTCTGTACTGTAAATTGTTTGCATATGCAGAATGTGCTGATTTGCTTTCTTTTCTGTATATAAGGATTGTATGTAAAGAATGTTTTGTATGTTCACCAGAAAAGAATTTTACTTGAATGTTATTGATTTATGTCTGAACAAAAGAAATCAGCCTTAACATTTACATCCTGCAACATTTATCTTTATTTTTTCTTTATTGATGAAAATGGTTTCAGTGGAATACTTTATTTTATTTAGTTTATCTAGTTGATGTGTGCCTGTTTACGACTAATGACAATAATCCTGCTTGGACGGTGTTGATTTTTCTTTATCGCTTTCACGTCATATCAATATCATGCTAACGTACAGTGCATTAAAAAGTGACTTTGGAAAAGCTTGTTGTCCTGTATTGTATTAATTAGCAAAAATGTAAATGCTATTTCTTTATTTGCAACAATTTTATATTGTCCCTATAAAACTTCAATATTTAAAACTACTTTCTATTTTAATATATTTCAAATGTAATTTATTCCTGTCATGCAAAGCTGAATTATCAGCATCATTACTCCAAGCTTCGGTGTCACGTGATCCTTCAGAAATGATTTTAAAATGCTGATTTGCTGCTTCAACATTACTTATCAATTTTGATGTTTAATAATTGTACAAACAGTGAGTTAAATCTAAATTCAGCCTATAATCTGAGAATAAACCAAAGTTTCTAAATTTTGTCAATTCATTACATCTTCCGCTCATGACAGACCCCAGTCACATCAGTAGCCACATAAAAATGGTTTTATTTTCCACAGAGCGGGTCACTTCCTGGGTTTTTACAATTTGGCCAGCTTAACATAAAACAAAACAAAACAAACACTGATTTGGTGAACACTCATCATCATTTTACCCTAATGAAAACAACCACTCGATATCCAAACCTACATAAAATACAATGCTAAATTGTTAAACAGACAGACAGACAAAATGAGGCACAGTTTTGATTAGGAGTGATAGACAGCAGCTTCAGAGGGGCTTCTGTATGTCTTTGATGTATCAGCGTAGGTCACTTCTGAAAGAGTTGTGTGTCTGAATGAGCCACTTTCTAATAAATTAAAATGCAAAAGCGTCCGTTTGTTTTACATTATAAAGTGTACAATTTTTCAAATTTACAAATAAATATTCAAAAGGTCAACACATGCACAGTTTTAAACGGAGTCAAATACTGTAGGTGTTTATTCAAGTCCAAGTGAAAAATTTATCCCGTGCACAATTCCAATTATGATGGGTTGCCAGGCGACCAGGTACCTCAACCAATCTAGAAGTTGTCCGTATAAAACATGTGTTCTCTCCCAGCTGATGTTCAAGTCAAGGCGGAAATATTACAAATGGCAATCTAAAAACGTGTTCTGTGAACCCAGTAATTATATAACTGAATGTCTTGTATGCAAATTATGACCAATTTAACTAAATTCAAGGATACGGGTTATTCATCATCCTTTTGAGGTCCACCTTCTCATTGCAGTATGGACACGTCTGCTTTTTTCCCACGATGCACCAGCCACGAATACAGAATTCATGAAATCTGTTGATCATAGGTGGTTAAGGACAAACAATCATTTTACCAACAATAGTTTACAGAAATTTCTGATTGCTTCCTCCAACAATAAACAGCTAGTGATTTAAAACATGTCAAATTAATTAGCAAAGCACTTAAACATACACTTTTCTTTTTTAATTATAACAATAAACCTTGTTTCCTGTTAAGAACAACATAACAGATGAGGTTGAGGGGAAATAAAGGATACATGTGGTTACAGGAGAGCTGGTAGGTGTCCTCAATGATGCCTTCCTCATCTACATCCACAAAAATCCTCTGACCACACACGGCACACACATCATTACTGAGGTTTCGGGACGGCATACCACCCATGTTATAATACTGAAGGCAGAAAAGAAACAAAGAACAACCAAAACATTTATTTTTTGGAAACTGAAACATTCTTAAAAGAAGTGGTTCACCCAAAAATGCTACTTTTATAAGAAATGTTTATTTTTGGGTGAACTGTTCTTTTAAATATTGCTGGATATCTGAGAATAAATTGATTTAAGGCTTAGGAATTATATTAATATGAGCATTTTTGGATGATGTCATATAAAGTAAATGTATTTACCCCTATTGTGGATGCCATGTAGTCTGAGCAGATTTCAGCAAAGTCCCGTCCCATTACCCCATAGTACAGACCATAGAAAAGCATAATAACACCCACATCCATTGAATCCTCTGCTTTAATTCTGAAAAAAAAAACATACACAATAATATAACAACAATGTAGTTAAACTGGGGTCTGTACAATTGTTCTCAAAATGGCGAAATTAGACAATCTTTGCACATCCTCTGAAACATATGTCACCCCAGAAGTATAAATCCATTTCTATTCAGACTTAGAACGTCACCAAGGGAGTAAGTAATTCCTTCCAATTAGCATGCCATTGTCTCAGCATTACCATGGAAACTACTGACTCAGATGCAGCCAAATACTGTGATACTTTAGGATTTTACCCTTTCACTTCTAAGCAAACATGTCAAACAGCATGTTTCTGATGTTAAACAAGTTCACACACCTGAAAAAAACGTTGAATCCAAACATGGTAAACATAATGGCGAGGTATCCAATCACACCCACAGCGTAGCTCAGCTTATAAATGAGGAGGAACCACTTATACACCATCCTGCAGAAGTGAAATTAACATGTTCAATATAACAAAAGCAAAACATTCGCCCACTATAATGCAGTCATAAAACTAACTTACAGAGGTGCTGTTAGTTATATAAAAAAATTTTTTTTTAAAATTTAATCAAAGGCCCCACTACTGTCCAGCACAATATAGTTATTAAAGTCTACACACCTGTAAAAACCTATAATAATTACAAGTTTTAAAATTTAATTAAATGGTTAATTTTGGAACTGCATTTTCTTCCATTAAATTAATATTTATTGAAGAAAAAAATGTTGTTTTCTGTTTTTAATTTATGTATTTAATTTAAATCATAGTTAGATTATTTTAATTCGTTAAAATAATTAATTCATTTAAATCCCACATTTATATTTAAGTCATCCTATGGCATACTCCCAGTTGAGAACCCCTGCTTAAAAGGAAAATATCATCTAAAACTCAAAAGTCAATAACGAAAAAGTCATCAAATTTGGTAATTTTGGTCAAAATCAAAACTTGTTTATGCTTTAGTGGAACAGTAAAAAAACATTTCTAAGAATATCACATTTATGGTGAACATTTGCCTTTTTTAGCTTTGTTAACATTTGATTACAATGTACTTTCATTTTATAGTTTGACTGTTCCTCAAAACTTCAAAACAGAAGACAAAAAGTTTTAGAACAACATATAGGTTAGCAAATGCAAATCATTTCCGATAATTACCTTGGCGTTCTGCAGGATAGTGGCTTGCGTGTGGCTCTGAATATGACATAGCTGGTGATGACGGAGAACATGCCCCATGTGGACAGGAAACGCCACCAATAAAGCTTAACGGTAAAGTAAAGAGGAACCACCCACATCTGCAATAGTGTGACCATCTACAACAGAAACAACATTAACAATATTCATTAACTGCTTTATAGCATAGTGATGTTTTATATCCTAAAATGTATGACATGGCACTCACATTGTAAGATCTGCCGTGTCTTTGTTTCCACTGAACCAGGACAATCTGAGCCACCACCAGCGTGGCAATGAGAATCAGAACCATCTCGGCATGCATGGCCTCATGGCCTCTGTGCTTCACGTGCAACCTCTCGTGCTGCATCCTGGAGTCACACGAAGAAACAGGCAGAGACTGTTAAAAAAGCTAAAACAGAGATGAACACTGCTAAATGCACAATATGAGAAGATAATGATATAGAACAATAGGCCAGGAGATCGTGAAAAAGCTTTTGTTCATTTTGCAGGATCATACACGAGGCCAGACCTACTGAGGCCACCTGCACGACTCTGACGGTGTTCATTTATAATAACGACACACAAATGCTCTAGAAACTATTTCTGAACCACACATTATTCTACGAAACAATCAAATAAAAAGTGATCACGAGGGTACTTACTTCCAAGATTCTCTGTGGGACATTTTCAAAGGATCATCCTGTGAAACAAAGAAAGAAAGTAAGTTACCAGTCCACACGCAGTGATCTTCATATTTGCAGGATTGCAATTGGACATGTTTAATCAGCATGTTTCATTGTTTTACAATTATTATGCTTGTAATAAATATGCTTTCAATTATGTATTGCAGAGATACAACTTATTGAAAATATTTAAAGTTCAAGTACAAGTGAAGTCTAAAACTACTAATTATAGTAAACTACTATTACTAATCCAAAATTAGGTTTTGATATATTTACAGGGTACAGTAGCAAATTCACAAAAATTATCTTTACTAAATATGATTTTTGGCATAACAGAAAAATGTATAATTTTGAACCATACATTGAATTGCCGGCTATTGCTGCAAACATAATACTTAAGTTTTGTGGTCCAAGCTCACATATAAGATATCACCCTTCAGGTTTTTACAAGACATCTGAACTGGATTTATATTACCGTCCCAACACATATTGATTTTCTGTGAAAAACGGTGACTATTGACTACTGTCCAGTCAGAATCCAGTATTCCAGCGAGTCACATAATTGAGTGCAGCTGTGTCCCGCATGTAAAAATCTAGGCTATTATTTTTCCCCATTGAAGAACAGATTTTAATGATAACCCCTTAAATGTTAAAAACAGCCTACTTTGAGCTACAAAGTTTTTTATGCTTTACAACACAAAAGATGATATTCTTTTCAGAAATTTATCAGATTTAGTTTTGTTGATTCCATCAATGTTACTTCAACTTAATGTTGCTAATTTACCTTTGGCAGTTGCTAGGGTATTTTGGTGGTAGCCTTATTAGCATGTTACTAACATGATTTTAGCCTAATAAGCTAGTTAATAGCATGATTAGCCTGTTCCTAGCATGTTGCTAACATGATTAGCAAGTTAATGTTGTGAGCATGATTATGGCATTATCATCATGTTACTAGCATGTTTCTAGGAAGTTACTAGCATGATTAACATGTCACTAGCAGGTTCATGGTGTTACCATGATTACATGAAGATTAACATGTTGTTGTCATGATTAGCAATTTAAAAGCACAATTAGCATGTCACTAGCATGTTGTTAGCATTATTAGCATGTTGTTAGCATGACTAGCATGTCACCAGCATGGTGTTACCGTGATTCTAGCATGATGCTAACATGTTTCTAGTACGATTAGCATGTCACTAGCATGAATATAACATGATTAGCATGTTACTAGCACGTTTTTAACATGATTAGCTAGCTACTAGCATGTTGTGCTAACATTATTAGCATGTTGCTAGCATGATTTAGATAAATTAGGCCTCATTTACACTGCAGGTGTTGATCCACAATTCTGATTTGTTGCCTATATCTGATTTTTTGGGTTGTCCGTTTACACGCGTTTTTAATTGTGACCCATTTCTGATTCATGCGTTTAAATTTGCCATACGATCTGAAACATTGCGCATGCGTTGTTGTCATTTGCCTCCTCACCTGCTTCTTCTTGAGAATAATAGCGAATAATGGCCTTGTTTCACAAACTGGGCTTAGCTTAAGCCAGGACTAGGCATTAGGTTAAGATATTTAGGCAACTTTTACAAAAATGCCTTATGAGAAAGTATTCCAGGTGTCCATCTTAACAAAGAACAATGCCACTGACATGGTTTAAGATATGCCAGAGCAAGATATTTTCACCTGAGACAGCTCAAAACATGCAATTTAGTCTGGGACTAGCTTAAGCCTTGTCTGTGAAACTGGGGGTATATCACTTAAGTGTTCATTGTAAATAAACTGATTAGGCCTATTAAAACTACAAAAGCAGTTTAATGAAGTGCAGAGAGTGATTTCATATTCTCTTTTATAGTTAGATTAACAGATAGGCTATTTGCACGTATTTAATGTTACACATCAGATATCCTGTAAGCGATCACTTAAGACAGAACAGATATGTTTGAGTAAATACTTAAATAACCAACTACAATTCCTTCTTATGTGTATTTGTCGGGATCTTGCGCTGTTGGAATAGCCGTTATATGCGCGCTCTTCGCCGGCCGAGGACTTAATAAACTAACTTTTGCAAAAACCTCAAATTCAAAAAAATATTAATAATTCACATGAGACCACATTAAGCCGTGGAGATGTACAACATTGTCAGACTTTAAATGACGTACGTTACAGAACGCAATGCCTAGGAAAATCCAATCTGCCTGTTTACACCACAGTCGCATTGGCACAAATCTGATTTATATCCACATATGAACAAGGCCTGAAACTAGTGAATGAAGCGTTAAAGCGCGAGTGATTTATATGTTAAGTCAATGCAAAGATGCAATTAGACATCCTAAAGCACGATTTCGCACGAATTAAGCGGCGCGTTAAACACACCAGTTTTACACTGAACGCATAAGCAGCGCAGAACTTCTGCGCGTATGCAAAGCAGCATGCACCGATTGTGCTTTCAGACTGGCAGCGTTTGTCGTGCACGGCTTGTACTGTAGTAAGCTATAGACAATCTTTATAGCTTTATATCTTTAAAGACATCTTTCTGTCATATTTTCCAGCGTTCTTCTTCTGTCTATATTATAGTTCACACAATAAACTTTAGAAAAGTTTTCAATATGTGTATATGAAAAAATAGCAGAGCCTGTCAGGTCTGACCCTTCTCACATATTGTATAAAGAATTCCAACAATAAAGTGTATTTGGATTGAATAATTGAATTTAAAATCTAATCTTAAAGCTAACAAATGCTTCTAGATTTATTCATTTAATAGACATTTGCGGTTTTGGCAAAAACGTGTGTAAATTATATGTTTTTGAGCATTTTATTTTTAGCAAAGAGGGATTTGAGAAAATAATTTGCACACTGGACAAAAGATACCAAAAGAAACCGTTACATCCTGCTTAAACGTTTTGGGACAACATGTAAAAATGGGTAATTGTTTTTATTTATCTGTACTTTTGACTTTTTCATTTTATTTGAAAGTTAATTTAATGTTGTTTAACTCAGTAATGTAAAGATGTTACTGTTATTTAATTTTGTACAGTTTAGTTTAAATTTAAAAAACATTTTTAATTTTTAGTTGTTGCTAGATTGCACTGTATACTGTATCTCAGATTTCAGCATTATTAGGAATCTGTGTGTGCAGTTTCCTTCAAGACAAGCAAGTGGAGTCATACCTCTTGTTTATCGTATCGCAAATCGCAATTTTGACCTTCATAATCGCAATGTGCCATTTTTCCTAAATCGTGCAGCCCTACCTGAAACCGATCACAAAATATCCGAATGCATGCATTTTTTCCTGTTTCCACTGTCATGGAACAGATCCGATCTGTCACATATGACAGAGTGGGTCACATTTAAGTTACTGACAGAGTAAACGAGGCCTTAGAAATAGTATTAGTGAAAGCTTAAAGGAGTTTAAATTGATTAGAAATAGTACATAAGGGAAGTCTGATTGAGTCTAATTGGCTGCAGTGTGTTTAGATTGGAATTTTGACAGTTTCAGCTGGCAGAGTCTGAACACTCCGTGAATGGGAGTCTATGGGATGTTTATGATTTTTAACGTTAATCTTTATTTTTATGAAAACCGTAGGTCGGATCAGTCTAAAAAGAGTCAGGCCGGTCTTAAGATCGGGGCTGAGTTTGGAGTTCGCAGAGTTAAAGCTCTAGGAGGATTAAAGAGTCAGGAATTTTAGTCTTAGAATAATAATAACATTATTATTATTTATATGTTGAAGTTGCTTTCTCAAACCAACATAATAACTTTAAATTGTATATCAGTGAATACATGTATTGACAATCAAACGTTGCTGCCACGTTAAAAGGCGTTTTACTAGTAGCCAGTTTTCACAACAAACAACTAGATTACCAGTTCCCATTAGAATCCACGCACCTATCTGCACCACACGCTAGAGTTTTGATTGAAGAACGGTGTAAACAGACTACTTCCTAATAACGCCAGTGTACTAGCTAGCTGCGTAACGTTAGCCGGTAACGTTAGTGTTAGCTAGAACAACAGCTATCGCACAGACTACAAAACCTCAAATATTGTAATTGTTTTGTACTGTCTATCTATAAAATACTGAATCGGGTACCTGGGGTTGCAAGCCAGCCATTATTAATATCGGTCTAGATTCCAGTCATCTATTAATGGCTCCGTTTCTACCGGCAGACATCATGATCGTGTTCCATGACTCGTGAATGAATCCTTTTTGTGAGTCAAATCTTTTCAATGAATCTTCTGAAACTGTACATGAATCGGACTAGAAAAGATTCACTTCCACATCACTTTGGGTCCGAGCGGTTTTCGAGTCATTAACCAGCCGACTGATTTTTTTGTGATGCGGTCAAGCCATGACGTCAAAGGATCATAGAATCGTCTTTATTTGGATCTCTGAAGTGAACAGTTTAAAAGAACCGGCGGATTTCCTGTTATGTGTTCGTTGGCACGCGTCTGCGCAGGAGCAGCACTCGCTCACACGTCAACATTTGTCAAGGCTATAAACCTATTAGATTGTCAGTAGATTTCTGTTTCTATTTCCCACATTAGCCTATTAAAAATCTGCTAACATACGTTCAAATAGGCTACAGTTTGAAATCAATCCAAAATCAAATTTCATCCAATCAAATGATAATTTATCATTAATTCAGTAAGAGTTAATGAGCACCCTATCTTAATTAGTTAACCCTGTAAACTTGCACTAAGAAAGAACACTATAGAAAATAAATTAAGAAAAATAATGTTTTTGGAGCTTAATTACAAAATATAATAATGATTAAACAAAATTATGTTCATATGAAAAAATATGTTTATATGGTCCAAAAAGTGTAAATCGTAAAATATTACTAACAATACAAAAGTTATTCTTACATTTTATTTTTTATATAAAAAAATGTAATTCAAATATATAATTTAGAATTTTCCTTATTAAAAATGGTTTTATAGGGCTATAATTGTACAAAACTAGAATTTTACAGAGTAACTGAGAGCATTAGTGTTTTTAATATAAATATTTCACATTCAGTACAAAGTGTCTGTTTGTCATAGTCGTGTCTGTTAACTCTGAGTCGAAAGTCAGAGTCAGTGGGTGGTTGAAGATATGGCACAATAGATCACATTGGCCAAACAAACAGCAATATTTTACTTGCTGAGTAATGCAAATTTAACAGAACATACAGAGTGTTTCTCAACTCGACATGCTTTTGTACTTATAATCTCAACATCAAAACCTTAACTGTGTTTTCATAGAAATCATTGTACTAAAAATGCTTTTTTTAATGCAATTTTCACCATAACACTGAAATTATTTTCTTTATTCACATTTCTCTATTTTTCTGTTAGCAGCAGCAGTGGTAATTTAATTCAAATGCTGCCAGAAGTCAGGAGTTCTATTACAAAATCTGCTTCTTCTTTTTTTTTTACTTTTAATATTAACAGCCATTTATAATAAATGGACAGTTTATTGCTATAGTTTGTTTGTTACATTAAATTATTTATTTTAATAGACCTATACATTGATTGCTTCATGATTGTTTATCGCTGCTTTCATTCCATTTCTTCATTTCCCAAAAATGATGCCGTCCCTGAGCTGATTACCAAAAGCGGCATCTCAAAAATTAAAGATTAACCAGCACTGCAGTCCCTCCTGTTCCAATGCGTGGGGGCTCATCTGGTATAAATTTTGGGAGAGCAGCACTGAATTATCTACAGCTGTAAACCTCACACTTTCACTGGAACTGAAGTGTGAGCTCCACAAAAATGAAGCTTCGCTTTTTACTTTGCCTGTGTATTGTAGGAGCACTTGCGCAGTCTGACTATGATGAGGAAGATGGAGTGGTAAATAGTATTTAGTACAATATTGCCAAGAAATATATTGTTACTTTTTGCTAATATAATAATTATTGTTTGCTTTCTTTTTTATTTTAGGAAGTCAAAAAAGATGTAAGTCTTCATACAAACATTTTCAAACAATTACAAAATGCCGTGACGTAACATTATTAATTGGATTTTGTATTGCCTTTAGCCTAAAGAAGTAGATCCCAGGGGTCATCGTCCTGTCAGTAGAGGTCGTGAGACGTACTCCGCAGGCCCAGCTGCCCCACCCCCCGTCAGCGGGGGAAGCCGTTACCGGGGAAGACCAACTGTAGCACCGGTGGGAAGACCAGTGGCACAGGAGAAGGAAGAGCAGCCAGATTCGGGTGGATGTACCCACATGTCTGAGAAAATGGTCAGAATGCTAAAGTGTTTTTCTAAAATGTTTTTAGATAGGCAACATAGCATGTCTGATATGTTTGAATAAGATAACAAATATTGCAGGAGATCATCAATAACAATTACAGAGCTTTAAATCAATGACGTAACTAAATGTTCAATATTGGGGAGACCAAATGTACAGAATTAATAATCTCACACTGAAAACCCATTTTGTCAGCCATTAATCTGAATAGTAGTGTTTATGATGGTTACAAACCATACACTATTAAAAATGCCATATAAGAACCTTTTTTGTCTAAATAGTTCCCTAAAGAACATCTGAAGAACCTTTCTGTTTCACAAAATGTTCTTTGTGGCTAAAGGTAAGAAAGAGATGGTTCTATAAATAACCTTTGACTGAATGGTTCTTTGTGTACCCAAAAATGGTTCTTCTATTGCATCACTGGGAAGTTAATATTGCACAAACAAAACACAATTCAAATATTTTTTTTGCTCTCTCTCTCTCCAGGGTGTGTTGTGTCCCACAGGTTGTGATCTAAAGAAAACCCTCCTGAAGCAAGAACGTAACGTGAGGCCAACTGTAGATCAGCTCAGAAGATCTGTGGATGAGTTGACCCAGTCCACCAACACTGTCTATGGCTATGTCACAGATATGACCGCAGAAGTAGCACAAAGACAAAGAGTCAACGAGGGTAACTATACTTAGTATACTAAGAGAGCAAAGAATATTTGTTTTATTCTGCAGGTAACAGTCTATTGTGACCAGACAAGAATAACTCTTGATTGGTGTTCCTGTAGCTCAGTTGGTATTGCCTATTTTTCATTAAGTAGGAATTCTGAATTATTTAACATCGTTTGTTTTCCTTGACAGGCAATGGTTTACTGGTTGGCCAATACACAGACAGCCTAGAGACCCAGCATGCTTTTATCAAGGATGCTGTGGATGTCACCTTCCCCCAGAACATCAAAATCCTACAGGGTGTGCTTGACAAGATCCGTGATAAGATTCAGCGTTTGGAGAAAGCCATCACTTCTCAGAGAGCCAAGTGCCAAGTGCCTTGTAAAGTCAGCTGCCCGATTCCTGTGGTTTCCGGCAAGGAGTGCGAAGAAATCATTCGCAAAGGAGGAGAGGATTCTCAGATGTACCTTATACGGCCTGATCCACTCAGCACGCCGTACAAGGTCTTCTGCGATCAGACGAGTAAAAACGGAGGTATGTCCACTTTGATCCTTTTAAACAAACCCCTAACCCTAACGTAACTCAGGATCTCAAAACCGTGTGGTCTGCGAAGGAAAGTTATTAAAAAGGCTTTTCTGTTACATTTTGTAATACCTTCAAATCAAAATGTTCAGTAAGTAGCACTGAAAGTGCATTCAGCTTTATCTGAAATGGGTGAATGTGACCAAAAATGCCATCAAAAACTAAGTTAAGATAAAAAGCTCAATTTACTAAAGTGACATAGCTAGATACTACAAGTCTTTGAGCTCTTATATTGTGTCTCATTTGTCTTCAACCAAACTTATTCCTGAGTGCTCCACATACACAGTGCTGTACCGGGTGAGCTACCAAGCAAGTTTACTGATGTAAACAGCCAGGTTTCTTGTCAGAAAACCCATACAGTATGTTATGCAAATTAATTAACAAATCATCAGTCATGCTTTGAGGTAAAGTGTTCAGTATTTAAGAGGTCATGGCATTATGCAAGGAACCTTTCGAAAATAATTCTCTGTTAATCGATAATCTGCCTTGTCATCATTATTTTTGTGCAAAGCAATAGAAGTTATTGATGTTTTACTGCCAGTAGTGTTTGTTTCAGTCAGAACAAAAATGTGAGTAGAGGCGCATTTTACCAGTTACACAATCATCATTTAAACTGTGTACTATTCCACAGGTTGGGTGCTCATTCAGAACCGTATGGATGGCAGTGTTGATTTTGGCAGGCGTTGGGATGACTACCGAAGAGGCTTTGGAAACATTGCATTTGATGTGGGCAAAGGCCACTGCCAGACTCCTGGTGAGCTATGGCTATTAAATGATGTGTGGTGATTCTGCATGTATCTAGACAAGAACTTATTTTCCATAAAGAGTTATACAGATGAGTTTTACCATTTTTGAATCCATTCTGGTGGTAGCACTTTAAGCTTAGCTTAGCATAGATCACTGAATCTAATTAGACCATTAGCATCTCACTCAAAAATGACCAAGGAATTTTGATAATTTTCCTATTTAAAGCTGGACTCTTCTGTAGTTAGATTACAGACGCAATAATATTATGCATTTTCAGGTGCTGCGTAATATCATTGTGCCTGCTGCAGCAATGGTATAGCAGCAAAGTTCCTTGATTATTACGCCGGAGTGAAAATATAGTTCCTAGCCATATCGGCCTAGAAAACTGCAACTTTTCATCTTCTGTTGGTCTTAGTACAAGTTGTAACTAGAAAGGTCAAGCTTGAAATAGGAAAATTATCAAAATTATTTCTCATTTTTTTGAGCAAGATGCTAATGGTCTAATCCGATTCAATGATCTATGCTAAGCTAAGATAAAAGTGCTACAGCCAGACTTGGTGATTAGATTAATTAATCCAAAAATGGTAAAACCTTAATGGTTTACCTCTGGAGGAGTTGGACAATGAGTCTGTTTATTTATTTATTGATTTATTTGTGGAGTGTTCCTTTAAAACGTACCCTAGCAGTGTGTATTATGTGGTTAAACCCTGAAGAAAAGACAAATGTATGTTGTGTTTTGGATGCTGGTGTGCTGATTTCCTTAACCAGGCTTCGTAACAAGCTAAACCAACAAGCTTCATATAAACAAGCTTCCAACAAGCTATATATAAAAGCCCATTACAACTAAACCATCATAATCCAGTCAAGACCAGCATAGAAGCTAGTTTTTCAGCAGGGTTAACATTAACTGACTCTTTTTATCAACTAATCCTCTAATGTACTTGTTGTGGACTGTTTTAGGAGAGTACTGGTTGGGTAACGACCGTATTAGTCATCTTACAAAGATGGGTCCTACCGAGCTTCTGGTTGAATTGGAAGACTGGTCCGGTTCAAAGGTCTACGCTCAGTATGAGCAGTTCACTGTGCAGGGCGAAGCCACAAACTACATCCTAGCAGTCGGTCGTTACTCAGGAACAGCTGGAAACACATTCTTGGATGGTGCAACAGAACTGTTTGGAGAGAACCGTACCATGACCATTCATAACGGCATGATGTTCAGCACCTACGACAGAGATAATGATAAATGGTGCGTATGTTTCTAAGAGTATGTCCTCGTAATG
This sequence comes from Enteromius trimaculatus, assembly GCA_032361065.1. Lineage (NCBI taxonomy): Eukaryota > Metazoa > Chordata > Actinopteri > Cypriniformes > Cyprinidae > Enteromius > Enteromius trimaculatus. The sequence goes on along the minus strand of JAUMHP010000040.1, from coordinate 12,893,977 downwards.
GCCAAATTGAAAACTACATGGATAAGTTGTGCAGTATCTAATATGTTCTTTCTCTTTCCAATTGTCTGAATCTCAAACAGGATTCCTGGAGATCCTTCTAAGCAGTGTTCAAAAGAAGATGGTGGAGGATGGTGGTACAACCGATGCCACTCTTGTAATCCTAATGGGCGATACTACTGGGGGGGATCTTATACAAAGTACATGGCCAAGCATGGGACAGATGATGGCATCGTCTGGATGAACTGGAAGGGCTCGTGGTATTCACTCAAAACTATCAGCATGAAGATCAGACCTTACTTTAAACAAAAATAAAACTTCAAGTAAATTGAAATGAAATGCATAAGGATTGTCCATTCTTGAGCACATTCCTCTTTAGCACTCATTTCGTTTAGGCTTTTTTGAGAATAGGAGGGTATGAAACCTGAACATAAACATTTCAAGAGACAGTCAGAGTTCATAGATGCATAAAAAAGAGTGGAAAGACTTGAGACAGTGTCATTGTAAATGTGTATAAAAAAATATGAGAAAATGTAAAACAAGATTTAACATAAGGACTGTAACAAGTATTGTAAGGAATGTCAGAACATGCCTAATTCTCATTAAAGCTGACTTTGACGTGAAGCTGACGTGTATTTTTTATTTATGGAATTTTCATGATTGTGTTTGACCTTTTCAACTTCTAAATAAACTTTCTTAAAACACTATTTTTACATCTCTCGCAAGTTTAAATACATGCATGACAGGAGAATTCTTCTTTGTCATAAAAACTTTCACCGTATTTCAAACTGTGTTTCCATTCTCATGAAATTACATTTGTAAAAATAAACAAACAAATAAATAATCAAAATGTATTTACATTTACATTTGTAGCTATATTGTATATATCCTAAACAGAAACAATTAAATAATTTCTTGTTTAATTTTAAATTAAATTAAATATAATTGAAATGATATCTTGGTTGGAATTGACACCAATAAAATGTTCTTCTTGGTAAACCGGTATATTAACTAATAAATAAATAAAACTTTATTGAGGGCAGAATAGTTTGTTATGATGGAAACAATGCAGTTTTAATGTGACCTTCATATATTTAACTAAAAGGGAAAAAATGTGAAATAGTTAAACTCATTCCCTGAGACCTGAAATAAGCCAAAGACACATTGAAACATAAATATCCATATGCATATTCATATGTTAAACATTCTGACTAACACAGTTCAACAAAAAAAAAAAATTCATAGTTTTGAGATATTTTATTGAGGTATTTAATACATTGTGTATGACATGCTTGTGTGTAAAATGGTATTGTACAGTCTCTCATGCAAATGTGTTCTGCATCACAATTAAGACGATTTCTATTATTTTTTTTACTGCTGTAAAAATATGATACTTGTATCTCTATTGTAACACTATACATGTAATACTTCACATAAGTTAGATGTACACTTTGAAGAAAAAAAGAGGATATGAAACTGTAAACATGATATTGGCAAAATAAATGGAACAGTGGTCAAACAAATATATAGTAAATAGATAACAAACAAAGTCACAAGAAATAAGTACAGTATTTGCCAGTATATTACTTATATATTAAACCATACAGAATGTCAGACAAAAATAACCCCTCATATTACTAATCTAGGCCTAAATTGTATTAAATACCTTATAGGAGTTCTTCTAAAATCACCTGATGCTGCTCAATGTCTTCAAACTTTGTAAGCAGCTCAGTGCGAACAATGGGAATTTTCCGGTATGAGAGGGACACACTAGGCCTATCAACAGACTGAAGTTTTAGTTTTTTGTTTTTGGAGTATGATTTTCGCCTCTTTGAGCTAATGCTGAACTGCTCCATTTTGTTCTCCATAGCTTTGAAGGCTTCGTTATCGATGGCATGGTCAAAGGTTTGCTTGCATGATCCTTTGCACGCACGGATTTTAATGTCAATGTCCACCTTCACTCCAAAAAAATAAGCAAAAACAAGTCTGAATCAGGACAAAAGTTACATTTCAACTTCAAACAAATAATGAAATCCCTGACTCAAACTGTTTGGCAGAACATCTGGTCAAATATATTGATTATGTGAGCCTTCATTTCCCTACTTTCAAGCCTATAAAACAAACAAGTGGTTCTCAAACATTTTTAGGGGCTTTAGTAAACTTCTAATACAGATTTTAGAGTTTTTTTAATTCATGATATTTAGGAAGGCTTTGAAACTGACTTTGAAGAAGGTTACAAAAACCAAAAACCCATGTACATGCGTAAATTATGCTTACCTCAATTCGACGGATTTTATTTATCTGATCCCAGATCAGCTGATGATGCTTTTGTAAGTCTTTTGCAAGTTCTGCAGACCTCTTGTGCAGGAATGTGAAGTTTCTGTGAAGGTCTTCAACAAACTTAGCATATCTGACCTCCTGCACTGCACAGAGAAAATAACATGAAGCTCATCTAAAAAGCATTTTGTTTCTATTAACATGAAGTAATTTAAAAAGTAAATAAAGTAATTTATGAAGGTAAAATTAGCTTCTTGAAATGAACATTATAAATAACAAATGTTCGCCACTCTCGTGAGCTCGTGAGACCCTCTGGGGAATATAAGGATGGTGCTTCAGGTATCTTTTCATTTTTTCCTTGTTTATACAACACACAAATAGAGAATTTATAAATAATAAACCATAACGTTCACATACTGTATGCCTGGATGATAGCTTTTCTTTGTGATTCATAAAACTGCACACTATTTTGCATTACAGATGAAGTGGCTTCCTGGTTTTCTTGAATCCTTTCGCAAATATTTCTCAGACGTTTCCGAATGTCTTCATCTGCAAGATTAATAAGACCCTCCAGATGACACCCAGATGGACATTTATCCTCCTACAAAGAAAAATACCCCGAAAAAACTTCCAGTAAAAATTGATTCCAGCAACTGCGGAAAAGGTTAAATGATTTATTTATTTTCATGTGCTAAAATGAATCATTATTATTTTTTTGTTATATAACATATTTATCAATGTAATTTCTATTATTAATTTACTATTATTAATTTACTAGTTCATTTAAAACCACTTTTTGGAAGACAAGTGATCTGATTCTCCAAAATAACTCACCCTCTCCTCATCAGAGCACATAGGGTATGTTGGCTGTGCTGGACACTGTCCAAATCTGGTGTAACCATAGTGATTATGCTGTCTGAGACTGGATTTCAAGGCCGTACACACTGCAACAAACCACACACTTGCATTAATCTTGATAATAATGTTTATGCTTCATAGATGGCTAATGATGAAAACTGCATTCATGTTGAGAGGGTTATATACCATATGATTGTAAATGATATATACAGTGGCAATGTTGTAGATTCATTGTTTATTCACAACCTTTAAATGTAGCTTAAATTAAAAAAAAAGTGGTTGCCGTTAATTTATTTAAGCTACATTTAAATAAACACGTTTTTGTTGAAAGTTGGTCAGCTAAATTTGTTGAGGGCTTGATTTCATACTGAATCTAGTGAATAAGTAAATCCCTTTTTTAATAAGTAAATAAGTAAATGCCCTTTTTTAATCATAAACCAGTGGTCAAAAGGATGTTATGATCTTTAGGATACACTATCAGAAAGAAAATGTGAGAAATTTGTACTTTTAAAGGTATAATAGCTTATCATTGTGATAATATATTTATTGTATAAACGTGCATATTTGTACTTATTTAAGGTTTGGGGTTAAATAAGGTACAACAAGCTTTTGTTCCCCCTAAATGTATGATTTTGCACTTTTTTTCCCCAGAAGAATAAGCTTTATTTGTTGAAAAGTTAAAGAAAGTAAAATGATCTAAGCCCATTTAAAATGATTATATAATTTATCATGAAGCCCATTTAAAAGCACATTGTGGTTATGAATTATCTGTAGCTTGCCTATTCCCAGAAAACTACTCTACATTGATACTTTGAAATAAAAACACACACTCCAAAATTTGAAGTGAACACATTTTTATTGGAAACATGAGGTAAGCTAGTTGTGTGAAAGTATACATGGTAACACGACTTCTTCACATTGTCAAGCAGCTCATTCAAAACAATGGCTATTAGTCCTTTTCCCCATCCCCCTTTTTTTATTTTTTAGACAGGTCTGATCTTCATTCTCACTACTTTGAGGGAGTAATCAGCTGGTTTGAAAGGCAGCCACACAACACCGTTCTCAATCTCTGTGGCGCCAGTGTCGTACTGGCCTCCTTTATGGTAAATCCCATTAAGATTGGCCGACTGGCAGTTATTGTACCACCACCCTCCACCATACATCTCCGCACAGTTCTCCTCCCACTTATCGCTGTCTCTATCAAAGGTGCTAAACTTCATGCCGCCATGTGAAAGAAAGGATCCGAGGTTAGGCTGACCTTTCATTAACGCATCACCTGCGTCACCCATGTAATCTGACACGGTCAGCAGAAAGCCCGTGGCCTCCGAGCCAACTCTAACGCTGTACTCGGCATAGGCCTCATTCCCATCCCAGTCCTGCAGCTCCACTCTCAGAAGACTCTCTTTCTGAGTGAGAAGGTGTAGGAATTTGTTGCCGATCCAGGTCTCGCCCTTACCCTGCTGGTCTAACCGGCCGAAACCATTTCGATACTCCTTCCAAGTGCGATTGAAGTTAACAGACCCATCCTCCCTCTGCTGAACCAGAGTCCAGCCTCCCAACCCAGTGCCCTGGTCACAGTAAACCTCTACTATCTCCTCCGACCCAGCCGGCTTTATTTTGAACAGGCCGCTCTGACCGCCATTTGCATGCTTCTGCAGGATTTCAGCGCAGTCTGAAAGAAGATTACACACCTGCCGATTAGAGCAAAACTGCATTGCTTCCAGAGATCCATACAATTCATTTTGGAACTAGTTACATGCATTTGTTTCTGGATGAGCAATTAAATGTGACATGTTATTGGAAATTACTTTGGATATTAGTTCATTACACCACATGTTTCCAAAAAGATCTAACAAACTTATCAAGAGAATTAATGGTTCACTTGTTAATGCTGCTTGAGTTAAGAGTTTCACTCAAGTGTACCTCCACCAACAATGCCAGCCTTGCGCTCATCACGTGATTTCAAGCTTCTTGCGTGGATGTCAGGTAGATCCTCTTCTACGTCTCCGCGCATGAACGCCCCAAAGTCATCCCCAAAATCTGGACTTCCAGAGAGGGTGGTCTTTGAGTAACTCTTGGTTCCATCTGACAAGACGGTTTTTGTGGAGGATGATGATGAGGATGAAGATGAAGATGAGGACAACCTTTGCTTATCAGTTCCAAGACCGGTGAAGAAACCTCCTCCGAAGTCACCGAAGCCATCTGTGCCGTGACTGAGAGAAGTAAGGGATTTTTCACTCCCACCGGTCACGGATATTCTGACTCCATCACGGTTGAAATCTTTCCCTTCTTTGGCTGCCGTCAAAAACTCGGTGTCTGAAATTCCCATTTTTTCTAAATCTTCACACCCGGGCCCGCTAGCCGTAACCTCAATCTTTTCTACCGGGCCGTCTTTGGTGTGTGTTACCACCTTGCGCACTGACTTGGTGCATTGCTTGACGGTGGAGGTGGAGGAGGAGGTGTGTGATGAAGAGGAAGAAGTTGAGCCCGTACCTGATGTGGGGAACTTGCTAACAGTGGCGGCGGATTCAGCAGTGGAGCCCTCCGCCTCCAGAGAAAGCTGCATCTGACCCACATCTCCAAAGAGGAGCTGCTTCTGCTCGGCTTTGCCCGTTCCGCTCTTATATATGGAGGGTAACACCACGTCCTTCAATGGCCTGCTCTTCATGACTCCCAGAGAACTAACAGTCTCCACGCTCTGGACACGCAAAGTGTTCAGATGGTCCATTTGCTTGTCCATGGCCGCATAGCTCTCTCTGTCCACCGAGAACTCACTGTAGCTGGAGCAAGAGCCCTTGCATGTTCGTAGTTTGATGTCAATGTCGACCTGCGTATTTAAAAATTTCCCTTGCAGTTATCTTTTAAAATTCCACATATATAGACATAAAAATAATCATAAATATAAATATTTTGCTCACCTCAAGTCGCTGCATTACAACAACTTGATCTTTGACCTGCGACTTCAGAGCGTCCAGTAACCGGAGTTGACGGTCAATTTTAATCTTGATTTCAGTAATCCTCTGTCTCAGCTGTTCGGCCAGGGAGGCATACCTGTTATCACTACCTGAGAGAAAAGAAAGAAGTGTTTTCTATAGGGTCTTCTTAAAATACATCTGTCGTTTCCAAAATCAAATCAAAATTTTCAAAAATCAAAGATTGAATGGAGGCAAATTCTAACCAGCGCTAGAGGTCAGTCGCTCTCTTAGGTAAGTGTAAGTGGTTTTGGACACTTGATCAGCAGAGCGATACAGTTTCCGGCCCTCGTCCAGAAGACGTCGAATCTTCTCGATCTTCTTGAGGATATCGTGGTCAGCTTTGTCCATAAGGCCTTGAATTCGGCAGCCGGATGGACATTTGCTTCCCTGAAGAATTTAAATGGGCATTTGCTATCTTTAGCCAACTGGTTGGTGGGTAGTCTTACATATTCAGTGCTTAATGAAAACCTTGACACAATATTTATGACTTAATTATGAAATGATAGTACGTACCCAGTCGTCATCTGTACACATAGGCCATTCTTTTGTCTTACAGGTGTCTTGTGCTTTGTAGCCGTGTTCAATAGGGCGAGCACCTCTAGGGTTCACAACTGTGTTATTTGCTTCATCTGACTGAAAAAAAACAATAAATAAATATTTAATTAGTGGTAATTGTTTAAGAATTCAAATGGGTTTGAATAAAGATTGGTTAAAGCGAATATATCTACTGTTTGTTAGTGATTAGTGATAGAAGACTCACCAAGGCAGAGGACACGACCACCAACAGGCAGAGGAGCGAATGTGTGAGCTTCATCTCTGGCCTCTCTGTGCAGAATACAGACTCTCACTTCTTGCACATCCCATTTGAACCCCTCTGATTGATCAACAGATTGACTCATTATTGACCATGGACACTGAGCTCCCAGCCCCCGCAGTCGAGAACGCAACACAGTGTTTGGATGGAGATGAAGAGAGAGACAGAGAGATACAAATTACACAACTTTCAACCGTTATCAGCTGGTTTACGGGAATGACAACCTTTGTACTTGTACAAGAACTGGCACTGTAGTATTTAGATTGGACTTTTCACTGATTTGACTTTCCGAAGGATATATAGGATATTATAATGGATATATATCAAATATTAGTGCAATATATTTTCATTGCTCAGTTTTGTATCTTTGGAAAAAAAAATTTAGGGATTAGAGAAAGATTTTTGGTAACACTTTAGAATAGGTGACTTTTCCCTCAATAATTCTTAATTTGCTGCTTATTAATAGTTAGCAAGGCAGTAGTTTAGTTTAGATATTGGGTAGGATTAGAGATGTAGAATAAGCTCATGTAGAATAAGGCATTAATATGTGCTTAATTAGCACTAATAGTACTCTAGTAATATGCATGCTAATAAGCAACTAATAGCCTAGGTGTTCTTGAGCAGCAAATCAGCTTATTAAAATGATTTGTGAAGGATCATGTGACACTAAAGACTAGAGAAATTCAGTAAATTTCTTTTTAAATATGTGAAAACAAAATATAACCATTAAAAATGTAAAAATACTTGATAATACTGATTTTATTTTGTTTTTGATTAAATAAATATAGCCTTGATGAGCATTAGAGACATGTTTCAAAAACATTATTGAGTAGGTGTTTATTATTTATTTTGCCCATGTGCATAGAGTTGACAATAAATGATTGCTTACTCATTCGACAAGATTCATTACAACAAATTTTTACAAACAAGGTGAAACATCAATAGAGTCTATGATTTGCAAATCATGAATCAACAATCTGCAAACATGATGCACAGGAAGGGGTGCGAGTTTGCGCCCATGAGGATCATTTCCAGGACTGTCCTTTTCAGTTACACAACAAGTGCTTGTTTTAGGTTGTTTTGATGTGCATCTAGCTCCCAATGCACAATACAGATCACATCTCTTCTGGTAATGAAAGAAATCTCAGCACTGATGTTTTTCATCACTATGTTTTGTGCACATTATAAAATCAAAAAAGATAAAGCAGATGTTATGACAAAAATTATTACTTTTAGATATAGCTATATTATTTTATACTACCAAGGACTAAATTACTTTATAATGTGTCTCTTTAGGAAACTAATTGTCTAAATTTTCATATAGCAATAGGTCCCAGATCCCCATTATAAATTCCATTGCAAATATATATCTAATTAAACCTTTAAACATGGATAAGATTGTAATTATTGAGGAAAACTACAACTTTTCATCTGTTAACACACATACCACACAATACGTACATACATAGTAATCAAATAAATACATTTTATTTATGTATTTTTATAAATAAAAAAAATTCAAAAGAAAAATCCGTAGGTCTAGTGCATTAAATGCTGAGAGCAGGAGGAACCATGATAACATGACTTTGTCCTACACGGTTGAGATTGTTTGTGGTACGAGGTTGTACTTTTTGGTCAAGTTTTGTAGTAGCCTAAGTGCACAACCGTTTGTAACGTTACACACAAAGATAATAAACAAAATCAGTTCAAGGAGAAACGCGTTTTTACAGCATGACGAATCTCGCGCGCATATCCGGGAGTTTGCGTCGGCTTACACTGAGAGTCTGTTCAACCTCGACTTTCTGCAGGAGTAATGTTTTATACTCACACAGTTTCTGTGAATCTGCAACTACTGTCAGATATTATTTTACAAGAGACTCGCGTTACAGAAGCAGTAACAGACATTACGCGTCATCATCATCAGCACATAAAACTGTTCGTATCGGATGCGCGTCAGGGTTTTGGGGCGATACCGCAACGTCAGGTATTTGAATAACATTTACTGACTTTATATGGTTTGGCATTGACTTATTATTCATATGCATATAAAGTTTTTGACAAGGACGCACTTTAGAACAAGCGAACTGAAAGGCTTTCTATGAGCAGTCCCTTGAATGACCACTAGATGTCAACAAAGCATAATTTCGCGGCTTTTCACTTTGACCCCATAACAACCACTGATCTTAAACCTTATGTGAATGTCACTACATTCGCTAAAACCACAAAAACATCAAAATAGCAGTGTATCTAGATTTAATCTAGAACTTTCCTACCAACTGCTCTCAAGTTAATTTTAAAGGATGCACGTTCATGAAAGATATTAAACTACAACCGCAATGTCCAAACTTTTTTTTTTTTTCTTTCTTTTAATTGACCATGTTTTATCATTTTAATCTAAAAATATAATTATAAAACGTTTGGGGAAGTATGCTAATGGAATATTCATTAACAGTAAATGCCACTTGATTTTATAATGAGTATTTTATTCAGTCATACATATCTACAGTGTGGCGGGCTGTTTGATGAAAATGTGTACAAATAATAAACCTTGCGAAATCTCTTTCATACAGTTCCTCAGCTCATATATGGTGGGAAATTGGATTTCCTTGTGTTTGATTATCTGTCTGAAATCACCATGTCACTGCTCTCAGCAGCCAAAGCTAAAGCACCTGTAAGATATTCCTCCATCCAGTTATTTATACCTGATGTGACCCATAACGCTGCTTTTGTAACAACAATAATAATAAATATTTTTGTAATGATAAATAATTCAGGGTGATGCTTATTATAATATACACTTGCACTGACTCTAAGAATGTTCTTTTTTTTTCCAGAATATGGGATATGCTCCTGATTTTGTCCTTTCTCTTTCTCCATTCATTAAGGATATCAGCAAAAAAGGTAAAACTTTTGACTCTTTGATGCATATCCAGTACGTTTTATTTAGATTAAGTAATGTTTTTTTTAAGGCTGTTTTGTGTTGTTATCTAACCTAATATAATGTAATATTAATAAAAGTGAAAATGAAATGAATATTAAATAAAGTGAAATTTTCATTGCAATATTTTATGGAGACACGTTTTATATTTTGCATTATTAGTATGATTGATAATGTTCATCTAAGCATTTTAGGTATATTTGGAAATCCTGCAATATAATATAATATAACATAAACAAAAATGTTTCATTTTTAATCCCTATATTTCATGCCAAAATTATTAGATTTATTATTAGTTTTCTTTTTTTTCAGTGTTACGATTAAAAATGTTCATCTTCAGTCATTTCAGACACACTGAAGATGTTTTTGGTTTCATGCTCTGTTGTGTCCCGCAGGTATTCGTGTAGTGAGTAACGCTGGGGGCGTCAATCCTCTTGCCTGTGGAGCAGCTCTACAGGAAATAGTTCAAAAGGCGGGACTTGACTTGAAGGTAGCTGTGGTGACTGGTGATGACCTGATGTCACAGGTAATTGAACTCAGTTTATGTTTATGTAATGCATGGGCATGTATTTGTCTCATGGGAGCTGACATGTTGGCATCTCAGTAACCACCTTCTCTATTGGAAACTTTCTCTTAAAGGCATACTCCACCCCAAAAATTTTTTTTGTCATTAATCACTCCCATGTTCCAAACCCATAAAGGGTTAGTTTGTCTTTGAAACACAATTTACTATAAATTACACTGTCAAGGTCCACCAAAAAGTATGACACACATTGTAACAAATCTGCCATCAGTGGTTCAATCTGACTTTTGCATAATATTCAGATTGAACCTCTCATGGCAGATGAAGTATTCTGACAATGTTATTTTTACTTTGCTGGACAATGCCAGTGTAATTTATTTAGCTATACCCATAGTTTTCATCTGAAATATCTTAAAATGTGTTCTAAAGACAAATGTTCTTTTGCAAGAAAGATGCAAGAACATTGCTTGTCTTACAGGTTTGAAACGACATGGGTTAAGTTATTAATTACAAAATTTTAATTTTGGTATCGAGTATCTTTTTTTAATAATAAGGTGATTTTGCATGATGCCACAGCCATGCCACTAGGTGTCAATGTAATCCACGATGAAAATGTATAATGTCCCAAAAAGTTTCTATGTGAAAGTTCTTTTAAACTTTCTATCAAAAATAGAAAGAAAAAAAAAAAAGGAAAAGAGTCCTAATTCCTAAACATAAGTATGAGTAATAGTAGTAGTGATTACTGCATAGCCTTAGCACTCAACAGAATTGTTCAGGCAGTGTTGAAATCTTCCCTGTGATCTTCTTGTTTGTTGTGTATCCTAGAAAGACTCTTTGACTGAACCCAGGATGACTGATTCACAGGGAACGAAGCCACTTCCAAAGACCGTCCACAGCATGAATGCTTATTTAGGGTATGAACTACAAGTTAATTACAGCGTGTCTTTGGTTCTGTCTGTTATTCATGCCTGGAGCCGGACTGGTGGTTTGAGCATATGAGATTCAGCTTTCTTGTGTCTGTTTGTCACAGTGCCCTCCCTATCAAACGGTGCCTGGACCTCGGGGCTGATATTGTAGTGACGGGACGTTGCGTGGACAGCGCTGTGGTTCTTGGGCCGCTGATGCATTCGGTATGGTTTGTCACGCAAAGAACGCTCTTTCTCTTGTGCAACAGCTGTTGCGCCCCATTCATCCTCTGTGATGATGTGTTGGTAATTTTAGCCTCCTTCATCAGCACAAAGCAAAAACAGAAGCAAGTAACAAACCAGCAACATGTCTCTTTAAAGAAAGAGCCAAGCTTATTTTAGCTTTGTTTTTACACCTAATCCTAGAGGAAATTTACATTTAAAATCAAACCAGCTAACTAAAGCATCTGCTTCATCCTGCATGAAAAATGCAGCTGATTGGTAGATGAATGCCTGAAAACAACTGCATGTGGCTGCAGGATGTTCTGATAAACATTTGCACTCACTCATTAAAGTTTTTTTAAACTGTGTGTCAAGAGATGTCCTGTTCAAATAAGAAAAAGTGGACATGTTGCCACAGTTGTTCAGGATAGTAGTTTGTCTCAGTTAGTTGTGTTTCATCAGCTCATTCCAGACAGACTGGATGAGGATGATATTAGATCTCTGTGGTAGTCTCATTGTTCAAACAGAAATCTCAATGGTTTATAACAATTAATGGCAAAATGAATGTTCGTAAATGTAAACTGATACACAACAGCAAAGGATAGAAATAAAACACGGTGAAAATACCACAGTTCTTACAAAATGAATCTCTTATGAATGTATAAATCATTTAAGTATTATAACATTTGCTTTTTTGGACAGTTTGCGTGGGACTGCAAAAGCTATGACATGTTGGCTGCTGGAAGGTACTGTATGCTCTGTGAGCTCTTGAAATGTATGTATACACACACTGGTGCAATGTATCAGGCAAGTTTGTCTGCTGAGAACATAGATCAGCAGAGTCAATGTGCACTATACTCTGAGGTGAACATAAGGGCAGAACGCCCCACATGATTCATTTGTTTTTGTCGCATTGTCCTTTCAGCGTAAGAATATTTGTGGTTGACCACATTTATGTTGTTTTTATTGCTGTGAAATTTTAATATAATTGTTTTTTTTCTTTTGCAGCCTTGCTGGTCATTTGATTGAGTGTGGTGCACAAGCCACAGGAGGGATTTTTACAGACTGGCACACAGTTCCTGACTGGTAAACACTTCAAATCTGATATATTTATAACATATTTCACACACACACAAACATGTTGGTTTTTGTTATTTATGGGGACTATAAATATAGTCTATAGGCGTAATGGTTTTTATACTGGACAAACTGTATGTGCTATTGCCCTACACCTACCCTACACCTAAACCTACCCCTTACAGGAAACTGTATTTTTAGATTTTCAAAAAACACCATTTAGTATGTTTTTTAAGCCTTTTGAATTACGGGGACACTGAAAATGTCCTCATAAAACACCTACATATTGTAATACCTATGTCATACCCATGTCATTATACACATTTGTGTCCTCATAAACCACACAAACCAGCACACACACACACACACACACACATATATATATATATATATATATATATATGAATGTATGTGTAACTTTTCTTACCATTGATGATAATAATAAAAGTTTCTTGAGCAGAAAATGATTTCTGAAGGATCATGTGAAACTGAAGTCTAAAGGAACAATGCTAAAATATTCAGTTTTATATATGTGATATAAATAGTTTATATATGTATGTCTGTATATATACAGTAAATTAGCATCATTACTTCAGTCTTCAGTGTCACATGATCCTTCAGAAATCATTTTCTGCTCAAGAAAACTGTTGTATTTTGGCCTAAATTGTGATGTTATTTTTCAGGGTTATTTGATTAATAGAAACTTCAAATGAACATATTTATTTAAAGGTGTATTTTTTTATATGTATAGACAGTAGTATGTTAATAGATGCTTATATTTAATATATTTTATTATTTTTCTTCACTGTAGTACAAATTTATTATTGTGCTTATGTGCTAAATTATCATGAAAATAATGTGCAAAAAATCCTGAAAATAAGCTTTTTTTCTATTTAAGCAACTGTTGAAATCTGTGTCATGTTTCAAACCAAAATCAAATCGACCAGAAACCATCTGTTTAATTAGGTTTTGGGGTGAAATCTGACACATACATGCTCCTTGACACTTGATATGTCTAAGATTACTTCTTCTTTTATTATTATTATTATAACATTAACTTAAATGATTTCAAACATGTTCTCAACTTCATTCATTTGATTTTCAGGGATAACATGGGCTTCCCAGTGGTGGAATGTACTGCTGATGGGTCATTTACACTGTCCAAACCTCCCAAAACCGGCGGGCTGGTTTCATTTGGTACAGTGGCAGAGCAATTAGTGTATGAAATCGGAGACCCAGAGCGTTACCTCCTGCCTGATGTCACATGTGACTTTTCCAATGTCACCATCACTGAGATACCAGGTCAGTAGACTTTCACTGGACTGTACATGCATCATATTGATATGATATGATGATTGTACATTCCCTATATTCATGCGGTGTCATGTTGTTATGTATAGTAATAGTAATGTATTCTCACAATTGTGGAGATATAACTTTAGGCAAGCCAGAGCTGTTTGATGACAGTACTAATCTCCAGTAGAAAGTCCCCATGCAGAGATCAGATGGTTGTTTGTTTATTATCTCTAAATGTCTGACTCAGAGACGAAGCCCATTGACTTTACACCAGTTGTCTAGACTGGCTACCTAAGAGCCGGTTCCAGCTATCTGCTATAATCTTTGCTACCTCTTTCAAACGAACAAGTATTTGTCCCCTAAACTTTAATCTCATTGTGTGTATAATCAGTAAGCTAACATATGTACAATGGCTTGATTTCAAAACTAGTGCAAAGCTAAAACCTCATAAGTTCTCTGACTGGGCTTCATGTGTGTGTAGATGTAGATGGTGGAGCAGTTAAAGTAGATGGTGCCAAAGGATCACCTCCATCAGCTGACTACAAGGTTGGTCAACATTTCTGCTTTGGTTTAGATTAAGTCAGTCATTTCAATTCAAGTTGAAGTGTTATTTTTAATGCAGCAATCGAAAACGAATAAATCATCGTCTTCTTAAGGTTTGTGCCACGTATATGGATGGGTTCAGGGCAACGTCAGTTTGTCCTTGTGGTGGTCCGAGAGCTGTAGAAAAAGCCAGAAGAACAGCAGAAAGCATTATTAAAAGGTTTTTATTCTGAGTGATTTTATAGGTGTTAAGTTGGTGTTAAGGTTAAATACGACAACTGAGATTAAATATCTTAAATAAAGGTTGTTAAATACAGCCTTGAAAGGTTTTGAAACCTCACTAGAGCTGATAATATTGCGCTGTATTGTGAAGTCACATGGTGAGGTACTGTATCTGTAGGACCCAGCGAATTTTCAAACAACTTGGTTTGGAGGACTATGCTGAAGTCAACATTCAAGTTCTGGGTGCTGAGGACACATATGGACCACATGCGGCCGATACAGTAGGCTGTCTGTTTCTGTTTGCGTTGAAAATTGTGAAGAGTTTGTTTACAATTAGAACAAATAATCTGCAGCTTTTGAGGCTGTTGTTCATTGTGCAGAGTCCTCGTGAGGCTGTGGTTTGGATGGCTGTCCATCACAAGCAGAAGAAAGCGCTGGAGTTTTTCTCCAGAGAGGTGGCATCAGCGGGAACAGGCATGGGTGAGCAAAAACCTCAACTCAGTTTTGTCCTACTCTGTTTCCAAACCACTTAAGTTAAGCTCCCCGTTCATTTAAAGCCAAAGATCGTATGAACAACTTAGGCCAATATGTAATTTCTTTCTTTCTTCAGCTCCAGGACTCACAGCTATTGTGGGAGGACGACCAAGAATGTAAGTGTTAGTTAGCAGTACCTAAAGTATACAAAAAAAAGTTTAGAACTTTACATAAAAGTGTACCACCAAATTATTCATGTCGGTCAAAGACGAAAAGGGGGTTTCAAGCATCGAAACAATCAAAGCTTTATTTTTTTCTTCGTACTTAGAAATGTGTCCTGTTTTTGTTTTTTTCTGAGGAAAATTATTTTATCATAAATTTTTACCATTAATAAAAAAAAAACAAATAAACATACTGTATTAGGCATATTTAGAACATGAATCTTTGATGATGACATTAAAAGCCTTTATTTAAGGAATATAGTGCAGGCCACAAAATCTAATTAATTGTACATTTAATATACCTCAAACTACTTATCATCATCAGGTTTTTAATCATTTAAAATTTGATCTTATGATCACTTTTTATTTTATGTATTTTAATAAGTAAAGTTTAGAATAAGTATGTTGTTTAATATTTACAAAAATATATATTTTAAACTGAAGGATTTTATTTGAATCATTAAAATACACTTTACCTGCCTTTAATATGCATATGTTTGTAAATTTAATTTGATGCGAACATCTTATCTTTTGCCCATGCGTGTTATTTAATATCTATTTTCTCTTTCTAGATCACCAGTGCTCAAACCTTTCTTTTTCCTGCACCCCAAAGCAGATCTGGAGGTATTGCTTTTATCATTTTTAATGAGTACAATGCTAATACCATGTTTTATGAACATAGTAGTACAGTGTCATAGCACATGGTGAAATCATGTAGGCTGGCTCACATTTCTTATTGAGATGAATGGACAAAAAGTGGCTTGATTATCCTGAATTCATGCTTTATCAAATTCTTTCACCGTGTACAACAAGACCTAAAAGTTCAGGTCAGTCTAAGTGAACTGGACAGAACATGGAAATGGATCAATTAAAGTATTCACATGGATCACTGAACGAATGAATGAGCTTTAATTGGTGATTTCAGGTGCACATTCATGTGAATGGGGAGCTTGTGGAGACACACAGAGAGACCGTATCAGACCCTTCATTAGCTGAAGGACATGACTCCTCCCTTCCCTCAGAGGAACACAGCCCAACACCCACAGGTACCCCGATGATTATATGTGGACTACAAAATGTGAAGTGTAAAAATTAATACTTTTATTCAGCAAAGATGCATTAATTGAATTTATCAGAAGTCAAAGTAAATATGTGTCTAATGTTAAAAAATAATTCTATTTCAAATAACTGCTGATGTTATTTAAATTCTATTCACCAGAGCATACTGAAAAAAAGTATTATGGTTTCCAAGAAATGTAAAGTGGCAAAAACTCTTTTCAATATTAATAAAAACTACAAATATGCATATTAGAGCATGTGATACGGCTAAAAATGAGCTTTTTTCACGTTACAGGAATTAATTACATTTAAAAACAATTCTCTTAAATTGTAATATTTCACAATATTGCTGTTTTTACTATGTTTTTCTATCATATGAACACAGGTTTGGTAAGCATAAGAAACTTGTTTCAAAATCACTAAACAGTATGTAATCATGGGGTCACCTTAAGTTGAATACTTGTATGATGGCAAAAATTAGGTTGTCTAGGCACAATGAGAAATGGAGGATAGCCTGACTGTCAAGCTCCACAGTCACACACCACTTTAAAATGTTTGAATAAATGGCAATAAATCATCAAAAAGTTCCTTTGTAAATACATTAATTTAAATTGCAGCCAGTGAATCTTACAGAAACTGCAAAGCTACTGTACTAAATTTCAGTAACACTTTAATAAAGTGATTGGTTCTCACTACTACTAACTTGATTATTAGCATGCCTATTATTAATGAGCTAATTCTACATCCCCAATTCTATTCAGTGCCTATTCAAAACTATTAATTAGCAGCAAATTAGGAGTTTATTGTGGCAAAAGTTGTAATTTATGGTTTGAATAATAGAGTATTAAACCTTAAAATAAAGTATGACATACATTTCTTAACTATATAATAATTTGTTCAGTTAGAGTCAGAATATGACATAGATAATATTGCATTTCTTTCCTTTCAAAGATGAGTTAATCTCTTTTACTCAGAGAACATATTTCATGCTTTGTACCCTTTCCAGTGCTATTTCTTCCTCCTAAATTTTTTCGCAGATTAGCACGTAATGTGATTTGAAGAACGACAGACTTTTTATGTATCAAAACAATTTTTTCCACTTGGAGACAATCATTCAGTGTTTGACATGACCTACTTCAAGGTGGAGGTGGATGGAATGTTTGAGCAACAAACTCCGCTGAAAGAACTGGGCTTAAGCCTTGTTTTATGGGCCAATGTGATTGTTCGACCAAGATGTGGTTTTATAAGGTCCCATGCATTGGAATCCAAGGCTGCTTGTTTTCCCAGAGTCCTTTGCTTTAAGTTCTCTGAAAGGCACAACCTTTGTAGTGTACTGGCAGTGTTTGCTCGAGCCTTTTTTATCTATCTGCCACTTCTCAGTTGCACTAAACAAGTAGCTAAACCCTTTAAATAATCAGGGACGTTCTTTCATCGGATCTAGTGTTTGAACGCACGCAAGCGCAGACTGTTACGCACACACTCGCATCCATTCACAAATACTCAAGGGCCATGCATGCAAACACAGGAGGTCTTAAATACAAATGAACACAATACAAAGCAACATAGTCCCTGCACTCTTTCTTTTCACTCTGTTTCACTTTCCTTCCCTCTCAAATCTGCACAGACACAAACAGACAGGAGAACCTGGAGCCACGGTCATTAGAGCATCACAGAGGGCTGATTGTAAAAGAGGCTTCTAATGTTTCCGCAGCCCAAGGGCTTCTTCTGAAACTGAAAAACTGATTATATGCGATGTAGCTAATGATAAGCAGAGAAAAGCTGAAGGTGAGCTGCGTTGAGTTTCAAATGGACAGAGCATCACTATTGTTATCGATAGTTCACCCTAAATTTACTCGCTTGTATGGCTTTTTTGGGGGCAAGAAAACACACATTTTTAAGAATGGCAATGCTGCAGTAAAGGTGTTTAGCACCAAAAGCTCAAAAAAGACATGAGACAATGAGGAACCTTTAACACACCCTAAGAACTGCAATACAACAAGCTGGTAACTCCCGAAACACACTAGTGTCATGTTATACTCTCGTGTTATACATGTTAGACTTTGTGATGTTATTGAAAGAGATCTTTTATCAAGAATGCATTTATTTGCATTTATTTATTTGATTAAAACAGCAGTGTTGCAAAACATTATTTCAGTTTTACTTTTAATATATATATTTAA